>CM050897.1:7935000-8642500 GCA_027726005.1 Juncus effusus | reverse complement strand
AAGGGAGATGGAGGTGAAGTTTGCCTACTAATCCATTGAGATGAAGGCGCACTTAAGCCGTGCCAAAGTTAGATTTTCTGATATATTCTGCCAAGTGAAGATCCTATTGCAAAGATATCTTAAGTACCTGAAAATCATCATTAGTCTCGTAAAATAAATTGGAGTGATTAAGATTCTCTATACATGGCGATTGTTCAACTCTTCTTCAAATGACTTTGAAATCTTCAAGAATAATGGTACTATCGTACTGGCGCCAAACATTTTAATTCCTAGAAAAACAAAATTCAGCTTCGCAGTATCGCATGAGGGACCATATAGATTAATTAGAGTCATTGTTGACTTATTCACAATGTCTCTGAATAGAGCCATTGAATAGTAACGGCCAGTGATGGGCACATTAGGTTAAATTTATCTCACCCAGCTCTCCCTAAGTCTCTTCAGCTTTTTTGAAACACAATCGACATAAGAATTGGGGCACACTTGTGTCATTTGAAATTTTGAATCCAAAGCTCATTTTGTCTCTTTAAAACATGAAATTTCACATGTGAATCCTTTATAGTCTGCCTCTCCAAATCTCCTAGCATTGCAACACAAAATGCTAAAACCTATATTACTCATTGATTAACACAAAGCTCTTGTTCCTTGAAAAGACTCAGTGCTTCTTCTTTTTCTTTAATAATTTATAGGGTAATGAGCTGGATGCTAATATCATCAATCGGGACTTCGCACATGTTGATCACTTCCTTGACCTTGTCTGTTGCAATATATCTATTAACCAGGTCTTCTAGGTTCTTGTTGACGATTTCACGACTTTTTCATTTTTCAACTCCCATTCTATTTTCTTTTTCTTCAGGTCAGTGTCATTTTGCAATGCTGAATACTGGGCCCCACTTTTCTCATGGATCCTCAAACCCCTTCTTGCATTGGGCTGAAGCTCTAGAACTTAAATTCTTTTACCTTTGTTTTCATTGGGCCGGCCTACCAAGTTTGATGCGCATATTCAACCGATATTACCAGTTCCTTGTCAAAACAATAATTTATGAATTTGAATTTAATATGTTTTCAGTCTTTTTCAGCATTGGTCAAGTCATGATTGCTCTGAACGGAAGTCCCTTGACACCCCCTTCCAGTCCTCTTTTACCCATGAGGTCTTATATGGTGACCTGAATCCCTAAACCCTAAACCCTAAATTTAGGATTTAAACTGATTTTAGAAAACCAGTTTGCTGTTTGCACATGGTTTTCCCTGCAATCTCCTAGATCACATGACCACATAATAGGATAGCTATATGCAATATAGTATGATAGTCTTACATGAAATGTAAATTGTAGGAACTTACAATGTTAGAAATTGTACGATAGAGAGAGAGGAGGGATTGAGTGTTTTGTGGAGGTGTAGGCCACATGATCAGGACAGTGACGGATTGGTCGGGTATTGTCGCGGCTTCGAGTAGTCATTTGATGCGTGATAGGAGGAGGGGGAGGTTGCGAGGTGAGGGAAGTCGTTGGTGGAGGGTCGTCTTCGAGAATGGGAAGCGTAGTTATAACAGGCAAGTCATTGGCTTATGAAGAGGAGGTGTTGGATTGAAATTGAAATGGAAAATACATCTCATTGAAGACAACATGTCTACTAATGTAGACCTTATTTGTCGGGATGTGAAGGCATTTGTACCCCTTGTGGTCGGGTGCATACTCTAAAAAAACACAAGACATCGACCGATATTGGAGTTTATGGGTGTTGTAAGGCCTGGTGTAGGAAAAACATAAGCATCCCAAGACTCTTAGAAAGCTATAGTCTGGGTCTTTGTTGAGGAGAATTTTGAAGGGGGAGGATTTTGGAGAGGGAGAGTTAGGGATGCGGTTTATGAGATAAACCACACTATAGAAGATGTCGTCCCATCGAGTCATTGGAATAGATGCCTGGGCTATTGTAGAGAGAGATAGCTCAACAATATGCCGATCCTTTCGTTTAGCCAGACCGTTTTGTTGAGGGGTATGTGTTGGGAAACCCGCAGCCATATACGTTATATGCGCAGCGGAACCTATGGGTTAAACCCTTCCTAGGATCATCGTAAAGAAAATAAAGGTACGAGATTAACTATTAAAATTTATACCTCGGATCTTCCTGATCCGTGAGATAAAGAACGGATGTAGGTCTGAACTTTTCTGTCTTGCAACCATCTCCTTCCCGAAGCTCGATCCGCAAACCTCCTTGCTTCTCCTAGGGATGAAGATCGATCGCTCGCAAGTTCTCAAGATAGAGAACCTCTACTCATATCCACGCGAACTTCAGACGTACGGAATAACCGGACTCGGCTAGATGAGTCCGGAAATACTTTCCGAATTCTCTTAAAACTTCCTCTCTCTTTTCTGTGTAATAGACGGCCTCTAAGGCTTCTGAATTGTGTGTTAAATAGAGAGGCTCTACCCTTCTATTTATACCAGAGAGAGAGGCGAACGATTGCTCAGTTGCCAACGGAACATGGTAATGTTTTGTTCAATCAATTATCCAATAATTGATTATTTCGTTCACCAATTTATACATCATATGTATAACTGTTTTGAGGTATATTCATCCCGTACGAATGGAGTTCATTGTGTGACCGTGTAGGTTCCATTTAACGCTGACAACGATCTTCTAAAGATCGTAAGTCATGAGTAACCTCTAGACTGATGTCATGACTACCCATGTTAAATGAAATAATCAGCGATCATAAACCTATCTGAATAGATGTTTGCTTCTTCCTTTTGTTCTACGATATATGTCTTGATCACAAGGCATGGAAGTATGTCATCCTTGAGTTTGATCAAAGTCTCTTTCCTGATCGAGAATTAGACTGAGTAAATACAAAATGATATTAACAACACATGTTAATCCAATTTGAGCATGGGCATGCATTTCCTTCAGTCCTAGTTCATCAGGGGGCCCAGAGATATCTCCCTCTTAACGAGAGGAACAAATCACATCTTGGTCACTCACATTCCTCATCATGATTCAGTGCATACCTAATGATGACCCTAATGATCATCCCATTACGGATGACGTAAGATCATATTAAAGTATGCAGTTCCTCATACAGGAATCCATGGTGACCTCAGGTCATAGGAACAAGCACACTATTCATATGAGAATCACTAATGACATATACCATGCATATTCTCATAGTGTGGTCAGTGCAGTACGTGTTCTCTAACACGTAGCTATATTCCAGACTTTGCATCCCTATGTCCATGATCAGCAGAACATGATCATTCAACCTGCAAATATACTAGTGTGGATATGTAGCTTCTTACCTGAAGTATGTGTATCTCTATAAACATCCTACATATCACTAGGGACAGTTTAGAATGTTATTCGTTGGTTCACAGTTCTACTATCAGAATCACGTGTTCTGATGGCGTGAACCCGAAGTATCATTCATGATCGATCTAATATATATAAATATATTAGTCACCCATACACTCATTCTTATATGAACTGAATAAGCGTGTTTTTCATAAGCTAATCTCTAGTCCAACAATCATTCTGGTGCAGGGATATGTAACTGAAAAGAAACTCGTAAAATAAAGAATTTCAAGAAAAGAAAAAAAATCGAATAAAAGAAAATAATATAATGAAATATTAATAATTTGAAATTGTACCTTCTGAAGCAGAGTTTCAGTTATCTTATTTAGAACTTCAAATGCTTATTGTAGAGTCGTGCTGATAACGTGTTATAAAATAAAAGAATAAAGAACAATAAAACAGAGAATTGAAAGGAGAGAATTATGTATTGAATTGTGAATTAAGAATACAATAGCCACTGCCCCTTTTATAAAGTAGAGGGTGAGTACTGGCTAAGAAATCTCTTGCCTGATTTAAAATTACAATAAAGGAAATAATCTAGCCTAAATACAATAGAATATACAGTAGCAAATACCTTACCACAACTCCTTCCATTCTTACAACCATTTCCTAATTTATCTTTTCTTAGGGGCCAAGTATTGGACATCCATATTAAATTATATTCATAACAGGATGTAGTTTTTGTTTTTTTTTTTTTTTGAGAAGGAAAGCGAGGAAGAATAGAATTTGATAGTGAATGAGAAGAAGGAGCATCGTTAAGCATAAAGAAACTAAACAGATACATCAAGAGAGAATTTATCTTATATTGCTTGACTTCATAAGAGCATTTACACATTTATATTTAGTAGGAAAACTAGCTGTTGAGAATCCTACAATCATTATCATTGTAAGTTCCTATAATTTACATTTCATATGACTATCCTACTATATTGCATATAGCTATTCTATTACCACATGGTTTCGTTGTATGAGAATAGCCCTCATTATTTTCTATGGTGAATATTTCACTTGAATTTTGTGTAGGATCCCGTAATATCCAAATGTAAGGTGTGGGCATCGTAATATCCAAATGTGTTAATTTCTTTCACTAAATCTGTCGATCTCCAATCAACTCAAGCCATACCTCGTGTTTACAGAAAAGATGACGACCCCAATATTAGCGGACCAAGCCTGTAACTCATAACAATGTTTAGAGATAACTCAGGTAGATTAGCAATGAAGTCGACCATATTGGTTCCCTGTGGGAGATAGATGAGGAATTGGTTGTCGCAATAGTGGCAAATACCCCAATAAATCCTTCTTGTGCGGCCAAACTTGTACAAAACATTAGTAATTGAGATGAAATATGAACATGCTGGTAGTCAGAGAATGACTACATTTGTCAAATACTAGAACTGCCAGTAGTGTGCATTGTCTGTTATGATTAGATAAGGTTTATAAGTCTATTGGCATCATGGCTTGTCAGACCCAGCTGGTCTGCGTGATCCGAGTAGGAGCTCGTAATAGTTACCTAGGTACATGTTAACCAGCATGCTGCCTGTTGGGGAATCCATAGCCATGTACGATACATGCGTAGCGGAAACTACGGGTTCAATCCTCCCTAGGATCATCGTTAAGGGAATAAAAGTACGAGATTAACTATTAAAATTTATACCTCGGATCTTCCTAATCCGCGAGACAGAGAACGGGTCTGAACGATTCCGACTAGCAACCTTCTCCTTCCTGAAGATCGACTCCGCGAACCTCCTTGCTCTTCCCAGGGATGAAGTACTTGATCGCTCGCTTATCTCCAAAGTAGGAGATCTCTACTCATATCCACGCGAACTTCAGACACATGGAATTACCGGACTCGGCTAGACAAGTCTGGAAATACTTTCCGAAATTACCTATAAACTCTCTCTCTCTCTCTCTCTCTTCTCTCTCTCTCTCTCTCTCTCTATTTCTGTATTAGATGACCTTTAAGGCTTGAGAATTGTCTGTATAAAATAGTGAGGGGCTGCCTCTCTATTTATATTAAAGAGGAAGGCGAACGATTACTCAGTTACCATAACTAGAACCCTAATTCTGCGCCTATTTCATTCCGAACGGACCTATTTCGTTCCGAACGGTCCTATTCCGTTTCAAACGGAATAGGGGTTTGCATGTATAAAACCTTCGTAGCCAAGGAAGCGCAATTACCATATCTATTCCGTTCAGAACGGTACTGTTCCGTTCCGAACGGAATAGTGTTGTTTTGCACAATCAATTATCTAATAATTGATTATTTCGTTCACCAATTTACACATCACATGTATAATTGTTTTGAGGTATTTTCATCATGTATGAATGGAGTTCATTGTGTAACCGTGTAGATTCCATTTAACGCTGGCAATGATCTTTCAAAGATCGTAAGTCATGAGTAACCTTTAGACTGATGTCATGACTACCCATGTTAAATGAAATGATCAGCGATCATAAACCTATCTGAATAGACGTTTGCTTATTCCTTTTGTTCTACGATATATGTCTTGATCACAAGGCATGGAAGTATGTCATCCTTGAGTTTGATCAAAGTCTCTTTCCTGGTCGAGAATTAGACTGAGTAAATACAAAATGATAATCCATTTTGAGCATGGTCATGCATTTCCTTCAGTCCTAGTTTATCAGTGGGCCCAGAGATATCTCCCTGGTGACGAGAGCAACAAATCCCATCTTGATCACTCACTATCCTCGTCATGATTAAGTGCATACCTAACGATGACCCTAATAATCATCCCGTTATGGATGATGTAGGATCATATTAAAGTATGCAGTTCCACATACAGGAATCCATGGTGACCTCAGGTCATAGGAACAAGCACACTATTCATATGAGAATCACTAATGACATATACCAGGTATATTCTCATAGTGTGGTCAGTCCAGTACGTGTTCTCTAACACGTAGCTATATTCCAGACTTGGCATCCCTATGTCCATGATCAGCAGAACATGATCATCCAGCTTGTAAATATACTAGTGTGGATATGTAGCTTCTTACCTGAAGTATGTGTATCCCTATAAACATCCTAAATATCACTAGGGACAGTTTAGAATGCTATTCGTTGGTTCACAGTTCTACTCTCAGAATCACGTGTTCTGATGGCGTGAACCCGAAGTATCGTTCATGATCGATCTAATATATATAAATATATTAGTCACCCATACATTCATTCTTATATGAACTGAGTAAGCGTGTTTTTCATAAGCTAATCTCTAATCCAACACTTTGGCCTAGGGTATAATTCCTTCACCGTCATCTCAGATGTTCAGCAGTTGACGCAACAAATCAAAAACCGGTAGAGAGAAGCAAGATGCCCTTTGCACAGGCAATTGAATCACTTGTCCTTCCATAGGGGGTTGTTGGTGTACGGTGGTGGTGGTAAGTTTGGCAGAGGTGGTGATGGGTGTGAATCAGGAGGAGGACTGGGGTTACGTGCCTGGCGACTGATCGCTGACTCTCTCATGAGGATTTCACTATATAATAAGCGTGATTTAGGAGCAATTTGTGTAGGAATTAATGTGGGTAAAGGTGTTTTGGTTTGTGGTGGATGAGGTGGTTCAGTGGAGAGAATAGGCTTTTCGGGTAGCGAAGTTTATTTGGTGGTATGTTTGGATTGGGTTTGTTGAGCTTTATAAATGTGATGGACGGCCAAGATGGGATGTGCGGGTACGGAAATCCGATTGTACTAGTCCATAGACGTTCCCGGTTTGAAAGATGTATGGCAGGAGTAAGATGTCCAACCATCCTTGTCGGTAGTAAAGTTTAGTTCGTTGAAAATATAAAATCAATGATGTAAATGCTCAAGTAATTATTTTCATGGAAAAATAAAATTATAATTATTCATTAAATGATAGTTTATCATACTTAAAAAACCAAGAGAAATCTTGCACTACATTAGAATATTTTTATTTGATATTAATTAAAAAAATATCATTTATTATAATATCTGAACCAGTTTAGATTAAGAATGTTAGAAAGTATTATTATATAATATATATAATTTTGAAAGCTCTTTTCTACATTTCTCATCTCTCCAAGAGTGCCACATAGATGCTTTTTTTCTATGACCGTTTGATTAAATCAAAATACAATCTCCACCGTTCATTGTTGATGTTGCATGCCATTTAAGTTGAATTTTACACATGTCAAGCAAATGCAAACTTTCCTCTCTCTTGAAAGCAAAAAAAATTCCTTCATTTGAGTAATGTAAGGAAGAATATAAGTAATGTAAGGAAGGATATAAGAAAATTCCTTATTTTTAGTTATATTTCTTTAGCTTTATGTTTATAGCAAGGATATAAGTAATCTAACAACCACACATTTTGTGATTGAAATCTAATAATAATCGTATGCAGTTTACAAATAGTGTTAAAATAATTTTCGGAATTTTATTTGTATGATTTACTATATATGAGCTTTTGTTATTACACATTTGTTTTCACTTTTTTGCTTATTATTCATATGAATTTATCACATCATTGTTTGTATTTTTTATTCCCTATAACGTTTATGATTATTAAGCAATTGACTCTCAGTGTCTCATTATGAATATCTCGTGCAACGCACGAGCTTCCCCTTGTGTATGTTATTGCTCATTGTCTTCACTTCCTAGTTCCTAGTAGACGAAACATTATATCCAACTGAGTGGTAGAGTTTGCTTCTTGGTATAAAGGGGATTTTTCATCAGTTGACCATATGGGCTTCTTTCTAACGGGTCAACTCTCATATTTTACAAAACAAAAGGAACTTTTGACATTTACCCCCACAATATGTTAGTAAAAGACCCAAAAGAACCAAAGGCTAATTTCACTAATGGAAGATGTCGTGTAATAATATACTTAACCTAATCAAGAAGCTATCTTAAGTAATTGGTGGCTTAATCATAGTCAAATTATATATCAAAGTTAAAAGGCACAATTCATTCAAAAAAGAGTTAAAGGCGCAATTATTTTGCTAAGCTTTTTAATCTTGAAAAACAATGTTAAAGCACAATTATATTTTCAATGTATCATTGAGATAAAGACCAAACTACAAGGATGCATATTTCTATAAAAAAATTATTAATAAATTAGGATCACAAAACATGCATGTGTAAAAAAGATACATGATTTTTTCCCCTAAAAAACCTTGCCAGAGCCAAATTTATACTAGTACCCTTCTAAGTTTGCTCTTTGAACTAACAACTACAATATCCAATTTATAGCAATACTAATATCCCTTTTATTTTTTATGTATATGTATAATACATTTTTTGTCAAAATTATGTTTTTTACAAGCATGCGCGAAGTATAGAACTCCACACAAGATAAAACAAAAGAAAAAAAAATTAATGAACTATTTTAGCGATAAATCAGCGATAAGCTCTGATAGCTCCGGAACCAGGTCTAGAATGTGATCGAGCTGATCTATCATTCTGGGCCATGTCTTGCAACTCCGTCGGTTTAGAGGTCATGGATTCGATCTCCTCTAAAGCATCCACAACTTCTTTCATTGCCGGTCTGCTTTTTGGATCAATCTCTAGACATCGTAGCGTCAGTTGTGCCGCTGACAAGGCCCCTTTTGATGAGAATTTTCCATTTAATCTTGGATCGATTAGAATTTTCTTTTTGTCTGCTAAATATGGCTTGGCCCAATCGATCAGATTGTGCTGACCGCTTGGCCTGCTTGTATCAAGTGCACGTAGACCGGTCAAAATCTCTAGAAGAACAACTCCGAATCCGTATACATCGCTCTTGACATATAAATGTCCTGATAAATTAACATTGCTATTTAGAATAAGTATGCAATTTTTTTTTACATGCTAGATCTTACGAAATATACAACTAGACTCATGACATAATTGTTGAGTATAAAAAAAATAAATCATAGGACGATCTTAGCCCGTGGATTCAAAATTCATTGACCTAAAAAATGGATATGAGACAGAGTTCTTTCCATTCGACTAAAAAAGATATCTTTGAAATATATAATTTGCTTATTCATTCGAAATAAAGATGGATACCAGTTGCGACATATTCAGGGGCCGCATATCCATATGTACCCATGACTCGAGTGGTGACGTGGCTATCCCCACCTGTGGGACCGGCTTTCGCCAAACCAAAGTCTGATAGCTTCGCATTAAATGTCTGTAAATGGAAAAGTAAATTAGCGAACAACTTGATGTATTAGTTGATGAATGATTAGCTATATGAATATTGAAAATCTGGATATTCAAGTTATGTACCGAGTCCAGAAGGATGTTGGAAGCCTTGAAATCACGGTATATAACTTGTTTTTCTGATGAATGTAGAAACGCAAGACCGCGGGCCGCACCTGTTGCAATTTTTAATCTTAGGACCCATGATAGTTGTTGGTGTGCTGAAGTACCTCCTGTTTGCGAACAATTAACCATTTATAATTTATAAGTTCACGAACTAACATAACGCAATAAATGGATAGAAATTTTTTGTTAGCAGGTGAAAAGTCTATAAAAAAAATTCTCATTTAAGTAAAGAAAAATAAGTGGTGCCGAAATGCGAAAATAAAAATTTGTATTGAATAATCAATTGATAGGAAACTCACTTCTGAACAGGTGATTTTCTAAATATGGAATGCATCATTAATATCTTTCACTTGGATCCTCTAACAAGTTAATATGAACTAGAAGTTCATAAATTTATTAATGTGAAACAACATGCAATTATATTATTTATATTGATGCAAAAATGATATTCTAGCATTTAGTGCTCATTGAGATATCCTTGGATAATTCTATGTTTGAGATATGCCGGGAGCATGATCGACCGATCGGTTCCAATGATAAAGATCCAAGGAAGAAGAAGAGAGCATGATAAGAAAGTTGGCTTGAAGTTATCAATACTTGAAAAGAAATAAATTCTTCTGAAGAAAATATTGATGATAAAAGAGTAGAAGACAATGACGAGCAAATTACCCCAGAAGAGGTTTATGTACCTAACAATATTGAAAATAATGAGATCTCAATAAATTATGTCTCTACTAGAATAAATATGGAACTGAAATAAAATTGTGATTAATCAAAATTTAGTTATGCAATTGCAATTGATTTATAAATGAAAATGAGGATCTAGAATTAAAATTATTTGTATAATGTCGACGGATAAAGTATTGGTCAAATCGAAAGATGTGATTAAAGCATCATTATTTTCACTAGTCAAATATAAAATTGTGGACATGTACTCCAAACACCTGGCGTTGTATAACCGTAACTTATAAGCGAGTATAACTTATCAGAGGGTGTTTTAAGAATATGTAAGAAGAAAATTAAATTGTGATGTGCAATTATATTTCTAATTTTGTCGTCCCTGATGGACTTATTAACGTAGTAGTAAATTGTTCATATCTCATTTGATTGCAATATATTAATGAAAATCCCTGAAGGATTTAGAATGCCTGAAGCATTTCAAACTCTCGAGAGATTTAATCTATTAAATTACAAAGATCTTTGTACTAATTAATGCAATATTGAGATATGTGATAAAATTGCCATAACAAATGCTTGTTGAATGAATGTTATGTAATTGATCAAAATTACGTATAGGAAACTATATATTTACTTTTTGAATGTTGATATATATATTGATGATTTAGAACTTTATGGTACTCGCGAAGAGCTCCAAAAGCTACCATATTATTCAAAAGAATATAAGATTAAATTCTTTAAGGCATAAAATATTATCTTGAATTATAAATTGAATATTTTCCTGAAGGAGTCATTGTTTCATAATCCATCTATTATAATGATATAATATGGAGAAATTGCATCCATTAAGATTATCAAGATAACTTGTTTGATGTATTAACAATTGAAATAAAGGATGGTGAGTTATTTAGCTCCTCAAATAATGATCCAGCAGATCTCTTCTTAAGCTTATATTACAGAGATTGAAATTTGTCATTTCACATATAGTTGCATATATGAGAGGGAGAAATAATACGCACTGCACTTTTTTTCCCTGGTCTATGATTTTTGTCCCAATGGGTTTTCCTAGCAAGGTTTTTAACGAGGCAACTTTTGTGCGTAATATATAGAATGATGATGCACTCTTTTTCCTTCACTAGGATTTTTGAGGTTTTAACGAGGCGTATTTAATATATAAAATAATGAGAAATAATGATAATACACGATGCACTCTTTTTCCCTTAGTCAAGGTTTTGTCCTACTAGGTTTTCCTTGTAAGATTTTTAATGAGGCAAGTTCTAATGTGTACGAAATATGGACATCCAAGGGGGAGTGTTATGAATATAATTAATATAGATGCCCAATACTTGGCCCCTAAGAAAAGATAAATTAGGAAATGCTTGTAAGAATGGAAGGAGTTGTGGTAAGGTACTTACTACTGTATATTCTATTGTATTTAGGCTAGATTATTTCCTTTATTGTAATTCTCAATCAGGCAAGAGATTTCTTAGCCAGCACTCACCCTCTACTTTATAAAAAGGGCAGTGGCTATTGTATTCTTAATTCACAATTCAATACATAATTCTCTCCTTTCAATTCTCTGTTTAATTGTTCTTTGTTCTTTTATTTTATAACACCTTCTCAAGAACTCTAATTTTCTCTCAAGAAACCACCAATTACTCAAGAACTCTCTCAAGAAACCATCAAATTCTTCTCAAGAACCACAATTCTTCACAAGAATTCTTTCAACTCCCTCTCAAGAATTCTCTCAAGAAACCATCAATTCTTCTCAAGAACCATAATTCCCTCTTGTGCACTCCTAATCTTTCTCAACAAAATCAACCCTTTTCAGTCTAGGAAATAGAACTCTTCCCTTCTCTTATCGTGATATCTCTCAAGATTAGTCTTAGACTTCACCACTCATCATCGGCAACTATCCGAGCCTCACCAAATGGTGGCACCTCCAAGATGGTAACCTCAGTGCCTTACTGTCCTCATCGACACTTTTTCAAATTCATAACGAGATCAATCCATCCTCAAATCGCAGCAACAAAAGCAAGCACATTCGAGAAATTTATCACAAGACAAAAAATTCACCCACTGGCCTGAGTGATTATCAGTAAACCAGGTCACATTGTACCTTTTCTCTTTTCTTTTCTTCTCGATTCTGTTCTTACCTCTGTTCTTTTTTTTTCTGGTGCCGATAAAACTCATTTTTTTATAACATGGCCCCTGAACCCACAAACTCAGCTACTATCAATATCTTTATACCAGAAAAAGTGATTTCTTTCACAAATCAAATATCCACGAAATTAGACGGAACCAATTTTCTTGTCTGGCGGTCCCAAATAGAACCAAATATAAGGGGTTTTAGATTATTATATTTTCTCAATGGTTCATTCGACCCACCACCAGAAAGAAAAGCTGAAACTACAGCAATTAACCTAGATTTTATGAAATGGCAACAATAAGATATGATGATACTTGGTTGGCTGAAATCAACCATGACTAAAAGTGTTTTAAGTCAACTCATTAGCTGTAAAACCTCTAGTGAGGTCTGGCATAATCTTAACGACCTCTATAATGCCACAACCATGGCACACTTACTCGACCTTTATACTTAATTAATAAACACACATAAACAAGGTCAATCCTGTAGCGAATATTATCGACAAATGAAAGGAATTGGCGATCTTCTCGCTCTAATCGGTTATCCTCTTCCAAAAGAACTTCTTCTTATCTTTATTCTCAAAGGACTTGGGCCTGAATTCAACGGATTCGTTAGTTCAATCACTTCACAAACACAACCATTAACACTCACTGAAATTCATGGATATCTACAAAGAGAAGAGAAGAGAAGAGAATTGAGTTTCAGCAAGCTTCTGATTCGCAAGCTTTGTGTGTCGCCAAAAACCCTAATCTCTCGAGTTTCAGCAAGCTTCTGATTGCATCGAGCTCAGCGGCTCCCCCTTCTCTCTCCTCTGGAAATGGAATTCCATTTTCTGCTGGACTAGGAAATACCGTCCCTTTTTCAAATAATGGGCCCTCAACCCAAAGTATAGGCCAACACCTTTCAGCCTCTCAAAATAATTTGGCCCAGCAAATTAACTCTAATTCTATTTTGGACCCTGCTCCTGGCCCAGAATCAATTTTAAAACCCCTTTGTGAGGCCTTTGCGGCCCAATAATATCGTAACTCGCGCTGGCGCGGACGTGGTAGAGGACGAGGAAACAGACGTGGCGGTTATCAAAATAATCGCTCCTTCGGCATCATGTGCCAGTACTGCGACAAACCAAATCACGAAGCCAAAACTTGTCATAAGATACCCAAATCCGCAACCCAATCTCCAGCACCTCACGTGCTTCTCGCCGAACAAATGTTTTCGTCAACTTTTGATGGCTGGTACCTCGATTCAGGCGCTTTCAACCATATCTCTGCCGACCTCAACTCCCTCACCTCCTATACCCTGTATACAGGTATTGACCAAATCCGTGTAGGTAATGGTGCCAGTCTTTCCATTAAAAATATTGGTCAAGTTTCACTTCCAACACATGACACACCCCTCAAATTAACAAATGTGTAACATGTCCCTCAAATTACAAAAAATCTTATTAGTATTTCACAATTTACTCTTTATAACAATATTATATTAGAATTTAACTCCCTTTCTTGCTTAATTAAGGATCGCACCTCCAATAAAGTACTTCTTCAAGGTTTTTTAGATACTGGCTTGTATCGCCTATCTTCTCGGCCTCCTTCTCGTCCTCAAGCATCAGCTCTGGTGGGAGAACGTGTCTCAGTGAATGTCTGGCACAAACATTTTTGTCATGAATCCTTTTCTTTGATTAAAAATTTAGTTTCTAAGAATTTGTTGTTATGTAATAATAAAACATTGGATTTTTGTGATGCTTGTAATTTGGGCAACTCGTGTAGACTGCCTTTTACTTTAACTAATTCTCGTTCTTCCCATATTTTAGAATTAATTCATTCAGATGTTTGGGGTCCCACACAAATCACTTCACATTCTGGCGTACGCTACCTCATCCACTTTACAGATGACTACTCCCGCTACACCTGGATCCACTTTCTCAGCTCTAAGGACCAGGTGGCCAGCATCTTCTCACGCTTCAAGAAGAAGGTCGAAAACCAATTCTCAACCACCATCAAGTACCTCCAAACTGATAGCGGTTCGGAGTTTAAACCCATCACTCGCCTTCATCCTGAAATCATTCCTCTCCTCTCCTACCCCCATACTGTAGGATTTGTGCCCTAGGCCAAATGTATTTTTGCTAGGAAATGGATTATGTATTAAGACATTATCATTTATTCAATAACGGTTGTTTCTTATATATTTGTGTGTATGGGTTGTGAATGTAATTCTTATATCAACCAAGAATGACACTTCGGGTTCACGTCATCAGAATACGTGATTCTGATAGTAGAACTGTGAACCAACGAATGACATTCTAAATTGTCTCTTGTGATATGTAGGATGTTTATAGAGATAGACAGACTTCAGGTAAGAAGCTACATATCCACACTAGTATATTCGCAGGCTGGATGATCATGTTCTGCTGATCATGGATACAGGGATGTCAAGTCTGGAATATAGGCACGTGTTAGAGAACACGTACTGCACTGACCACACTATGAGAATATGCATGGTATATGTCATTAGTGATTCTCATATGAATAGTGTGCTTGTTCCTACGACCTGAGGTCACTATAGATTCCTGTATGAGGAACTGCATACTTTAATATGATCTTACGTCATCCGTAATGGGATAATCATTAGGGTCATCATTAGGTATGCACTGAATCATGACGAGGAATGTGAGTGACCAAGATGTGATTTGTTCCTCTCGTTAAGAGGGAGATATCTCTGGGCCCCCTGATGAACTAGGACTGAAGGAAATGCATGCTCATGCTCAAAATTGATTAACATGTGTTGTTAATATCATTTTGTATTTACTCAGTCTAATTCTCGATCAGGAAAGAGACTTTTATCAAACTCAAGGATGACATACTTCCATGCCTTGTGATCAAGACATATATCGTAGAACAAAAGGAATAAGCAAACATCTATTCAGATAGGTTTATGATCGCTGATTATTTCATTTAACATGGGTAGTCATGACATCAGTCTAGAGGTTACTCATGACTTACGATCTTTAGAAGATCGTTGCCAGCGTTAAATGGAACCTACACGGTCACACAATGAACTCCATTCGTACGGGATGAATATACCTCAAAACAGTTATACATATGATGTATAAATTGGTGAACGAAATAATCAATTATTGGATAATTGATTGAACAAAACATTACCATATTCCGTTGGCAACGGAATAGTTCCGTTCCCAACGGACTAGATATGGAAACTGTAATGACCTTAGTTGCCAAGTATTCCGTCTTAAAAATACATATTCCGTTCCCAACGGAATAGATATGGAAACTGTAATAACCTTAGTTGCCAAGTATTTCGTTATGGAAATACATATTCCGTTGGCAATAGAATAGGCGCAGATTAGGGTTTTAGTTATGGTAACTTAGCAATCGTTCGCCTCTCTCTTTGGTATAAATAGAAGGGCAGAGCCTCTCTATTTAACACACAATTCAGAAGCCTAAGAGGCCGTCTATTACACAGAAAAGAGAGAGGAAGTTTTGAGAGAATTCAGAAAGTATTTCCGGACTCGTCTAGCCGAGTCCGGTTATTCCGTACGTCTGAAGTTCGCGTGGATACGAGTAGAGGTTCTCTATCTTGAGAACTTGCGAGCGATCGATCTTCATCCCTAGGAGATGCAAGGAGGTTTGCGGATCGAGCTTCAGGAAGGAGACGGTTGCAAGTCAGAAAAATTCAGACCTACATCCGTTCTTTATCACGCGGATCAGGAAGATCCGAGGTATAAATTTTAATAGTTAATCTCGTACCTTTGTATGATATAATTAGCAACTATAAACTTTTGATATTTTTCTTTTATTACTTACTGTTTGTTTTGTCTGACTGTTTATTATTACGATGTATTGCCAACTCTCTTGGCAAGGACATCAATTTGTAATCCTTCTTTAAAACCTATATTTAATCTAATCACTGGACTCCAGGCTAGACCTGGATCCATTACATCAAAAATTAGCAATAACTTATGTTTTCCAGCTCTTGATTCTCTCCCCCTAATGTTATCATTAATTATTAATCAAGTTCTTCAGGACTTTCATTGTCTATTATATCTTGAACATATTCATTAATATTTGATTTGTTTCACAACAATCACTTCGGCATTCATTTAATTCTTTCTTCTAAAATTTTGTCTACAAACATCTAACATACTTCAGGTGTGTTTTTGGATGATCCTCCTGGGATATCCATCCGAATTAAGATGTTGTCACATTAATTTTATGAAGATTTGCTATATTTTACAAATGAGTTACATTTTAACTTACAGTTCATATATATAAGATCAAGTATTAAAATTAGATAATGATTGAAAATTTGTCACATCAAATTTATAATCAATAAATCATGTTGTGAATATATTCATATAATGAAGTTCAAGATATCAAATTATGCAGGGCGATTTTACTTAACATATACGCCCGACTTTTATTTGTGACCCATTTTTGTGCGTTGCGGTGGAGCTACCGGAACAAATATTGCACATCCAAAATATTTCAAATCGTATTTACTTGGCTGCAGGCCCGTCACAAATTATAATGGGGAGTACTTATTATAAAATGTTGGCTTTATTCTAATTAGTGTTGTAGCATATATCATTTCATGGCCTCAATCAAAAGACGAGCTTTCATTTCATTATTAGGGGCCAACGATTAATTATAATCGCTTAACAAGATATGATGTTAGATCATTCTAAGTGCGTTTGTGGGCCAATGCTCAGCTATAATCTAAATCAACGTACAATAGTCAACTATTACTTGGGATGTAGCCAACTGATCATCATCAAGACGATTTTTCCTAGTTGTACGATCCAGAAATTATTATCTTAATTAGAATATCCGAGCAAGCAATCGCAAATACAATATTTCGAGTTTAAATAAATGTACATGTGGCCATCTAATAGATGCATCTATTAATACCATAAAATATCTAGATGGTCCACATGAAAGAGTAATAGGGCCACATATATTTCGATTAATACGCTCAAGGAAATTGGGTGATTCATTCCCAACCCTGATTTGTGATGTCTAACAATTAATTCTCCTTTGATAACATGCAGCACATGAAAATTCATTTGATAAAAGAATCTTCTGGTTCTTTAATTGATTCATATTTGAATTCTCTGTGATTATTTGCATCATCATTGCTCCGAGATTAGTTAACTTTTGTTTCATGCCAAATCATAAAATTTCTCTTGGAATTAGTGGACTTCTGGTTCATGTCAAATCATTAAATTACTTTTCAAATTATTGAACTTTCAGTTCATGTTTAATAATAAAGTTGATTTTCTAATTAACTTCAAGTTTATTTCAAAATCATAAAATTGCTTTCCGACTGGACGAAATCTATTATGCAGAAGCATAAATAAGTTTTAAGTCAATAAACTTCTGGTTTACTAATAAATATGACTTAATTGTATTAGTCCTTCATAATACAAATCAATAGAAAAGCTGCATGTTGTTCTAATGAATATTTCTCAAAATACAGAAATATTATCCATTACAATGAGGCACACATATTTATAATTCTTATTGTGCCCATACATACTTTGATTCATAATAGTAGTATCAAAAGAAAGAAAAATAATGATAATGATAATAACAATAATAATAAGAATATAAAATAGAATAAAAGAAATTTTTCTTACTCGGTTCTTTCTCTATCTCGTTCTTGTTAATGTGTACTTTAGATCCAGCAGATGATACCATTATCGATTATCAACATTTTCATTATCGTGATAAACAAGTCGACATTATTATTTTCTCTTTGTCTTTAAGAAGGCTTAATAAAGTTCTACAAGATCCAAATGTGTTAATTTCTTTTACTAAATCTGTCGATCTCCAACCATGAGCTGGTAACCTATCAACTCAAGCCATACCTCGTGTTTACAGAAAAGATGACGACCCCAATATTAGCGGACCAAGCCTGTAACTCATAACAATGTTTAGAGATAACTCAGGTAGATTAGCAACGAAGTCGACCATATTGGTTCCCTGTGGGAGATAGATGAGGAATTGGTTGTCGCAATAGTGGGAAAGACCCCAATAAATCCTTCTTGTGCGGCCAAACTTGTACAAAACATTAGTAATTGAGATGAAATCTGAACATGCTGGTAGTCAGAGAATGACTACATTTGTCAAATACTAGAACTGCCAGTAGTGTGCATTGTCTGTTATGATTAGATAAGGTTTATAGGTCTATTGGCATCATGGCATGTCAGTCCCAGCTGGTCTGCGTGATCCGAGTAGGAGCTCGTAATAGTTACCTAGGTACATGTTAACCAGCATGCTGCCTGTTGGGGAACCCATAGCCATATACGATACATGCATAGTGGAAACTACGGGCTCAACCCTCCCTAGCATCATCGTTAAGGGAATAAAAGTACCAGATTAACTATTAAAATTTATACCTCGGATCTTCCTAATCTGCGAGACAGAGAACGGATGTAGGTCTGAACGATTCCGACTATCAACCTTCTCCTTCCTGAAGATCGACTCCGCGAACCTCCTTGCTCTTCCCAGGGATGAAGTACTTGATCGCTCGCTATCTCCAAAGTAGGAGATCTCTACTCATATCCACGCGAACTTCAGACACATGGAATTACCGGACTCGGCAAGACAAGTCTGGAAATACATTCCGAAATTACCTATAAACTCTCTCTCTCTCTCTCTATTTCTGTATTAGATGACCTTTAAGGCTTGAGAATTGTCTGTATAAAATAGAGAGGGACTGCCTCTCTATTTATACTAAAGAGGAAGGCGAACGGTTGCTCAGTTACCATAACTAGAACCCTAATTCCGCGCCTATTTCGTTACGAACGGACTTATTCCATTTCGAACGGAATAGGGGTTTGCATGTATAAAAACTTTGCAGCCAAGGAAGCGCAATTACCATATCTATTCCTTTCAGAACGGAACTGTTCCGTTCCGAACGGAATAGTGTTGTTTTGCACAATCAATTATCTAATAATTGATTATTTTGTTCACCAATTTACACATCACATTTATAATTGTTTTAAGGTATTTTCATCATGTATGAATGGAGTTCATTGTGTAACCGTGTAGGTTCCATTTAACGCTGGCAATGATATTTCAAAAATCATAAGTCATGAGTAACCTCTAGACTGATGTCATGACTACCCATGTTAAATGAAATGATCAGCGATCATAAACCTATCTGAATAGACGTTTGTTTATTCCTTTTGTTCTACGATAAATGTCTTGATCACAAGGCATGGAAGTATGTCATCCTTGAGTTTGATCAAAGTCTCTTTCCTGGTCGAGAATTAGACTGAGTCAATACAAAATGATAATCCATTTTGAGCATGGTCATGCATTTCCTTCAGTCCTAGTTTATCAGGGGGCCCAGAGATATCTCCCTGATGACGAGAGCAACAAATCTCATCTTGATCACTCACAATCCTCGTCATGATTAAGTGCATACCTAACGATGACCCTAATGATCATCCCGTTATGGATGACGTAGGATCATATTAAAGTATGCAATTCCACATACAGGAATCCATGGTGAACAACCACACTATTCATATGAGAATCACTAATGATATGTACCATGTATATTCTCATAGTGTGGTCAGTCCAGTACGTGTTCTCTAACACGTAGCTATATTCCAGACTTGGCCTGCCTATGTCCATGATCACAGAACATGATCATCCAGCCTGCAAATATACTAGTGTGGATATGTAGCTTCTTACCTGAAGTATGTTTATCTCTATAAACATCGTACATATCACTAGAGACAGTTTAGAATGTTATTCGTTGGTTCACAGTTCTACTATCAGAATCACGTGTTCTGATGGCGTGAACCCGAAATATCATTCATGATCGATCTAATATATATAAATATTTTAGTCACCCATACACTCATTCTTATATGAACCGAATAAGCGTGTTTTTCATAAGCTAATCTCTAGTCCAACACTTTGGCCTAGGGTATAATTCCTTCACCTTCATCTCAGATGTTGAGCAGTTGACGCAACAAATCAAAAACCGGTAGAGAGAAGCAAGATGCCCTTTCCACAGGCAATTGAATCACTTGTCCTTCCATAGGGGGTTGTTGGTGTACGGTGGTGGTGGTAAGTTTGGCAGAGGTGGTGATGGGTGTGAATCAGGTGGAGGAGTGGGGTTACGTGCCTGGCGACTGATTGTTGACTCTTTCATGAGGATCTCACTATATAATAAGCGTGATTTAGGAGCAATTTGTGTAGGAATTAATGTGGGTAAAGGTGTTTTGGTTTGTGGTGGATGAGGTGGTTCAGTGGTGAGATTAGGCTTTTCGGGTAGCGAAGATTGTTTGGTGGTATGTTTGGGTTGGGTTTGTTGAGCTTTATTAATGTGATGGACGGCCAAGATGGGATGTGCAGGTACGGAAATCCGATTGTACTAGAACATAGACGTTCCTGGTTTTAAAGATGTATGACAGGAGTAAGATGTCCAACCATCCTTGTCGGTAGTCGCCGTGCAAAGTTTAGTTCCTTGAAAATGTAAAATCAATGATGTAAATGCTCAAGTAATTATTTTCATGGACAAATAAAATTATAATTATTCATTAAATTATAGTTTATCATACTTAAAAAACCAAGAGAAATCTTGCATTACATGAGAATATTTTTATTTGATATTAATTAAAAAAAAATCATTTATTATAATATCTGAACCAGTTTAGATTAAGAATGTTAGAAAGTATTATTATATAATATATATAATTTTGAAAGCTCTTTTCTACATTTCTCATCTCTCCAAGAATGCCACATAGATGCTTTTTTTCTATGACCATTTGATTAAATCAAAATACCATCTCCACCGTTCATTGTTGATGTTGGATGCCATTTAAGATGAATTTTACACATAAGCAAATGCC
Source organism: Juncus effusus (assembly GCA_027726005.1). Classification (NCBI taxonomy): domain Eukaryota; kingdom Viridiplantae; phylum Streptophyta; class Magnoliopsida; order Poales; family Juncaceae; genus Juncus; species Juncus effusus. Next base: position 8,621,161 of record CM050897.1, on the reverse strand, counting down.
AACTTTCCTCTCTCTTGAAAGCAAAAAAAATTCCTTCATTTGAGTAATGTAAGGAAGAATATAAGTAATGTAAGGAAGGATATAAGAAAATTCCTTATTTTTAGTTATATTTCTTTAGCTTTAAGTTTATAGCAAGGATATAAGTAATCTAACAACAACACATTTTGTGATTGAAATCTAATAATAATCGTATGCAGTTTACAAATAGTGTTAAAATAGTTTTCGGAATTTTATTTGTATGATTTACTATATATGAGCTTTTGTTATTACACATTTGTTTTCAGTTTTTTGCTTATTATTCGTATGAATTTATCACATCATTGTTTGTATTTTTTATTCCCTATAACGTTTATGATTATTAAGCAATTGACTCTCAGTGTCTCATTATGAATATCTCGTGCAACGCACGAGCTTCCCCTTGTGTATGTTATTGCTCATTGTTCCTAGTAGACGAAACATTATACCAACTGAGTGGTAGAGTTTGCTTCTTGGTATAAAGGGGATTTTTCATCAGTTGACCATATGGGCTTCTTTCTAACGGGTCAACTCTCATATTTTACAAAACAAAAGGAACTTTTGACATTTACCCCCACAATATGTTAGTAAAAGACCCAAAAGAACCAAAGGCTAATTTCACTAATGGAAGATGTCGTGTAATAATATACTTAACCTAATCGAGAGGCTATCTTAAGTAATTGGTGGCTTAATCATAGTCAAATTATATATCAAAGTTAAAAGGCACAATTCATTCAAAAAAAAAGTTAAAGGCGCAATTATTTTGCTAAGCTTTTTAATCTTGAAAAACAATGTTAAAGCACAATTATATTTTCAATGTATCATTGAGATAAAGACCAAACTACAAGGATGCATATTTCTATAAAAAAATTATTAATAAATTAGGATCACAAAACATGCATGTGTAAAAACGATACATGATTTTTTCCCCTAAAAAACCTTGCCAGAGTCAAATTTATACTAGTACCCTTCTAAGTATGCTCTTTGAACTAACAACTACAATATCAATTTATAGCAATACTAATATCCCTTTTATTTTTTATGTATATGTATAATACATTTTTTGTCAAAATTATGTTTTTTACAAGCATGCGCGAAGTATAGAACTCCACACAAGATAAAACAAAAAAAAAAATTAATGAACTATTTTAGCGACAAATCAGCGATGAGCTCGGATAGCTCCAGAACCAGGTCTAGAATGTGAACGAGCTGATCTATCATTCTGGGCCATGTCTTGCAACTCCGTCGGTTTAGAGGTCATGGATTCGATCTCCTCTAAAGCATCCATAACTTCTTTCATTGCCGGTCTGCTTTTTGGATCAATCTCTAGACATCGTACCGTCAGTTGCGCCGCTGACAAGGCCCCTTTTGATGAGTTTTCCATTTAATCTTGGATCGATTAGACGGGTCACCTTCTTTTTGTCTGCTAAATATGGCTTGGCCCAATCGATCAGATTGTGTTGACCGCTTGGCCTGCTTGTATCAAGTGCACGTAGACCGGTCAAAATCTCTAGAAGAACAACTCCGAATCCGTATACATCGCTCTTGACATATAAATGTCCTGATAAATTAACATTGCTATTTAGAATAAGTATGCAATTTTTTTTACATGTTAGATCTTACGAAATATACAACTAGACTCATGGCATAATTGTTGAGTATAAAAAAAATAAATCATAGGACGATCATAGGCCGTGGATTCAAAATTCATTGACCTAAAAAATGGATATGAGACAGAGTTCTTTCCATTCGACTAAAAAAGATATCTTTGAAATAAATAATTTGCTTATTCATTCGAAATAAAGATGGATACCAGTTGCGACATATTCAGGGGCCGCATATTCGTATGTACCCATGACTCGACTGGTGACGTGGCTATCCCCACCTGTGGGACCTGCTTTCGCCAAACCAAAGTCCGATAGCTTCGCATTAAATGTCTGTAAATGGAAAAGTAAATTAGCGAACAACTTGATGTATTAGTTGATGAATGATTAGCTATATGAATATTGAAAATCTGGATATTCAAGTTATGTACCGAGTCCAGAAGGATGTTGGAAGCCTTGAAATCACGGTATATAACTTGTTTTTCTGATGAATGTAGAAACGCAAGACCACAGGCCGCACCTGTTGCAATTTTTAATCTTAGGACCCATGATAGTTGTTGGTGTGCTGAAGTACCTCCTGTTTGCGAACAATTAACCATTTATAATTTATAAGTTCACGAACTAACATAACGCAATAAATGGATAGAAATTTTTTGTTAGCAGGTGAAAACTCTATAAAAAAAATTCTCATTTAAGTAAAGAAAAATAAGTGGTGCCGAAATGCGAAAATAAAAATTTGTATTGAATAATCAATTGATAGGAAACTCACTTCTGAACAGGTGATTTTCTAAGCTTCCTTTTGCCATATATTCATAAACAAGTAGTAGTTCTTTATCTTCCAAGCAATAACCCAAAAGCCTCACAAGATTTGGATGCGAAATTCTGCCTAGAAAATTCACTTCTGACTGTCAAAACGAGAACAAAAAATAATGTTAACAATATATATAGTCCGCCATTAATTTATTTACAGCTTATTGAATAAAACTAATCAGATCTAACAAATAATTCAACAAACATATAAATTATGTAATGAAAGATTGTTGCCAAAATATAAGAGTAATTTCTTCTATGTAAAATCAGCCAAGACATGAAATAGGTTATAGTTGCTAATTTTTGATGTAATGGATCCAGGTCTAGCCTGGAGTCCAGTGATTAGATTAAATATAGATTTTAAAGAAGGATTGCAAATTGATGTCCTTGCCAAGAGAGTTGGCAATACATCGTAATAATAAAGAGTTAGACAAAACAAACAGTAAGTAATAAAAGAAAAATATCAAAAGTTTATAGTTGCTAATTATATCATACAAAGGTACGAGATTAACTATTAAAATTTATACCTCGGATCTTCCTGATCCGCGTGATAAAGAACGGATGTAGGTCTGAATTTTTCTGACTTGCAACCGTCTCCTTCCTGAAGCTCGATCCGCAAACCTCCTTCAGACCCAAAAGCCTCACAACACATGTTAATCCATTTTGAGCATGGCCATGCATTTCCTTCAGTCCTAATTCATCAAGGGGCCCAGAGATATTTCCCTCTTAACGAGAGGAACAAATCACATCTTGGTCACTCATATTCCTCGTCATGATTCAGTGCATACCTAATGATGACCCTAATGATCATCCCATTACGGATGACGTAAGATCATATTAAAGTATGCAGTTCCTCATACAGGACTCTATAGTGACCTCAGGTCGTAGGAACAAGCACACTATTCATATGAGAATCACTAATGACATATACCATGCATATTCTCATAGTGTGGTCAGTGCAGTACGTGTTCTCTAACACGTGCCTATATTCCAGACTTGACATCCCTGTATCCATGATCAGCAGAACATGATCATCCAGCCTGCGAATATACTAGTGTGGATATGTAGCTTCGTACCTGAAGTATGTCTATCTCTATAAACATCCTACGTATCACTAGGGACAACTTAGAATGTCATTCGTTAGTTCACAGTTCTACTATCAGAATCACGTATTCTGATGACGTGAACCCGAAGTGTCATTCTTGGTTGATATAAGATTTACATTCACAACCCATACACACAGATATATAAGAAACAACCTTTATTGAATAAATGATAATGTCTTAATACATAATCCATTTCCTAGAACAAATACATTTGGTCTAGGGCACAAATCCTACAGTATGGGGGTAGGAGAGGAGAGGAGAGGAATGATTTCGGGATGAAGGCGAGTGATGGGTTTAAACTCAAAACCGCTATCAGTTTGGAGGTACTTGATGGTGGTTGAGAATTAGTTTTCGACCTTCTTCTTGAAGCGTGAGAAGATGCTGGCCACCTGGTCCTTAGAGCTGAGAAAGTAGATCCAGGTGTAGCGGGAGTAGTCATCTGTAAAGTGGATGAGGTAGCGTACGCCAGAATGTGAAGTGATTTGTGTGGGACCCCAAACATCTGAATGAATTAATTCTAAAATATGGGAAGAACGAGAATTAGTTAAAGTAAAAGGCAGTCTACACGAGTTGCCCAAATTACAAGCATCACAAAAATCCAATGTTTTATTGTTACATAACAACAAATTCTTAGAAACTAAATTTTTAATCAAAGAAAAGGATGCATGACAAAAATGTTTGTGCCACACATTCACTGAGACACGTTCTCCCACCAGAGCCGATGCTTGAGGACGAGAAGGAGGCCGAGAAGATAGGCGATACAAGCCAGTATCTAAAAAACCTTGAAGAAGTACTTTATTGGAGGTGCGCTCCTTAATTAAGGAAGAAAGGGAGTTAAATTCTAATATAATATTGTTATAAAGAGTAAATTGTGAAATACTAATAAGATTTTTTGTAATTTGAGGGACATGTTACACATTTGTTAGTTTGAGCGATGTGTCATGTGTTGGAAGTGAAACTTGTCTAATATTTTTAATGGAAAGACCGGAACCATTACCTACACGGATTTGGTCAATACCTGTATACAGGGTATAGGTGGTGAGGGAGTTGAGGTCGGCAGAGATATGGTTGAAAGCGCCTGAATCGAGGTACCAGCCATCAAAAGTTGACGAAAATATTTGTTCGGCGAGAAGCGCGTGAGGTGCTGGAGATTGGGTTACGGATTTGGGTATCTTACGACAAGTTTTGGCTTCGTGATTTGGTTTGTCGCAGTACTGGCACATGATGCCGAAGGAGCGATTATTTTGATAACCGCCACGTCTGTTTCCTCGTCCTCTACCACGTCCGCGCCAGCGCGAGTTACGATAATATTGGGCCGCAAAGGCCTCACAAAGGGGTTTTTAAATTGATTCTGGGCCAGGAGCAGGGTCCAAAATAGAATTAGAGTTAATTTGCTGGGCCAAATTATTTTGAGAGGCTGAAAGGTGTTGGCCTATACTTTGGATTGAGGGCCCATTATTTGAAAAAGGGATGGTATTTCCTGGTCCAGCAGAAAACGGAATTCCATTTCCAGAGGAGCGAGAAGGGGGCGCCGCTGAGCTCGATGCAATCAGAAGCTTGCTGAAACTCGAGAGATTAGGGTTTTTGGCGACACACAAAGCTTGCGAATCAGAAGCTTGCTGAAACTCAATTCTCTTCTTTTCTCTTCTCTTTGTAGATATCCATGAATTTCAGTGAGTGTTAAGGGTTGTGATTGTGAAGTGATTGAACTAACGAATTCGTTGAATTCAGGCCCACGTCCTCTGAGAATAAAGATGAGAAGTTCTTTTGGAAGAGGATAACCGATTAGAGCGACATGATTGTGGCATGGTTGTGGCATTATAGAGATCGTTAAGATTACGCCAGACCTCACTAGAGGTTTTACAGCTAATGAGTTGACTTAAAACACTTTTAGTCATGGTTGATTTCAGCCAACCAAGTATCATCATATCTTATTGTTGCCATTTCATAAAATCTAGGTTAATTGCAGTAGTTCCGGCTTTTCTTTCTGGTGGTGGGTCGAATGAACCATTGAGGAAATATAATAATCGAAAACCCCCTATATTTGGTTCTATTTGGGACCGCCAAACAAGAAAATTGGTTCCGTCTAATTTGGTGGATATTTCATTTGTGAAAGAAATCACTTTTTCTGGTATAAAGGTATTGATAGTAGCTGAGTTTGTGGGTTCAGGGGCCATGTTATAAAAAAATGAGTTTTATCGGCACCAGAAAAAAAAGAACAAAGGTAAGAACAGAATCGAGAAGAAAAGAAAAGAGAAAAGGTAAAATGTGACCTGGTTTACTCATGATCACTCAGGCCAGTGGGTGAATTTCTTGTCTTGTGATAAATTTCTCGAATGTGCTTGCTTTTGTTGCTGCGATTTGAGGATGGATTGATCTCGTTATGAATTTGAAAAAGTGTCGATGAGGACAGTAAGGCACTGAGGTTACCGTCTTGGAGGTGCCACCATTTGGTGAGGCTCGGATAGTTGCCGATGACGAGTGCTGAAGTCTGAGACTAATCTTGAGAGATATCACGATAAGAGAAGGGAAGAGTTCTATTTCCTAGACTGAAAAGGGTTGATTTTGTTGAGAAAGATTAGGAGTGCACAAGAGGGAATTATGGTTCTTGAGAAGAATTGATGGTTTCTTGAGAGAATTCTTGAGAGGAAGTTGAAAGAATTCTTGAGAAGAATTGTGGTTCTTGAGAAGAATTTGATGGTTTCTTGAGAGAGTTCTTGAGTAATTGGTGGTTTCTTGAGAGAAAATTAGAGTTCTTGAGAAGGTGTTATAAAATAAAAGAACAAAGAACAATAAAACAGAGAATTGAAAGGAGAGAATTATATATTGAATTGTGAATTAAGAATACAATAGCCACTGCCCTTTTTATAAAGTAGAGGGTGAGTGCTGGCTAAGAAATCTCTTGCCTGATTTAGAATTACAATAAAGGAAATAATCTAGCCTAAATACAATAGAATATACAGTAGTAAATATCTTACCACAACTCCTTCCATTCTTACAAGCATTTCCTAATTTATCTTTTCTTAGGGGCCAAGTATTGGACATCCATATTAATTATATTCATAACACTCCCCCTTGGATGTCCATATTTCATACGCATTAGAACTTGCCTCATTAAAAACCTTACAAGGAAAACCTAGTAGGACAAAACCTTAACTAAGGAAAAAAGAGTGCATTGCGTATTATCATTATTTCTCATTATTTTATATATTAAATATGCCTCGTTAAAACCTTACTAGGTAAAACCCTATGGGCAAAAATTCTAGTGAAGGAAAAAGAGTGCATCATCATTCTATATATTACGTACAAAAGTTGCCTCGTTAAAAACCTTGCTAGGAAAACCCATTGAGACAAAAACCATAGACAAGGGAAAAAAAGTGCAGTGCTTATTATTTCTCCCCCTCATATATGCAACTATATGTGAGATGACAAAATTCAATCTCTGTAATATATGCTTAAGAAGAGATCTGCTGGATCATTATTTGAGGAGCTAAATAACTCACCATCCTTTATTTCAATTGTTAATACATCAAATAAGTTATCTTGATGATCTTAATGGATGTAATTTCTCCATATTATATCATTATAATAGATGGATTATGAAACAATGACTTCTTCAGGAAAATATTCAATTTATAATTCAAGATAATATTTTATGCCTTAAAGAATTTAATCTTATATTCTTTTGAATAATATGGTAGCTTTTGGAGCTCTTCGGGAGTACCATAAAGTTCTAAATCAGCAATATATATATCAACATTCAAAAGGTAAATATATAGTTTCCTATACGTAATTTTGATCAATTACATAACATTCATTCAACAAACATTTGTTATAGCAATTTTATCACATATCTCAATATTGCATTAATTAGTATAAAGATCTTTGTAATTTAATAGATTAAATCTCTCGAGAGTTTGAAATGCTTCAGGCATTCTAAATCCTTTAGGGATTTTCATTAATATATTGCAATCAAATGAGATATGAACAATTTGCTACTACGTTAATAAGTCCATCAGGGACGACTACACTCGGTGCACAAAGCTCATCTACTACACATAAGCCCTCAACTTCTGACACTAACCTCTACTTCCCGTCCCCAATCTTCTTATATAATGCCTAACCCTCCTTCTCCAAAACCAAGCAACAAAGTGACTTAAGAAGCTAATAGACTTGGATATTATTTATATATATACGAGATGATATAGTGGGTTATTATGGATATTATACTATAAACAACTTGAGTTCCGGGTCACGGTCCAATGGTAAGTCCTCACATGATTTCTCGCGCAAATCTCTAAATTATTGGCACTCAAACAACAAATCGAGTTCACCAGTGACAAACGATCCCTAAACCAACGACCTCAATTCTTCTTGAACTGGTCTATATGATCCTTTTGAGTCTAAACAAGTTCCACCACATTATTCAATACAAGTTACAGTTCTCTCTCATTCCATTTGATTTTTAATTGGGCATTTTTATTTGAGGCTTAAAAATGGGTTTTTATTATTATTATTTTTTTTTTTTTTTTTTTTTTTTTTTTTTTACTACCTAACATGCAATAAAGACTCCACCCCACACTTAAACTTTTACTCGTCCCTGAGTAAAGCTAAGCACAAAGTAGTGATGCAATGCAAGAAAAAGAAAATAAACAAGGAAAAACACAACCTTTATTCGCAGGGTTGCCTCCCAGTAGCGCCTCTCTTTAACGTCGTTGGCCCGACGTCTCTATCTCCTCAAGCAGTAGATGATGGCTCGCCAAGCTCGTGAATGTCCATCCAACTCGCGTCGAAACTCTCATGAAACCGCTTCAGTCGGTGTCCGTTGACCTTGAAGACCTTCCCTGAATCAAGACCCTGAATTTCTGCTGCACCATAATCGAACACTTTGGTCACAAGAAAGGGCCCTATCCACCTACTTTGTAGCTTGCCCGGGTGTAATTTGAGTCGTGAGTTAAACAACAACACCTTATCACCCACTTTGAAATCCTTGTGGGCAAGCTTCCTGTCATGATACACCTTGGTCTTCTCCTTGAAGATTCGGGAGTTCTCATACGCGTCGTTTCGGATCTCCTCTAACTCCTGGATTTGTAGCTTCCGATTGAGTGCATCGTTTGGGTAGTCTAGATGGCACTTCTTGATGGCCCAATAGGCTCTGTGCTCGAGTTCAACTGGAAGATGGCAAGCCTTTCCATAGACTAGCCGATAAGGGGACATGCCGACAGGGGACTTGAATGCAGTCCTGTAAGCCCAGAGTGCGTCATTCAACCGAAGACTCCAGTCTTTCCTGGTGGGGTTCACCACTTTCTCCAAAACGCCTTTGATCTCCCTATTCGAAAGCTCTGCTTGGCCATTGGTTTGAGGGTGGTAAGTTGTCGAGGTTTTATGCGTCACATGGTATTGCTTCATTAATGCCTCGAAACTCCGGTTGCAGAAATGGGTTCCTCTATCACTGATGATGACTCTCGGGACCCCAAACCTACTAAAGATCTGGTCCTTCACAAAATCCACAACCGTTTTTGCATCTGCCCGTTTTGTGGCCTTGGCCTCAACCCACTTGGAGACATAATCGACTGCCAGGAGGATATACTCAAAACCGTATGAGGGAGGAAAAGGTCCCATAAAGTCGATACCCCACACTTCAAAGACCTCACATGCAAGAATATACTTCATCGGCATCTCGTCTCTTTTGGTTATTCCTCCCGTTCTCTGGCATCGCTCACATGACTTCACGAAGAAGTAAGCATCCTTATGTAGAGTGGGCCAGAAGAAGCCACACTCAAGGACCTTATGAGCTGTCCGCTTGGCGCCAAAGTGTCCTCCACACTCCAGAGAGTGACAAAACTCAAGCACGGATCTGACCTCATTATCGGGTATACATCTTCGAATAATTTGATCCGCACAAATCCGAAAGAGGTAAGGCTCATCCCAAATATAAAATCGGGAATCATATCGGATTCGATCAGCCTGTGCACGTGTAAGATCCTCTGGTAGGTCTTTAGCCACCAGGTAATTTACTATATCAGCATACCATGGTGTATAGCTTTGCACGGCATAGAGATATTCCTCAGGGAAAAACTCCGATATTGGGGGACCCTCCTCAATTCTCATAGGAAGGCGGCTAAGGTGATCGGCAACTAGATTCTCTGATCCTCGTTTATCTCTAATCTCCAAGTCGAACTCCTGGAGCAACAATATCCAACGAAGTAGTCTCGGCTTGGATTCTTTCTTCTTGAAAAGATGCCTCAATGCGGCATGGTCAGAGTATATAACCACCTTGACCCCTAAGAGGTAGGACCTAAATTTCTCCAGCGCAAAAACAATGGCTAGCAACTCTTTCTCCGTAGTGGTATAGTTGCACTGAGCATCGTCTAAGGTCCTAGATGCATAGGAGATAACATGGGGTTCTCGCCCATCCCGCTGCCCAAGAACAGCTCCAACTGCCCTATCACTCGCATCGCACATGATCTCGAAAGGCAGATTCCAATCTGGAGCTTTAATGATGGGGGCAGAACACAGTTTCTCCTTGAGAAGGTCGAATGCCGCTTGGCACTTCTCATTAAACTCAAAAGAAGCCTCTTTTTGGAAAAGAAGACAAAGAGGTTGAGCGATTTTTGAGAAATCTTTGATGAAGCGCCTATAAAAGCCGGCATGACCAAGAAATGATCGAATGTCCTTCACACTGGTCGGGTATGGAAGGGATCTAATGACATCGATCTTTGCTTTATCTACTTCAAGACCCCGAGAGGAAACCACATGGCCTAAGACTATGCCCTGATCCACCATGAAATGACATTTCTCGTAATTCAGCACCAGGTCGGTCTCTACACACCTTTGAAGAATCATCTTTAGGTTTCCCAGGCAGTCATCGAATGAATCACCATAGACGGTGAAATCATCCATGAAAACCTCAATAATTCGGGTAACATAATCAGAGAAGATGGACATCATACATCTCTGAAATGTACCGGGTGCGTTACACAACCCAAAAGGCATACGTCTGTAGGCAAAGGTGCCAAAAGGGCACGTGAAGGTAGTCTTTTCTTGATCCTCGGGGGCGATGGCTATTTGAAAGTAACCAGAGAAACCATCTAAGAAGCAATAATGGTGGCGCCCAGCAAGGCGCTCAAGCATCTGGTCAATGAAGGGAAGGGGGAAATGGTCTTTCCGGGTGGCAGTGTTCAATTTGCGGTAATCAATGCATACTCGCCATCCATTTTGTGCTCTCGTAGGAACTTTTTCACCATCCTGATTCTCAATTATAGTAATACCAGTTTTCTTGGGTACCACATGGATTGGTGATACCCATTGTGAATCAGAGATAGGGTATATGATTCCTGCATCAAGGAGTTTGATGATTTCTTTCTTGACCACTTCCATCATTGGAGGATTCAGTCTACGCTGAGGCTCACGGGATGGTTTAGATCCATCCTCCAATAATATACGATGCATACACGTAGAAGGGCTGATTCCCTTAATATCAGCCAGAGTCCATCCAATCGCAGTCTTGTGGTCCCTCAAGACATTAACTAACTTCTCTTCCTGCGTAGCAGTGAGGCTACTAGAGATGATCACTGGAAGAGTGTCTCCTTTACCTAAGTATGCGTACTTGAGATGAGCTGGTAGAGGTTTTAGGTCAAGAGAGGGGGGATTCACAATGGAAGGTTTGGTGGGCTCAAGAGAGGGTTTCAAGTCTATCAAGGTAGGAGAAGGAGAAGAGGAAGAAGCCTCTCCAATGGCCAAGGCAGATAGACTTTGAAGAAGGTCCTGCTCATCTGGAGAGAGATCAAGAATGGTCTCGAGCAGATCTATGAACTCAAATGAGGAGAAGTTGTCGACACACTCGTCAAAGCGGAGACATTCCCATCAGAAGGATGCTTGATAGCATCCAAGATGTTGAAAGAGATGGTCTCTCCGTCAAATTCCATAGAAAGAGTGCCATTGTGCACATCAATCTTGGTTCGGGCAGTTTTAAGGAAGGGTCTTCCCAGAAGAATGGGAGTCGAATTCGGTGAGCTATCAGACTCATCCATACGTAGAATATAGAAATCCGCGGGGAAGATAAGGCCATTGACCTTAACCAGGACATCCTCTATAACTCCCTCTGGCACAGCAGTAGAACGATCGGCTAGTTGAAGGATCACCCCGGTCTTTGTCAAAGGTCCTAAACCGAGGGAAGAGTAGATAGAAAAGGGCATGACATTGATAGATGCCCCAAGATCGAGCATGCACCGAGCAAATTCATGGTGCCCAATGCTGCAAGGAATGGCAAACATGCCAGGGTCTTATTGCTTCTCTGGAAACTTCTTGCGAATAACCGCAGAGACATTCTCACTCATTGTTACTCTCTCATGACCATTTAGCTTTCTCTTATTCGTACACAAGTCCTTGAGAAATTTCGCATAGCGAGGGAATCGACGAATGGAATCGAGGAATGGAATGTTCAATTCCACTTTCTTGAAAACCTCTAGGATATCTCTCTCCGCCTCATCCTTTTTGGTGTTAACCGCTAGACGGCTAGGAAAAGGGGATCTAGGTTTATACGGTGGAATTTCCTTGGACTTTTCTTTCGTCTTCTCGGATTCCGGCTTAATTACTTCAATCTCTCCTTCACCCTGCATGTTTCCCTTACTCCCTTCTATTTCTTTACCACTTCTTAAGGTGATAGCACATGCATTCTCACGGGGTTTAGAGTTTGGGAAGGAAGTTGTGAGGACCCCTGAGTTTTTAACTGGTTTAATTCAGAGGATATTTGAGCAATTTGGGTGCCCATATGTGTTAGGGCATTTTTTGTATCCTTCTGAAAAGAAGTAGTTGATGTGGCCAAGGAGGTCACAATGTCAGAAAGACTTTTCAAAGCAGGGTCAATTGGAGGTGAAGAGGAAGAAGAATTTTGATTATGGGTTTGAGGAGGTTGTTGTTGGTTTCCTGGGTCACGCCATCTGAAGTTTGGGTGATCACGCCACCCAGGGTTGTACGTTTTGGAATAGGGATCATAATTACGGTTTTGACCCCCATTTGAATTTCCGTGTTGGTTTAGTTTAAAGATGCCACAAGCAGTGGTCGTGATCTTCTCCTCATCATGGAGTGTTGGGCATGCATCAGTCGTGTGTCCCGTCTGAGTGCAGACACCACATGCCTTCACTTCCATCTTGGTTCCCATGAATGACGTCATCATATTAGCCAGGCTATCTAATTTGGCGTCCATACCATTCACTCGCTTCTCCAAATCACAGTCTCTAATCTCATTAAATCCCCTAATTCTAGATCTGGTTCTACTAGATTGGGCATTTTTGGCCATGGTTTCTATCAAGGTACGTGCTTGCCTAACGGTTTTATCTATAAAAGCACCCCCACTAGCAGAATCTACATTATCCCTAGTCTCTTGAAGCATCCCATCATACAAGTGTTGAATCAGGAGATTCTCTGGGACTTGATGGTTGGGACATTTTGCACACAACTTCTGGAAGCGATCATAGTATTCGTAGAGGGTTTCCCCTACTTCCTGTTGAATACTACAAATCTGCTTCCTAATAGAAGCGGTAAGAGAGACAGGAAAGTATTTGTCTAGAAACAACTTTTGAAGTTCTACCCAAGTTGTTGGAAAAGGTGCCAAATGGTAGTACCAGTCCTTTGCTGGTCCTCGAAGACTGTATGAGAACAGTCGCAGCTTGTAAGGACCTTCATCTTCAATCTCCGCCGGCATCATTGTTGCGGTGATATGGTTGAATTCACGCATGTGAGAGTGCGGGTCCTCTCCGGCACTCCCATTGAAGGTTGGTAACAATTGGAGAAGACCCGTATGGATCTTGAAATTCGGGACCGGTGGTAGTACAATACCATACTGGTTGGTAGCAAAATCAAAGGTAGACAGGTCCCTAAGTGTCCTATCCTCAAAATTAGCCATGGCTGTAGTGTTACCTGTTGTAGCGTGAGGAGAAGCTGGTGGAGTGGGAGGATCGCTTCCGCTGTCCGAGTTCTCCACCTTTACAGTTTCTTCGGCTACTTTCGGTGTTACTGGAATTGCTCTTCTTCGCTCCAGGTGTGTTCTCTCAATCTCCGGATCTAGTGGTGCAAGTGAAAGATTAGAACTACGAGTAGCTTTCATGAACTGGAATCATGTGTAAAAGAGAGAGTTATGCAAGTAATGCAGACTCAAAGTGAAAATAAATAGTATGGCTGACTCTGACAAAAAGTGAAAAGGATAACAAAGGTAAGGAAGGTGTGATTCTGACAAAAAGTTAAAAAGGTATGACTGACAAACAGTGAAACGAGTTTGGTTTACTCTGACACAAATGCAGACTACCGTACTACACAAGAGAAGTGTGAATATTGACCTAGACTAGTCGCGTTGCTAGCTCCCCGGCAACGGCGCCATTTTGGTTAGAGGTATTTTTGCAGTCGTTTTACACTTACCAAAAGAAATTTATAACCCTAGACTTAACTACAATAAAGTAGACAGTGGAAGTAGGGGTCGAACCACAGAGAGCTATTTAGACTAAACTAGGTGAAAAGATTACTTCTCTAATGAAAATGGACTCAATAAATATAGAAACTAAAATAAAGAGAAACCAAGACCATAAATATAGCCAAACACAAGACCTAAAACAAGACACACAATTGGGGGGGTTGTTGATTGGTTGATTGCAACAAAATGAAAGTAACAAGTAAAGAGAAAACTTAAAGTAAAGATTAAGAGATGTGGTGGTTTTGTGGAATGAGGCATAGTTTCGTGTAGTGAATTTGTGTGTAACTTTATCCTTGATTATAATAATGAATTTGGAATTAATCTCTTAAGTGCAGTAAGATGAGCTCTAACCGATAAATAACTCAAACGAAAAGATAGGGTTTTAGTTTAGATGAGCTCGTAAATAAAAACACTAACCTATTTGAATATCATAACCAATTCAATAGAAATCATTGGTTATTTAAACAAATCAAAACCTCCTAAACAATGAGCTTGTTTAGAACTGTTCAGATCGTTGTGAGTTATTTGCACTTGGCTATTATTCAAATTCTAATGGGTGCTATTGAGCAAAGCAACCATAGGAATTTTGTGGCCCTTGTTAATTACTATTGAACATAGAATTGACCGAAATAAACTTAAAACAATTCATTGAGCATGAAAGATAATAAGTAAATGAAAACAGAATAATAACCGTTCAAATGAAATTCATTATTAATGGTCTCAAAAGTTACGACACAAAAACATAAACACTAACTATGCCTCGAAGGGCTTACTCGAAATACATGGAAAAGAAAGAAAAGAAAATAATGATAGAACCCATTAATGAAGCGCGGATGGAAGAATGAAGCTTGCTTGACTTGCCCAACTCCAAGAGAGAGAATGATGAAGTTCAAAAGTGATTAGAATAGATGCCTTGCACCTGGTTATAACCCTCTCAAAAGGTGATCATGAGGGATGAATGAAGCCCCATGCAAAGAGTGTGAATGAGCATGGCAAAAACATGAAGAGTGAATGCAAAGTGCATGATAGATCTGTCCAGAAGATGGTCAATTTGGGACACGTATATCTCTGAATTGGGCTCTGGTGATATGGAATGAATTGTGGGCCTTGTTCTCTTCTTTCCAACAGTATATAGTATGCATATAGAGAAGGCCCAGATTGTGAGTTATGGCCGAAATACTGAGGCTGTGTCGGCAGGCCCGGGTCTTGATTATTATTTCCATCTTGTGCTCCAACATATTTATTTTCAAGCTATGCTCCATCCAAATTGCACCTGAATTCACATAAATATGTCATTAGTAGTATCAACATTCAATTTGTGATTATTATCGATATAAATAGAATATTAATGTATACAATGGTGCAATATCATATATGTATAGGGTATAAAATGTGTATAATTAATGACTTATCAAATTACCCCACACTTAAACATTTGATCGTCCTCGAGCAAACATTGTAACTTGTATTGGTAAGATGGGTCCCATGTTTTTGACTCGCTCTTCACTTATATACCAGCCAATAATGATCTTTGGTCCCTTGTGTAAGATTCCATGCACTTTGGTGAAACTCGCACTCACTCTCTTTTTGTATAGTGGAATATGAATATGGAATATTTGGAGTGTCTCTCATAATAACTCTCAGCTCTCAAATGAATCGTGATTTCCTACCTTGGTCGTGAGGGGAATTCTCAAGTTATGTTTGGTGGAATATGATGCAATATGGTGGATAATACATATATATATACTACGTAATTGGTTTGCTTGTCTACTTCGCCACTTTCGGTCAAATTGTCACTTGGTTTTCTAAACTCATGCCTCTACTTTCCGAAAAGATATCGCCTATACCTCTATCTTCTTGGAATAATGAACCTCCTAATGTGCATACCTCCTAGCACCTTCAGTCATCTGGCCCAAAATGTGTCAACCTAGCTGCTGGCCTGAGATGTATGACTGGGATCCACTCTTTCTCACAAATCGGGTAAACTAAGGTTTAGGCCATGTACAAGGGGAACAAGTTTGAGTCATACAATCTTTTTTTTTTTTTTTTATTTATTTATTTGTTTTGTTTTGTTTTTTTTTTTTTTTTTTTTTTTTTTGATTGTGACTCAAATCTATTAGGATTATAGGGGCCTAACTTGTCTTTGTATCAAAAATAGAGTTTACCCGAGAATCTACTCTCATAAATTTGTCTCTAAGATGCATCTCCTCACGAATACACTCGGTGCACAAAGCTCATCTACTACACATAAGCCCTCAACTTCTGACACTAACCTCTACTTCCCGTCCCCAATCTTCTTATATAATGCCTAACCTTCCTTCTCCAAAACCAAGCAACAAAGTGACTTAAGAAGCTAATAGACTTGGATATTATTTATATATATACGAGATGATATAGTGGGTTATTATGGATATTATACTATAAACAACTTGAGTTCCGGGTCACGGTCCAATGGTAAGTCCTCACATGATTTCTCGCGCAAATCTCTAAATTATTGGCACTCAAACAACAAATCGAGTTCACCAGTGACAAACGATCCCTAAACCAACGACCTCAATTCTTCTTGAACTGGTCTATATGATCCTTTTGAGTCTAAACAAGTTCCACCACATTATTCAATACAAGTTACAGTTCTCTCTCATTCCATTTGATTTTTAATTGGGCATTTTTATTTGAGGCTTAAAAATGGGTTTTTATTATTATTTTTTTTATTTTTTTTTTATTTTTTTTTTTTTACTACCTAACATGCAATAAAGACTCCACCCCACACTTAAACTTTTACTCGTCCCTGAGTAAAGCTAAGCACAAAGTAGTGATGCAATGCAAGAAAAAGAAAATAAACAAGGAAAAACACAACCTTTATTCGCAGGGTTGCCTCCCAGTAGCGCCTCTCTTTAACGTCGTTGGCCCGACGTCTCTATCTCCTCAAGCAGTAGATGATGGCTCGCCAAGCTCGTGAATGTCCATCCAACTCGCGTCGAAACTCTCATGAAACCGCTTCAGTCGGTGTCCGTTGACCTTGAAGACCTTCCCTGAATCAAGACCCTGAATTTCTGCTGCACCATAATCGAACACTTTGGTCACAAGAAAGGGCCCTATCCACCTACTTTGTAGCTTGCCCGGGTGTAATTTGAGTCGTGAGTTAAACAACAACACCTTATCACCCACTTTGAAATCCTTGTGGGCAAGCTTCCTGTCATGATACACCTTGGTCTTCTCCTTGAAGATTCGGGAGTTCTCATACGCGTCGTTTCGGATCTCCTCTAACTCCTGGATTTGTAGCTTCCGATTGAGTGCATCGTTTGGGTAGTCTAGATGGCACTTCTTGATGGCCCAATAGGCTCTGTGCTCGAGTTCAACTGGAAGATGGCAAGCCTTTCCATAGACTAGCCGATAAGGGGACATGCCGACAGGGGACTTGAATGCAGTCCTGTAAGCCCAGAGTGCGTCATTCAACCGAAGACTCCAGTCTTTCCTGGTGGGGTTCACCACTTTCTCCAAAACGCCTTTGATCTCCCTATTCGAAAGCTCTGCTTGGCCATTGGTTTGAGGGTGGTAAGTTGTCGAGGTTTTATGCGTCACATGGTAGTGCTTCATTAATGCCTCGAAACTCCGGTTGCAGAAATGGGTTCTCTATCACTGATGATGACTCTCGGGACCCCAAACCTACTAAAGATCTGGTCCTTCACAAAATCCACAACCGTTTTTGCATCTGCCCGTTTTGTGGCCTTGGCCTCAACCCACTTGGAGACATAATCGACTGCCAGGAGGATATACTCAAAACCGTATGAGGGAGGAAAAGGTCCCATAAAGTCGACACCCCACACTTCAAAGACCTCACATGCAAGAATATACTTCATCGGCATCTCGTCTCTTTTGGTTATTCCTCCCGTTCTCTGGCATCGCTCACATGACTTCACGAAGAAGTAAGCATCCTTATGTAGAGTGGGCCAGAAGAAGCCACACTCAAGGACCTTATGAGTTGTCCGCTTGGCGCCAAAGTGTCCTCCACACTCCAGAGAGTGACAAAACTCAAGCACGGATCTGACCTCATTATCGGGTATACATCTTCGAATAATTTGATCCGCACAAATCCGAAAGAGGTAAGGCTCATCCCAAATATAAAATCGGGAATCATATCGGATTCGATCAGCCTGTGCACGTGTAAGATCCTCTGGTAGGTCTTTAGCCACCAGGTAATTTACTATATCAGCATACCATGGTGTATAGCTTTGCACGGCATAGAGATATTCCTCAGGGAAAAACTCCGATATTGGGGGACCCTCCTCAATTCTCATAGGAAGGCGGCTAAGGTGATCGGCAACTAGATTCTCTGATCCTCGTTTATCTCTAATCTCCAAGTCGAACTCCTAGAGCAACAATATCCAACGAAGTAGTCTCGGCTTGGATTCTTTCTTCTTGAAAAGATGCCTCAATGCGGCATGGTCAGAGTATATAACCACCTTGACCCCTAGGAGGTAGGACCTAAATTTCTCCAGCGCAAAAACAATGGCTAGCAACTCTTTCTCCGTAGTGGTATAGTTGCACTGAGCATCGTCTAAGGTCCTAGATGCATAGGAGATAACATGGGGTTCTCGCCCATCCCGCTGCCCAAGAACAGCTCCAACTGCCCTATCACTCGCATCGCACATGATCTCGAAAGGCAGATTCCAATCTGGAGCTTTAATGATGGGGGCAGAACACAGTTTCTCCTTGAGAAGGTCGAATGCCGCTTGGCACTTCTCATTAAACTCAAAAGAAGCCTCTTTTTGGAGAAGAAGACAAAGAGGTTGAGCGATTTTTGAGAAATCTTTGATGAAGCGCCTATAAAAGCCGGCATGACCAAGAAATGATCGAATGTCCTTCACACTGGTCGGGTATGGAAGGGATCTAATGACATCGATCTTTGCTTTATCTACTTCAAGACCCCGAGAGGAAACCACATGGCCTAAGACTATGCCCTGATCCACCATGAAATGACATTTCTCGTAATTCAGCACCAGGTCGGTCTCTACACACCTTTGAAGAATCATCTTTAGGTTTCCCAGGCAGTCATCGAATGAATCACCATAGACGGTGAAATCATCCATGAAAACCTCAATAATTCGGGTAACATAATCAGAGAAGATGGACATCATACATCTCTGAAATGTACCGGGTGCGTTACACAACCCAAAAGGCATACGTCTGTAGGCAAAGGTGCCAAAAGGGCACGTGAAGGTAGTCTTTTCTTGATCCTCGGGGGCGATGGCTATTTGAATGTAACCAGAGAAACCATCTAAGAAGCAATAATGGTGGCGCCCAGCAAGGCGCTCAAGCATCTGGTCAATGAAGGGAAGGGGGAAATGGTCTTTCCGGGTGGCAGTGTTCAATTTGCGGTAATCAATGCATACTCGCCATCCATTTTGTGCTCTCGTAGGAACTTTTTCACCATCCTGATTCTCAATTATAGTAATACCAGTTTTCTTGGGTACCACATGGATTGGTGATACCCATTGTGAATCAGAGATAGGGTATATGATTCCTGCATCAAGGAGTTTGATGATTTCTTTCTTGACCACTTCCATCATTGGAGGATTCAGTCTACGCTGAGGCTCACGGGATGGTTTAGATCCATCCTCCAATAATATACGATGCATACACGTAGAAGGGCTGATTCCCTTAATATCAGCCAGAGTCCATCCAATCGCAGTCTTGTGGTCCCTCAAGACATTAACTAACTTCTCTTCCTGCGTAGCAGTGAGGCTACTAGAGATGATCACTGGAAGAGTGTCTCCTTTACCTAAGTATGCGTACTTGAGATGAGCTGGTAGAGGTTTTAGGTCAAGAGAGGGGGGATTCACAATGGAAGGTTTGGTGGGCTCAAGAGAGGGTTTCAAGTCTATCAAGGTAGGAGAAGGAGAAGAGAAAGAAGCCTCTCCAATGGCCAAGGCAGATAGACTTTGAAGAAGGTCCTGCTCATCTGGAGAGAGATCAAGAATGGTCTCGAGCAGATCTATGAACTCAAATGAGGAGAAGTTGTCGACACACTCGTCAATTGAGTCGATGGTGCAAATAGCGGAGACATTCCCATCAGAAGGATGCTTGATAGCATCCAAGATGTTGAAAGAGATGGTCTCTCCGTCAAATTCCATAGAAAGAGTGCCATTGTGCACATCAATCTTGGTTCGGGCAGTTTTAAGGAAGGGTCTTCCCAGAAGAATGGGAGTCGAATTCGGTGAGCTATCAGACTCATCCATACGTAGAATATAGAAATCCGCGGGGAAGATAAGGCCATTGACCTTAACCAGGACATCCTCTATAACTCCCTCTGGCACAGCAGTAGAACGATCGGCTAGTTGAAGGATCACCCCGGTCTTTGTCAAAGGTCCTAAACCGAGGGAAGAGTAGATAGAAAAGGGCATGACATTGATAGATGCCCCAAGATCGAGCATGCACCGAGCAAATTCATGGTGCCCAATGCTGCAAGGAATGGCAAACATGCCAGGGTCTTATTGCTTCTCTGGAAGCTTCTTGCGAATAACCGCAGAGACATTCTCACTCATTGTTACTCTCTCATGACCATTTAGCTTTCTCTTATTCGTACACAAGTCCTTGAGAAATTTCGCATAGCGAGGGAATCGACGAATGGAATCGAGGAATGGAATGTTCAATTCCACTTTCTTGAAAACCTCTAGGATATCTCTCTCCGCCTCATCCTTTTTGGTGTTAACCGCTAGACGGCTAGGAAAAGGGGATCTAGGTTTATACGGTGGAATTTCCTTGGACTTTTCTTTCGTCTTCTCGGATTCCGGCTTAATTACTTCAATCTCTCCTTCACCCTGCATGTTTCCCTTACTCCCTTCTATTTCTTTACCACTTCTTAAGGTGATAGCACATGCATTCTCACGGGGTTTAGAGTTTGGGAAGGAAGTCGTGAGGACCCCTGAGTTTTTAACTGGTTTAATTCAGAGGATATTTGAGCAATTTGGGTGCCCAAATGTGTTAGGGCATTTTTTGTATCCTTCTGAAAAGAAGTAGTTGATGTGGCCAAGGAGGTCACAATGTCAGAAAGACTTTTCAAAGCAGGGTCAATTGGAGGTGAAGAGGAAGAAGAATTTTGATTATGGGTTTGAGGAGGTTGTTGTTGGTTTCCTGGGTCACGCCATCTGAAGTTTGGGTGATCACGCCACCCAGGGTTGTACGTTTTGGAATAGGGATCATAATTACGGTTTTGACCCCCATTTGAATTTCCGTGTTGGTTTAGTTTAAAGATGCCACAAGCAGTGGTCGTGATCTTCTCCTCATCATGGAGTGTTGGGCATGCATCAGTCGTGTGTCCCGTCTGAGTGCAGACACCACATGCCTTCACTTCCATCTTGGTTCCCATGAATGACGCCATCATATTAGCCAGGCTATCTAATTTGGCGTCCATACCATTCACTCGCTTCTCCAAATCACAGTCTCTAATCTCATTAACTCCCCTAATTCTAGATCTGGTTCTACTAGATTGGGCATTTTTGGCCATGGTTTCTATCAAGGTACGTGCTTGCCTAACGGTTTTATCTATAAAAGCACCCCCACTAGCAGAATCTACATTATCCCTAGTCTCTTGAAGCATCCCATCATACAAGTGTTGAATCAGGAGATTCTCTGGGACTTGATGGTTGGGACATTTTGCACACAACTTCTGGAAGCGATCATAGTATTCGTAGAGGGTTTCCCCTACTTCCTGTTGAATACTACAAATCTGCTTCCTAATAGAAGCGGTAAGAGAGACAGGAAAGTATTTGTCTAGAAACAACTTTTGAAGTTCTACCCAAGTTGTTGGAAAAGGTGCCAAATGGTAGTACCAGTCCTTTGCTGGTCCTCGAAGACTGTATGAGAACAGTCGCAGCTTGTAAGGACCTTCATCTTCAATCTCCGCCGGCATCATTGTTGCGGTGATATGGTTGAATTCACGCATGTGAGAGTGCGGGTCCTCTCCGGCACTCCCATTGAAGGTTGGTAACAATTGGAGAAGACCCGTATGGATCTTGAAATTCGGGACCGGTGGTAGTACAATACCATACTGGTTGGTAGCAAAATCAAAGGTAGACAGGTCCCTAAGTGTCCTATCCTCAAAATTAGCCATGGCTGTAGTGTTACCTGTTGTAGCGTGAGGAGAAGCTGGTGGAGTGGGAGGATCGCTTCCGCTGTCCGAGTTCTCCACCTTTACAGTTTCTTCGGCTACTTTCGGTGTTACTGGAATTGCTCTTCTTCGCTCCAGGTGTGTTCTCTCAATCTCCGGATCTAGTGGTGCAAGTGAAAGATTAGAACTACGAGTAGCTTTCATGAACTGGAATCATGTGTAAAAGAGAGAGTTATGCAAGTAATGCAGACTCAAAGTGAAAATAAATAGTATGGCTGACTCTGACAAAAAGTGAAAAGGATAACAAAGGTAAGGAAGGTGTGATTCTGACAAAAAGTTAAAAAGGTATGACTGACAAACAGTGAAACGAGTTTGGTTTACTCTGACACAAATGCAGACTACCGTACTACACAAGAGAAGTGTGAATATTGACCTAGACTAGTCGCGTTGCTAGCTCCCCGGCAACGGCGCCATTTTGGTTAGAGGTATTTTTGCAGTCGTTTTACACTTACCAAAAGAAATTTATAACCCTAGACTTAACTACAATAAAGTAGACAGTGGAAGTAGGGGTCGAACCACAGAGAGCTATTTAGACTAAACTAGGTGAAAAGATTACTTCTCTAATGAAAATGGACTCAATAAATATAGAAACTAAAATAAAGAGAAACCAAGACCATAAATATAGCCAAACACAAGACCTAAAACAAGACACACAATTGGGGGGGTTGTTGATTGGTTGATTGCAACAAAATGAAAGTAACAAGTAAAGAGAAAACTTAAAGTAAAGATTAAGAGATGTGGTGGTTTTGTGGAATGAGGCATAGTTTCGTGTAGTGAATTTGTGTGTAACTTTATCCTTGATTATAATAATGAATTTGGAATTAATCTCTTAAGTGCAGTAAGATGAGCTCTAACCGATAAATAACTCAAACGAAAAGATAGGGTTTTAGTTTAGATGAGCTCGTAAATAAAAACACTAACCTATTTGAATATCATAACCAATTCAATAGAAATCATTGGTTATTTAAACAAATCAAAACCTCCTAAACAATGAGCTTGTTTAGAACTGTTCAGATCGTTGTGAGTTATTTGCACTTGGCTATTATTCAAATTCTAATGGGTGCTATTGAGCAAAGCAACCATAGGAATTTTGTGGCCCTTGTTAATTACTATTGAACATAGAATTGACCGAAATAAACTTAAAACAATTCATTGAGCATGAAAGATAATAAGTAAATGAAAACAGAATAATAACCGTTCAAATGAAATTCATTATTAATGGTGTCAAAAGTTACAACACAAAAACATAAACACTAACTATGCCTCGAAGGGCTTACTCGAAATACATGGAAAAGAAAGAAAAGAAAATAATGATAGAACCCATTAATGAAGCGCGGATGGAAGAATGAAGCTTGCTTGACTTGCCCAACTCCAAGAGAGAGAATGATGAAGTTCAAAAGTGATTAGAATAGATGCCTTGCACCTGGTTATAACCCTCTCAAAAGGTGATCATGAGGGATGAATGAAGCCCCATGCAAAGAGTGTGAATGAGCATGGCAAAAACATGAAGAGTGAATGCAAAGTGCATGATAGATCTGTCCAGAAGATGGTCAATTTGGGACACGTATATCTCTGAATTGGGCTCTGGTGATATGGAATGAATTGTGGGCCTTGTTCTCTTCTTTCCAACAGTATATAGTATGCATATAGAGAAGGCCCAGATTGTGAGTTATAGCCGAAATACTGAGGCTGTGTCGGCAGGCCCGGGTCTTGATTATTATTTCCATCTTGTGCTCCAACATATTTATTTTCAAGCTATGCTCCATCCAAATTGCACCTGAATTCACATAAATATGTCATTAGTAGTATCAACATTCAATTTGTGATTATTATCGATATAAATAGAATATTAATGTATACAATGGTGCAATATCATATATGTATAGGGTATAAAATGTGTATAATTAATGACTTATCAAATCACCCCACACTTAAACATTTGATCGTCCTCGAGCAAACATTGTAACTTGTATTGGTAAGATGGGTCCCATGTTTTTGACTCGCTCTTCACTTATATACCAGCCAATAATGATCTTTGGTCCCTTGTGTAAGATTCCATGCACTTTGGTGAAACTCGCACTCACTCTCTTTTTGTATAGTGGAATATGAATATGGAATATTTGGAGTGTCTCTCATAATAACTCTCAGCTCTCAAATGAATCGTGATTTCCTACCTTGGTCGTGAGGGGAATTCTCAAGTTATGTTTGGTTGAATATGATGGAATATGGTGGATAATACATATATATATACTACGTAATTGGTTTGCTTGTCTACTTCGCCACTTTCGGTCAAATTGTCACTTGGTTTTCTAAACTCATGCCTCTACTTTCCGAAAAGATATCGCCTATACCTCAATCTTCTTGGAATAATGAACCTCCTAATGTGCATACCTCCTAGCACCTTCAGTCATCTGGCCCAAAATGTGTCAACCTAGCTGCTGGCCTGAGATGTATGACTGGGATCCACTCTTTCTCACAAATCGGGTAAACTAAGGTTTAGGCCATGTACAAGGGGAACAAGTTTGAGTCATACAATCTTTTTTTTTTTTTTTTATTTATTTATTTGTTTTGTTTTGTTTTTTTTTTTTTTTTTTTTTTTTTTGATTGTGACTCAAATCTATTAGGATTATAGGAGCCTAACTTGTCTTTGTATCAAAAATAGAGTTTACCCGAGAATCTACTCTCATAAATTTGTCTCTAAGATGCATCTCCCCACGAATACACTCGGTGCACAAAGCTCATCTACTACACATAAGCCCTCAACTTCTGACACTAACCTCTACTTCCCGTCCCCAATCTTCTTATATAATGCCTAACCCTCCTTCTCCAAAACCAAGCAACAAAGTGACTTAAGAAGCTAATAGACTTGGATATTATTTATATATATACGAGATGATATAGTGGGTTATTATGGATATTATACTATAAACAACTTGAGTTCCGGGTCACGGTCCAATGGTAAGTCCTCACATGATTTCTCGCGCAAATCTCTAAATTATTGGCACTCAAACAACAAATCGAGTTCACCAGTGACAAACGATCCCTAAACCAACGACCTCAATTCTTCTTGAACTGGTCTATATGATCCTTTTGAGTCTAAACAAGTTCCACCACATTATTCAATACAAGTTACAGTTCTCTCTCATTCCATTTGATTTTTAATTGGGCATTTTTATTTGAGGCTTAAAAATGAGTTTTTATTATTATTTTTTTTTTTTTTTTTTTTTTTTTTTTTTTTTTACTACCTAACATGCAATAAAGACTCCACCCCACACTTAAACTTTTACTCGTCCCTGAGTAAAGCTAAGCACAAAGTAGTGATGCAATGCAAGAAAAAGAAAATAAACAAGGAAAAACACAACCTTTATTCGCAGGGTTGCCTCCCAGTAGCGCCTCTCTTTAACGTCGTTGGCCCGACGTCTCTATCTCCTCAAGCAGTAGATGATGGCTCGCCAAGCTCCTGAATGTCCATCCAACTCGCGTCGAAACTCTCATGAAACCGCTTCAGTCGGTGTCCGTTGACCTTGAAGACCTTCCCTGAATCAAGACCCTGAATTTCTGCTGCACCATAATCGAACACTTTGGTCACAAGAAAGGGCCCTATCCACCTACTTTGTAGCTTGCCCGGGTGTAATTTGAGTCGTGAGTTAAACAACAACACCTTATCACCCACTTTGAAATCCTTGTGGGCAAGCTTCCTGTCATGATACACCTTGGTCTTCTCCTTGAAGATTCGGGAGTTCTCATACGCGTCGTTTCGGATCTCCTTTAACTCCTGGATTTGTAGCTTCCGATTGAGTGCATCGTTTGGGTAGTCTAGATGGCACTTCTTGATGGCCCAATAGGCTCTGTGCTCGAGTTCAACTGGAAGATGGCAAGCCTTTCCATAGACTAGCCGATAAGGGGACATGCCGACAGGGGACTTGAATGCAGTCCTGTAAGCCCAGAGTGCGTCATTCAACCGAAGACTCCAGTCTTTCCTGGTGGGGTTCACCACTTTCTCCAAAACGCCTTTGATCTCCCTATTCGAAAGCTCTGCTTGGCCATTGGTTTGAGGGTGGTAAGTTGTCGAGGTTTTATGCGTCACATAGTATTGCTTCATTAATGCCTCGAAACTCCGGTTGCAGAAATGGGTTCCTCTATCACTGATGATGACTCTCGGGACCCCAAACCTACTAAAGATCTGGTCCTTCACAAAATCCACAACCGTTTTTGCATCTGCCCGTTTTGTGGCCTTGGCCTCAACCCACTTGGAGACATAATCGACTGCCAGGAGGATATACTCAAAACCGTATGAGGGAGGAAAAGGTCCCATAAAGTCGACACCCCACACTTCAAAGACCTCACATGCAAGAATATACTTCATCGGCATCTCGTCTCTTTTGGTTATTCCTCCCGTTCTCTGGCATCGCTCACATGACTTCACGAAGAAGTAAGCATCCTTATGTAGAGTGGGCCAGAAGAAGCCACACTCAAGGACCTTATGAGCTGTCCGCTTGGCGCCAAAGTGTCCTCCACACTCCAGAGAGTGACAAAACTCAAGCACGGATCTGACCTCATTATCGGGTATACATCTTCGAATAATTTGATCCGCACAAATCCGAAAGAGGTAAGGCTCATCCCAAATATAAAATCGGGAATCATATCGGATTCGATCAGCCTGTGCACGTGTAAGATCCTCTGGTAGGTCTTTAGCCACCAGGTAATTTACTATATCAGCATACCATGGTGTATAGCTTTGCACGGCATAGAGATATTCCTCAGGGAAAAACTCCGATATTGGGGGACCCTCCTCAATTCTCATAGGAAGGCGGCTAAGGTGATCGGCAACTAGATTCTCTGATCCTCGTTTATCTCTAATCTCCAAGTCGAACTCCTGGAGCAACAATATCCAACGAAGTAGTCTCGGCTTGGATTCTTTCTTCTTGAAAAGATGCCTCAATGCGGCATGGTCAGAGTATATAACCACCTTGACCCCTAAGTGGTAGGACCTAAATTTCTCCAGCGCAAAAACAATGGCTAGCAACTCTTTCTCCGTAGTGGTATAGTTGCACTGAGCATCGTCTAAGGTCCTAGATGCATAGGAGATAACATGGGGTTCTCGCCCATCCCGCTGCCCAAGAACAGCTCCAACTGCCCTATCACTCGCATCGCACATGATCTCGAAAGGCAGATTCCAATCTGGAGCTTTAATGATGGGGGCAGAACACAGTTTCTCCTTGAGAAGGTCGAATGCCGCTTGGCACTTCTCATTAAACTCAAAAGAAGCCTCTTTTTGGAGAAGAAGACAAAGAGGTTGAGCGATTTTTGAGAAATCTTTGATGAAGCGCCTATAAAAGCCGGCATGACCAAGAAATGATCGAATGTCCTTCACACTGGTCGGGTATGGAAGGGATCTAATGACATCGATCTTTGCTTTATCTACTTCAAGACCCCGAGAGGAAACCACATGGCCTAAGACTATGCCCTGATCCACCATGAAATGACATTTCTCGTAATTCAGCACCAGGTCGGTCTCTACACACCTTTGAAGAATCATCTTTAGGTTTCCCAGGCAGTCATCGAATGAATCACCATAGACGGTGAAATCATCCATGAAAACCTCAATAATTCGGGTAACATAATCAGAGAAGATGGACATCATACATCTCTGAAATGTACCGGGTGCGTTACACAACCCAAAAGGCATACGTCTGTAGGCAAAGGTGCCAAAAGGGCACGTGAAGGTAGTCTTTTCTTGATCCTCGGGGGCGATGGCTATTTGAATGTAACCAGAGAAACCATCTAAGAAGCAATAATGGTGGCGCCCAGCAAGGCGCTCAAGCATCTGGTCAATGAAGGGAAGGGGGAAATGGTCTTTCCGGGTGGCAGTGTTCAATTTGCGGTAATCAATGCATACTCGCCATCCATTTTGTGCTCTCGTAGGAACTTTTTCACCATCCTGATTCTCAATTATAGTAATACCAGTTTTCTTGGGTACCACATGGATTGGTGATACCCATTGTGAATCAGAGATAGGGTATATGATTCCTGCATCAAGGAGTTTGATGATTTCTTTCTTGACCACTTCCATCATTGGAGGATTCAGTCTACGCTGAGGCTCACGGGATGGTTTAGATCCATCCTCCAATAATATACGATGCATACACGTAGAAGGGCTGATTCCCTTAATATCAGCCAGAGTCCATCCAATCGCAGTCTTGTGGTCCCTCAAGACATTAACTAACTTCTCTTCCTGCGTAGCAGTGAGGCTACTAGAGATGATCACTGGAAGAGTGTCTCCTTTACCTAAGTATGCGTACTTGAGATGAGCTGGTAGAGGTTTTAGGTCAAGAGAGGGGGGATTCACAATGGAAGGTTTGGTGGGCTCAAGAGAGGGTTTCAAGTCTATCAAGGTAGGAGAAGGAGAAGAGAAAGAAGCCTCTCCAATGGCCAAGGCAGATAGACTTTGAAGAAGGTCCTGCTCATCTGGAGAGAGATCAAGAATGGTCTCGAGCAGATCTATGAACTCAAATGAGGAGAAGTTGTCGACACACTCGTCAATTGAGTCGATGGTGCAAATAGCGGAGACATTCCCATCAGAAGGATGCTTGATAGCATCCAAGATGTTGAAAGAGATGGTCTCTCCGTCAAATTCCATAGAAAGAGTGCCATTGTGCACATCAATCTTGGTTCGGGCAGTTTTAAGGAAGGGTCTTCCCAGAAGAATGGGAGTCGAATTCGGTGAGCTATCAGACTCATCCATACGTAGAATATAGAAATCCGCGGGGAAGATAAGGCCATTGACCTTAACCAGGACATCCTCTATAACTCCCTCTGGCACAGCAGTAGAACGATCGGCTAGTTGAAGGATCACCCCGGTCTTTGTCAAAGGTCCTAAACCGAGGGAAGAGTAGATAGAAAAGGGCATGACATTGATAGATGCCCCAAGATCGAGCATGCACCGAGCAAATTCATGGTGCCCAATGCTGCAAGGAATGGCAAACATGCCAGGGTCTTTTTGCTTCTCTGGAAACTTCTTGCGAATAACCGCAGAGACATTCTCACTCATTGTTACTCTCTCATGACCATTTAGCTTTCTCTTATTCGTACACAAGTCCTTGAGAAATTTCGCATAGCGAGGGAATCGACGAATGGAATCGAGGAATGGAATGTTCAATTCCACTTTTGCAGTCGTTTTACACTTACCAAAAGAAATTTATAACCCTAGACTTAACTACAATAAAGTAGACAGTGGAAGTAGGGGTCGAACCACAGAGAGCTATTTAGACTAAACTAGGTGAAAAGATTACTTCTCTAATGAAAATGGACTCAATAAATATAGAAACTAAAATAAAGAGAAACCAAGACCATAAATATAGCCAAACACAAGACCTAAAACAAGACACACAATTGGGGGGGTTGTTGATTGGTTGATTGCAACAAAATGAAAGTAACAAGTAAAGAGAAAACTTAAAGTAAAGATTAAGAGATGTGGTGGTTTTGTGGAATGAGGCATAGTTTCGTGTAGTGAATTTGTGTGTAACTTTATCCTTGATTATAATAATGAATTTGGAATTAATCTCTTAAGTGCAGTAAGATGAGCTCTAACCGATAAATAACTCAAACGAAAAGATAGGGTTTTAGTTTAGATGAGCTCGTAAATAAAAACACTAACCTATTTGAATATCATAACCAATTCAATAGAAATCATTGGTTATTTAAACAAATCAAAACCTCCTAAACAATGAGCTTGTTTAGAACTGTTCAGATCGTTGTGAGTTATTTGCACTTGGCTATTATTCAAATTCTAATGGGTGCTATTGAGCAAAGCAACCATAGGAATTTTGTGGCCCTTGTTAATTACTATTGAACATAGAATTGACCGAAATAAACTTAAAACAATTCATTGAGCATGAAAGATAATAAGTAAATGAAAACAGAATAATAACCGTTCAAATGAAATTCATTATTAATGGTCTCAAAAGTTACAACACAAAAACATAAACACTAACTATGCCTCGAAGGGCTTACTCGAAATACATGGAAAAGAAAGAAAAGAAAATAATGATAGAACCCATTAATGAAGCGCGGATGGAAGAATGAAGCTTGCTTGACTTGCCCAACTCCAAGAGAGAGAATGATGAAGTTCAAAAGTGATTAGAATAGATGCCTTGCACCTGGTTATAACCCTCTCAAAAGGTGATCATGAGAGATGAATGAAGCCCCATGCAAAGAGTGTGAATGAGCATGGCAAAAACATGAAGAGTGAATGCAAAGTGCATGATAGATCTGTCCAGAAGATGGTCAATTTGGGACACGTATATCTCTGAATTGGGCTCTGGTGATATGGAATGAATTGTGGGCCTTGTTCTCTTCTTTCCAACAGTATATAGTATGCATATAGAGAATGCCCAGATTGTGAGTTATGGCCGAAATACTGAGGCTGTGTCGGCAGGCCCGGGTCTTGATTATTATTTCCATCTTGTGCTCCAACATATTTATTTTCAAGCTATGCTCCATCCAAATTGCACCTGAATTCACATAAATATGTCATTAGTAGTATCAACATTCAATTTGTGATTATTATCGATATAAATAGAATATTAATGTATACAATGGTGCAATATCATATATGTATAGGGTATAATATGCATCAATTAAAGAACCAGAAGATTCTTTTATCAAATGAATTTTCATGTGCTGCATGTTATCAAAGGAGAATTAATTGTTAAAAATCACAAATTAGGGTTGGGAATGAATCACCCAATTTCCTTGAGCGTATTAATTGAAATATATGTGGCCTTATTACTCTTGCATGTGGACCATCTAGATATTTTAAGGTATTAATAGATGCATCTATTAGATGGTCACATGTACATTTATTTAATCTCGAAATATTGTATTTGCGATTGCTTGCTCGAATACTCTAATTAAGATAATAATTTCTGGATCGTACAACTAAGAAAAATCGTCTTGATGATGATTAGTTTGCTACATCCCAAGTAATAATTGACTATTGTACGTTGATTTAGATTATAGTTGAGCATTGGCCCACAAACGCAGTTAGAATGATCTAACATCATATCTTGTTAAGCGATTATAATTAATCGTTGGCCCCTAATAATGAAATGAAAGCTCGTCTTTTGATTGAGGGCATGAAATGATATATGCTACAACACTAATTAGAATAAAGCCAACATTTTATAATAAGTACTCCCCATTATAATTTGTGACTGGCCTGCAGCCAAGTAAATACTATTTGAAATATTTTGGATGTGCAATATTTGTTCCGGTAGCTCCACCACAACGCACAAAAATGGGTCACAAATAAAAGTCGGACATATATGTTAAGTAAAATCGTCCTGCATAATTTGATATCTTGAACTTCATTACATGAATATATTCACTACATGATTTATTCATTATAAATTTGATGTGACAAATTTTCAATCATTATCTAATTTTAATACTTGATCTTATATATATAAACTATAAGTTAAAATGTAATTCATTTGTAAAATATAGCAAATCTATTATCAGATATATTTGTTCTTTCAGATGCCCAATCAAGATAAATTCTTCCTATGGCTTCTTCTTTGGAATAAGTTGCCAACTCAAGATAATCTTAAAAGGAAAGGTTGGACATCTATTCCACATTGTGTAATGTGTAATACGAATAAGGAAGAAAATGCAGAACATCTTTTTGTGCGCTATCCCTATACAAAGCTAGTATGGCGATCTATTGCTGACCTGCTGGTCAGCACTCAAACCTTCCTGGGAAACCATTGACCTTCTGGAGACACTTCAGGAAACAGGCTCACTCAAAGAAGCAAAGAAGGAAATGAGACACGCTATGGGCAGCCATAGTCTGGCATGTTTGGAAACAAAGAAACAACAAAATCTTTGGAGACAAACTGCTACCTCCATCAAGAGTCTCCCTTTGGATACAACATGAAAGTGAACTGTGGTGGAGCGCAATCTAAAAAGATAACCTCTTGTGTCACGATGTAGGATTGATTTTAAATTAGAATACCTATCTTCTATGAGCTATCTGTTCCTTCTATGTTTTATTTGTATCAAACTCTCCTTTTACTTTAATGAAATTTAAGTAGCTCAGCAGGGAATCGCCTACTTGAATTTTAAAAAAAAAGAATTTCTGAAGTTTGAAATGTCAAAAAATTTGTTTTTTCGGGTCTTTGGAGGACCGAAGTGCTAATTTTAGAAAATGAAAAAAATATGTTATTTGTAGAATATGTTTCGAAAAGTTAGATAGAAGTAGAAAATTCTCTTAAAAGAATCATTGTTGAAGGAGCAATAAAAAAATCCCGCCATTTTGGGGAATGAATCATTATTGGAGGAGCATCAAAAGAAATTCGCCATTTAGTCACTGAACATGAAGTTGATTTAGATGTATAGCTAATTCCTTTTTCATGTTACATTTTCACATATTATATATTCTGATTTTTATTTTCAAACTGAATTTCAGTATCTATACACTTTTCGTTAAGTACACAATAATACATTAAAACAAAAGAATCACGCAAGTGATTGCAATGGCATGTCATTTATCATCTTTTATAAATAAGTGGTATTAATGTTAGCGACAGATAGTTTCTGGCTATTAGAAAAAATGATTATTAATTACTACGTGATTGCAACAAATAGTTATTCTGTTTTCGCCTTAATCAATTCGCAAATTGCTAACCCATCCACGGTTTCAGATATATTAACAAGATTATCAAATATAATTATACCGAGTCTATCACGTGTTGTAGGTTTGACATAATATATCTTGATAATAATTTTGTTGCATAAGAATAAAAAATGGATGGTTGTTTTACATAACAATTAGCTGTTAATCATGTATATATTTATGATATAATTTGCCATCTTATAAGATTTCTTACTCTTTGTTAAAAAAAATCTAGTCTTATTTTAAAAAAAGATTTATTTATCCGGAATACATATTTGCCACCCACAATTATTTGTTATAAAACAAAATTCTCAAAAAAATGTTCTTTTAATATTAGGTTTTTAAATAGAAAAAAAATAATGATTATGTACTTTATAATTCCCATTAATCTTTCCAGAGTTCTTATCTTGATTATTTCATACTGAAGACAGAATTTGTAAATGTACGGTACATATGCCTGGTATTTGAAATTGAAAGTACAATGACAAGCTTGGTTGTCGATTTAATATTAGTAATAAAATAATTAATTAGAACTTTTTTCAAATTATTTCTTGTCTACCGTTGCATCTTTTTCTAATGCCTTTCTTAGCTTGATGTGAAGACTTTTTGAGACAAGGGCCTTTAACTATAGAAAAGGCCCACAAAAGAAGAGAACAATATTGCTTTGCTCGCCTCCAGTTCGTCGAATCGGGAGACAAGACAATGATTTACAACTATAATACAATTGCAATATTTGGTTGTGGGATTGACCTGGCAAATTAAGTGTGACGAGAGGGGAGGGAGCCTAAATGTTCATACCGAGTATTTTGTTTTTTTCTTTTTATGAAATGATACCGAGTATTTCATATTCATTTCCTTTCGTTATTTAAATGAGAGCACGATACAGACAAGAAGAGCGCTTAAACACATCACACTTCCTCCTCTTTCTTCTCCCTCTCGATCTTATAAATCTCTTTGCTCCTTTACCTTTGATTAAGTTGACCTTTACAAAGAGATAAAACAAAGGATAAATAAGAGAAAAGAATATGGGAAACTGTGTAGGTTCGCCTGAGGCAGAATACATTGGCACCCCTCCAACCGGTACCACCCCTCCCAATCCAGGTACATATACATATATAGCAAGAAGACATTAATTGAGTAGCAATGAATCACGCATTATTTTTTTTTGAAGATATGAATCACGGATTTTATTATCTAAAAATACAAGAACAAGAGTTACTTTATCTTCATTTATTCGTTTTTCGATATCTGAATTCTAAATGACAGTTCTACCAACAGTGAAAAAGAATGTTTCAGTACCAGTTTCAGTTCCAGACATAAAAACATCAAATGCATATAGTACCAAAGGAGGAGACTACGTGAAATATCCAGATGGGAGGATTTTGGAGGCTCCAAATCTGAGAATATTCACATTTGCGGAGCTGAAAACGGCGACTAGGAATTTCAGGTCTGATACTCTTTTGGGAGAAGGGGGTTTTGGAAAGGTATACAAAGGATGGCTTGATGAGAGAACGTTGAGTCCGAGGAAGAGTGGATCTGGCATGATTGTTGCCGTTAAGAAACTTAATCCTGAGAGTATGCAAGGTTTGCAAGAATGGCAGGTATGCCCGTATATTCAGAAAATTACAAATACAATTAATTACAGGATTTGTTGTTTTTGGTTTTTTATTTATATTTTTTTGGCATTTTAGATGGTTGGTTCTAAGCAATTTTTTTTTTATAGTTAGCTTGTGCTCGTTCAATTTATTTTACTCTTGTGTGATTAATTCATTTTAGCTATCTAAATAAAATTGAGGTTTAGAAGATATCAATATGTCTGTTGATACGTAATCAGTAAAGTGCATTATAATAATCAATAAAATTAGTCAACATCGCTTAAGAATTAGTCGAGAAAAGTGGGAAGAATGTGAAAGAAGATAAACCTTCGGTTAAAGTATTCTGTAGATGAACTCTGGTTTACCATAAAATAGTAATTCCGTCTTAGTTTAATTATTGTCATTTATCCTCTTTGGAAAAAAATACCAAAAAGGTCACATTCTATGCTTACCTCTGTCTCTTGTAATTTCTGAAGATGATATTTTAAAATAAAGAAAAAATGTTGGTGGTAATCCACTCATGTTATTTTCTATTGGTGTGCATTTACTTGTTAGGTGCTAAGCATGTCCCTCTTTCATCCTGTCTCGCACTCTTACATGTTTCCATAAAATATCTCATTCTCTTTCTTTAAAGCAAACATTTATCCTAAACTTTTTAAAGATGATAATGCAAGCATTATGTTTTTGTATTTTGTATGATATAATTAGCAACTATAAACTTTTGATATTTTTCTTTTATTACGTACTGTTTGTTTTGTCTGATTCTTTATTATTACGATGTATTGCTAACTCTCTTGGCAAGGACATCAATTTGTAATCCTTCTTTAACACCTATATTTAATCTAATCACTGGACTCCAGGCTAAACCTGGATCCATTACATCAAAAATTAGCAACTATAAACTATTTCATGTGTTGGCTAATTTTACATAGAAGAAATTACTCTTATATTTTGGCAACAATCTTTCATTACATAATTTATATGTTTGTTGAATTATTTGTTAGATCTGATTAGTTTTATTCAATAAGCTGTAAATAAATTAATGGCGGACTATATATATTGTTAACATTATTTTTTGTTCTCGTTTTGACAGTCAGAAGTGAATTTTCTAGGCAGAATTTCGCATCCAAATCTTGTGAGGCTTTTGGGTTATTGCTTGGAAGATAAAGAACTACTACTTGTTTATGAATATATGGCAAAAGGAAGCTTAGAAAATCACCTGTTCAGAAGTGAGTTTCCTATCAATTGATTATTCAATACAAATTTTTATTTTCGCATTTCGGCACCACTTATTTTTCTTTACTTAAATGAGAATTTTTTTTATAGAGTTTTCACCTGCTAACAAAAAATTTCTATCCATTTATTGCGTTATGTTAGTTCGTGAACTTATAAATTATAAATGGTTAATTGTTCGCAAACAGGAGGTACTTCAGCACACCAACAACTATCATGGGTCCTAAGATTAAAAATTGCAACAGGTGCGGCCCGTGGTCTTGCGTTTCTACATTCATCAGAAAAACAAGTTATATACCGTGATTTCAAGGCTTCCAACATCCTTCTGGACTCGGTACATAACTTGAATATCCAGATTTTCAATATTCATATAGCTAATCATTCATCAACTAATACATCAAGTTGTTCGCTAATTTACTTTTCCATTTACAGACATTTAATGCGAAGCTATCGGACTTTGGTTTGGCGAAAGCAGGTCCCACAGGTGGGGATAGCCACGTCACCACTCGAGTCATGGGTACATACGGATATGCAGCCCCTGAATATGTCGCAACTGGTATCCATCTTTATTTCGAATGAATAAGCAAATTATATATTTCAAAGATATCTTTTTTAGTCGAATGGAAAGAACTCTATCTCATATCCATTTTTTAGGTCAATGAATTTTGAATCCACGGCCTATGATCGTCCCTAGGATTTATTTTTTTTATACTCAACAATTATGCCATGAGTCTAGTTGTATATTTCGTAAGATCTAGCATGTAAAAAAAATTGCATACTTATTCTAAATAGCAATGTTAATTTATCAGGACATTTATATGTCAAGAGCGATGTATACGGATTCGGAGTTGTTCTTCTAGAGATTTTGACCGGTCTACGTGCACTTGATACAAGCAGGCCAAGCGGTCAACACAATCTGATCGATTGGGCCAAGCCATATTTAGCAGACAAAAAGAAGGTGACCCGTCTAATCGATCCAAGATTAAATGGAAAATTCTCATCAAAAGGGGCCTTGTCAGCGGCGCAACTGACCCTACGATGTCTAGAGATTGATCCAAAAAGCAGACCGGCAATGAAAGAAGTTGTGGATGCTTTAGAGGAGATCGAATCCATGACCTCTAAACCGACGGAGTTGCAAGACATGGCCCAGAATGATAGATCAGCTCGTTCACATTCTAGACCTGGTTCCGGAGCTATCAGAGCTCATCGCTGATTTGTCGCTAAAATAGTTCATTAATTTTTTTTTCTTTTGTTTTATCTTGTTTTGAGTTCTATATTTCCCGCATGCTTGTAAAAAGCATAATTTTGACAAAAAATGTATTCTACATATACATAAAAAATAAAAGGGATATTAGTATTGCTATAAATTGGATATTGTAGTTGTTAGTTCAAAGAGCAAACTTAGAAGGGTACTAGTATAAATTTGGCTCTGGCAAGGTTTTTTAGGGGAAAAAATCATGTATCTTTTTTACACATGCATGTTTTGTGATCCTAATTTATTAATAATTTTTTTATAGAAATATGCATCCTTGTAGTTT
This sequence comes from Juncus effusus, assembly GCA_027726005.1. NCBI lineage: Eukaryota > Viridiplantae > Streptophyta > Magnoliopsida > Poales > Juncaceae > Juncus > Juncus effusus. Next base: position 8,583,947 of record CM050897.1, on the reverse strand, counting down.
GGTCTTTATCTCAATTATACATTGAAAATATAATTGTGCTTTAACATTGTTTTTCAAGATTAAAAAGCTTAGCTAAATAATTGCGCCTTCAACTTTTTTTTTGAATGAATTGTGCTTTTTAACTTTGATATATAATTTGACTATGATTAAGCCACCAATTACTTAAGATAGCTTCTTGATTAGGTTAAGTATATTATTACACGACATCTTCCATTAGTGAAATTAGCCTTTGGTTCTTTTGGGTCTTTTACTAACATATTGTGGGGATAAATGTCAAAAGTTCCTTTTGTTTTGTAAAATATGAGAGTTGACCCGTTAGAAAGAAGCCCATATGGTCAACTGATGAAAAATCCCCTTTATACCAAGAAGCAAACTCTACCACTCAGTTGGATATAATGTTTCGTCTACTAGGAACTAGGAAGTGAAGACAATGAGCAATAACGTACACAAGGGGAAGCTCGTGCGTTGCACGAGATATTCATAATGAGACACTGAGAGTCAATTGCTTAATAATCATAAACGTTATAGGGAATAAAAAATACAAACAATGATGTGATAAATTCATATGAATAATAAGCAAAAAAGTGAAAACAAATGTGTAATAACAAAAGCTCATATATAGTAAATCATACAAATAAAATTCCGAAAATTATTTTAACACTATTTGTAAACTGCATACGATTATTATTAGATTTCAATCACAGTGTTGGTGTTAGATTACTTATATCCTTGCTATAAACATAAAGCTAAAGAAATATAACTAAAGATAAGAAAATTTCTTATATCCTTCCTTACATTACTTATATTCTTCCTTACATTACTCAAATGAAGGAATTTCTAACATTCTTAATCTAAACTGGTTCAGATATTATAATAAATGATTTTTTTTTAATTAATAGCAAATAAAAATATTCTAATGTAATGCAAGATTTCTCTTGGTTTTTTAAGTACGATAAACTATCATTTAATGAATAATTATAATTTTATTTTTCCATGAAAATAATTACTTGAGCATTTACATCATTGATTTTACATTTTCAACGAACTAAACTTTTTTTTACTGAATGCATCAATATTAATAATTTAGTTGTTCAATTATTTTTAACATTTTTTGTTACTCAATATAATATTCTTCTGGTTTTATTACAAATATACTATTCGGTACTTTTTTTATTGCAAATATATTGTTTTGTGATGAAACGGAAAGCTAGATGTAGTTAAATATCCGTTAATATAATCAATATAATTTCAGCCTATTTGTTATACTTGTATTATGCAGATGGAAAAGAAAATTAAAAAATAAGTTTAATGAAGATTTCCTTAAATAAATCAAATGGAGGGGAAGTTAAGATATGCATGTTATGGACAGAATTAAGAGTAAATATGGGTAATTAATATTGTATATACCTAAAATATCTCTATTAACCATAACAATCTTAATCAGATTTATCATTAAATAAAAAAAAATATGGAGTACTATAGACGAGCCATTTTATATATTTAATAACTTAATTATCAATATAATAATTTTCGGGTTACAAATCATTTAGGTTTCGGGTCAATCGGGCTACTGGTCATTCGGATTTCGAGTCGTTCGGGTTGTGGATCTTTTGTGTTTTGAATCATTTGAATTACAGGTCATTTGAATTTCGGGTAGTTCAGGTTACGGATCATTCGGATTTTCGGGTCATTCAAGTTAGGAGCTATTCGGGTTGGGGTCAAATCGGGTCTCAGATCACTTAGGTTTAGATCGGATCAATCGGGTTTTCGAGTCGGGTCGAGATAATTCTTCAGGTCTAGTCAGATTTTGCCAGCTCTGAGTGAGATGCATGAGGGTGAGACAGTGTCCTAGTTTATGATTTTTTGTATCATGTCCTATCTTCATAGTATGCAACGGGTCAATTTTGTACATTATTGTGACCCTATATGATATCCCTCCCTTTTTAGGCATGTGCAAGCAGGTAAAGAGTCATGTTCCAGTCAAGATTTTATTTATCATGTCCCTTGAAGATAAGTATGAATCGAGTCAATTTTATAAGATATATTCACACATTATATTATTTTTTCCATCTGCGGACATGAAAATGTAAGAAAAGAGTCTATGGACTATTTTATTATGCATTTTTTTCTTTATATGCTGAATATATGTGACAATTCCACAAAATGCGATGAGGAGAGTTAATTTTGACTTATTGTTTTCGCACATATTAACTTTTTGTGGTAGATAAATATATATACATTACATGTAATATTAATTTCCGTTATAACGGCTAAAATATATTGACGCCTCAGTTCCAATTTTCCAAATCGAATTTCCTTTATTACCATATAAAATCTTAAAGAAAGGATTTGAGCTTTATCTAGATGTGCTCAAAGCTCACGATTGAGGCATCTCTAAATGGAAGGCCTAACTCATTTCTAATGCTTAATGGTTCCTTCCTTCTCATTAATTAACTCTTAATGGTGGGGTCAATAGTAACAAGCCGAAGGTAGAGTATAAAAGTAAAAAGGATCTTCTTTGCAATATTTTAAATATTATCATATAGGACAAGACTCTTGATTGGCTGCATGCTTGAAAAATATTATCACACGCATTGACTCATGTTTGCTAGGCTGTAAAATTCTCGTTATTAACTGGCTTTATTAGTGGCTCTTTGACAAGGTCACTAATTTAATTCTTGATTTACTATAACTTTTATATTATTTAGCTGAGCATTTGTATCATATAAAAGTTAATCATCCAAAGGACCAAAAGGCCATGTCATTGTAGACACACAAAAGACCATGTTATTATTATAAAAAAATCCAAAATAAAAGCACTGAAGAAAAGCCCAGGGTTTATTCAAAATATTTACTAAAATAAAGAAGTATAACAGAAAGGGCCAAACTGTTTATACTTTTTTTTAGGAAAATTATACCTTTTTTTTAAGCTCAACTGTTTATTCTTACAAGCCCAGTTACAACCACAGGTTGGTGTTTCCCACCATACATCATATCTGTGTTTTTCACTTTAGAATAATCCATAATTATTCCTTTCTGTCTGATTGAAATGCATTTATAATTCCAATCATTTTAGTCAATCATCCAAGATTAAAAACACAGATTTTGATATTTGCCACCAAACACCTAACATGAATCCAATATCACAGTTTAATTACTAAAATTTCCCAAGTCAGCTAGCTTGCATGATTTGGCCAAGTGCCTTCGCTTGAAAATATCTTGTCTGAATCTCTTTGTTTCTTCCTTCAAATCCATTGAAGGACTTCTTTCAATGGCTTTCCTTTCATTTTCAAGCATTTTTTTCCTCTTCAGTACAGCCTTAACTGCTTCCATCTGGTTTTCTTTCTCCCGCCTAGACACCTCCTCCTATTGAAATAGAACAGATTTGTGTTCATAAATAGTACATTTTTTGTGCAATTCGATTCTCATACCTCATTGCTTTTTTTTTCCTATTTTTCTTTCCAAACATTAATAATTTCTATAAATTATGCATTTATTTCATCAAAGAGAAGACTCCAAGAATTTATAAAGGTGTTTAATTATTTACCTCAAGATTGGTGATGAGAGAATCAAGAGATTTGATTTTGCGATTCGGCCATCTCTTAATGCCGAATTCTCTGCATTTTCTCTTCAATACAGTAATTCCGATATTGAGAGCCTTTGAAGTCTCAGAAAGTGACAGATTAAAGCATTTTTCTAAGTCCGATTTACTTATGCCTTTCACTTTCTTTGTAGAAGCTCTTCTCGCCTTTTTCTTCGATCCTTTTCTTTCTGCATAATTAAGTAAACCATCAAAAATCAGATTAAGGTGTAAGGGTCGATCTAGAACAAATACATACAACAAAAGTTATATCTTACCATTCGAGTCTTGTTGATTTTCTTGGGAATTTGAAATTGAGAAAGATGGAGACTCCGAAGAGAAACTTTCCGGCTGGTAATTTGAGTCGTCAGTTTCGGAGTTAGAAATTTCTTGCGAGGCATTGTCTTTCGAATTTCGAAATCCTTCTATGATTTCTAAATCCAAAACCTTTTGCAAGTCATTGAGCAAAGACGGCACATATTTCAGCATTGCATTTCTGAATTAAAATAATCATTCGCTAGATTAGAAGCAAATTTACATCATACAATAACGCAAGTAATAATTTCAGGTTAGTTGTTTTTGTCCTTATTTTTCTAGAGATGTTTTGCTTAAAAACAAGGAAAAGTATCTTCTATTTAAAAACGTTTGTCATGAATTTTTAAGAAAAGAAAAAGAATCATTAAAAAATGATGGGCTAATAGAATACATTTGGAAGGGGATGAACAAGCCCTCTCCAAATTTTCTTCAAAAAAAAATGATGGGCTTCACCAACATTGCAACTAAATGTCTTTATATCTGTTTTTGGGCCTGAATGACCAAAAGCCTTACCTGACAGAAAATTGCACCTCATTTTTTGAACTATTTTGTGTAATTAATTAATTATTTTTATCCCAAGAAACTTCAATCCTATATTAGGATCATGTTAATTGTAAAGCACCAGAAGAAACACAAGTCCTAAACAAGATTCTAATCAAACAAACTCAAAACAAAATAAATGAAGAAAATAAATCTTATTTTGAATCTTAACTCACTCAGAGGGAGACAATATGTAAATAATGGGGGTAGAAGGAAAAGTTCGTTCCGTCGAGTCATAAGCAAAAATGCAGTCCCAAAGACCGATCTTCTGCCCCTCAAAAAACCTAGGCCGGTACGAGCTGGTACAGCCAATCGGTACCAGTCTTTGGATGAGCAAGGAGTTGTTGAATATTTCTTGATACGATTCTGGAGAGAATATGAACTCTTTTTCCACACACTCCTCTGTTCCCTCTCTGTTTTTGTGTTTGTAGACATGCACGCTTCTAATCATCTCTGTTAAGGAAAGGAAAGGAAAAGATGGAATTGTGAGAAAACAGAAAAGGTGATGGAAATGGAAGGAAAGAGAGAAGTGAAAGAGTGAAAAACCATGGTTGAGACAGTATTGGAAAACTGCGAGAGCTGACAATAGAGGTGAAGAAGGAGAAGAAGAAGAAATGTTTTCCATGGAAGAATTTAGTTTTTTCTTTCTCAAGTGAACTATTTGTTGATGAGAGAGAGGGGTGTGGAGGAGTGTGGTGATTTTTTAAATTTCCAATTTTGACAGCCTTCTTTTACTAATAAATGGTAAGCGAAATATGTCTAACTGGCAATCGGTGCATGATTTATTTGACAAGTGTTGTGATAAGTGGGGAAAGAGTGAGAAGTTATCTAAAGTCTAGACCCTTTGGATTTTCTTATTGTTGAGGGTTATGTGTAAGATTTGGGTCCTTTCTGTATTCATCTTTCTACAAGCAAAATGTGTTCATTGTTTTTCCAAAATGCATGGTAATAATTTGTTTTCAATAGTTTCCTTTTCTGCTTATATATGCTGAAAGAAAATTGAATGGATGAAAATTAATTTTAGTAGGACTGAGTCAAGTGTACTGAAAATTTGGCGCGGTTATAAGAAAATTTCAACAATAAAATTTTTAGTTTTAGGCGCTGCAGAGTATGTGAGGAATTATGCCATATTAAAAGGCTCAATGTTATTTGAAGCATTATTGTGCTATCCATGATTAGGGACAGTTTTATACCTATTTTTATTAATTTCTAAATTAAAAAAAAAATTAATTTCAAGAAAAGAAAAGAATTATTTAAATGAACAAGATATCCTAACTATAACAACTAAAGAAATAAAATACTATTATAAAAATGCAATGCATTTCTCAAGCTTAATAACATGATAAATTCATGAAATTAGTTCCCAAGTAGACAAATATGTCATATTAACATAGAAATATTTAGAGTTACTTTCTGGTGACGCTAAACATACAAAAATAACAATAATTGACAAAATCACAGTTATAGTCATATAGATAGTTAAGCACCAAAGCAAAACCAAAAATGAACGAAATTAGCTGGCTTAGTTATAATTACTAACCCTTTATCTCAACTTTCCTATGATTATTTTGGCTTGATACATAAATATTCTCTTTGTGAGATGAAATTCATTCGCCTTTACTTGTTCAAAAACAAGCTTGGTAGAGAAGCAGTGTAACTAACCTGTAAAAGAGGCGCGCAAAATAGGGAAGTTGCGCCACGTGGCGACTGATTTTCGCTTTAGGCCCAAAATGCTGGCGCCAATGGCGTGAGACATGAGAAAGAGAGAGAGAAGGTGATTTGGCGGAGAGGGAGAGATTTTGCTTTGCCCCCATTAACCCTCAAGTTCTGTTTTTGTCTCGGAGCTTTGTGAGAAGCCATGTCTCGTGAAGTATGAATCCCTTGTGCCTTATGTGGCCTGTATAGTCTGTATACAACGAGTCACTGACAACAATACTTTTTTAGGAAATATATTAAAATGTGGCGGGTTTGATAACATCCAAAACGCAATGGTATATTATATTTTCTGTTTTTCAATATATTTTTTTCATTATTTTACATCTATAATATTTATTGGTTCTAAAAAATGATTCTTATATTGTTTGTTTTAATTTTATATATTATTTATTGCATCTATATATTTTTTTTGTGTCGTGCAGCATCAGATTTTCCATAAAAATTCATTACTTACGAGAGATTATCCTCGTTCCGCTTAGAATATGATATATCTCTTCATATTGTTTTGCAAAATACACAATATCCAATAGTCATAAAAAAGAAAGTAATTTGTAATTTGTAAGAAATAATTAATAATTAATCCTCCCTCTTCTTTTTCACTTGCTTTGTGACTCTTTAAAGATAACAATGTATTCAAATTTAGGACATCTATATTTTTTGCACACCTTTAGATTAAAGTTGTATAAGTACATGTGTCAAAATAATCGTTCTCTTTGATGCTATGAGTAGTTTATGTGTGATTATTAATACTTTGTTGCACTTATACATTTTCATTTCCTTATAGTTAATCAAGAATAGTTTGTACTTATTGGATTCACTTATCCCATTCTATTGGTTGTATATTAATCTTGCATGAGAATTTCTTGTGTATTTGAAAACATGTAATAATATAGTTAGTTATTTTGGTGTTCCATGTTTTATCATAGATTTGGTGCGAACAATCATCTATCAATGAATAGAAACAATGGAGCAGCAATTAATGCATCACCCTCTCCCAATAGCTCTATTGTGTCATTTCTCTTTCAATTCCCAATAATAAAAGAATCAAATTATCGATAATAAAAAATCCTAATATATATATAAAATAACTATTTCACTTTTCACATTATCCAAAAGAACTTACAAAATGGATTTTTTTTTTACCTACATTACATGTGTTGATTTAACATTCCATACAATTTTAATTTTATAAAAGAAATTAGGTATTATTTTAAGTTTTATTAGACTAAAAAATTAACAAATCAGTTAAAAAATATTTTACGATATAATGTTTCAAGATATTATATCATCTAAATTTCATAATTTTATTTTCAAAATATAATTTTTTGTTACGATTTTATATTATAAAATATAAAAAAAATGTATTAATAAAATAATAGAGTATATTTCTCAAATAATATTTTATATAAAATCCTAAAATAAAAGAATCTAAGTTGAACATCATAGCATAATATTGTGAAAATTTTATCGCAAATATTATTTATTTACTATTTCATTAAATAAAACTTAAAATAATTTATAAAAAATATTGAGATTATTTTGGTCCAATAATAAAAAAAATTATAAATTGTTTTAATTTTTTCATAAATTATCATAAAAACACAAAAAATATAAAAAGTGTTATAATAAATTATACTATTTATTCACTATTTTCAGGGAATAAAACTTAAAACAATTTATAAAAAAATAATGAGGTGATTTTGGTCCAATAAATATATTTTTTTATTTTTTATAAACTATCATAAAATAAAAAATAATATAAAAGATTTATAATATTCTTTTTATAAATTATTTAATCTTTTATATAATTATCATAAATTAAATAAAAAATACATACTATCATAAAATATTATCGTAGGTTTTTCATCGAATTGCATGGAGTATAGAAATCAATATCTGCGGTTTTCATAATTAAATCTTGATATAAATATAGATAAGTCAGCTTCTACTTCGAACCAGTATTGCAAAAATCGGAATTAATCGCCGATTAATCACTAATCGGAGCTTAACGTCTCAAAAAGAGGCTAATCGGGAATAAAAATCGGCCGCCCGTGATTTGGGCCGTTTTTTAAACCGACTAGGCCCAAATACATATAATTTTTAATTTTCAGTTTTTTTTTTCCCGGCGCGGCCCATTTAAACCCCAAAAATCCCTAAAATTTCTAAACTCCGACGATCACCCCTGCTTCTGGTTCTCCTTCCGCTTCCTTTCCTCTTCTTGACATCTCCTCTCGCCACTGCCAATTGCCATCTCCTCGGAAATTTTCGGCCCATCCGATTAATACCGATTAGCGATTTATGAAACATTGCTTTGAACTAGACCAGTACAACCAATGTTATTTTGAAATGTTCATCCCTAATAAGGTTAGATAAATTATGCTTATTAGTTATTATGGTAGGTTGAAGACATTATATGAAAACTAACGGATGCTCGTGTGTTGCACGAGATGTGTGTTGGGTTTCTACCGTTCATAACGCAGCGGAAAAACAAAACTAAACAAAATCGAATTCGAAACCCAAAAGAAGGATCCGTGAATTACAATTAAATCAAAGAAAAGTTCATAACTTTGTACCTTCGGATTACGCTTAATCCGTGATGATCGAAAGCGAATTTGGTTGACGCTTTTCTATGCCCGATTCCAAACCGGTTTCCAAACCGATCCTTTGAATGTTCTGCCTAACCGGTGTCACAAACCGATCTCCAAGCGATCTCCAAACGAACCGATTCTTCAAGCAAACCGATTCTCCAAACAATACAAAGGTTTCAACCCGAATCACAAAGACGCTGCATTTCGCTTCGTCCTCTACCGGTATCCACACGAACAACCTCTTTGAACGGATAAAGAACGATATATGCTAGTATTCGTTCTTCATTTTTCTCACAGAAATAACAAGAGAATAATTTTCGGAAAATAATATCCCTTTTTTCTTCCACCTATTTGGGGTGTCTCTTGTGCCTATATAGTCCATAAGTTTCATATCCTATGTGCATGGTAACTATGTAACCATATATGCAACACATCTTATCATATAAGATGTAGGATTTGATGTGTCACTTGACTATGTAACTCTTCATACAACTTATCACATAAGTTATGATCTTTTCTGTATACATCTCAATAGTTGTTCTTTGTGTGTGACCCTGTAGGTTTACTTAATGTTGGCAATAATCATAACGGATTATAAATCATGAGCGGCCTCTAGTAAGACATCATGATTACCCAAATTAAGCAAGTATAAATGATTCGATCAAACCTAATTTATGTTCATGTATTGTATCCCTTTGTTACACGATATCTATATCGTCCATAAGGCATGGTATGTGTCAACCTTACGTTGGTCGATAAATATTTCTTGATACCGAATTTGATTGAACATGAAATGACATTAATAACTCCTTATTAATTCACTCGAGCACGGCCGTGCGTTTTTCTTCAATCAAATCATCAAGAGGCCTAAAGATATCTCTCTCAATTTATGAGAGGAACAAATCTTATCTTAATTAAACTCTTTCCTCTGCATAATTCATTATATACCTAATTATAATCTTTATGACCGCCCGGTTAAAGACGATGTTAGATTATATTAAAGTATAAAATTTCTCATGTAGGAAACTGAGATAATCTCAAGTCTAAGGATTACAGATACATTCTTTATTGAGAATAACGACACGAACCATGTAGCATTCTCATGGTGGGTCAATCCAGTATAGGGTCTCTAACATATAGTTACGTTAATGACTTAATAACTCTTATTCATGATCAGTAAAACGTGACCATCAGTCAACTAACATACTGATGTACATTTATAGCTTATCATAAAGTATGTTTGTCTCACAAACATCCTATGAATGATCAGGGACGGTTTAGAATGTCATTCATAATACTTTATAGTTTTACTATCAAAGTCACATACTTTGATGATATAAAGCTGAATATCATATTCAAGGTTCATTTAAGTAATAAGAATAAAATAACCAATACGCATTTATTATATAAAATATCTCCAAATAAACACAATATTTGTTTAACACAATCCATACATCTAGGTCTCAAATATATATTAGCCTAGGGCGTACTACTAACAATCTCCCACTTGCACTAGGCCAAATCTAACAAATATCAAATACCCATCGACCTAGCATGACCCTCATGCTTTGCTTGAGAAAGTGGTTTAGTCAACGGATCGACAACATTATCATCACTATCAACTCTGCATATTTTAATATCTCCTCTCGCAATGATCTCCCTGATCAAATGGAAACGTCGAAGTATGTGTTTGGTTCTCTGGTGCGATCTTGGTTCCTTTGCCTGCGCGATTGCCCCATCGTTGTCACAATAAAGATCCACAGGATTTGCGATACTAGGAACCACACCAAGTTCTTCAATGAACTTTTTCATCCAAACTGCTTCCTTTGCTGCTTCTGAAGTTGCTATGTACTCCGCTTCTATCGTAGAATCCGCTACAATGTCCTGTTTGGAACTTTTTCAACTTATTGCACCTCCATTCAAACAAAACACATAACCAGATTGCGATCTAAAATCATCATTGTCGGTTTGAAAGCTTGAGTCCGTGTAACCTGTTACAACTAGCTCACTTTCAAATCCTCCATAGACCAAGAATGAATCTTTAGTTCTTCTCAACTACTTCAGAATATTCTTGACTGCTGTCCAGTGACTTTCACCGGGATCAGATTGATATCTGCTAGTTGCACTTAATGCATATGATACATCTGGTCTAGCACAAAGCATGGCATACATGATAGATCCAATAGCCGAAGCATACGGAATTTTATTCATGCGATTTCGTTCTTCCTGATTAGCAGGACGTTGAGTCTTACTCAATTTTATGTCATGTGACATTGGTATGAAATCTTTCTTCGAATCTTCCATTCGAAATCGTTTCAATACTTTGTCAATATATGTACTTTGACTTAGACCTATGAGCCTTTTAGATCTATCTCTATAGATCTTAATGCCGAGTATATAAGCGGCATCTCCTAGGACCTTCATTACAAAAGACTTTCCTAAAAATGTCTTAACATTTGTTAAAGTCGGAATGTCATTTCCAATGAGTAATATATCATCTACATAAAGTACTAGAAAAACTATTGCCTCTTGTAAACACAAGGTTCATCTTCATTTTTGATAAAACCAACACCTTTGATTACTTCATCAAAATGAAGATTCCAACTCCGAGATACTTGCTTTAATCCGTAAATGGATCGCTGCAATTTCCAAACCTTACCATAATTCTTAGGATCAACAAAATCCTCGGGTTGTGTCATATACACATCCTCGAGTAAATTTCCATTAAGACAAGCTGTTTTGACATTCATTTGTCATATCTCATAGTCATAATATGCAGCTATGGCAAGCAGAACTCTAATCGATTTAAGCATGACAACTGGTGAGAAAGTTTCGTCATAGTCTATACCATGAGTTTGTCGGAAACCTTTCGCAACAAGTCTCGCTTTATAGGTATGCACATTTCCATCCATATCAGTTTTCTTTTTGAAAACTCATTTATACCCAATAGTCTTAGAACCTTCAGGTGAATCAACTAAGTTCCAAACTTGATTATCGTACATGGACTGCATCTCCGTTTTCATGGCTTCCAACCACATGAGAATCAGGATCCTTCATAGCTTCTTGGTAAGATGTGGGTTCATCATCTATGAGCGCCACATTTTTATCATCAGTCACGAGAAATCCATATCTCTCGGGCTCATGACGAACTCTACCAGATCTACGAGGAGCATCTTGTGTTTCAAGACCGGACTCGTCAACTCTTGAAGAGACTAGTGGATCTTCCAATGGCTGTTCATTACTAATTAGTGGATCTTGAATTACTTCAAGGTGTACTTTATTCCCACTAGTTCCTTTAGAAATAAATTCTCTTTCCAAAAAGATACCATTTCGAGCAACAAACACTTTGTTCTCGGATGGGTTATAAAAGTAATATCCTTTAGTTTCTTTAGGATATCCCACAAATAAGCATTTATCAGATTTCGGTGTTAACTTGTCAGAAATTTGTCGCTTCACATAAGCTTCACAACCCCAAATCTTTAGAAAAGACAATGTGAGACTCCTCCAGTCCATATCTCATATGGAGTCTGTTGAACAGCTTTTGATGGAATTCTGTTTAGTATGAACGCGGCAGTCTCAATGGCATAACCCCAAAAGGATATCGGAAGATCTGTTTGACTCATCATAGACCGAACCATATCTAATAAAGTTCGGTTTCTCCTTTCCGAGACACCATTCCATTGAGGTGTTCCAGGAGGAGTAAGTTGTGAAACTATTCCACAACCTTTAAGATGATCGTCAAACTCTAGGCTTAAATATTCGCCACCTCAATATGATCGAAGTGCTTTTATTTTTTTACCTAGCTGGTTTTCTACTTCACTCTTGAAAATTTTGAACAATTCAAAAGATTCAGATTTATGTTTCATTAAGTAAACATATCCATATTTATTTAAGTCATCAGTACAAGTAATGAAGTATCGAAAACCACCTCTAGCTGGTGTGCTCATTGGTCCGCATACATCTGTATGTATGAGATCCAATAACTCACTAGCCCTCTCACCTCTCTTTGTAAAAGGAGCCTTTGTCATCTTACCTAATAAACAAGATTCGCACGTCTCAAATGATTCTAAATCAAATGAGTCTAAAAGTCCATTTTGGTGGAGTTTAGAAATGCGTTTCTTATTTATGTGTCCTAAACGACAATGCCAGAAATATGTCGGATTCAAATCATTAGATTTAAATCTCTTTGTATTAATGCTATAGATAGACTTGTAACGTTCATGATCAAGATTTAAAACATAAAGACCATTTTCTAATTGACCATTCGCATAGAAAAGGTTTTCTTTACTTATGGTAAAGTTATTATTCTCAATAACAAACTTAAAACCATCCAAAACCAATCTCGACACAGATACAATATTCATGTTCACAGCAGGTACATAGTAGCAATTATTTAAATTTATTACAAATCCAGAAGGTAAAGATAATAAATAAATGCTCACGGCTAATGCAGCAACTCTTGCGCCATTTCCCACCTGCAGGTCAACTTCACCTTTCGCTAATCTTCTACTCCTTTGCAGTCCCTGCACATTATTACAAATGTGAGTACCGCATCCGGTATCTAATACCCAAGATGAGGAAGTAGATAAATTAATTTCAATAACATTAATATTTGAAGTAGTAGTCTCACTACTCTTCTTCTTCTTCTTTAGATCCTCCAAGTATGCCTGGCAATTTCTTTTCCAATGGCCCGGTTTGTTGCAGAAGAAACAAACGCCTTCCATGGGTTTCTTGCTCTTAGGTTCGGACAACACCTTGCCCTTACCTTTTCCCTTGACTTTGCCCTTGATTTTTCTCTTCTGACCCTTGCCTTTCTGAACCAAGAGAACATCGTTGACAACATTCGTCTTCATAGTCCCCTCGAAGTTCTTCAGCATGCCGTGCAACTCCGTGAGACTCTTGTCCATGTTATGCATATTATAGTTCATTATAAATGGCTTGAAATTCGGAGGAAGAGACATAAGGAACAAATCGGTAGCCATCTCATCGCCAACCTTTGCCCCTAGTTTCTCAAGTTGATCAAGGTACCCCTTCATTTTCAGAATATGAGCACTCACCGATGAGTTGGGAACCATCTTACAACTTGCTAATGCACAATGTGCATTATACCTCTCATTTCTAGCTTGCTCTTGGAACATTTCCTTGAGCTATGCCAACATTGGAAATGCCTCTAAATTTTCAAACTGCTTTTGAAGATCGGCATCCATGGTGGCTAACATGAGACATGTCACATCATTAGAGTCACTTGTATGCTTGGCATAAGTGTCTTTTACTTCTTGACCAGCATCATTAGCGGGCTGGTCAGGCATGGGCCCTTCAAGGACATAGTGCTTCCTTTCTTGTTTGAGAACAATTCTCAAATTTCGGTGCTAGTCGAGGAAGTTTTTCCCATTGAGCTTGTCCTTCTCAAGGACGGATCGCAATGTTAAAGTTGATGTGTTGTTTGTTGCCATTTTCTACACAGAATTAAATGCAGGTTTATATTAATATGTGATTTGAGATATTTTAATATAATTTTAACTCCCACTATTTTATTCAAATCAATAACCCTCAAATGTATTGATTCGGAAATTTTAACTTTAAATTTCATAGTAGACCAAGATCCATATTTCATCAAGTTCCAAGTGAGCTTTGGCTCATCGCCTGGAACCTAATTATTTAGGTAAGAACGTTTCCAATTGTATCTCACACAACTCTTGATTAATCATAGGATGAGCATCATATGCTCGGCGTATGCATCCTATCATATGCCCCAAACCCAAGTCTGACTTGATAGTTCAGTTGAATCTAACCATGTCTAAATATCGAGAATCACCATTTCTCGCTTCTTATCACCCTAAGATTATGTTAATTCACTATGCTTTGGCATACCCAAATTTTGCATGATCGAAGGGATGATAAGTATAGATTCATGAGGCATTTCTATGATTCAATATTATATGAGGGATTGTTACTTTTAACCCTTTTTTTTGTTTTAGTTGTTTTATTTTATTATGTATTTCATCACAGAACATCACATGCACATATAAAATAAATATGATATGATATAACATGGCCTTGATGATCTAAATGAGCCAATCATTAAGATCATTTCCTAAGATACATTCAACCACAAGGTATTGATGAACTCCTTCATCTCCATGATGTGTATGAGGTGGACGGTGAACTCTTTCATCTCCATGATGTGTATGATTGTGGTAGTTATATTATATATAAAATGAACGGAACCATGCCCGTCACAATTAACCATCAAAATAAATTACATCACATCAACCAAGAACGGAACCATGCCCGTTATTACATACATACATATATCACATCATCACACACAAATCACAACCATTCATCACATATCTAATAGGGCATGTTATATGCATTATGTTGTACTTTAAACCATTTTACGAAATATGTATAAGGCGTTACGAATATGAAATTCGGGGTCAACAATTAATCTATGCGTGAGTGCGGGGTTCGGGGTGCGGCCCCGAAAAAATTTCTTTAAAAAACTCAAAATTTCTTTAAAAAACTTGATGTGTTGAATACATCTTTTCGAAATTTATATAGTGTATCATATACGTAGTTTCGCACCTTTTCATAAAATTTAGACACACATCCGAAGGTTATGATACATCACATGCATCCCTTCATAAAATACCCAAGGCACCCTTTTAATCAAGTGACAACCTTTCATGATCAAGATATATCACATGCACCCTTTCATGAAGTCGCACCCTTTCAATCAAATCGCAACCTTTCATGATCAAGATACATCACATGCACCATTTCATGAAGTCGCATCCTTTCAATCAAGTCATGATCAAGATACATCACATGCACCCTTTCATGAAGTCGCATCCTTTCATGAAATCGCAACCGATCATGATCAAGATACATCACATGCACCCTTTGATGAAGTCGCACCCTTTCAATCAAGTCGCAACCTTTCATGATCAAGATACATCACATGCACCCTTTCATGAAGTCGCATCCTTTCATGAAATCGCAACCGATCATGATCAAGATACATCACATGCACCCTTTCATGAAGTCGCACCCTTTCAATCAAGTCGCAACCTTTCATGATCAAGATACATCACATGCACCCTTTCATGAAGTTGCATCCTTTCATGAAATCGCAACCGTTCATTACGAAAATTCAACAATAACGCCTCAAAATCAAAAGAAATATTTCGAAAATGGTTTATCCGTCTTAATTTAATTGGAATTCACTTGGCTCTGATACCACTGTTGGGTTTCTACCGTTCATAACGCAGCGGAAAAACAAAACGAAACAAAATCGAATTTGAAACCCAAAAGAAGGATCCGTGAATTACAATTAAATCAAAGAAAAGTTCATAACTTTGTACCTTCGGATTACGCTTAATCCGTGATGATCGAAAGTGAATTTGGTTGACGCTTTTCTATGTCCGATTCCAAACCGGTTTCCAAACCGATCCTTTGAATGTTCCGCCTAACCGGTCTCACAAACCGATCTCCAAGCGATCTCCAAACGAACCGATTCAGAGGCATGGTATGTGTAAACCTTACGTTGGTCGATAAATATTTCTTGACACCGAATTTGATTGAACATGAAATGACATTAATAACTCCTTATTAATTCACTCGAGCACGGCCGTGCGCTTTTCTTCAATCAAATCATCAAGAGGCCTAAAGATATCTCTCTCAATTTATGAGAGGAACAAATCCTATCTTAATTAAACTCTTTCCTCTGCATAATTCATTATATACCTAATTATAATCTTTATGACCGCCCGGTTAAAGACGATGTTAGATTATAATAAAGTATAAAATTTCTCATGTAGGAAACTGAGATAATCTCAAGTCTAAGGATTACAGATACATTCTTTACTGAGAATAACTAATGACACGAACCATGTAGCATTCTCATAGTGGGTCAATCCAGTATATGGTCTCTAACATATACTTACGTTAATGACTTAATAACTCTTATTCATGATCAGTAAAACATGACCATCAGTCAACTAACATACTGATGTACATTTATAGCTTATCATAAAGTATGTTTGTCTCACAAACATCCTATGAATGATCAGAGACGGTTTAGAATATCATTCATAATACTTTATAGTTTTACTATCAAAGTCACATACTTTGATGATATAAAGCTGAATATCATATTCAACGTTCATTTAAGTAATAAGAATAAAATAACCAATACGCATTTATTATATAAAATATCTCCAAATAAATACAATATTTGTTTAACATAATCCATACATCTAGGTCTCAAATATATATTGGCCTAGGACGTACTACTAACAATGTGCTCTTATTAAGAAGCATTTGACATTATATATACATATATATATATATATATATATATATATATATATATATATATATATATATAACGCTAAAATAATGTCTAATTGTCTGTCTCTCCAACTTAAGTGAAGTTCATCCTATACTATTAGTTCCAAAATCAAAATTATAATTACAATTGAAAATTCACACAATTGAACTCATATTATATTTTAAGATAATTGCATAATATCGTTTAGCAAACTTGTTTTTCGTAAAAGACGATGCTAATTATATTGAAATGTTAAGATACTCGCAGCGTAGCGCAGATTATATGCTACTTGAAAGACATGAAAAAAAAATAATGTTCCTATATTTTATGTCAAGTTAGAAAAAATGCATGATAATAACTTTTTATTACATAATCAAATATGATGACTATGTAATATGCAGAACCATTATTTGTATCTTAACGTAAAAGTTCACTCGTTTAAATATAATTACACTAATTATGTATAATTTTGTATTACATGTAAACATACTATTATCTATATATAAGCTATGTATAAATCATCTATGAAATATTATTGACATTTCTTATCTTCATCAAAGTGAATAAATGAGAAATTGATATTGTCAATAAATGATAAAAATTATATATGAGAAATAAAAAAATGATATTTTATATAGTATAAATTATAAAATATAATAATGCACAATAAAATAATACCATAAAACACTCTTCAAGCGCTCATACAATATTTGTCGCAAAATGTTATTTCATTTATTTATTATTTTCACTTGAAGAAAATAGAATATCGAAAAAACATATTTAATAAGAGGTAATTTCGAAAAACAAAAAAACATATTTTTTGGCTGAAAGGATAAGAATAACTCTAGAAGAGGAACACCTAAAATTATTTCACATAATAAATTTTGATTGCTCTAAAATATCAAGGAAAGTTAAGGGACTTTCGAAAGTTTCTCTTTTTAAAAGTAAATACTGGATCACTCAAACAAAATATATACTTAAAACATGACTCATTATATTAATTGACTATATATACATTCACAGAAACATATATTTTTTTAGTGGGCCTATCATTGTTGTATTATTGTTCATGGCACTTGTTCTTGAGTAACATCATTGGAAAACTTATTTTTTGTAATAATATACAAAAAAGTGCCATAGAAAATCCAAACAAGAGATATGCGTCAAAATTTTATTGGCCACCATGTGTAAGTTAGACCCATAGCCTCAAACTTTATTTTGTATAAAACACAAACTTTATACATTAGAAAGAAATTTACTTTTTTTAGTATGTTTGTTTCTATTCTATAAACTAAATCACTAAATTTTAATAAATCTTGTTTTTAAAATGGCTATAAATTTTAAGTTGACTATACGGCATTTGCTCAAGTTTGATTCATTGCATTCTTGAGCATTTATTCCTTGTTCCATCAAGAGAATAAGCATTCATTTTGGTATTTATCGTCTCGTCCAACTCCGGATTCTTGATTTCCTTAATATTATCATTGGTTTTAACGTCTATTCCCCCAGAAGAATTTGAAATCGATATATTTTTAAGTGGGTTTGATGAGAAAGAAAATAAGATCTTCCCTCATGGGTCATTTCTCTTATATTCGATGGAGTTGATGGAGAAAGGAACACATGGGAATACAATGGTATTACCGTCACATATCCGGCTTAATTTCACGAGCTCAATGGACCTGTTATAACCACTTGCAACAAGGAAAAAAAGAAAAAGTGCAAAAAATCAAATTTGGAATCAAAAGAGAATGAAAAAGTATTTTTCTACTTCTTGGTGAATATTCATACATTGATCAGCAAAATTTCTTTATGGATCAGACTACATGACTATTACGTATTGGCTTTTAAGGTCGTGAATGAGGTGTGATATCAGTCGAAGATTGACAATAAAGATAATGTTGTTCCTGGGTCAGTTAAGGTGGGGTTTACCGGAACATTCATCAGAAAATCAAAGGATAAACATTCAAAGCCCATTGAACAATTTAAACTCGGTCTCCATAAACTCATTCAAGATAAGGATCAGCTAAGTACTTTTGAGCTTGAAAAGCATCTGGAACATCAACCTTATCATAATTATATATTAATGCTTTAAACTTTATTTGTGAATTTGTGCGGTTCCATGAAATTCATCAAAACGTTCTAGAGATCATGAGGTATGAAGAAAAAGGAGGAGAAAATTGGAGATAGCGCTCGCATTTTTACCAATTTGATCCATCTTTTTTAAGGTACTTATTTCCATCTTTTGCTCCTTTAATATAATTGATCCAATTGGCAAAAATGCGAGCGCATTCGTCTCCAATTTTCGCCTCCTTTTCTTCATGCCTCAAGATCTCTAAAACTTTTTGATTAATCTCATGAAACTGCATAAATTTACAAATAAATATTATAAGCATTAATATATAATCTTGATAATGTTGATGTTTCGAATGCTTTTCAAGCTCAAAAGTACTTTGCCATTTGACACCTTGAATGAGTTTATGGAGACCGAGTTTAAATTGTTCAATGGGCTTTGAATGTTTATCATTTGATTTCCTGACGTATGTTCTGCTAAACCCCGCCTTTAGTGACCTAGGAACAACATTATCTTCATTGTCAATCTTCAACTCATACCACACCTCATCCACGTCCTTATAAGCCAGTCCGTAATAGTCATGTAGCCTAACCCATAAAAAAATTTGTTGGTCAATGTATGAACTCCAAGAAGTAGAAAGGTACTTTTTCATTCTCTTTTGATTCCAAATTTGATTTTTTGCACTTTTTCTTTTTACCTCTGTTGTAGGAGGTCATAACAATTCCATTGAGCTCGTGAATTTGAGGCGGGTATGTGACGTGAATACCATTATATTCCCCATGTGTCACTTTCTCCATCAACTCCATCGAGTATAAGAGAAATAACTCATGAGGGAAGATCTTATTTTCTTTCTCATCATACCCACCTAAAAATATATTGAGTTGAAATTCTTATGGCGGGATAGACATTAAAACCAATGATATTATTAAGGAGATCATGAATCGGGAATTGGATGAGACGATAAATGTAAATGCGAATGTTTGTTTCCTTGATGGAACAAGGAACAACTGTTCAGCAAGGCAATGTATCAAACTCGAGGAAATGTTATATAGTCAACTTAAAATTTATAGTCAATTTAAAAAAAAAAAGATTTATTAAAATTTAGTGATTTAGTTTATAGAATAGAAACAAATATACTAAAAATAAATAAATTTCTTTCTACTGTATAAAATTTATGTTTTGTACAAAATAAAGTTTGAGGCAACGGATCTAACTGACGCGTGGTGGTCATTTGAAGTTGAAAAAAGAAGGTGAAACACTCGCTGGTCCCTTACACTAAAGGAAAAAGGATAAATGGACCATTAGTCCCTGTACTTTAATGCATTGGAAACTTAGTCCTTTTATTATCTAATTCACATTTTTAGTCCTTGTAATTTTTTAAAGAGAAATTTACAAATAACCCCCTAATTTTTCTGAATATTACAAAAAACTCTTATATTTTCATATTTTCAAAAAAATCCTATGATAAACTTTTAATTTAAAAAAAAAACCCTCCATTCACTTTTCCATCTAATTATTAGTTAACAAAATTTGAAATTTCCATTTTGTCCCTATAATAAAATATTTTTTCAAAAACAATTTCTAAAATAATTTTATAAAAAAAATTTCTGAAAAAAATATTCTATAGTAAATTTTTTTTATCAAATCTTAAAAAAAAAATTCTAACAAAATATTTCTTAAATTTTTTTTATTAAAAACTATTTATAAGAAATATATTTCCTAAAAATATTTTTTAAAAACAAAGACATTTCAGAAATCCCTTTTTAAGAAAAAATTTCGATGACTTTTTAATGAAAAAATTTAAGAAAAATATTTTTTTTTCTAAAGATATTTTTTTGTTAGAAAACCGTCGTCCAGATATGTATTTTGAATCGGCTGACCCACCCAACACATGGTTTAGTCCGACACTGAACTAGGTGGAACTTTGTATCTCTGAAATTAGTTTGTATTTTGGTTGGTTTGTTTACTGTTAACTTTTTCGTGTTTGTGTCCATGTATGTAGTTTGTATTTTGGTTCGTTTGTTTGTTGTAATTTTTTCGTGTTTGCATCCATGTATAGTTTGTATTTTGGTTCGTTTGTTTATTGTAACTTTTTCGTGTTTGTGCCCGTATAATAATTATATCTTAGTTGTAGTTAAAGCTTTTTGTTACATTCTGCTATTTAATATTGTAGGAAATGTAGGGAAGAAAATTGTTTTGTCTATTCAAGCTAAGATTATATCCTAGTAAAAAATGAAAAATTTCGCCATCCTATCTGGTGAAAACGCTATTTCAGTAAATTCTTGCGCTATTTCAGTGAATTTATTTAGATACCAATGAAAGATTTTCTTTTGGACTTGCCATAACTCTAGATCATAATATCCAAATTATACGAATATGATTAATTTTTCGGAGTATTTGATTATACATTTATGAAAAATTATACTTGTGGATTTGTATGTTTTTCTTTTATTCTATGACATCAGCTCTGTTTTGTGAAAAATGCATTAGATTGCACGGTACACAAAAAACTACTGCCTCAGTATTTCTATAAATTTCCGAGGAAAATAAAGGCCGGCCCGATGTGATCCAATCCAAAATTCGAACTGATTGCAATCTCCACTCTGCTCTTCCCTCTCTACTCTCCAGAATCAAACTGGACAATTTGTGCAGTTTCTCTAGGAAAAATAGGCACTTCTTTTTTCTACCCTCCGTTTCTCTCAATCTCTCTCTATGCAGATCTAGCCTTTGAAGCTTCTCTTTTTGTTTGTACAGATCTTCAAGTAAGCTTCTCTTTCATATTTATTTCTTTAACTATCTTCATGGTCTGATATTACTTAGGCAAGTTTTGATTAATTTCAAGTATGCTTCGATAATTGGGGATTATGTTTTTAAGGTAAATAATTGGGGCTTATCCTTCAACAATGGTGGATTATCAAATATTATTTGGGGAAATTGTATCTTGTAATTAGTATAGGATAAAACCACCTATTCTTTCTCCAGATTTTTTTTTTATTTAGAGCAAATAATAAACCTTCATTGGAATTTGGTCCTTTTTGGTTAAGTTTTGTTTTGCACCAACTGTTGAGTATTATTTTGTGCAATTTTGAATAAGCTGGGGTTTTAAAAAATCCAGAGTATCAAGTTATGCCTCCAATTCATCCAAGATATACAGATTTTGATGATTCCAAGTTGATTGCTATAGATGTGTGAATCAACATTATCGTGTTCTTTAAAAAAAATTGCCTCGTTTTATAAATTCTTCAAATTGACTATTGTTTCTTCAATTTGGTGTTTCGAATGCATCATGGTGCTTCAGTTTTCCTTTAAATTTGTATAACTGGATTATGTAACCATATTTTGGTGTTGATTATTTTAGCAAGAAAAAGAAATGGGTGTTGCATGCATGGATGGACGGGAAGATGTTGATGAAGTTGTATAACATCAAATTGACGAAAATGGCACGGCGGAAAGAGATTGAGCAGGTCTACCTCCGGGGATGATCCATCTAATCTCGAAAAAACTCCCTGATATCACTGACGTTATCCGCTTCCGTGCAGTTTGCACGCCTTGGCGGACCTCCGTTCTCCTATCCAATCCATCCCTGCGCCTCCCATGGCTCTACTTGCATGATGAAAATGGACCCATATCATCAACGAATCTTCGATTTTACTCTCTATCCAACGACAAAACCTACACTGTTGAAGTTCCCGAAGTCCAAGGCAAGGCGATCTGTGGGTCGTTGCGGCAATATTTGCTCGTTTGTGACCGCAAGGGAGGAGATTCCTCTCTTTCTTTGATTAATTCTCTTACGAGGAAGGAGATCTCTCTCCCTCCCCGACCTCCAAGTAGAGGATTCTTGATACCTACGCAAGTTGGACCAGACTTGTTTCGGAATGGGGAGTTCGACTGTGTTGTGGTCTTCGGGATGAGACCTTCTACTGTGAGTTTCTGGCGAGTAGGCGACGAGAAGTGGTTGAGCGTAGAAACTGAAATGGATATGCAGTACCACTACAATCATCTTTATCATAATGGGATCTATTATGCTGACTCCATTAATGAAACAATTGCTAAAAATATGAGAACCGGTGCTGTCTTATATAATACTACACCTTCTCCCCCAAATCCAAGCTCTGGCCTAGTTAGGAAGGAAAGTGTCTTAATGAAGATAGATGGAGAGTTGATAAAAGTGTTTAAATTATGCAAGTTTGCTTCTGAGGATTTGGATTATGAGGAACAAAATTTTGAAGCTTCTATCGTGGATCATGGAAATGGCAAACCGAGTTGGGTCAAATATGAAATCAAAGACCTGATGTTATTTGTAAACTCGTCAGCATGATTCGCCATGAGCTCTACCGGTTTTAGTGAATTCAAAGAGAAATGTGTATATTATATAGAAGACGAAATCGTGGAGGATCCAGAAAAGTTGGTCTCTCACCTCTGTAGGCACGATTTAGAGGCTGATAGAAGAGAAGATCTGGTCTGCCTTCCTGTTCATAGCCTTTGGATTGTGGCTAATCTACTCTAGCTTGGGAGCTCTCTCTCTCTCTCTCTCTTTTTGTGTTGCTTGAACATAGTTTATCTATCATGTTTCTTATTTTTCTTTTTTGTTGTTTCGTCTCTTTTAATTGTTAAACTTGTTATTGACATCTTAGTCAGGAATTAAGATTGAAAATCAAGCTTTGACTAATGACACACATACAGGCAGAAGCCCCGATTAATCTTGGTATTAAACCTTTGTGTATCTGTATATCTCTGTACTGGCACATGTCAGTGCAGGTTTCTAAATTGATTAGGCGAAAGACAAACAATGGAGGTTTCTTAAGTATAGAGAATTAGGGAAGTTACGCCAGGCGGGTACTCATTTTCGCTTTAGTCCCCAAATGCTGGCGCCAATGGCATGAGACATGACAGAGATAGAGAAGGTGATTTGGAAGAGAGGGAGAGATTTTGCCCCCATTAACCCTCAAGTTCTGTTTTCTCCATGAGAAGCCATGTCACGTGATGTCTTAATTTCTTGTGGCTGATATGACTTGTATAGTCTGTATAACGAGTCACGGACAACAAGATTTTGAATTGTGAAAGACTGCTAGCGCAGTTGGCCACACACAAAAAAACTCGAGAAAGGAAGAGATCCCGAGTTCGAGCCCGGCTTGCCGGGGTTTTTTCTGAAAAAATACGTGATGACGTATGAGCCACCGTACTAAAAAATTCAAAAAAAAAAACAAGATTTTGAATTTTTACAGTGGAAAATATGAAATTAGATTACCCCCAAAAAGTTGTGCTCCAAATAGCACTGGCCTGGCCCACCATAAAACTAGGACCTTTGTGCTGATCCCCCACCTAAACTATTATATCGGTGCTTTTTGTTTTACTTTTACTCGAGAGGCCTCTTGAAACACTATCAGAGAATTCACCGAATTCGAGTATTATTTAAACCAGCTCAAGTGAGGCAACAATCGTTATCTACTTTCTCTCGAGGAAATTTACGTCTTTCCTCCGGTCAAGAAACTCACATGAAGCAACAATCGGTACCTCTATCTCTCTCATCGATTTGATATTTTCATGGTCGTTTTCTTCTTTCATTTGGTATTCATATACTGCTAATTAAGTTAATTCTTGGAACTTTACTTTCCATTCAACGGAACTGTATATAAAACAAGCCCAATTTCTTATATTGAATTTTCGAACAAGAGAAATAGAAGAACCTGAACTAGTGACGCTGACTTTCTCCCTTAGTTTAGTTTACAATGATAAAATAAACTCATTCTAGTCTCCCCAATTTAGCAGTTTCGAACGGATTGGGACGGAATCCCTCCAGATCTGATTCACCTCATCTCAACAAAATTTACCGAAATAACAGACCTGGTTGGTTTCCGTGCTGTCTGCAAAAATTGGCGAGCTTTTGCCTGCCACGACAACTCCCCCAACCAGCTTCCTTGGCTTCTCAAGTCTTGTTACTATGAACCAGACTTCCACTACTCTTTCTATTCTTCCTCTTTCAAAACCCACACTTTCCATGTTCCAGAACTTTCTAAAAATTCTCTTCTTGAATCTTCATGCGATGGACATATAATAACCCACGACTCTGACTCGCGTAACTCTTCCCCGTTCCTTTTCAATCCTCTTACAAAGAAAGAGGTACATCTTCCTCCTTTGATTGGAAACCGGTTTCATCCAGTCCACATCGGAAATGAGAAGATCGTGATTGTTGGCAGCTTTGACGACTCAAAAGAAGATTGTGACATTCTCGGTTTTTTAACTCGGGGAGAATCTAGTTGGTGGTGGAGGTTCTTAGGGCCGTATGAAAGATATGGGCACCTATATCACGATAAAAGAGGTTATTTCTATCGTAAAGATGGACAAATGGAAATATTAGACACCACCACTTATGAATTGGTGTCTAAAGTGTTGAGTCGGCCGACAATATGCGATAAGTATGGTGGAAACAACTATTTGGTCGCGTTAGATAATGAAATCTTCCAAGTTTATCACATGTATGATATATGGTTCCCAATCGAGCGGTGTTATTTCGACATCCATAGGCTTGAATCGCTTGCAAACGGTGGTTTTAGGTGGGTTAGAGTTAACAACATCGGGAACAATGTGTTGTTCGCCGATTCTACGTGCGTGTTTGCTCGGAAGGCGAGCGGCTTTGATGGGTATAAAGAGAATAGCATCTATTTTCTTAAAATTGACTTCGACGGTGCCGACGAGGACGATCTACCGATTTATTGTTGCTTGTTGGGTAGGTATAACATAGAAGAGGGTTGTGCTGAACGGCTACCAAATATGTATTTTGAATCGGCTGACCCTCCCAACACCTGGTTTATGCCGACACTGAACTAGGTGGGGCTTTGTATCTCTGAAATAAGTTTGTATTTTGGTTGGTTTGTTTACTGTTAATTTTTTCGTGTTTGTGTCCATGTATGTAGTTTGTATTTTGGTTCGTTTGCTTGTTGTAACTTTTTCGTGTTTGCTTCCATGTATATAGTTTGCATTTTGGTTTGTAACTTTCTCGTGTTTGTGCCCATATACGTGTTTATGTAATAATTATATCTTTGTTGTAGTTAAAGTTTTTTGTTATATTCTGCTATTTAATATTGTCGAAAATGTAGGGAAGACAATTGTTTTGTCTATTCAAGCTAAGATTATGAAATTTTAGGAAAACAAAAATTGAAAATTTTTGCCAGCCTATCTGGTGAAAACGCTATTTCAGTAAAATTTATGATTCGTTAAATTATGTAGATACCAGTGAAAACGTTTCTTTTGGACTTGCCAGAACTCTAGATTATAATATCCAAATTATGTGAATATTTGATAATACATATATGAAAAGTTATAATTCATGTAGATTTGTAATTTTTTTTTCTTTCATTCTATGACATCATCTCTGTTTAGTAAAAAAATGCATTAGGTTGCAATGTACACAAAAAACTACAATTTCAATCTAATTTGTTTTTGTCATGCACAATAAATTCCCAGCCCACCAAATTACAATAGGCCGAACTTCCATCTCAAAATAAATAGAGAGTTGATACTGCGCGATGCCCTGTAGCGTATATAAAAATTGAAAAAAATATATAAATTGAAAACAAACAGTATATAAAAAATTCATTCGGTAAAATAATATATAATTTTAAAAAATGAAAACAGTATATAAAAAGTAAAAATATATAAACTGAAAACAAACGGTATATATAAAAATTTATTCAATAATAGTATATATTTTAAAAAATAAAAACAGTAGACGGCGAATATAAAAATATGAGAAAATAATATATAATATCAGCTCTTCGCTGTAAAATCGTTAGTCGTGATTTCTATTTCCCAAATAAAAATATCCTTCGAAGTATCAAATTCACAACCCAATAACTTTCTAACCTCCACAACCTTTCCTTCCTCCTCCTGTCCTCCATTCCCGTTCTTCTCCCAGTCCCCTCACTCTCCGCTCCTCCTCCTCAATCCATACTCTCCTCTCTAATGAATTCTCCTCTTCACGCAAGGGACTGGACCTCCCTTCCTCCCGACATGCTTCTCCTCCTCTCCTCCAAGCTCCTCCTCCTCTCCGACTTCATCCGCTTCCGCTCCGTCTGCCCTAGCTGGCGCCTCCGCCGCTCCGTCTCAGCTCCCCTGGCTTCTCATTCCCTACCATGATCCCGATTCAAGCGATCTCCAGTTCTACTCCCTCTCTACTAAAAAGATCCACAACCTGCCGGTTTCTAAAGCTAATGGAAAAGATACTCCGTGGACCTGCTTATCACTATTTCCTTGCTGTTGATTCGAAATCAGGAGATAACGCGCTTTTTAATCCAATTATGGGGAACAAGGTCTCTGTTCCAATTTTATTAGCTAAATCAGGGAGTAAAAATCCTGTTCCAATTTACAACGGGGAGTATATGGGATTCTTTGCAAGATTCCATGACTCAGCCATTTTGGCTGTTCGACAACTCAATGAAATTGAATGGAAAAGGTTTAGTGTTGATTGCGAGAGTCAAGGCCATACAATCTACAGAGGGAAATACTATATGTTTGATAAAGAATCTCTAGATTTAAAGGCTGTTGATTTAACTACTGGTTCGGTCTTTGTAAATATTTTTGTAAAATCATTCTATTTTAATGCAAGTCTAAGTAGGCATTCTGCCTACATTTCAAAAAAAAAAAAAAAAAAAAAACTTCTGGTTCGGTCGAATCTGTATTTGTTTTGCCTCCTGAATCTTCAAGTTCATTTTCTGAGGAAGAGACAATGGTGGATTTTTTGGATGAATGGGCAGAGGACCCGGATGAAGACGAGCATTATGAGGGATTAAATTGATCGAATCTTCTGGAGATTTGCTGAGAGTTAATCGATCTTTTGATGATGAATTTAATGTTTATCATGATCTTGATTGTGAGAATCCACGATGGGTGAAGAAAAATTCCATTGGGGATGCGATGCTTTTCTTGGATTCTGCAACCGGAATCGCTGTTAGAGCGAGTGATTTTCCTGGATTTTGTGGAAACTGCATCTACTTCCTGAAACTTACAGATGATTATGATTTATACAATGATTACCCTTTGTAGTTATAAATTAGAAGATGGTTGGACTGAAGTTCTGACTGGATCCATTAAGGATTATGGCACTTGGTTCGTGCCTAGTCTAGTCTAGCTCTCTAGCTAAGCATCATATTTTCATAGGTTGGTTGTTTTTTCTTTCATGAACAGTGTACTGACCAGATTAATGTTTTACTTAATTTTGATGGTTATTGAGTTTACTGATGTTCGTTTTATTTATCAATTTTATGCTGTAGGATAGGATCATTATATTATTTACATGACTGCTTTAGATATGATCGTTGTAAAGAAAAACATTATTCAATATACTTGGATTTAGGACTTTGATCCTACTCCTTGTAACAAAAATGTTAATTGGTTTGATCTAGTTACATTGACTGTATTTCTGATTGGTATATGTCAGAATATTGTAGTGGTCATTAGATTCTGATCTTTATACTTATTCCTTCTCCATCAATCTGAAGAATATGTATACAATTTCTATTCAAAAAATGTGCACACTTCAAACAAGATATGTCTTAGACTCTCAAAAGTCTCACAATTATGAACTTTCAAATGTAAGGGCTGATACATAGAGGTAAAGTTGATGAAAAGTTGATTATGAACTTTGAAATGTAAGAACTGTTACATAGAGGTAACGTTGATGAAAAGTTCAATCCACTACTGTCCGAGGGATTGGAATCATTGATGAGATCGGAATAACTGAGATAGCACCGACATTTACGACTTATCAGGAGATCTCTATTTCTTCTTTTTGGTCGCAGCCTCCCTCTTAGGAAGAAGGTAGGAGAAAAGAGAATAGGTTGCGAAATAAAGAACATATTGATTCCTATAGGAATTGAAGAACATTCTTACAATCATTGCAGAGTCTTCAGTTTAGCAAACTCAAAACCAAAACATGCTCACACAGTAAACAGATAACTTGATTTAACCAACTTTGTAAGGCAGACTCAAACTAAGAAAACTCATTTGTCTCACACACACTTAATCAATCACTACCTCCAACAAAAAAATGAGGCCACCAGTCACAAAAGAATTACATGAACAATTAACTTGAGCTAACCAAAACATAACACACAACTATGTGCAATTAAGTCTACCATCAATTTTTCACCCTTCATATATTACACTAGTCAGCGAAACACGAAGAGCTAGCACAAACTAGGAACCTACCATGTCCCACCAGAAGCAAACTCATAATTTAAACGTCAGTGGACAAGCTCTTGTGCTTTGTCCTCTTGCAAGTCATACCGACCAAGAACAAATCCAGCGGTACCCGGCCAGTAAGACTTCTGACACGATTTCGAAAAGTAGATGTTGTTCCCTTTCAATCCATCAAAATCACTTGCCTTCAAACAGAATGCACCACTCTGATCCAGAAATAATATAAGGTCTCCAATTCCCTGACTCATCTCGGTCCAAGAGGGAGTCTCACTGTCCTGCTCTAACCGATACACCTTGAATCGACACTCTTTAATAACTATCTCAGGGTCATCATCGTCGAATAGTCGAACCACACCGAGCAATTCTCCAAACGCCTCGATCAAGTAAGCAAAACAAATGCCATGGCCCGAAATAACTGATACTACTTTTCCTTTGATAATATCAAAAACTCTTGTAACTGTTGTTCTGTATTCTCAAACTAACAAATTTCCTTTGTAGAAAATTTGTCACGTCACGATAACTTAACCACGGCACTTTAATCTTAGTTCAGTCCCCATTTTTGGAAAAAAATAATCACACAAAGTCTTTGTATCTCTCGTGCTCTGTCATAAATATTGCTGCACAAATATTATTTTCAACTGGATTTGGCACATGGTTAATACTATGTGTAGCACATATGTCACTGCTCGAGCAACATCGATACGGGACTCGGATTTGTGACCGAGTTAAAGGATCGATGAGGACTGAGCTCTTGAAATCAATGTCCATCAAGAATAAATATCTGTTCGAAGCCCCAAGCATGAACTTCCCATCTGCTTCCGGTACGTGGAGAGTACTTTTGTCGGAGTAAAGAGAGTAAAATTTCATTTTGGAAGCTTCACTTCCATTTAGTTTCCCCTCTGTAAACCACGGGAGCTGTGGGGGAAGCTCTGAGAGTGGAATAGTTGAGACTTGAGTGCCAATGCTTGCAAAAAGCTCGGAAGCGTACAAAGTTAGAGATTTCACAAAGTTTCTTGGTGATGCAGGAAAGAAGGCCGGCGTTTAGTTCACCCCAACCCATTG
The DNA here is from genome assembly GCA_027726005.1 of Juncus effusus. NCBI lineage: Eukaryota > Viridiplantae > Streptophyta > Magnoliopsida > Poales > Juncaceae > Juncus > Juncus effusus. Next base: position 8,553,543 of record CM050897.1, on the reverse strand, counting down.
TAATTACTTTGGATTTCAAGAAGAGGTTACGCTGGTGAGAATGAGGCTAGTCATGTTAAATTATAAAGATACATTTGTATATTGGAGATATTTTGTATACATCATTCTAGATGGTGTGGTCTACTAGGAATGATGTGGTCTCCTGAAAATGGTGTTGTCTCCTAGAACATTTATTTGATTTGATGTATTAACATTTAATTGATTAGATGTATCTAGAATAGTGTGTATAGAATAATGTAGAATGTAGTAGAGGGGATATATGTGTAGAATAATCTTGAAGGGGTTAGAGTTAGGATAAGGATAAGGATAGGTTAGTCTATAATGAAGGAGGTTATGTGTCTTGTAAAACATAACTCAAGCAACAACATTTTGTATTTCTCTTTTACTCTTGTAATAAAAAGTTTATCTTATTTTCAAGTTCCATTGTTGAATCATTATTCTTCTACTATTATTATTTCTTGAGTTAGTGTGAGCTTATTGCTGCACTATTATTTCCGCTGCTTGTGATAATGATAAGGTCATTGCAGGTTCAGTGCTCTGTAAATGTGCAGTCACTATTTTTCTGCTTCTCTATTAGCGACGCGATTATCTGGTACAACCATGTTCGCTGTGTGAATCTCCACATGGTAGCAGAGTTTCGAGGGTGGCAAACGATGATGTTGGCGATAGACGGTGTTGTTCTCGTTCCCTTAGTGAAGAAGAGGATTCTTTACTTCGGCATCGATGGAGTCCGAAGGTCGAGCTAATGGAGTTGATATTGAGACTCTAAATCTTTCGAATTATTCTATTTGGAAGAGTTGTATGGAGTCTTGTATTAAGAATGAGTGTTTATGAGAGATTGTTGTTGGTACGGAGGTTGTACCAATGCCTGTTACCGGTACTAATGGTACAGTGACGAATGCAAACGCAGTAAAAGGAGTGGTTGAAAATGAATGCTAAGGTGGAGTTCTTGTTGAAGATATCGATATCACGCAATCTATTCGAGTATATAAGGGGTGCAAAACGAGGGCTAAGATTTGGAGAACTCTTGACGAGTTGCTCAATTGGAGAATGAATTGATGAGTTGCACGCAAAGTGAACTCTCTATCTCTCAATATTTCTTGAGAGTAAAGAGATTGTGTTCTGAGATTTCTATCTTGCAACCGAAGGAGGCTATTTCGGAAGCGATGTTGAAGCAGTGTATTATTCGCGGTCTTCGAAAATAATATGGCCCGTTCGTTACCTCAATACAAGGATGGGCTCAACAACCATCCTTGATGAAATTCGAAAATCTACTCGCATCTCAAGAATCGTTGGCTCGGCTGATGGCGGATGTTTCGGTTTCCGAAGACGAATATCATGCACTTGTGTCTAGCAAAATAAAAAATTGTTATGACCAAGAGGAACATAAGAAGGAGTTTACGAAGAAGGGGGGTCTTCCTCAAATGGTGATGTCCAGTCAACTCTCAAGTGTTACCGATGTGGGAAACCCGGTCACATAAGGAGGAATTGTCATGTTAAGTTGAGTGGAGGAAATGCCGCGCATAAGGAGGATATTGAGAAGGGTGAACTTCGGGATACGGGATTTGAGGCTGAAGGAGTTGCATTAGATGCGTGTGTTGCTATTAACTACGAGGGCGACTTGATCGTTGATTCCGGTTGTGGTCATCACCTTACTGGTGACGATTCCAAGTTTATTTCACTTCGTGGGTATAAGGGCAATACTGCCTTTGTTACTGCCGATAATTATGTTCACCATGTGATGAATGTGGGCGTGATGGTTGTTTATGGTCAAGACAACGCGTCGATTACTCTTGACAATGTTTATCACGTGCCTGGTATGAAGAAGAAAATCTTCTGTCGGTGGCGAATGCGGTTGATGCGAGATGTTCTGTTTGGCCCGAAGGATGTGAAGTTCCTCCAGAATATGGAGGAGGTGAAGGGTGATGTTACTCATGTCAGTAAGAGGATAAAGGACTTGTATGTTCTTTCGGCTTCTTTCTCATATGTTGACAATATGAGCAATAACGATGGCGTGTTGGTTTGGCATGCTACGCTCGGCCTTGTGGGTATTGACAAGTTGAAGGCGATGGTTTCAAGAAATCTTGTCAATAGACTTCCGTCTCTTCCATTTTCAAGTGGTATTGAGATGTGTGTTTGAGGGTTGCCAATATGGAATATCTCATCGACTACCGTTCGACAAGTCTCGTTCTAGGTGTAAAGGTGTGTTGGAGCTTATTCATGGTGATTTGATGGATCCTACACAAAATGCGTCATATTTGGGTGCTCGTTATATGTTGGTACTCGTCGATGATTTTACATGGTACACTTGGACTTATTTTGTAAAGGAGAAACATGAGGTGTTTTCTAAATTTCGAGAATTTAGAACAATACTTAAGGGAAGGCTCGGTAAGAGGATTAAGAAGTTTTGAACTGACAATGGAGACGAGTTTACATTCGAGGAGTTTCTCTCGTTTTGCGAGAGGCATGGTATCAAGAAGGAGTTAACTTGTACTTATACACTGTAACAAAACGGTGTGGCAGAGAGGAAAATTCAACATCTGGTGGAGTTATGCAGGAGTTGGGTGTATGCGAAGAATTTACCTAAAGCCTTATGGGTGGAAGGTATGGCATGTGCTACCAATGTGGTTAATAGGCTTTTCTGCAGTCTGATTAACATGAAGTCACCTCACGAGTCGATGTTCGATGAGAAACCAAGTGTGAAGCATTTAAAGGTGTTCGGTTGTATGTATTTTGTTCATGTACCGGATGAGAAGAGGATGAAGTTAGATTTTAAGGCTCGGAAGTGTGTTTTCATTGGTTATGATAAAAGGAAGAAGGTATGAAAATGCATCGATCCAACAACTCATAAATTCATTGCCTCTCCAGACGTCGTGTTTGATGAAGCGTCTTCTCTATATGGTGATTGTGGTTCTCAAGCGGTAGTTTTGAATCTGCCAACGCCACCTATTGATCACATGGGCAACCTGGGGTTGATCACATGGGTAACCCGAGTTAAGGTCCGAGCTTCTCGTCGCCTATGTCGACTATCACGGGTTAAAGTGAGATAGATCAAGGTGATAGAGTGAGCAACGAAGTGTAATCGTAAGAAGAGAAAAATGCACAAGCTCTAAGGAGATCGACAAGGATGGTAACTCGGACGGCTCAATATAGAGATGAAAACTTCGTGTCGACGTATTCGTGTTTCTTTTCCGTATCGACGGATGGTGAACCTTCATGCTTTGATGAGGCGAAAGATAACAAGTCGTGAGAAGGTGCTATGGACGAGGAGATGCAAGCTCTTCGGAAAAATAAAACTTAGGATCTTGTTCCGAAGCCCAAGGGTGTGGACCCGGTTATTTGCAAATGGGTCTACAAGGTAAAACGCAAGGCGGATGGAAGTGTTCAGCACTACAAGGCGAGACTTGTAGCGAGAGGATTTTCTCAACAGTACGATGAGGACTATGAAGAGACTTTTAGTCTTGTCGCCAAGATGACATCCATGCGAGTTGTGATTTCTATGGTTGTTTGGCTTGGCTGGAAGCTTTGGCAGCTGGATGTGAAGAATATTTTCCTGTATGGTGAACTCGACAAGGAGATTTATAAGGAGCAACTGGTTGGGTATATTTTCAAGGTGCGTCCTGACTATGTGTGCAAGCTGAAAAAGGCACTATATGGCTTGAAGTAGGCACCTCGAGCTTAGTAGGTAAGATTGCGAAAAATTTGCAATTTTGTGTTTATTCTTCTTCGAGTCCGGATCACAGTTTATTTGTGAAGAGGAAGGTGGGTTTACATGTGGTTGTCCTTTTATACGTGGACGACATGATCATCACCGGCAATGATTAATGTGAATTTTGAAGACTTCGGGGCGAGCCCTCAATTTGATTAGAAGTGGAAAGTTTGAAAGACGGGTATTTCATCTCTTAAAAGAGATATGCCGGTAAGCTCATTGAGAAATTTAGCGTCAAAGAAAGTAAGCATTATCCTACACCGCTGGACGCAAATTTCAAATTGAGGCGCGATGATGGTAAAGTTCTTCCGAATTCTCAGAAATTTCGGGCCCTTGTTGGAAGTTTGATTTATCTTACGATTACGAGACGGATATTGTATTCGCGGTTGGTTTTGTATGTCAGTTTATGCAAGGTTTGACAAAGTCGCATCTGGATTTAGCGAAGAGGATTCTCAAGTATGTGAATTCGACTCTTGATCTAAAGTTATTTTATAAGAAGGGTTCCGAGTTCGTTCTGCATAGATATATTGATGCTGACATGGGCAATGATTTGGATGACCTGAGGTCTATATCCAGTTATGTTTTCTCTTGTGGTTCTGCAAGTGTTTCCTGGTATAGTAAGAAGCAAGATTCGGTCTTTCTTTCTACTACCGAGTCGGAGTATAAGACGTCATCACTCACGGCACATGAGTGTGTTTGGTTATGGGGGTTGGTCGAGGATGTTAACAATGCGGTTACCGGTCCGACGGTTATTCGAGATGACAATCAGAGTGCGTTGAAGTTGGCCACTAATCCTTTTTGCCACGCAAAGAACAAGCACATAGAGATCGAGAATCACTTCATTCGAGAAAAAGTGCTTGATGGAACTATCGGAGTTGAGGAGGTGAGAAGCATTGACAATGTGACTGACATTTTCACGAAGTCTATCTCTAAGGGATCGTTCGAATTATTGCGAGTCAAGTTGGGGCTCGTGGCCAAATGTACTTTAACGGAGAGTGTTAAATTATAAAGATGGATTTGTATATTGGAGATATTTTGTATACATCATTCTAGATGGTGTTGTCTCCTAGGAATGGTGTTATCTCTTAGAACATTTATTTGATTGGATGTATCAATATTTAATTGATTAGATGTGTCTAGAATATTGTGTATAGAATAATGTAGAATGTAGTAGAGTGGATGTATGTGTAAAATAATCTAGAATGAGCTAGAGTTAGGATAAGGATAAGGATATGTTAGTTTATAAAAAAAGGAGGTTGTGTGCCATGCAAAGCATCACTCAAATAACAATATTTTGTATCCCTCTTTTATTCTTGTAATAAAAAATTTATCTTATTTTTCAAGTTTTATTATTGAATCATTCTTCTTCTACTATTGTTCTTTCTTGAGCTAGTGTGAGCTTATTGCTGCACTATTATTTTCACTACTTGTGATAACCACGAGGTCACTGTTGGTTCTTGTGTAACTGCGCAGTTACTGTTCTGCTTCTCTGTTAGCGATACAGTTATCTAGTACAACTAAGGGTGAAAGCGGTCCGGATAGTGGTCATCCCTCATCCGTATCCATATTTTTTTCCGGATACGAATCCGGATCCGGAACGCCCCGGATCCGGATACGGTTCGGATCTTAAACGGATACGGATACGGTCCGGATATTTCGGATACGAATACGGATCCGGATTTTATTCGGATAATTAAAACGGATAGTTAGTACTTAATATAAATATTTATTTTATAATTCCCAAATATCATTATACACAAAAAATTTGAATTTTAATAACAAAACATATTTTTACTCGATAAAAATTACAACTATTTGATAAACTATATAAAATATAAAAAAAAAAAATCAAAATATATGAATATGTAAGAAAAATATCATAAATTTCATTTATATAATATTTTATTATGTTTTTAAATTAATAATTATTAATTTTATAGATATTTGAAGATGTTATATTACTAAATTTATAGATATTTCAATGAATTCAAAATTTGGGTCAAAAATGGATACCGTATTTGAGAATATGGGTCAAAAAATGGGTACCCATTTTTGAATATCCGGATATTTTCCCGATCACACCAAAATCCAATACCGTATCCGGATCCATATCCGAATAAAAGACCCGGATCCGGATCCGGATCTCAACGGATCCGGATTTTTCTATTCGGATCCGGATATTTTTCGGATCCGGTCCGGGTAATATCCGGACCGTTTTCATCCCTAGTACAGCCCTGAAGCTCAATTGCTAATTAATATGATTTTTTTTATTATGCTAATTTGTTTTACATGTGAACCTGTTGAAGTTAATTAGAAGCAATGATACGTCAGCATACTTGGTTGTGCATTTGTAGGAGCAAGCATCAATTGTTTTTTTTCATGAATTAGACTTGCATCATGACTTGTACATATCAAAATAATGTAATGATCATCACTAAACACATCACAAAATGATAATTTTCATCTTTAACCAAATACATTTGCACATTTACTACAAGATATGTCTGATTTTTTTGAGGGAGAAGGTATGTCTGCTTAAAATGTCAAAACCATACAATTGTAGTAGTATTTAAAAGGAAGTATGGGATAACACATAAGACTTCGAAACAAGTAACATTGTGATTATTCCATAGTCAGAAGAAACACACTGTTACAATGAGCAACTCAAAACCCAAACGACCAACAAGGCCACAACCCTAGTGACACCAAAACCGATTGACATGTAACCTAATGACATGAAACTCAAATGACCCATAGTCCAAATGAGGGCAAACTCAAATTACCCGCAAATTAATTAACCATAATCTGAAATGACCCTAACCCAAAGGACAATCTCTGACCCTGAAAATAATTTGATATTAGATCTAAAATCCATCAAATTCGTTGTTTCATGATTTTCTTCAATATAATCGATCTGCAAATACTCACCTGAAATGCCGATCCGGGATTCCGACTTGGGATTAGAACTCGATTGACCCATAACCTGAACTAGAATGACTCGAAATAAAAAATTACCCAACCCGATTGACTCAAACATGATGGCCCAAAACTCAAACAGCTCAAGACCCGAAAATCCAAAACTCGAACGGCCTGTAACTCAAGCGATCCAAGATATGAAAAACCTGTAGCCTCATAACTCGAGACCTGAACGACCCGTGAACCTAACTAGCCTGGACCTGAATTGGCCCGACCTGCCCATTTGTCATCTCTAGCCAATTAAATTACATGTCTCCCATCATGTATCCCACATTGCAGTTAAAACAGTCTTTGGCTCATGCTCGAGCATTTTTGCACTCAAATTTTTGTTTATCTTTAGCAGATGGAAGGAAAGAAAATATGCCAAATTGAGAGGTTAAAAATAGACAAAAAGGTCAACATACCCAAACATGCACAACCTCAATTTTAGGGGTTAGAAATAAAACTGCTGAGCAAAGAACGTAACCAATTAGGGGACAAATTCGGACCGCTCTTATAAATATTCAAAATGTTCAGTGAATAAATAGCCCATATTGCATTTCCGGAACATGGGATTAAATATCACTACAAACTGGGGTTATAATTTCTAATAATAATAATACAACAATTAATCTGTACACCCATACTCTACCCTATTACAACAGTGCTGGCCTCGAATACATAAAAAAGAGAACGAAACTCATTTAGCCTCAATCCCTAAACACTAAAACTTCCCAATCAAGAGATAAACACCAGCACATTATCATATCACATAATCCCGTGGTATAAATCAACCAAATATTAAATTAATTAAAATTAGAACAACAACAAGAACAACATAACAAATATCTAAAGCTGCAAGGCCAAATCAGGCTGATGCTGTTGGGATGAAGACTCGACTTTCGAGCCTGACTTTAAGTTCGAATTTGAATTTGAATTTGAATTTGGAGAACCCAATTGCTGAAACCCAACATTCAGATCCGGCGCTAAGTTTAAACCATGTCTTTGATTATTATTATTAATAATATTATTATTCGGTCTGAATGTTTGACTATGTGGCACCATGATTTTCCCCATGTTTTGAACTGGTGTGTTGAATCCATTTATCAACATAGCCTTGCTTTTATTATTATTATTATTATTATTATTATTATTATTATTATTATTAATTTTTTCCTCCGAACAGTTATTTTCCGACGTCACACATGACGTAGTTCTCTGAACTTCCTCATTTCTATCTTTATTATTATTAATACTCTTATTATTACCACCATCATCATTATTATTCTTACTCGTATTATCATCATTCGACACTTTTTCGTCTAACTTTGTGGAATTATCAGGTTCGGGTTTGGATTTCGGAACGGGTTCGCCATCGATAACCCAACCGGGACCGAACTTCGTGCCAGCTGGCAAAATCCGTTTTATTTTTTCCTCGGCGATTGACCAGCCAACCGGGCCCAACTTGGCAGCATATCTCGCCAGACTTCTCGCATAAACATGCTCCACTTGAATCCCCACCTGTTCAAAAAATAATTGAAAAATTAAACATTGTCGAATTTATGTATTTGGGATAAATGCACCGTTAGTCCTGTACTGTTAATTTGACATGTTTGGTCCCTATACTTTATGAAAACATGCATGATTAGTCCCTGAGTTAGGGACAAAGTACAGGGACCAAGTGTGCCAAATCAATAGAACAGGGACTAAATTGCAATTCAATTGAAGTATGGGGACTAACGGTGCATTTAGACCTTATAACTTTTATTATATTTTGAGTTTCTTTCTTACGGGGACGAGCTGCTTTCTGTCACGGTCGAAAGTATTTAATATTGAAAACTCGTCAGGAGAATTTAGTAAAAGTTGTTGAGAAATTTTGTAGGTTTTCCGCTGAGTCTCATCAACTATTCCATTTCCTCCAGGTTTTTTACCACTGCCATATTTTGCTGAAGGCCCTCTCCATCCATAACCTATATATAAAAAACATTATTTCCAAATTCACTATCATATCACAACATTCATACCAATTTAAATATTCAAATATTGTTTTTGTAAAAGAATTCTGACCTGATGATGGTTCATTTTTCTCAACTCTTGGCTCGTTAAGCCAGTTGAACATCTCACTGCTCGAAGTTCTCTCTCCTCCCAGCGATGTCCTCTTAGTCAAATCATAAGTCAAAGACCACTGGTTATTACTATTATTATTATTATTGTTATTACCACCATCGTTACTATTATTATTATAATCTCGTCCAACGCTATTATTAATATTATTATTATTATTATTATGATTATTCTTTGGTGTGTCGAAAGAAAAATCCGGAGCGGAACTCTTCTCGTTTGATTTTTTATTAATATTATTATTATTTTCTGGTTTTTTGTTTTTATTTGGAGGCCTTCCTCTTCTTCCGGCCGGCTTCGGTTCCTGCTCTGTGCCCAGAGTTCCGTCTCTTAAACTCTCAAAACTCTTCTTTGAGAGCTCGTTAATCGTCCTTGCCTGTGTAAATTAAATTATTATTATAGTTATAAATGATAAATGATAAAAGAGAAATTTGTAAAAAAGCCCCTGCATTATACCGAAATTGCAAACAAAACCTACATTATTGGAAATTGCAAAAAGACCTTAGCGTTTGTTTGGAGTTAACGCCCTTAGTTTTATACTCTAATTTAGGCAATAATGTAGGGGCTTTTTTTCAATTTCAAATAACGTAGGGGCTTTTTTGTAAATTTCTCATGATAAAAATATGACAATAATTATAAGATGATGTTATTACCTGGCGGAAGTAGATGGTGTCTGGGGCGTTGTATTTCATGGCATTTGTGCTTATTAAGAAAACATCTTTCTGCAAATATATATATATATATAGTAAATAGTATTAGAGTGAAAATTATGTAATTTTTGAATTTCTCAGTTCTGTTATGCATAATCGTAATGGTTGGATCAGAAATAATGGTGAGGAGCTGTAATATTACAATACAGTAGAAATTCACTTATTAGTTCTTACAAGTAATAATTATTTATACTGCAGTGGTATTTTGCAAAATTAAATTAAGTAAACAAAACTGTAGTGATAGTAAGAAGTTTTTTACTTCATTTAATAATTTCATGAAAAAATTCCAATTAATCAATGATTGCAAATCATTTATCTACTAAATTCTAAATGAAATAAATCCAGAATTTAAGGAATGACTTGTCATAAAACTATACATAACATCATCATGTTGACTAAAATTCCCATTGATTTACTGAGCAAAAGGTCAACAATTGACTCTGCTTCACAAGCCTAATCAACCTATTTAAACTTGACTCAATTGTGCAAAAATCCAAAAGCCAGAAAAACGAAAAAAAAAAAAAATTAAAAGTCAAAAACTAACCTCAAACTGCTCCAAGTTAGAGTAGGCCCCACCATCCAGTTTTTTCCTAACTGTCCCAAAATCCATTGGATGCTCGATGATGTCATGGTAATCTGGAAGCTGCATTCAAAACCAAAATTCAAAATCTCAAAAAAACCAAAATTTCAAATTTCAAATCCTTTTAACCCAAATTCGAAACCCAAAGCATAAAAATTAGTCGATAAAAATTCATACCTCTTCAGGATCCACAGGCTCCGAGTAAACTCCATAAGTATCCTTCCTAAACTCACAAAAATCAAAACAAAACAAAATGAATCAATGTTTAAACAGTGAAGAAAGAAAGAAGGAGTAAGAAGAAAAAGAAGAGAGAAGATTCTTGAAAGAGAAAGAGAGAGCACTCACTTCTGTAGTCTATCAAGAATGAAATCCAACAACTTTTGGTCTGGCAAAGCTGTGGCGGGGCCCGATTCCAGTGTTTCCTCTGTTCAGTGCCACATGAAAGATATAACAAATCAGCTCTAATCCAAATTGAAAAAAAACGCAAATCCAACTAATTTAATTAATTCAAGTGCTCATTTAGTCACTGACCTTGCTGAGAAGAATCCGTCCCTTTCTCAGCCTTGTTCCCTTCTCCCTGAAAAATCAAGAGAAAAAAAATCAGACAAAAAAAATGAAGAGAAAAATAGAGAGACTAACAGAAGAAAAAAAAAAAAAACTGACACCACAACGAGAAATATTTACGCTTGTGCGATAAATACGAGACCAGAAGGACAAAGAAAAAAAAATAAAGGACAAGAGAGAGAGAGAGACGAAGAAAAGACAAATTCGAGCTTTCCAAATACAGCAAGTCAGTCAGTCAGTCGTTTCTTTTTCCTCCCACTCATAACGAACAAAACGAGAAGTTTTCAATTCGAAACAGCTCAAATTAATGATAAGAAATTAAACAGGCGTTGACTTAGTCAAATCCCAATTTCTCCCCAAAAAAGTTAATAAGACTGGGAACAGAATCCAAGAATCCAACTAATCACGCCGCCTGAAGACGGATCCGTACGAACTAAACCCGAAAAGGAAACTCTTTCAAAGCAAGAATAAATCCCCCGCCAAAATTCGACCAAAAAGGGCAACGACACACACACGCACGCACACTGATAATAATTGATTGGCTAATCAATGAAGCAATTAATCAACCCTGTTGTTCTCTTTTTGGGGTTTAATTCCGACCTTGGAATTCGAATCGAGATCTGCGTCGTCGCCGGAGAGGCGGTGAACCAGCTTGAGCTTCTTCTCCTTGCGGCGGCCGCCGGATCCGTCGTCGTCGGACGAGGACGCAACGTCGGGTTCGGGGTTCCGGCGAGTGGCGCGGCGGCCGGAGTGGCGGAGGTGGGAATCTGGAGACGGGGTCGAATTGGAACTAGGGTTAGGGTTTTGGTGCTGCTGTTCTTGGAGGCGGAGGCTGCGTTTTTGGATGTCGAGGAGGGAAGGCCGGCCTTTCTTTTTCTTCTTCCTCTTCCTCTCTACTACTGGATGCTTGCTGTTGTTTCCCATCGAGCTGTGCTCAGCTGAGGTTTCTCTTCTCTTTTCTCTCTCTACAGAAAACAGGGGCGATATTTTCGCGATCGTGAGTTTTTTTTTTTCCTTTTTCCTTTTACTATTTGGGCGACTCTTTGGTCTGAGAGGAATATTTAGGTGCGCCCGGTGTATGAGTGGTGGCCGGCTGATGTGTTTTATCTGGATTTTGTTTTGTGCTCCGTGTGTAGGGAGGATATAATAGAGTTTGCGTGTGCACAATAGCTCTCGGACAATTTTGGGTGAAACCCCTTTGGAAGTTTATATTCTCGTACGAATCCTTGTCAGGCGAGATTTGATTTATCTCAGAATCAGAATTCAGAAATAACAACAAACTACTCATCATTTCTTTTGTGTGTATGCAATTCAATCATTATTGATAAAATCAATGTTCTAAATACAAAACTAAAAGTAGTTCTTACTTATATTTCAGTTAAACTAATTTAATTATTGATTACAGTAACTATTATTTTTCATTTAATAAATTAAAATAATAAACTTTCATTATCATATTAATAAAAAGTTACTCAATCAATACTACTATTTAAAGTATTAAATATTTCGTACTAGTCAAAAGAGAATTCTCAGCTATCATGTACAAATAGACAAATGCCTTACAACTTTACAAGACTATCAATTATATCCAAGGACTTTGCTGTAGAAACAAATACTCATATTTTCCATGGGTCTCAACACAAATATGCCCGCCGATGTTTCTTATGGAACTGGCTCGCACGTGGCAGCAGGAAACACGTGACGGAAACCGTCCATTTTAGGAAGAAATTTATAGATAGAACAGGTTCACTATAAACCGATCAATACATTCAAGCTAATTTGTTAACTTACTGACGTGTCATTATTAAATTGGAGGTGTATATTGAACCCGGTCTATCTTGTTATTTTCCTAGTTCACGTCGCATTTTTATGGGCTTGTATGGGCCAAGAAAATTATGACCTAAATAAGCCCAATAAACATTACATGCAGAATAAATTACAGCTTACTAAAACATAACTACAATTAACAATTTGAAACTTGTTTTGCTTGAAAAGAAGAAGAAATTCTGAAGAAGAGGAATAAGAACAGAAGCAATTTTGGGAGGAGAAAGAGAAGCATGTGCATAGCTGCATGGATCTGGCAATCGCACCCTTCTTATCAGCTTCTCTTACTCCTCAACAGAGATGAATTTCACGAAAGGCACTCAGAATTTCACTTTTCTTTCACTCAAATCATCGTTTTACAGTTTTACTTCATGCAAAATGTAATTATTATGCCGTTTTTTTGACAACAAAAGGCCAACGAGAGAAGTGGAGTGGTGGGAAGAAAAGAAGGTATTGGCTGGAAGAGATGAATTGGGAGGAGGCACATGGTTGGGCTGTAATAAGGAAGGTAAATTAGCATTTCTGACTAACTTTAGAGAGCCAAATAATCGTCGTTCTGATGCCAAATCAAGGGGCAATTTACCTATCAAATTCCTTCAGGTACATATTATGGTCGAGATTTACAGTTGAAATCAATTTTCGATCTTTTAAACAAATTAATTTTACATTTAGTAGAGAACTTGTGAATTTTGCAGAGTGAATTGAGTCCCATGGAGTGTGCAGAAGAGATAGCAAGGGAAGCGGACTCATACAATGGATTTAATTTAGTATTGGCTGATATTCACTCGAAAAGCATGGCTTATGTATCAAATCGGCCAAAAGGTAATATCGTCATTAAAGCAGTCAGTCCTGGTCTTCACGTTCTTTCAAATGCCAGTTTAGACACTCCTTGGTCCAAGGTATAAACTCACATTCATTTCATAAATGTTTATTTTTGATCTTTTTAGTCTAATTCTAACAATACAGCGCAAATACTAGGATTTTTTTTAACTATTGTTTTGAGTCTAAATAGTTGTATCACTATCACTCTGACTAAAACGTGCACAACATATATTTTTTTCTTTTGTGGTAAGTTATTTTGAGCTTTGAAATTTTATTGTTTCTTCTCTTGTAGTCTGAGAGATTGAGAAGCAAATTTGAAGAATATATAAACGCTCAAGTTGACAAAGAGATTGATTCAAAGAAAATGGTTGAAAATCTGATGGAAGATAATACAAAAGCCGATAGGTCTGTATTGCCCATAACGGGCTGTGATCCTGAGTTGGAGTTTGAATTGAGTTCTATATTTATTGATAATTATGAAACTAAATTGGTAAGCATGTCCATCTGTCATATCATTTTTGTGAATTAGATTTTGTTTTATTGGAGAAAAATAATTGGAATATTCTTGTCAGGGGCGGTATGGAACTAGAAGCATGTCATGTATTGCGATTAAAACGGATAATGAGGTTTCTTTCTATGAGAGATATCTTGAAAGTAGCGTATGGAAGGAGCATATTACTGAGTTTCATATAGAGAAATCATGAAATAAGAAAGAAACATTGGAGATAAAAAAATGGATAATTGTGTATTGGTCTTTCCCATGGATAACTTCTGAATGTTTTAATGTAGGTAGTTAGAAGCTTAAGTTGTATCGATATGTACAAATGTAAATTAATTAATAAGCATTTTGAAGGGATATACCTGAAATTGTCCCTTGTGTAAATTAATTAAGTAAAGGGTTCAACATAGTAAATAACTAAGATAATACTCGTGCTATACCGCGAGTGTTTTAACTGTAGTATTTAGTTCGATACAAAAACGCATAAAATTATAATGATGCAAATCCAAATAATATTTAAAATCAATTTATAATATATAAATAATATAATATAATCATATAAAGTTAGTTTGCTAAATCATTATAACTTATGAATTTCATATATGCCACTCCAAAAATTCCAAAATATTATATTTGTCATTACAAAAACTTAAATATCATATTTGCCATTACAAAAACTTAATATATCATATTTGCCATACTCAAAACTTAAAACCACATTTTTCTGTTAAAATTAACGATCCAATTTTATAATTATCAATATACCCCTAAATTTATTGGATAATTTGGAATCTAATATGATGTAAAGGCATTGATAAGTCTCATGACCTGACTCGAATAACGTGAATGAATGAAAATTCAAAATGACAACAATTATTTTCTAAAAATCACCAATTTCTGGTACATAAGACCCTAGTTAGAGTTAATATCGGCTTTTTTTTCACTTCACAACTGAATAATTTGAACACAATTCATGACCAGTCATTAAAAATGAATGAGTTTATGTTATAAATATGAGAAAAATCTTTTGTTTAAACTATAAGTTAAGTAACAATCTTCACCATATAATAATAGTCCATCACTTAATATTTATTAAAATAAAATATTGGAGGAAATCAATTCAGTTATGACAATGATTAGGTGATATTTTTTGAATATATTTTTTATTTTATTTTTTTTCTATATGGGTTTTGTTTTGTAGTTTATAAATTATAATTTATTAATTTATAGGATTTGTAGCGCACATATAAAATTCCTGAATCTCCTAAATAAATTGTTATTGATGTCATCTAATGCTTATCTAATTTATTTTTATATATTTGTGAAAATTAAAATATCTTTCTTGAACTGGACAATGGTCTAGAAATATTTGGTAACAAGAATATAATATATTTTTATATTAGCTCTATAGAGCCTCAAATAACACCCCCATAAGAACAAAGCTCCTTGGAAAAATTGGGAACAAAGTTGTTAATGTAAATAATTATTTTTTTTTAATTAATTTATTTTTTAATAAGTTTATTTTAAAGAAATTATCTTTTTGTTTTTGTTTTATTAGGTGCCTCAACAAAAGAATGACTATGATTGCGGCCTTTTCGCATTATATTTTTTGGAGAGATTTGTTGAAAAAGCCCCTGAAAGATTTAAAATAAAAGATCTCTCAATGGTAATTTGCAATAAAACTCATTATATAATCATTATTTGATATATATATTGAATAATTGCATGCACAAATTTTGATATTATTATTTTTTTGTTTGCAGCTTGAAAAAAGATGGCTTGAAAAAGTTGATGTTTTAGGTTTAAGAAAAAAAATAAAAAAACCTGGTTTTAGGGGTATTTAGAAGTCGAGATTGGAAATTAGTAATTCCACATCCAATCCAGAAGATGAAGAAAATTAGAATTAATTAGGGTTAGTTTAGTAAAATTTGGATAATTTGTATTTTTTTTTTATATGCCTATTTCTCAACGTTTACCATTTCTTAAAATATTAGATTGTGTTTTGAGGTATAACAAAGGGATATTGCAGGATGATCACTCTTTTGTAATATAATTGCTTCTTTTTGTATCTTAGGAATTGGTTCTTAAGAATTCTGGCTGGTGCATAAAAGAAAACGTAGAGAGAGAGATTAAAATGTTGTTATTTTTTTTTCAAAACTATTACCATCATCATATGGTTCGTTTCTGTTTTGTAATATTATTGTATAAATTTTCAAAGAAAATTTTATCAAAAAACCCCTAACTTTTCTGAATTTTTATCAAAAGCCGCTCTAAATTGAAATGAACTAGGATAATGCTCGCGTTTCACTATGAATATTTTAATTTTATCGTTTATTTCAATATAAATTGCAATTATGAAAATTCAAAATAAATGTTTAAAATGAATTCATAGTACATAAACAATATATAATAATTATGTTAAGTAAGTTATATAAGTTTAAAATCATTTTGAATTACATTATAAGATATATTATTCATTCATTAATCATTCAAAAAAAAATTCTATATCGCATGTAATTTTGTAAGATTGCATAACTCTATACAAATAAATTTACCTATGAGAAATAAAAGAATATAAATGATAAATTTTCATAAAAAAAAATAACAACCCACAAAATAATTTGGATAATTAATCTATGATCTCAATTTATGTTGGCATTAAGATTTCTAAGATTAAAAAGTTATCACTTTTTTATTCTCTTTGGTTTTCTTATACTGTTATCTCTTGACATATTATATTAGAAAAAAATCAGGTATTAATCAGGCTAAGATGAAAGAGATCAGAAAAAATAAAAATGCAAGATAATTTATTTCATAGATTTTAGCCGAAACTACATATTATTTAATTATAAATGATTAACTTAAAAAAATTATTATATATAACATGATGCTTAAAAAGAAAATATGATTTATATGTATGAGAAAAATATGTGTACTATTCAAAGGAAAATATAACAAGACTCATTTTCTTCAAAAAATTATCACCACATATTTTCTTATATTTTAATTATTAAAATGGTATGAATTAGATATAAATTAATCACATATATTTTTTTGAAACCAGTGATACATTAAGTAATATAATATAGTTTAACTACCCTGAATTGTTTTGATATGATAGTTCTCACGTAAGTAGATATATAACACGAAACATTATTCTAAATGATAATGTGATATTATGGTAATTATTTACATGAAAAAGTAAGATTTGAGAATTTTTTTTAATCCGACGACCGAGAGAAAATTGATGATAGGCATCTTGAGAATGCTAAAAGAGAGGTGAAAAATAAGATAAGAGTTAATAAACGTATCATTTCTTTACATGTTTTCTTATATAGTCTATATTCACATATTTTAGCAAGAAAAATAAATTAAATTGGAATCATAACAATATAGAATTCGAAATAAAGATAATATTTCAACAAAATTATATTTGGCGATTTTAACATGAGAAATAAAATATTTCATTAAGAATTATTATTTTGTAAATAAGAAAAGAAAAATTATTTATATTTTAATGAGTGAATTCTTCATATTCTACTTGCATTAATATAACTTTGCACCATGATTCATTTAAACCATCTAATTAAGATCTGCTGATCAGAAATAAATTCACAACGATTCTCAATAAATCGGGGATGAAACACATAACATCAATTCAACCAATTATATGATTATGTTTTAATAACCACACACATGTTGCCATAAAATATCAATAAATTTGAGAAAATAAAAGATCAAGATTTGACAAAAAAATTGATCAAACGTCGAGATAAAAGTGATGATGTGGCTCATTGAGAATGCTCAAAAGGAGGTGAAAAATAAGAAGTTGGGGTTAATACTTTTTACCCCCCACCATCTACTTTTCCATCTAATATATGGTTATATGTTTTTAAAAGGGCCATTTCACCCTTATACGTTAGTTAAAGAAAATGCTTTAATCGAATATAATATATAAGTAGCAAACCCTTCGTGCGTTGCGCGAGATTTTCAAAGTATCACGCAAAAAATAACTTGATTGTCACAATAATATTTCACAGTAGAACATAACAAAATAGCATAATCATTTTCCAAATCCTTCTTAAATGGCATTCACTGAAAGTCTCCTACATCACAATTATCCAAAATAAAATAAAAATAAAAGGATAGAGGCTAATTGAAAAGTCCTGTTAACAGGGGCAAGCTTGTTTGGCCACCACAAACAATCAATCTAAAAAAGAAGTCTCTACTCAAGTACCCAAATCCGTGAAAGTTACAATTCCAAACTCCAACACCCTTGTGTATTCTTTTTTGTTCATCTCAACTACATAGTAATGACACTAAATCCACAATTGAGTAAGCGCTGTTGAATTTGAACTTTGGGTGGGTAAAGCAGAAATTAAATAGGAACTACACAATCGTTGGGTGCTAGATCGCCAAACCGAGAGCAAAAACATGATTGCATTGTGACTCCTCAATTGCTGGAGAATGACTGAGAAATCAAGAAACAACGAAACTTTACTCAGACCTTTCAATAAAGCAATAAATTAGTATGAATTTGAAAATTTTGATACATGATCCTCAAAATAAAATAAAAAAATACCAAATGGCCACTCTTAGTCTTAAAAATTCTTAAAAGCAAATCGGATATAAGATGAGAAGCAGATTTGAAGAATATATAAAGGCTCAAATTGATAAAGAGATTGATTTAAAGAGAGTGGTTCAAAGTCTGATGGAAGATACTACAAAAGCCGATAGATCTGTATTGCCTATAACGGGCTGTGATCCTGAGTTGGAGTTTGAATTGAGTTCCATATTTATTGATAATTATGAAACTAAATCAGTAAGTTCTCTCGTATTTTTTTTTTGTGAATTTAATTTCGTTTGAGTAAAGAAAAAATAAGCAGATTATTCTTGTCAGGGGCGGTAATGAACTAGAAGCATGTCATGTATTGCGATTAAAATGGATAATGAGGTTTCTTTCTATGAGAGGTATCTTGAAAGTAGCATATGGAAGGAGCATATTACCGAGTTTCATATAGAGAAACCATGAAATAAGAAAGAAGAAAATGGAGATAAAAAAAAATGGATAATTATTTATGGGTCTTTTCCATGGATAACTTCTGAATGTCTGAATGTAGGTAGTTAGAAGCTTAAGTTGTATCGATATGTACAAATGTAAATTAATTAATAAGCATTTTGAAGGGATATACCTGAAATTCTCCCTTGTGTAAATTAATTAAGTGTTCAACATAGTTAATAATTAGGATAATACTCGTGCTATACCGCGGGAGTGTTTTAACTATAGTATTTATTTCGATACAAAAATGCATAAAATTATAATGATGCAAATCCAAATAATATTTAAAATCAATTTATAATATATAAATAATATAATATAATCATATAAAGTTAGTTTGCTAAATCATTATAACTTATGAATTTCATATATGCCACTATAAAAATTCCAAAATATCATATTTGTCATTACAAAAACTTAAAATATCATATTTGCCATTACAAAAACTTAATATATCATATTTGCCATACTCAAAACTTAAAACTATCTATTTATTTTTGTTAAAATTAACGATCCAATTTTATAATTATAAATATATCCCTAAATTTATTGGATAATTTGGAATCTAATATGTTGTAAAGGCATTGATAAGTCTCATGACCTGACATGAATGAATGAAAATTCAAAAATGACTCAACAATTGTTTTCTAAAAATCACCAATTTCTGGTACATAAGATCCAATATAGGCTTTTTTTTCATTTCACAACTGAATAATTTGAACACAATTCATGACCAGTCATTAAAAATACATGAGTTTATGTTATAAAAATGAGAAAAATCTTTTGTTTAAACTATAAGCTAAGTAACAATCTCCACCATACAATAATAGTCCATCACTTAATATTTATTAAAATAAAATATTGGAGGAAATCAATTCAGTTATGACAATGATTAGTTAATATTTTTTTAATTTTTTTTTATTTTATTTTTTTCTGTATGGGTTTTGTTTTGTAGTTTATAAATTATAATTTATTAATTTATAGGATTTGTAGCGCACATAAAAAATTCCTGACTCTCCTAAATAAATTGCTATTAATGTCATCTAATGCTTATCTAATTTATTTTTATGTATTTGTGAAAATTAAAATATTTCTTTTTTGAACTGGATAATGGTCTAGAAATATTTGGTAACAAGAATATAATATTTTTTTATTAGCTCTATAGAGCCGCAAATAATGTTGGCATATTTCAAACTTTGAAAAACTAAATCTCCCTCTCACTATAAACTCATTTTCGGCATTTCAATTCTTAAATTTTCTACATACGAATGTGTAGAGAAATGAAAAGAGATTATTTTAGCTAAGGAGCTGGTGGGAAGATGCAAAGATTTTTCAGAAGATATATTTCCATGTCTGTTTATGGAGAGAGAGTAAGAATTATAAATAAATGAAAATTAATTTAAAATATATATATATATATATATATATATATATATATATATATATATATATATATATATATTTGTGATTTAATATTTATATATATTACAGTGCGCGTTGGAGCTTAGTAATATGCCTAAGGAAAATGATAATTCAGGCCCAATTGTACTTCATTTGAATTCTTTAAATTATCATGAAAACATTAAAATATTTGATGTAATTAATAAGTAAGATTTACATTTTATTTATTCTTTTAATTTAGAAATATTATAATTATATGCATGGATATAAAATTATCAGAAGATGAAGAAAATAAAGAAATTAATTAGGGTTAGTTTAATAAAATTTGGATAATTTGTATTTCTTTTTATATTCATGTTTCTCAACATTTACCATTTTTTAAAATATTAGATTGTGTATCGAGGTATAACAAAGGGATATTACAGGATGATCACTCTTTTGTAATATAATTGTTTCTTTTTTTCTCTTAAGAATTGGTTCTTAAGAATTTTAGCTTGTGCATAAAAGGAAACGTACAGAGAGAGAGAGAGAGAGAGAGAGAAGAGAGAGAGAGAGACTCGGGAAATGATATCGACAGGAAAAAATATTACATGTTACAGGAAAAACCAATCTAAAATGACTTTTTTATCCCTATTAAATAAATATATGTTTT
Organism: Juncus effusus; assembly: GCA_027726005.1. Classification (NCBI taxonomy): domain Eukaryota; kingdom Viridiplantae; phylum Streptophyta; class Magnoliopsida; order Poales; family Juncaceae; genus Juncus; species Juncus effusus. The sequence continues at coordinate 8,532,647 of CM050897.1, read as the reverse complement.
ATGGAAAGTAGAATCCAAATTACCTCCAAATCAATTAATATAATTTTGTTTTCAATTTTCAACAGTGAGAATTAATTAGCATTGGATTCTTTTCCCTCTGTATCCCTTCGGCCATCTTTAACGGGGAGATCATCTATGCTCTTATCTTGTCTTGCAGCTAAATAATTTACTTCTTAGTTAAACAAACTATTTTTCCTTCAAGGAATAATATTTTCATGACCTTTTACTCAATAATTGCAAAACACTAGACTTCTCCTTATAGCATATTTTTTTTGCTATTGATTGTGTTCAAATATAATTCTTTTTTATAATAGAATCATATTGAATACAATAATTAATTTTTAAATTAATACTCTTTTTTAATATAATTATATATAATAATTATACAGTTCATGGATTTGAGTGTACCAATTCGTAATTGAGCACTTACGAGTCGTATATGAATGTTGGTACCAATTCTTGTATTGGAAAATAGTTCAATGAAATTGGTTTGAGTGAATATTTTGTATCGAATCAAGAGGCTGTGAAAGCTTACTAAGCTATTGATAATATTGTGCCTAATAATTCTATTGAATCTAGTTATGTAATGTGCTTAATTCACAGTATTGTATCTAATTCACATGATAATTTATTGAAAGATCAGTCTTAATATTTTTAAATAAATCTCAGACGCAAATTATATTTTAACAAGTTTTTAAAATAATAAAAATAAGATGAAAATATTAAGATTAGTAACATTCTTGATTCAAAATAAATTATAATATTCTTTTTTAAGATAAGAGGGAAGAAGAATTCAAAATAATGTGCAATTAAGTAAATTAAAGAGATGAGGAAGAATAATCAAGTTGGATACAAATCTCTCTCAAATTTTGTTTGATTAAATGTTGTCGTGGACTAAAATATCTTTCCAATTTTGTATTGTTAGAGAATACAAATCTTTCTAATTTATTGCAATAAATATTTTTAAGATTATTTCCATAAAACATGTATCTATTTTATAGGGGTAGAAAATTCATTTTAGATTAATTTTTCCTGTAGCAAGTAATATTTTTTCTAGTCGATATCATTAGCCGAGAGAGAGAGAGAGAGAGAGATTAAAAATGTTGTTATTTTTTTTTTCAAAATTATTAGCACCATCATATGGTTGGTAGGGGTGTCAATGGATCGGATTCGGATCCGGATCCATATAATATCCATATGTGAATCTAATTGAAGTTTAGAAGATCCAAATGCGAATCCAAATCCATTGAGAAAATCAAGATCCATATGCGGATTCAAATCCATTAACTAACGGGTTTCGGATCGAATTTCAAATTCTATTATGAAGTTTTGAACATAATTTACACATGATTGTATAAAAAATCTTAGATCGAAAATATTTTCACACTCATTTAGCACCATATATGTTATGTGAATCATGTTGAATTCTTTTGTCTATTATACTCATTGACATATTTTATTTTATTATTTTTGTTATTTCCTAAGTTATTCAACACTAAAAGTAACAAATAAATGGTCTATATTTTTTTTACTATACATACAAACTTATATATGTATATCATTATCGGATTCACATCGGGTTTCGGATTCGGGTCTTATAAGATCCAAATCCAAACCCGATAAGCTAATGGATCTTCTTAAAAAATCCATATGCGGATCCATTTTGGTTTCGGGTACATTTTTAAGATCCATATGTGAATCCATTCATACGGATTCGGATCGGGTTATCGGATTTTGGAGATCCATTGACACCCCTAATGGTTGGCTTCTGTTTTGTAATATTATTTTATAAATTTTCAAAGGGAATTTTATCGAAAAACCCTTAACTGAATTTTATCAAATCCCCTCTAAATTGAAATGAATTCTTTTTTCCCCCCCACCATCTACTTTTCCATCTAATGTATGGTTATATGGTTTTAAAAGGGCCATTTCACCCTTATACCTTAGTTAAAAGAAAATGCTTTAATCAAATATAATACATAAGTAGCAGACTCTTCGCGCATTGCGCAAGATTTTCAAAGTATCACGCAAAAAATAACTTGATTGTCACAATAATATTTCACAATAGAGCATAACAAAATAGCATAATCATTTTCCAAATCCTTCTTAAAAGCAAATCGGATATAAGATGAGAAATAAATATCGGGAAAATTTGCGAACCTTCTACTCTATTTGGTATGCTAAACTCCAACTTAGGTGAGAGACGGCATGAATCATGTAATGTGTTTCTCCATGGATTTTTTTCGGTTAAAAATTTGTTTAACTGACTGTACGGAGAGAAAAAGAAAAAGAAACCCAGGCGATTTTGAAATTTGGGGGGAGGCAAACCCTAGCGGCGGCGCCTCCCCCCCCCCCCCCCCCCCCCCCCAACTCCGGCTCCTCTCCTCTCAGCTTCTTTTGTTTTTCTCTCACCTTCCTCTTCTCTCATGATGATGCGAACACGTGGGGCTCTAGGAAAACGTCCTTACTTGGAGATGAAACCCTTGCACGGTTCTTGCTTTTATGCCGCTTCCGTCGACGACGACGGTGATGACCGGTTTGTTGAGAGATCTCTACTCTCTATTTGCGTTTTCTTTCCCTCTTTCGAGCTTTCCCTCCATAATCGTCACGGCAACACCTCCCTTTTGAGGAGGACAGAACCAATCATTAGTCAGCTAGTTTTTGCTCTCTTTTAGCTTGTTTTTGCTCTTCTTTTGGGGGGGTCGTTTATGGAAGGCGAGTAGGCAGCAAACTTAAGAGTTTGAGGGATAGGAGGATTTGCACTTAAAGTGTTTGATGAAATGTCTTCAGGCAACTTCAGTCCAACACTTTCGCTGAAGATTATTAGATCCGTTTTGGCGCACGAGTGTTAGATCTCCCTCCTATGCACGAGTGTTAGATCTTTTATGGTACGAGTGTTTGACACTTCATTGCACGAGCAAGATTTAATCTCGAGTTGTGGTTGCGACTTAGTATTTTTCTTGGATATAATTATACTGATTTGGTCGGCTTTGGGAAGATTTTTCTTTTGAGTAAGTGAACCCCCGATTTACATTCTGCACTTACCTTGCACACCACCTACTCGTCGGAGTCGTCTCACCTCACCGTCGCACTGCATAAGTCATGGTCACGTGATCCACCCTTTCGTACTTTCCCTTGTATCAAAACAGTAGCACCAAGGATGACATTTTGAAAACTCCTCAAAGGAAAGAGTCATCGTTTCCCTCAGACCCTAATACCACTTGTCACCTATCCAACCGGTGATATCGCGATCCTTCTCCATCCGCCGGAGAAACAACCCTAACAGGATGTCACGGATACTACCCGCACGACGATTTAGAAAGCCAATATGCAAATTAGGCTAGTTTAGTATTATGCAAATTAGGCTAGCTTAATATTTTTTTTAATTTTGTTGATTAGGAGTAGTATTTGAACTTTTTTGAAGAGTATTATTTGTAATCTCCAATTTGTAGCAATTTTTTAATTTTTTAATAAAAGTCTTGAGTAGTCTTTTGGGCTACAATTCAAAAAAAAAAAATGTGTTTCTCCATCTCAAGTGAAGATGAAAATAAAATAGTCAATTCATATTTCGGAAAAAAAAACTGGAAAATAAACATAATCTTGTTTTAGCTGTCCAAATTGTAAATATTGATTTTCGTATCGTTTCCTTCAAAATTCTTTTTGCCACAACACCCAACAACATAAAAGAATCACAACATATCAATATAGTAAAATAAAGGATAAATGGAATATTCTTTCCAGTCCAGTACTAATTTGTACTGTTTTTTGTGAAGTAAACCTTAACTAAAAATAAATTACCTCTTATATTTCCTTCTCATAGGCGACCTAAAATTCTTCAACTATTTTGTTTAATTCGGTAAAATAACTTGAATTTCTATGCAGGAACGGCATATACTCCAACGCTGCATGAAATGTAAAGATAATTCAACTTAGAATAAAGTAATCAGATTACACGTGTATAAGAGATGGCATGGTTGGAATTTTATAATATAAGTATATAACACGAACCAATCTTTTATTTTTCTTTTGTTATTTATACAAAACAAATTATATTAATGGTGAATACTAACTAAAGGAGATTAATAAAAAATATTAAAATAAATTAACTATTTTCCGTCTCATCCGAATCATTGTTTCCAAGGTGACATCTTCACTTTCACTCTCTAAATTTTCAAAATTACACTCCTGACCCAATTAATTTATCTCACCTCCTTACCCTTTCAGCCACCAATTATTCATAATTTCATTAAATGGGGAAATTTATATCTCCACTCCTAAATTTTGAGAAATATAATCATCCTCTTCATTTACCAAATAATCCTTTAAATTTTCAGAATTACTCTTTTTCATCAGAAAAATTATCTATATCTCCAAAAATAACCATCTTCAAGACCTATTGTAGAAGAAAAAAAAACTCTCAAATTTAATTATAGATTATTAGGAGCATTATAGAGGAAAAATACAATAACTTGGATAAAAACCTCATGCACCTTGCCCTTGGAACTCTCATGATTAACACACAATAAAAAACTGACTTACCTAAATAAATAAACGAATAAATTAACCAATCGATCAATTAATCACTGTATAGACCCGACATATCCAAGGATTATTCTGTCAGCGCGTTCTTTCCACTAAAGATTCTTTTAGTGTAAGGAAGGGCATTGTTCAAGTAGAAACATAAATAAAATATTAGAGGATAAAGATAAATATAAAATGGAATAAACTAAAAAATAATAAATAACAACCATTTTAAAGCATTCAGTATAAAAAATACGAATAGCACTTTGAATTTTACTGTAACAAAACCTTCTTTATATTATGCATCATGAGGGCACAGCGGGAACCTGAAGCACATCTCAGCTCATATTATACGGGTCTTATTACATCTCCCCCCCCCCCCCCCCCCCCCCCCCCCCTCTCTCTTTCTCTCCTCCTCTCTGATGGTCGGCCCAGCCGTGAGATCCAACTGCAATGACCTCCACCGTTCAATTTCTCGCCTCCTTTTTCCACCTCTTGTCAACCTTTGGCCATGCATCAGAATTTGATCATAAGGTACTTGCTTGTGATTGCATGAATCCTTTATGATTGTAGAAATTCTGTAGATTTCTCATTCCGACCGTTAATTGGCTAATGTTGTGTTTAACTTACTTATTATCAGATTACTATTAAAATCCATGCTCAAGAATATCAAAAAATATTGCAATCACCTTTTCATTCTTCAAACAAATTTTTGGTTTTTTCGTTTAACTTTGGTCTGCTCGCTCAGAAGGGGATGAGATATTTTACAGCAGGGTAAAAAGCAAAGAGATTTCTGCGTGTCTCAATTTCAACCCTTAGATATTTTAATGGAAGATCAGGATTAAATAATGACATGATTAAATATGGTGAGATTAATTTTTTTAACTTTATAACCTAATAATAATAATAATAATAATAATAATAATAATAATAATTCTTAAGTTTTATTTTTTAATATTTGACACAATACATCTATTCAGAAAATAAATAACTCACATATCACAACTCCCTTGTGAAGAAACATTACATACGGGGAGAGTTTGACATGAAATATTATGCTAGCCAAAGAACAATTTCAATTATCTTCTTTCTTAGACGGGGCGTCGAAATTCCGAACCTGCCAACAAGAACAACTATCGAATAAAGGTTGAAGGTGACTGAGGGATGGAGCTTGACTGAATATATTTGGGGGTCAAAAAAAATTCTTCATACTAATTAATAATTATATAGAAATTTTGAGGAGGCCAAATGAATAGAAATAAATGTATTTCAATTTTTTTTTCGCTACAACAAACTAATATATATTATTTCATCAAAATCTTGAGAGACCATAATTCCCTCCCGTCCCTATTAAGTTTCATTCTTAAAGATGGATGTGGGACCATATTACATTATGCTATTGCCAGTTGGAGACACTGTTATGATTACTGAAACTTGAATACTATCTCTATCTAAAAACGAGGTACATTTTTCTTTCCCTTTTCTTTTCAATGGAGTGCTCATCTACAATGGTTCTATTGATGCCTCATCTAGAATTAAAAAGGAAACAATAAATAATTTAAACTTTTTTTCTTTTGTTTGGTTCAGATCAAACTACAATCAGATAAAGCATATTGATGTTCTCTACGTATTGGTGTTATCTACGTTTCATTTCTATAGAGGACTTTTATTTCAACAATATTTTCTTTTTTGTTTCTTTTGTAATAGTATCACAAGTCCATTGTGAATGAATTTCTGTGTTCATGAATTTTTCACATTTTCGAATTTACAGGGAATATTTCTTATTTTTTAATTTACTTTTCAGATGTTTCTCATTTATATTCTCTTAAGTCTTAACTATTGTCAAAAAATAAAATAAAATTATATTCTCTTAATTCATTCATAGTTGAAGATACTTATCTGCAGCCCATTCAATTAAACTAGGAGTGGCCCAAAAAGTCCAATACAAAAGTACTACAGTAGTCTAGTCAAGCGTTCTTTACTCTCACGCCGCTCACTGCGATGCGAAGTCTCTTTCTCTCTTCTCCCTGAGCTCTGTTATTCTCTCCGCATCTCACCTTTGTACCTATTCCCGTCAGACAAGTCTCTCTCTCAATTGAAAAACTCAGTACATCCTTATTTACCAGCAGTAAAAACCAAACGTTGTCTTGTTGCACATTTTGCAATCTGACAATGGAGTTTATTATCTTTCTTTACTCATAACTATACCTTGGCTGATGCAATTAAGAATTCAACGGAAATTTGCTTGGATTAGTTTATAAAGAGTGTGGTACCTAAATTGAACCAAACGAAAATGGTCCCTGAATTTGGTACTATATTCCTTGGCATGAGCTATAATTAATTATGTTTTATCGGAAACTTTAGAGACTAGTATGAGAAAAATACCTTCACCAAAAAAGACTGCTAATTTTCTATCGGTCACCTAAGAGTTTAGTTTTTGACATGTACTATCTGTCTCAAACTGGTATACTGAACTTGGTTATGTATAACCTGATATTTAACTTTGGAATGCAATATTATTCAAAAAAAAAACTTTGGAATGCAAGTCTCTAATTTCTTAAACATTTATTTGATTCTTTCTGTTTGATGTCAATCTTCGGTTTAGGGCTTATGGTTTCAACATAATTCAGCCTACTATTTAGGGATTAACATAATTTCGTATGCTCTTAATCTAATTTTCTCCTTTCCCTATTTTTTGCAGTCATTGATGGAATGATGCACTTGCTATTCGATTAATGCTTTTGTAAGGAAGGAGAACAATGAAGCGGAAAAGGATGAATAAACGTAGCTGAGCGATTTGCCTGATTCAGTACTTATAGAAATCTTATCCCTATTGAAGGCAAGAGAGGTGGCACAAACCTGCATACTTTCAAAAAGATGGGGACAACTCTGGGCCTCGGTTCCGTGTCTGAATTTCAACTTTTCTGAATTTCTAACAACCTCAGAAAGTTTGCAAGGAGATATCAAGAGGTTTAAGACTTTCGTTTCTGGATTTTTGAGTCTCCGTGAGCATAGCATAGATATAAAAAGATTCAAACTCAAGTGTTCCTTTTAATTTCAGAAAAACTGAAATTACGGAATAAGCATTAGAGAAGAAAAGGCCCACAAATGCTGGGCTGGAGTTGTTAATGTGATGTGGTTAGTTTAAACTGAATCTTCTTATTTTTTGTGAGTTACAATTTAATCTTCTCATGTGGTGGCGGATTTTGGAATAGCTTATATTTAAGTGATATGGTTAGTTTAAGGCAAATTCTTCCATGCCCACCAGCAATCTGGTTTCGTTGATTTGAGCACATCAAAGGGCCAATGTGAAACTAAAAATTTCGCTTCTTCCCCTCAACCAGTAAAATTAGCCCCCTCAGCCGGTTACCATTACCCTATAACTGTATACAATTATTCGAATAAAGGACATTATGGTCATTTTACTCATAATTCTCCTGGCTCTCTCGAACTCGGCAAAAAAATGGCGACCCTTCACTGCCTAATTCTCTCTCTCTCTCTCTCTCTCTCTCTCTCTCTCTCCTAAATAACCATGAATGGTCTGTCTAATGCGACTATTTTAGGGTTTGTGGTCTGTACGTAATGGTAGAACCATCAACGGTTATTTAACCATGAAAGAGAAATCATTTAGCATGGAACTGTTTGGTAATTACAATATATCTTAACAATTTTTGGAATTACTGATTTTATAAGCTTGAAGGAAAGCTACGCAATTCACCATCATGCATGTAATGAAAGATGAATTTTTAAACAATAGAAGATATCTTACCTATACAGTACATACTGTTGAATAATATGAGGTTAATTTTGGATAATTCATTCGGTGTCAGTTAATTACGTTGAATATCAGTTTCAATATTAATTACAAACAAGAAGGTCCATCTGGAACCTCTCGTTCCTACTACACGATCTAAGGTGAATTATTGTATTTTTCATTTTTTTTTTTTTTTTTTTTTTTTTTTGAAAATCACGGTTCATTGAAAATCATGATTCAGCAAGGGGAGAGGTGTTTGGTCAAGTCAGGGAGGGAAGACTTTTCATTTTCGTTTGTTGTTGGGTAAAGGCAAGTTACGGAGAAAAGGGACGAGAATAACGCAAGGAAAAAAGAAGGAAAAAAAATAGGATGACCGACTATTTTTTTTATTTGACTAAATTGCCCATGTATAATTGGTGGGCTAAGATTGAATTCATTTAAAAAAGTTTTACATGGCTCGAGTTTTTGGGTGGGCATGGAAGATGCGCCCAACTTCTATTATTCCATGCCTTCTCTAATTTCATTGTTTCTCTCTGTTTGAAATTGGGTAATATGCTCCTTACATCCACTGCTAGTGCTTTCAAGATACCTCTCGTAGAAGGATACCTCATTATCGATTTTAATTGCAATACATGACATGCTTCTTGTTCCATACTGATTCCGCCCCTAAGACAATTAAAATAGTAAAATATCATTTTTGAAAAAATTTCCACTAAGCAATCATATATATGTTATGTGGAATCAGATGAGAGATTGATATACTTACCAGTCTGGTGCAATTGTCTATAAATTTTGAGCTAAAATCAAACTCCAACTCTGGATCAACGCCTGTTTTGGGCAATGCAGATCTGTCTGCTTTCTTATTATCTTCCATAAGTTTAATTACCTCCTTTAAATCAATTTCTTTGTCTCCTTGGCCCGTTATATAATCCTCAAGTTTTCTTCTCAAACGCACTGACTAAAAGATGCGGAACAATTCAAAATCTGAAGCTCAAAGTTGACACTTGGAAATAAGGAAAACAAAAACTAAAAATTAAAATCTACAAATATTCCAACAAATCTCAAATACAAATATTTGCATTTGATTCTGCACAGTTAATAAGGAAAAGAGTTACAAAAGAATCCAAAGAATGAGATCTATGGCATAATCATACATTAATATTGGCCAATTATCTATCAGCGCAATCACTCCACTTTACACGTGCTGATTACTGTTTGTATTTATTTTATGTGTTTATTATTGTATATAATACTCTAAATAAACACTAGACATTATGTATAATTTTATAATTTATATAACAACAAATATATATACATTATATATTTATCATTGATTATTTATAATTTTATTACTTTGTACATAAATATTACATAACAAATAAATATCAAGCAAGAAGAACTTGCGAGATTTAGTTTCGTACCTTGGGCCAAGGAGCATCCAAGTGGGCATTTGAAAGCACATGAATGCCAGGGTTGACTGTTTTAATGTCGAACTTACCCTTTGGCCGATTTGTTATGTAAACCATGCTTTTCAACCGAATATCAGCCATTACTAAACTAAATCCATTGTATGAGTCAGCATCCCTTTCTATCTCTTCTGCACATTCCATGGGGCTCTTTTTACTCTATAAAAACCGGTAACAAGAAAAATAAATAATCAATCAGTATTATAAGTCACTGTAGTGACTACGATAAAAAAAAGTTGATTTTGAAATCCAAGGCATCTTTTAGTTCAAGTTAGAAAATAATTCAAAATTTTCTTTGATTCGAAATAAAAAGTTGAAGGCAAGTTAAAGCAAACTCCGACGTAATACGTACCTGCAGGAACCTGACAGGTAAATTTCCCCTTGATTTGGCATCAGAAGAACGATAATTTGGATCAGCAAAATTAGTCAAAAATGCTATTTTACAGTCTCTCGTACAGCCCAACCATGTGCCTCCTCCCAATTCATCTCTTCCACCCAATATCTCCTTCCCTACCTCTCCCCACCATTTCACTGCACTCGTTGGCCTTTTATTGACAAAAACACGAAAAGCAATCATGTTTATGATGAAATATATGATCAATTGAGTAATGAAAGGTGGGAATAAGATTGAGTACCTGTTGTGAAATTCATCTCTGTTAAAGAGTAAGAGGAGCTGGTGAGAAGGGTGCGATTGCCAAATCCATGCAGCTATGCACATCTTCTCTTTCTCTTCTGAAAAATGCCTCTTTTTTCTTGAAGGGTATTCTTAAAATTGTTCCTACAGAAAGAAAAATTCTCAAAATTGTCTTTTTTAACTGAAAAAGATGATTGATAAAGATATTTAAAATTGTTTAATGCAATAAATTTTTATTAGCTCTAGCTATAGCTGCTTTCGTGGAAATAGTGTGTAGGTAGGTGGAGGGAAAGCTAGTTCTGTTGACCAAATGTAAAATTTTCAATTTACTAACTTCCACTGAAAAAACGTGAATGATTCTTCTCGTATTATTTTATCTAAATAATTAATTGAAGAAAAATTCTAACTTAGCATATATTTGTTCCCAAATTATCATAATACAGTCAGCAATTTTGGACTGTAATGATAAGTGGAACCTAAAAAAAATTAATTTTAGTAATAAGTAAGACTCACGTACAGTGAATAAAAATTAGAAATGGACTATATATAGAAGTAAGTGGAGGGGAAATCAGTGTTACTGTAATAAGCTCTTTAATTGAACGAGTCCAAAACATTAGTTTAAACTAAGGGCACATCTTTCATGCCCACCCAAAAACTCGAGCCATGTAAAACTTTTTTAAATGAATTCAATTTTTGCCCACCAATTATACATGGGCAATTTAGTCAAATAAAAAAATAGCCGGTCATCCTTTTCTTTCCTTCTTTTTTTCTTGCGTTATTCTCTTCCCTTTCCTCCGTAACTTGCCTTTACCCAACAACAAACGAAAATGAAAAGTCTTCCCTCCCTGACTTGACCAAACACCTCTCCCTCGCTGAACCATGATTTTCAATGAGCCGTGATTTTCAAAAAAAATGAAAAATACAATAATTCACCTTAGATCGTGTAGTAGGAACGAGAGGTTCCAGATGGACCTTCTTGTTTGTAATTAATATTGAAACTGATATTCAACGTAATTAACTGACACTGAATGAATTATCCAAAATTAACCGCATATTATTCAACAGTATGTACTGTATAGGTAAGATATCTTCTATTGTTTAAAAATTCATCTTTCATTACATGCATGATGGTGAATTGCGTAGCTTTCATTCAAGCTTACAAACTTCCCATACAACTCCAAGCATCCTAACCATACTTCGTTCCTTCTCTTACATATTGCATTCTCTATAATAAGTACAAGCAAGTGCAAGACCAGCCGGTCCTAATAAATCAGAGCATGGAGCCTCAACGAAGCCTTGTCCAATGCAGTTACCTGTGTAGGATTCATCAATCGGGGGATCATGATATGCCCTAATGTTAATGGGAAATAATAAGGATGATTTGGAGCTCATTCGTTTCTTGGAGGTGTTGACTCGAGCACGGACGAGACATATCCATGCATTGGCTATGAGTGAGACGAATTTGGAAGGGGGCGAGATGCGTTCTGGGTCGAGCAAGAGCTTTCATTGACTTTGAAAGTACTTCGTAACTGGTGGCAATTCTCATTGATGTTTTCTACAACTTTTTTCATCTGCAAATAGAAAATAGTAAGAATTTGTCGACTTTGTTTGGTAAAAAAATCTGGACTCTGGAGGCACCTATCAAACCGTCTACAATTTGGAAAACTTAAATTTTAGTGCATGTTGGTGGAGCTTGACCTGCAGAGGAGATACAAAAAAGAATGTGTCAAGAATACCTTCCGTAGTTGAAGAAATCCTTAAATTAGCACAGGTTGGTCAGAAACAGCTTATGTTTTTTTTTCTCTGACTCCAACTTTGAACGCTTGAATCTCCCTAAGTTTTTATCCAATTGCCAGATTTCTTTTTGTAGAATATTCACCTTGTTGTCGACTAACAGATGTTCTTAGCGAATTTTGCATATTGGACCTTATTCAGATAGAAAATGATTTTTTGTTCTACTATCCAGATTCGGCCAAATGGAGAGAGAACATATTTATAACCTTTTTCTTCAAATCTCATCACACGTGAGGGGTAGGAAGGATAAGATATTTATATCACTTTGTTAATAACACATATAATCCAACTAACATGCATATAATATACTCGTACCTATATGTTCTCATTTCCAATGTAACCTTCTTGTTAAAAAATCATTCTAACCAGAAAAAGAAAAAACAGTGTGATTCACCTACCTTGGGCAACTCTGGGAACATGTGCTTGAGGAACACACGAATAACCTCATCATCTCCGTCTGATCTAATGACAGATCTGTCGTGCATAAACATTGATCTTGACGGTGAATTACCACCCCTACAAGCTTTGGCCCATGCATCAATGAATTGCCAAAAGCCATTTCCATCCATTATTGCATGGTTTATGGCTATCCCTACTTCTACACCTTCATTGGAGAACTTTGTTACCTATTCTCAAATTCATTCTCCATCTTTATAAATAATACAGGATTTCAATCTATGAAAAAAATTCTGAAATGAATATTGACTACCTGTACTGCACAAACTGGTGTCGGAAGTTCAATAGGAATGATGTTTGGCACAAACTGGCGAAAGGCCTCCAAGTCATGAATTGCTTCTTCCGTAGACGATTAATATCAAGGTTAGTCTCTGCCTCACAAAGGGTGACACCTTTGCCAACTGCACCAGGCGAGCAATCAACTACGAAAAATTCGGATGATTTCTCGTATGTCAACTTGCCAGCGAGAGGATGGAAAAATGGAAGGATACGGGCAGAGGAAGTTTTTAGGGTTTGAATGATTGTAGTGAAAGAAACATTAGTTTCAGGATAGAAAAATAGATCATGTATTCGATCAGCAACAATCAAGCAATGTCTTGTATGGAGAGGTTAATGGTATGAGGCTAATTTCTACATTGCCCCCTAAATGCCTCCCATTTTTCTTGATGTGGTAAGCTAATTTGTCTTTTAGTAGTAAGTGGGCCCCATAAACATATAAAAAACAGTTTTTGTAGAACTCATTTATCATTAAAAGACAAATTAGTTTACCACATCAAGGTGGATTGGGGGCATTGAGGGAGCATGGTAGAGTTTTTCTAATGGTATCAATCATCTAATGTGGGGAAGTTGGCAAAGAGAGGAACTTGAAATACTTTTGAGATTTGGATCGACGACATGGCTGAGGTTCACAAAAGGAAAAATGGTTGGAAATGATGGCCACTTTTTTTTTTGACAATAGCCTGTAGTCATACACAACACATGCATACACACTGAGAGGGTACATCTAATTCTATATGAAAATTCTTCTAAAATCTCTCAACAATCCTGCTGAACGCGGGATTCGATCCAGTCACCTATAGAGAGTGGGGTTATACCATAAACACTAGGCTATCATAGTGGTGGTGGTGATGACCACGATGAAATTAATAGTTATATTAGGGAGCTGATACTGCGCGACGGATACTGTAGCGACGGTATATAAAAACTGGAAAAAAAAACATATAAACTGAAAGCAAACAGTATATAAAAAATACATTCGGTAAAACAATATATATTTAAAAAAATGAAACAGTATATAAAAACATATAAACTGAAAACAAACAGTATATAAAAATTCATTCGGTAAACAGTATATATTTTTAAAAATGAAAATAGTATATAGCGTATAATTTCAACCCGTCGCTACAGGGTCGCTACAGTAGCCCGTCGTGATTTCCCATTTCCCGTTATATTAAAGGGGAATTGAGTTTAAGAAAAAAGGGGTTATTTAGCTGTAAATTTTTGTTTTATTTGTGATCCCTATTTGGGTACTCAATCATTTGACCAGTTTTTTTCTTAATAAAAATCATAGTTATTATGTTTATTCTTAATGAAATCATAATTATTAAGTTATGCTCACTAAGGTGGCGTTCGGCAAGGTAGAATAAGAGTGGAAGAAATGGGTTATTTCAGCCGAACAAGAGTGGAAGAAAATGAAATAAATATGTGGAATAGTGGAATTTCCTTCTTCCATTGGGGCGGGGGGGTGGAAGATATTTCTTCCATAGAATAAGGCAAAATTTAAGACAAAAATACCCCTCTTTCTTTCATCTTGAGATGACATGGCACTAGTAATTAATCCAAAGAATTTTTTGTAGAAAAATAAGGATGAAAAAACCATCAATTCTCAATAATAATTTCATAAAATCATATATTTAAAATGTGAAAATAATTATGCTCAATTTTCTCATTCTAAAGAGATCAATCTCTTATATTTTTCTTTCATTGTTCATTTTTTCCATATTTCTTGTCGTGCATAAAATATTTAGTAAATCAAATAAATTATTTTCGATCTTATTTATTTAAAAAACTTTCTTTTAGGTTGAATAATAATAATTAAATAAATTAAAAAAATATGATTAGAATAAGAATATTGTAGTAGTTATGTATTATTTTTATATTTTAAACCAACTTGTTACTTCATGGATGTTGCCGAACGATAATGGAATAAAATAGAATAACCGCTTTTTCACTATTCTACCTTTCACCGAACAAGCCCTAAAAGATTCACTAACTTTTTTAAAATGTTCCACCGAATTTTGAGATCCATCTTACATTTAAAACAAATGCAAATGGTAGATGAAAGGAAGATAGAGCAAAATCATCTTCTTTGGATTTACGAAATTAAAGTTCTTAAGAGTGAGGTGTAACTTAACTACTTGTAAAATAATCAATACATAATTAAATGACCATTAAATATAAGAGTCCTAAAAATTAATCTTTTAATGAATGGTTAAGATCTAAAGATACCATATAATCTAACGGTTAAATAATTGAGGTGATGTGACATCAGAATATTAAAAAGGAATTGAAAATTAAAGAGATGGGTTTAATTCCATTGATGCACAAAATTGATTATGTAAATATGTCCAGGATAAGAAAATCATAGCATAGAAAATTCTGAGTTCCATCAAATCATATATATATATATATATATATATATATATATATATATATATATATATATTTTGAGGAAATTTGGAGAGGGCTTTGAGTATCCCTCTTCCAAATATATATAGAATTAAAAATGATTATTGTTTTAAGTTTTTTCCTATTGATTTACAAGTTAAAAAAAAGCAAAGCAAAAAATGTAAAAAAAAGTGAGAAAACTGATGTCACAGAGCTGGCCTTACTATCAAAACATGAGAAAAAAATATGAAATGTGAAAAAGCCCAAAAAATGAGACCAGCCCATGAGCCGCTTAACCATCGACAACTCCACGAGCACATCAAATAATATTATTAATATATAATTTTAAATATAGTAACCAAATTATTAATTACCCCCTCAATTTTACCATCCAGGCCACGTCGCCTATTTTTTTTCTGACCATCGGATGAAGACATGTGCAATAATCAGAACCGTCCATTACTTAGAAGTTAAGATATTTTGCGGCATTTAACTGCTTATGGGCCCGTTCGGCAATACACAGAATAGAAGAATAGCGGAATTAAGAATAGACGACTAATCCACTTTATTCCATGTACGTTCGGCAAATTAGTTATATGAAGAATTTGATTTAAACATATAGAAAAGAGCGACTATAATACTCTTATTCCATAATTTGAATTTATACGAATCATATTAAATGAAAAATTTACTCAAATTATAAGAGGATAAAAATGAAATAAATCAATTAAAAAATTAGCATCATAATAAAATAAACATTTAATAAAAGTACAATAGTAGATGATAAATTGAAGCACAACTCAAATAAGTATTTATTTAAATAATTATTAAACGCTCTTCAATCATTGTTATGACGTTGCATATATTCCCAACACAGTTTTAATAGTCGTTCGAAGCAAAAAAAAAAGGAGCAAGCAACATATTATGGCCAGAGAAGTGAATAACGAGAAATATAGTTGATACATATCTTGTTAAAAAGAGAAAAAATAATTTATTTGT
Organism: Juncus effusus; assembly: GCA_027726005.1. Lineage (NCBI taxonomy): Eukaryota > Viridiplantae > Streptophyta > Magnoliopsida > Poales > Juncaceae > Juncus > Juncus effusus. The sequence goes on along the minus strand of CM050897.1, from coordinate 8,516,356 downwards.
GTATAGTTGTTCAATGAATTATTTCACTGGAGAACCATCGAAAAATTGACGGAGAAACTAGCACGGAGGTGGTTATGGCGTTTTGTGCTCATGCATAGAAGATAGAAGAAAGAGGGAGTAGTTTTTCTTTTTAATAAAGAAAAGAGTGAGTAGTTATGACACGTAAGACATAGTTGGAATAGATAAAGGCATTTTTGTTTTAAATTTGGGTTTAATTCATGAAATAGCCAATTCCATCTGACATCTCAACCATGGAATAAAAATTCTACTATTCTATAGCTTTAATCCAACTTATTCTTACATTGTTCGGCTGTAATAACTCGGAATAGAGTAGTTATTTCACTATTCCTTCCTATTCTAGTGTTGCCGAACAGGCACTATGTGAAAATATATGATCGGAAGATTTGCTATTTTGTGTTATGTTTCGGAGTTAACGAGAAACATCACAAACCAAAAGAATAGTAAAAAGTGGGTTCTACTCTCTCTTCCCCTATCACGCACAAGAGGGTTCCGCCCCCTCTCCTCTTACTCTTCCCCTCTTCTCCTCCAGGGCTCCATCTCCTTTCTTTCTAGATCTGGTTTGGTCTATTTTAGTCGTCTTCCGACCTCCAACTTTTATCTCTCTTCACTCTTTCTCTAGTTCTCACGTTTCTCTCTATCTATCTTTTATATTTTATCTTCACTTACTCACTTTCTATATTTCAACATACAAACCTAAGTATCATATTTATAGATATATAAAAGAAATATCTAGACTCTATTATATTAATCTAGTCAAACACATGTCTCATCTAAAAATAAACTCCATGCACATAGTCAAACCATCTTAACTTCATGTGTTATCTAGATTTGACTAAAGAAAAATCATGAAAATTTTATAGTCTCAATTCTCATCTTCTATTATCTTCTCTATTTATCTTTATTATTTATTTTAGGAAAATAAATTAAATATTTCAACACTCCCATTTGATTCAGTTTCCGAGATACGCCAATCAGTTCACGATTATGCACAAACTTATCTTTCGGTAACGCCTTCGTGAATATATCAGCCAGCTGCTCCTCGGTCCAGCAAAACTTCAGCTCCACTTCATATTATCTATCTGGCTATAACACACTCTTGGTGTATGTTTTAAGCCGTACAACACCTTCTTCAGTTTATACACCTTCTTTTCTCCCCCTTCAACTATGAACCCTTCCGGCTGCTCAACATAGATATCCTCCTCGAGATAGCCGTTTAGAAATGTTGATTTAACATCTAGCTGATGTAGCCTCCACTTCTTTTGTGCCGCTAAAGCAATCAGCATCCTGATAGTCTCTAGCCTTGCCACTGGCACAAATGTCTCATAATAACCGATACCACGCTTCTGCTTAAACCCTTTTTTTACAAGTCATGATTTATATTTCTGAACCGAACCAACCGGATTCAACTTCGTCTTGTAAACCCATTTTACTCCTATTACTCTATCTTTTGGCCGGTCCACCAACTCCCATGTATTATTTTTCTTGATCATCCGAACCTCCTCTTCCATTGCCTTGGTCCAGTTTTCGTGCTTTTCTGCTTTTACAAAACTTAGCGGCTCGACAATCGTGAAATTACAAGATTCGTAAATATCATGCAAACTTCTTACTCGTCTTGGAGTAGAATCTGGCGTATTCAATTATTCTCTCGTTCTCCTATCCGGACATGGACTAGGACTCAGACTTGTATCCGGGGTTGAACTCGAACTCGATTCATCTTGACAAGACAAACTACCTTCTCCATGTGGCTCGATAATCGGTATACTCAGCTCTCTAAACGTAATGATGGTCGTAGGTGCTCCTCTAGCTTCTTGCACCTTATTTTCTTCCCAATTCTAGGAAGCATTCTCCTTGAAGATAACATCCTGACTTGTTATCAACTTCTTCTTCTCCAAATTATATAACCGGTATCCTTTTGTCTTCTCGCTATATCCGACAAATATACAATTCTCACTCTTATCATCTAGCTTCCTCCTTGTCTCCGACGGCACGTGTGCGCAACATAAACTACCAAACACCCTCATATGCCTAACCGATGGCTTGAGACCACACCATGCTTTAATAGGAGTCCGATTAAAAATATATCGTGTTAGACTTCTATTGAGAATATAAACCGCTGTATTAACTGCTTCTGCCCAAAATATATTCGGCACATCTTTCTCCTTTAACATCGCACACGCCATCTCCATAATCGTTCTATTTTTACGCTCGGCCACGCCATTTTGTTGCGGTGTATACGCGACCGTCAACCGGTCGAAATTTTTCGAGGCAAACTCACCGCCTCTATCACTCCTCAACACCTTAATTTTCCAACTGCTTTCATTCTTGACGAGGGATTTATACCTCTTAAATACGTCAAACGCCTCTAACTTCTCGTTCAAGAAATAAACCCATATCATCCTTGAATAATCATCCATGAAAATAAGAAAATACCAATTTTGTCCTTCTGACGGCATTTGCATCTTTCCACATATATCTGTGTGTACCAACTCTAACGGTGCTTTGCTCTCCAAGCTCCTCTAGTCGGAAATGATTCTCGATGTTGCTTGCCCAAGGCACGCCCTTCACACGTATCCGTCTTAATCTCGATAAACGACAGTCCGCTCACCATCCTCTTCGCCCGCAACAACTTTAAGGACATGTAATTTAGGTGACCATATCTCTTATGCCATAAGCCGGAGTCACTCGTCACCTCACTCCTCCATGCTAACTGCGGAGCATAACTAATATGCATCAGAAAATTTCTTGACCTCTCCATATCCACCTTTGCCAACACCTGATTCTTATTTCGCCGATCATAAATCTTGCAGCAGTTATTCTCAAAATGGACGATATAACCTTCTGAACTAATTGCCCAACACTCAATAGATTCTGCTGCAAATTCAAAACTATCAACATGTCCCGAATAAATTTTGGCCCTTTCTCCGTCTGGGAGGCGATGCTTCCATTGCCTTTTGCTTTGACTAATGATCTTTTTCCCAAACGAACCTTAGTCTCGTGTGGTTTGTACACCCGCTATCCAAATACCATATAGCATCCTTCTCTTCTTTTGCCATATGACAGGTATAAAATATATTTTCCGGATTCTTCTTCTCTTCAGTAAAATTAGCCCGATTACTTGTCTATGCCTGGCAATCCTTCGCATAATCCCCGAACCTCTGGCACTTGTAACACTTTAGTTTTCGCTTCGACCCACAATTCTTCGTCGTATGGTTATTCTACTTGCAATTATTGCACCACCATTTTCCGGTATTTTGTCTCCTTTCATTATTTCCATCTGATGAATTTTCCGCATTCCTCATAGGGCCACCCTTCTTTCTTGCATCTTGATTTTTCAGGAATCTTCGAGATCTGAAACTCAACTTCGACTGAAATGCATTTTCGATTGAACCACTGCCTCGTGCAACTTCCGCTCCTCATGCGACTCCAACAAACTTATTCACTGCTGTACCGTCAGAGTGGAGAGATCCTTCGACTCTTCGATAGCCGTGACGATATAATCGTATTTCTTCAGAAGCTGATCAAGATCTTCACAACAACCTTCTGATCAGTTACATCTTCGCCGTATGCCTTCATCTGATTCGCTATCTCGATAACTCTAGAAAAATACTCCTTTATCGTTTCGTTCTCTCTCATTTGTAAGTTCTGCAACTAACGCCGTAACGTCTGCAACTTGACCGCGATCACTCTCACAGACCCCTGAAACTCCTCTTGCATAATACTCCATGCGTCTTTTGCCTTAGTCGCACCCATTATTCGCGGAAACAGGCTTTCCGCAACTTCTCGCTAGATGAGAAACAAAGCTCACCCGTTCTTCATCCGATTCTCCTCCAACTTCGTCTTCTCAGCTTCCGGCAATTGCTGCCAGCTCGGAGGATCGTCAAAACCTTCTATACAAAAATTTAATGGATAACTATAAATGTATATAAATATAATATGATGATATTTATTTGATATTTAAATGGTTGATGCAAATGTTTCCTTTACTTACATTCATATGGTAATTTAATCATATGAGATGCAGTAAAACATGACAAAAACGTTTGTCCTGTTCAATACAATTTAAGGTTGTAATAAATGTACATACATTAAACCAAAAAAATTGATCATTTCGATTGATATTCTCCGTCATACTTAATAGACTCGATTTCCAATTTCACAATTTTATCATTTTTTTTCTTCAATTTGACCCCCAAATAAGATTTTTTTCTTCATGCAAAATTTCCCTTTTCCCTTTTAGTTTTTAGTTCTTATTCTTACAATACAAACAAGAACGAAATAAATAACAGTGTTGTTTGGCGGGAAGAGAGAAGCATTCCATCCCAAAACGAAAACCAAACAAATCCAGATCTGTAAACAAAACACAAATCATCACCAAAACTGAAAAAAGCCGCGCCATCGCCCTCTCGCTAAAATCCCGCCCAAACTCTTTTCCCTTATTACAATTCCGCCCCTCGTCCCTCTTTATATTCATTCATACATATATACCCCCCTCTCCTCACACTAAATATCTCCACCGCCCCTCTCTCTCTCCAAACCCTAACCCTAACATTCCAAGGTACGAATCCATCTCCTTTCTCCCCTAAATCGCTCGATTTTTTCTTCTGTTTCCCCGTTTTTGCCTGATTTCGTTCAATTTCTTGGATCCCTCCCGCAATTAGCGGTGATTTTTATATTGATTTGATCTGATTCGATACATTTTTTCTTGACGTAATTTTTTTCTTCTGATTTTGTTGATTTTATCGGATTTGCAGTTCTCGCCATGGGTAGACCAAGGAAGGAATCGACGAAGTGAGTTTTTTTCTTCTGTATTTTGATTCCTGTTTTCTAGCTAGGGTTTGAGATTTCGAAATCTGACGGTGTAATTTTTTTTGATTAATTTGAAGAGCTGCTGGGAAGAAGAAGGCGACGGCTTCTTCTGGGAGGAAAATTAAGAAGGTGAAGGATCCTAACAAGCCTAAGAGGCCTCCATCTGCCTTCTTCGTTTTCATGTAAATCCTTTAGATCCATTCTGATCTGTTACTTTTTATAGCTTATTTGAGATAAATAAAACTTTTGATAGCTTATTTTTGAAGTATTTTTGTTTTCTGTGAGAATCTTGGTTGACTTTTTGAATTTTTTTGGTTTGTAGGGAGGAGTTCAGGGAGGAATTCAAGGCCAAGAACCCTAAGAACAAGCTAGTCTCTGTTGTATGTGATTATTTTCCTGATTAGATCTGTTTATTTCATTTATTTTTTCCTTTCCTTTTCAGTAATTCATATACACCTTTTTTTGGTAATTTTAGGTTAGCAAAGCTGGAGGTGACAGATGGAAATCCATGTCAGATGCTGTGAGTGTTCAATTATTGAAAAGTCTGCTTCAAATCTGACTAAATTTGAGTTGAAATGGTCAAAAAAGTCTGAGGTCTGTTACCTTTTTTTTTTCTAATATTTTGTTGTTTAAAAAAACTCTAGGACAAGGCACCATATCAAGCCAAAGCTGAGAAGCGCAAGGAGGAGTACAACAAAGTCATGGATGCATATAACAAAAAGGTATTTCTCTTTCTATTATTATTTGTCCTCAAAATCATTTCCCCATTTTCCATTAAATTAAGTTTGATAATTAATTTTTGCATTAAATGCAGCCTGAAAAGAGCTCGAAGAGTAAAGAAGAGGATGAAGATGACGAAGAGGCGGCCGGATCTGACAAATCCAAGTCTGAGGTTGAGGATGAGGGAGAAGGCAGTGATGATGAGGTAATAATTGAAATTAATAATTAATTGAAATGCAATGGTTAAATTTATCTGATTACATTTTGTTAATTACTTGTTTGATAAATGTTTGTTGCAGGAGGAAGACGATGACTAAATAATGAATAATGTTGGCTTAATAAGTATGGGAGTGTTTTATTTTGTTTTAGGATAAATTCAGCCTTTCTTTCTTTTGATGTGTTTAGAAGAAGAAAGGAGAGTAGTGGGAAGGAATTATCATAAAACAGTAGTAGACTAAGTAAGTAGGGTAATTTTAGTTGTTGTAATGAAAGTACTTGATGATGCTTTTGTTTTCACGTTTTGCTTGTGTTTCTGTGTTACTGCTACCCAAACTTTGATGTGATGATGGAATCTTGCTTTACTGGCTGGGCTGGCTGTGTCTGTTTACCTAATTTTAACTACTATGCTTTAATTTGGGTTTTTTACTTTTTACAGTTTGTTATTTGTTGAATGTGCTTTTAACGGTTTCACGCTTTTGTTGTGATTTGTGAGGCCTACTTTTCAGGGCAATTGCTGTACAATTTAAAATGAGCTTTTTCTTTTGATATTTTGTATGCAGTGTTTATTTTGAAAAATGCTTGTTGTGAAAATGTCTATATGCTTTTTGCAGTGTATATTTAGCTAGCATTTTGAATTAAGTAACATAGAGATATTTTGAAGATTTCAAACAAAAAATATCTGTATATAATATTTGAAATATATATTTTTTTAAATATATTTTATTTCACGTCACTGTCGTGGTGCTTATATTTAGATGTCATATTTCATTATGTAACCTCTTCGTTCGTTCTCTTTATAGAACTTCAACTTTCTTGAGAAGTATTTCTGTTGCAATTATAAACAACCATTTAACAAATAATTCTAAATCAATGAAAATGAAAAATTGCATGCACTGGCTGAACAGGAAAAAAAAATTATATAATTTATGGTCTAAATTACTGTAATACACATGAAAGAGTACGCAGTGTACAAATGAATATAACAACACACAAACATACAACAACACACAAGTATACAAGATAAATTGAAAAAAAATAAACAAATAAGATCACTTCTTTTCATTCTCTAAAGTCTTGAGCAGCTCATTGGCCATCATTGAGAAATTTTGAGCACTATTTGTCATCTCAGCTGATTTGTCATTTATGCCCTGATACAGAAATAATAACAGAATTTATTCAACCAAAATACAGTGAATATTTATATATTGAAGGATAATTCAAAGAAAAACAAATGGAAATTAGATATCACATTATACACAATTTACCTCTAACTTCTTGACATTCTCTCTCAGCTTGCTCTCAGCCATTTTTGCATTAGCATTTGTGTCCTGCTTAAACCCCAAGATTATTTCTTAATTAAAGTCAGAACGAAAAACCTAATTGAACTTTTTTCAATCTTTTTTTAAGCAATAATTTATAATTTATATTTTAATTAATAATTGAACTTACTTACATTGTTAGTTGAAAAGCCATACTTGGCTTTTATTTGATCCACCGAGCTTCCAGCTGCTTCATCTCCAGTTTTGTTTTTCACTGGACTCAGTTTTTCTGCTGTCTTAGGCTTCAATTTACCTACATTTCAGCAACAAAATCAAATCCACCAAAGTTTTAATAAATCATGCAAGCTAGTCAAAAAACAAGATAAAAGACAAATCGAATTAATTTAGCTTAACAGAATGATTAATTTAACCTTTCAAAACTTGAAGTCCCTTGCCGAATTTTTGTTTGCTTAGAGCTGCAAATTGCTGAGCTTTATTTTTCTCTTTACTCTCTGGACTGTCTTCAATTTCAATATCATCTTCAAAAGAAAAACAGAATATCAGCAGGGACCAAATTGTAAAAGTGTAATAGTTTAGGGACTAAAATGTAACAAGTACCTATAGTAAGCTCAGCTGTTTGATTTTGATCCTCTTTTCCTGAACTAATTCTTCTCTCATCTTCTATAGGAAAATTAGAAGCTTCTAGAATTGTAGATAGTTTTTCAAAAGATTTTCGGCTCGAGTATTCATGACCAAATTCTTCATTATTTTTTCCCTTGTTTCCTTTCAAATCTTTCATGACTTTTTCAAACAGTCCCTGTTGAATTTTAATATGTTAATATTAAAAATTTGAGAGTGAAAAACAAGTTTGAGTATATTAGAATAGACAATATACCATTTTCTTCTCTTTGGGAGAAATTGGAATGTAATTAGACTCTTCTAGTTGTGAGCTGTCTTTTTTGTATACTGCACTTAAGTATTCTATATATCTGAAATAAAAACATATTTAGCAAGAGAATGTACATAAATTATATATAGTTTGTTAAGTTAATATTTAAGCAAAATACCTGTAACTTTCCTTCTGAGAGAGAGTGGAATAAAATGAAATTTCTTGATCCCCATTTACCTAATAAATTAGATGAATAAATCAGCCTTAAAGCTAGAAAATATCTAGATTAAGAATTAAAGAATAATTCTGAGTTTTTTTTTGATAAATAATAATATTTAGTTTACCATGATAAGATCTCCATCAGATGAGGCAGATAATGCAGTGCATGAATTAGGGTTTTTAGGGAATTTGAAACCTCTTAATGAAGTCTCTTTCAAGAGATTAAGATCAGGCAAGGACCTGAATAAATAAATTTAATAATTAATTAATTAATTAAAAACATCGACTGACTTTCTTAATTGCTAAATTAACAAAAAGAGATTATTGAATTACCTTATCTCTATTTTACCGTTAGTAAAGACAAGCATTAATCCAAGTCCATGAGACAAACTTTGTATGATAGAAGCATAGCAACAGTTACATGACAGTCTTTTCTTGCTTATTTGCTTCTTGATTCCCTAATAATTCACAAAAAGAAATATAAAAATCCATAAATGAAACCCTCAATTGTGCAATTAAGCATTAATTCAAATAATTATTATCTTTGTTTATTATAATACCTGAATAGCATGAGTTAAGGAATATAACCGCACAGCATTTTCAGAGCAGAGTAATAATAAATTATTCTTAGAGGCTGTCTCTCTAGAGGAGTTTTCAGTTGGAGATAATGAATCTTCTGAGGTTGCCTCTGTAAATTTACAAGTCAGTTACAACAAATCTCATATTTGCTTTTCTACCCTGAAAAATGCACTGTTCATCCCTGTACTTTAATTGGATTGCAAATCAGTCCCTATACTATTGATTTAAAACTTTTTGGTCCCTGTAATTTATAGAATTGTGCACGGTCAGTCTTGACTTACAAAAGTGGCTAAACAGTTAGTTATTTTTTTAAATTATTGACCATTATAATCTTTAAAGAAAAATATATTCTCTATTTTATTTTACACCATTAAGAAACAGTGTCATTATTAAAGACATTACAGGGTAAATATTCAATTAAAAAAACTATTTAAAAAAATTACAGGGGAAAAATAGTAATTTGAAAAAAAATTAACGGTGTTAAATACTTCCTTCAAGTCAGGGACTAACCAACTGCAATTTTAAAGCAAGGGCCAAAAGGTCTAAATCAACAGCAGAAAGACTAAATTGCAATTTTTACAGGGACTAATGGTGCATTTATCCCTAAAATTCTTATCTTTTCCTTCAAAACTTACAATAAAACTACATAAAAATTTATTACCTAGCACGTGCATCAAGAGAGCTCTTGAGGGATTTTTCGTGTGCACGGAATTGGGACTTATATCATTTCCAGATTCCTCCTCAAAGGCCAGAACAGAGGAATCTTCTGTCAAAATTAACAGAATATTCTTCTCGAATCCTTCCTGAACGAATTTCTCAAACTGCATTGAGATTATTCCGCTGGAGACTTGGCCCTGGATTTGCTTCTGGTATATTATTGAGGCTTCTTCTGTGTTTACGAGCGCCAGCTGGCAGATGTAAATGTAATTATATGTTAGAAAGAAGTTTTATAATATACATATGAAATAGGGAAATTTTCAAATAACCCCCTAACTTTTCTCAATATTACAAAAAAACCCCTGAGTTTTCAGATTTTAAAAACACCCTGTGATAAGCATTTCTTTTTCAAAAAAAAAAAACCTATGAAAAAGAAATGCTTATCATAGGAGTTTTTTTTTTTTTTGAATATACAGAAACTCAGGGTTTTTATTGTAATATTCAGAAAAGTTAGGGGGTTATTTGAAAATTTCCCTATGAAATATAAATGTGAATTGAAGATTAGAAATAAAACTAACCAAGCCTTTGTCTGTGCCAACAGCAAGATGTTTGAAATTGGAATTTATGTTGATTGATACTATAGATCCTTGCAATTTCAGGCCCTTAATTGTGTAATTTTCTCCTGGTTTAGCTGATTCAAAAAAATAAAAAGTAAAAATTTAGTAAATTTATTTTTTTAAAGTATGAATTAGTAAGTACTTTTATAATTTGAGGAAGTAATTAAAACCTTGAAGAAAGGAAAACATGTTGTCTGATGATGAGTCCTTTTTAAATGTGATAATGCGAACCTAGAGTAATAAAATAATGTATTAAATTAGGTATTAATTATTTTTTTTTTTTTTTTGAGGAGGAATTATATATTTATTTTGATGTAAAAAATGGTATATTACCTGCCCATTCTGATCTCCAGAAATAACAACTTTGGAGGAAACATCAAAGTATAATGATGTTATTGGCGCTCCATTCTATCCAAAATAAATAAAAAAAATACATTTAGTAATAAAATATATAATAATATAGAAGTACCAAATATTAGATTTTTTATTTGAAAAAAAGGTATTTATTTACCTGTTGTTTTATGGAGAATATCAAGAGCAAAAGGGGAGATGAAGAGTCCCAAAAATTAATGGTTCCATCTAAATGACCCGTTATATAAAGGCTTTTATTTTTCGATAAATTACCACTATTTGCAGATACTAAATTACTTTTCATATCCCTATCCTTCGCATTGATTGATAAGAAATTAGGAGACCTGTTCAACAATTCACCATATTCCTGCAATATATACAAAAAATAAATATTAAAAAATTCAGTTTAACTTTTATTCCGATCAAGTCTTAGAAATATAATATTTAAAAAAAAAGACCTCAAATTTAGGGCTCAAAATTGACCCGTTTCCATTGCTAGTATACAAATTCGCACAGGAGACAACAGAACTAAAAAAAGGCAAGTCCATCTTAATCTGACTCGGCAAAGTAGAACTCTTATTATTACTCTGGCAATTATGAAGATATCTTTCTATTTCCGAATCATCATACAGGCAGATCTGCCCTGACTTTAGCAAAACCGCAAGTGCATTTTGCTTATGTTTGTTGTTTAAGGAAATGATTTCTGTTTGTAAGCACGGTTCGGTCAAAGGAAGGACGAGTTTGACTGTACGAGCCTCACTTGTTTCATTAAGAATTATAACCTACATTAATATAAGAAAAATGTTACAGTTAAGAAATGGAAAATTTGCAAATATACCATACAAGGTGCTATTGTAAACTTACAAAAAAAACATATTCTTAAAGATGAGCAAAAAAATCCCCTAGTCCTATATTACGGAGAATGATGACTTACGTATAAGGTGTTTTTTTGGCAATTTCTAATAATATAGGGGCTTTTTCGCAACTTTTCCAATAATAAAAGAATAAAAATTCTGTCTTGTTCAGGATTGAATTAAAATAATTATATTTACCAAATCTTACAATCTTAAGAATAGACGTTTTTATGCAAATTCCAATATTGTAGGCCTTTTCCAATTAAAGTACAAGGCAGGGTTCTTTTGCAAATTTTCCAATATAAAAAAAAAATTATACATTAAAATAATTTATGTACCTGAAAGGAATGATATAGCGGGTCCTCAGAAAACCCATTAACATACAACCTACTCAACTTGCCATTATCTCCACAAACCCACTTCAAACCCACCACAGGAACCCTCTCCAGCTTAAGCCCCAGATTAATCTTCCCAACAGGGGCATTTTGGTCTTTTCTCGGAGATTTATTACAACTACTCTCGTTTGCTGAAAGCAGAGGAATGGAGTAAAGATAGAGATCCCCGGTGGTGTACCCGACGGCGAGTTTGCTGCCGTAAGTGCACGCCCAGCAGGTGGAAATTACGGATTTGCCATCGGTTTGGGGAGTGAAGTGGGAAGTTTTACCTGTACTGAATATGAGTTCACTTGAATGGATGTCCCATAGTGTTATGAGACCGTCTTTGAATATAATTAGAACCCTGTCATAAAAAATAACATTATTATTATTATTATTATTATTATTATTATTATTATTATTATTATTATTATAATTATTATTATTTTATTATTTATTATTATGTGAGAGGGCGAGGAGAGACCTTTTACTCTCTGCAAAGGGTTGAGGCAGAATGTGCATGACTGGAACCTGGCTTGCAGATTCACCTGATATAATTATAACTGTTAATTTTTGTAAATCAACTAATAAATAGTGAATAAGCAAAAAAAAATTAAATAAACTGTGAAGAATTAATGAAATATACCATATGACTTAGAAAAAGGTATTCTATATGGCATTTCTACTAAATGTTTCAGTTTGTGATCGAGTTTGAATAACGATACATTTCCAGATATATCACCTATGTATCTGTTTATCAAATTCAAAATTATTCAATAATAAATGATAGAATTAGACTCAAAAATAAATAATTAGGAAAATTAATTTAAAAATATGTTACATGTATGGACTTTGCTGCAGAACAGTGAATGACGAAATATCTTCTTTGAATGTGTGTACATGTGATAACCGTCTCGATTCGATGTCCCATACCTACAATTTTGATGCATTTGAAATAATTAAAATTATTTTAAACTGAGTGAAATTTGAATAATTTGATTTGTGTAAAAGGGAAGAACTTGCCTCGATCTGATTTTGAATATTCACGTTCAGAAGAACGCCTTGATTAACCATAAACTGGAAAAAATTTAAACTAGCATTAGTCATATCAATTAAGTAAATGAGCAAACTGTTAATTGCGTATAATGCAATTGCGTACAATTAGAATTGCATGCGTATACAATTATCAACCATACCTTCAAGATTTTACAAGGAATTGCATTCTCCGACTGAAGAAGAGCTTGAGTATTATCTCTCCCAAACAACTTAATCTGCCCATTCCTACACACACCAAAAACACCTCAATTCAACTAAAAAAACACAAAAAAAAAATCAAATTATTTCAACAATTCCACTAATTACCTTGTAGCAACAGCAAGGATTTGCTGAACTGGATCGAAGGCGAGTAAAGAAGACTCAGAAGGAACACCATAATGAAATGCTAAAACAGGGTTCACTTCCTCTGAGTGCAAGCTGTTTATACCACATCCAATTTGCTGAAAGTGAAATGCAGAGTTATTTATATCACAAATAATGTTCAGAAAATGAAATAATAAGTTTGGTTTGGGAGTTAAGAGGTGTATAACGGTATAAGGTTAAGAGCTCCCGTAGCATAGTGGTTGTTGCGTTCGCTTAGTAAGCGAGAGGTCGCCAGTTCGATTCTGGCCGGGAGCTTTATATTTTTTTGAGTTTTTTGGATTTTTTTTATGTTCTGTTGGAAAAAATGAGATAAGGTTTGAGTGGTTGTAGTGATATTGAGTCATGCATGCATGAATGGAGGGATGGACAGGTGTTATAAACAGAGCCATCTGGCAGCTTCTCACTAAACTAAGTTGCATTAAGTTGGGATAATTACACAAGTTGCATTATGTATAGTATTGACAACTCGTTTCATAAACAGGAATTCATTAAAAATCATTGAAAATACTTAGTCTTACTTCTCAATTCAAGTTGATGAAGAAATATTTCATGTTTAGTTCAGTTTCACTTTTGAATAAAATGAATTTGGAAAATATCATTTTCTACAGAAACACCACATTTTACTTTACGTCAAATCAGAGTAACTAATTAACAATTCTAATGCAGCTTACTGAGAACTAAGCATGAAATAATCCATCTTTAGAAAAAGCAACAACTCTAAATCTGACGAAACTACACAATTCTTTGCACATATAGCCAAACAACAGCTCACTCATGTATCAAATACTCTGTTTCTGCCAGATAGCTCCAAAACGCTTGGAGAGAAAACACGTGGCAGTTAAGGACTGAAGAGCTGTATGAGATCAAGAGCTCCCGTAGCATAGTGGTTGTTGCGTTTGCTTAGTAAGCAAAAGGTCGCCAGTTCGATTCTGGCCGGGAGCTTCAATTTTTTTATATTTTTACTCAAAATTTGAACAATTTTCATCAGTTTTTGTGTAAAGTGTTCAATTAACAGTGGTAAAAGAACGTATATTATATTTTACAACTAAATCTTACTTGACTAAAGAATCTGAGAAAAAAAAATGCTAAGATTGGACAAACAAGGGGAAGAATTAGACAGAATAATAATCAGTGAGTTTGGGGAAGGAGAAGTGCACGGTTCTCAAGGCGCATTAAATGCGCTGAAAACAGGAGCTCCCGTAGCATAGTGGTTGTTGCGTTCGCTTAGTAAGCGAAAGGTCGCCAGTTCGATTCTGGCCGGGAGCTCAATTTTTCTTTTCTTTTTGGAAAATTTGCAAAAAGTCCATACATTAGACCGAAATTGAAAACATATATCCTATATTATTGAAAAGGGAAATTGGCAAAAAAGCCCCTGCATTATGACTACATTGCACAAGAGCCCCTGCATTACTCGAAATTGCAAAAAAAAAAATGTATGATTGCTAAAAAGTCATTATTAGATCAAAGCTAAAACCATTACTTTCAATTATTTAATCACTTGAAAATTATATTTTAAATATTAATTAATATTTTTTCAGAAAATATTTTTCTTAAAAAATAATTTCTGAAAAATATTCTTTGTTGAAAAATACAAACTGAAAATTTTCTTTCAGTAAAATTTCTGTTTCAAGATCTATTTTTGTTCCAGTAACATATGTTTTTTTTTAACAAATTTGTTTTACTGAAAAATACTATTTATAATTAAAAAAAATTCGATTATTTTAAAAAAAAAATTTTCATAAATTTTGTTTTTTAAATTAATTTTTCTATTTTTTAAATAATCTTTCTAAATGTTTAAAAAATATATTTTTCTCAATAAAATAATTTACTATAAATTTATTTTCCTTAAAAAAGTCTGAATAAAAATTATGTAAAAAAATTTATATTGTTCTTAAAAAAATTCTGAATTTTTTTTATTTTCTGAAATTATACTTTTTCCAAAGTATACTTTTAAGAATATTATTTTTCAAAAAATATTTTTTGAAAAAACATTAATTAATATTTAAAACAACTAAAACTAACAGTGTTAGCAATAATACAGGAATTTTTTTTATAACGCAGGGATATTTTTGCAGTTGAGGCATAATATAAGGACTTTTTGCAAATTTCCTTATTGAAAATTACAAAAAAGTTCTTGCCATTGCTCTACAACACTTGCTTAATCATGGTTTGTAGTTTTCATTTCAATAATGCTAGATATTTTTGTAATTTCGGCATAATGTAGGGGTTTTTTTTTTGCTAATTTCTCTTATTCCTTCCCTTCCCATTTCTTTTTGGAGTATTGGACCAAGGACAATCCATGTTGACCAAACAATACGTCTGTGGAATCAAACCATACATTGTTTATATAATATTTTAATGAAATGTGCACGATTCTCAAGGCACATTAAATGCTTCACGAACAGCAGCTCCCGTAGCATAGTGGTTGTTGCGTTCGCTTAGTAAGCGAGAGGTCGCCAGTTCGATTCTGGCCGGGAGCTTTAATCTTTTTTAACTTTTAATTCCTAGAATTTTTTAATTTTTTTAAAAGAGAAGACAGAAACTAGATCCTTTATTTGACCAAACGAAGAATGGAGCCCACTCACCGGCCATCACACATGACACGTTTCATCATTTCAGAAAAGAAAATCAAATGAGATGAGATATGTTGAAAGTAACCTAACAAAACATAACTGAAGCTGAACCTAATCCCACTTAAAATTCTTGTGACGTAATTCAGGAGATAAGATTAAAAAAGTTGGTCGCATCCTTTATTATCCATAATATTTGAACTCTAATATTTTAGATTTAATCTGATCTACTCCCCAACTAAACTGAATATTATACTTTATACTACTCTTCAATAAAAGAATATTATACTTTATACATTTATCATAATCAAATATTATTTATCAAACTAATCTTAGGGTAAATTAATTATCTAAAGATCAAGAATCAAGACGGCCATCAACATCAAGAACTCCACATGGCACAGTATAAAGTTCCCGAAATGAAGCTAATTTAATTACGAGGATTTACAAATCAACAACGTGGCAAGATATTATTGGGTATTATATCAACTAAACAGAATATATTAGCAACTAGGATAACAACGTGCAACTAAAGATGGGGAATTGAAAAGTCTGAAAATACTCTGACCATGGTCAATGCTCTCTAACTTTGAGGTGACACGTATAAAAAAAAGTGATGTTATTGTACGAATAAACTCAGATCTGGATCGTCTCCATTCTTCAGTTATTTGTACAGAACATAGAATTCAGCACTAAAGTGCTGCGAAATGTAACTCTATGAGAAAAATGGACGTCTATGATTTGAATAAACTGGAGAGAACCAGGATCGAATAAAACCTAAAAAAAATCGACTCAATTTCCGATGTTTCAAATAACGGAAAGGAAAGAATATAAAAAAGGAACCCGTGAGATCGCCGGCGATGGAATGAAAAACATCTTCCCACTAAATCCGACTCGATTATTTCACAAATTCTAATCGTTTGAAGGTGAAAAAGAAGAAGAAGAAATATTTGCGAATCAAGGAAACAATCTTAAAAATGGTGAAATAAATGGCGAGTACCTTTTTGGAGGCCTTCTCTACTTTCTCCACGAGATTCTTCACGAACTCCATTGATCCTCCAAACGCTGATCTGATCCGATCGAATAAGAACAGTAATCAGACTCTGATTCAAGGATTCCTCGTTTATTTAGAAGGGTTTTGTTGTGTTGAAGAGATGCAATGTATGTAAGAGTGATCGCTTTGTGTTTGTATTTAAGTTGGGAGGCGAGTTTGGAATGAAAGGGCGGGTTTTGGTTTGGTTATTATTAAGTAGAGAAGAAGGATGCGTGGACCAATTGGAAGACAGCAACTGGCAGTAGTGAAGTATTTACTATTTAGTATTTAGTATTGGTGGCCCTACACCGACAAAGGGCTGAATTTGCTTTGTCCAAGGAAATATAAAGGAATATAAATATATAGATGAGATAATTAATTTAATGTTTAATCCTGAAAATTCAATGATATTGGGGAAAAATCATACACATCCTGGTTAACAAAATAAAGTAACATGCGTAGAAATAAAGTTTCCTCTGTGGCCCAGATTTTGGCATGTTTTTAAAACAAATCCCAAGTATAATTGTATAAACAACCTTTTCTTTCATTGATTTCTGATTTAGATTAATGAGAAACGCATTTACTTGGATATTTTCTTTTCTCTGAGACATATTTAGAAATTTTCTTAAAAATAAGAAAACTGAAAATATTTGTCCTATTAGAGGGATATCTAAAATATTTATTATTATATTGGTTGTATGCATACAAAGATATTAATGTTCCGAGATTGCACACATGAAATTATTCCTATATAATATAGAAATTTGTTTTGGACGGTGAATTGAAATGGCTTCCCTGGAGGCGCCCTTTGATGCAGTCCGATTTCTTTAATTTGTGCTTAGAAAAAATCTATTTTTAATCATTGCCCCTGAGATTTTCATTTTTTCCCCCTTTCTGAGCGACATTGCACTGAATCACAGTTACAAATCAAATCCAGGAGTAATTTGAACTTAACAATTGAAATCCTAAACACACTATTTCCTTTTAAACTAAAAAATTGTGAGCCTTGTCAAAAAAAAAGTGAATTTTTAGTGCCCGTCATAATGATGATAATTCATAATATTTTTTCTCATTAAAATATAGATTTCCTTTCCCACCGTGCAATGGCAATTTATTAGATGCATGCAAGTGGCATTAGCTGTTTTTAACTCTTTTTTTTTTTTTTGCTTGAATAACTCCCAACTTTTTTCAGTAAGAACAGTATTACCCAGAAATTGTGTGTTTCCAGTTGTACCATTAAAAGCCGCAGATCCTCAATTTATTTACTGACATCTAAATCTCCACTCGGAATGTCCAAAAGACATGGTAACAGATGTTCAAATATATTACTACACACCAATTACTACCACAATAAAGGATCATTAACAATACAAAAAAAAAGAGCATCTTTTATTCTATATCTGATGCATATTATTCTGATCATCAAACCATGATCATGTACCATTTACACACACACTAATTAACACAACCTTTTATTCCATATCCACAACACTCATACACCTTATTTCCTCACAATATATCACTCTACTCTCATTTCTCCTATAACATCTTAAGTCTTACAAGTCGCACAATTGCAACCGGCACCGCAAGTGCAAGACCCTGCACCACCAGCAGCTGTAGCTGAGACTTTGCCACAAGTGCAAGGATTGCATGTACAATGCTCACCGCACGAACATGTTGAGTGCCCTCCTTCTGTTCCAGTCCCTGTAGCAGCCCCGGCCGTACACCTGATATATAAATATATTTCATATAATATATATGTCAATAAGTTTGAACTAAGAAAACAAAAAAATAAATCAAAGAAGAATAACCTCCGCAAAAAGTACACTGTACACAACAGTATGTTGTCTGCACATATAAGTTCAATTTGATGAAATTTTACTCTAAAGGAAATTCATTAATTCAAGAGGTATATATATTTTTTCTTTGAGGAACAAATTGAATACAAATAAAACTAAATAGGAAGAAAGTTAATTTATGCATGAGAGTTAAGCCTATAATTCCAAAACTAAATAGGATTGGACCTGCATGTAGAACCGCCGGGACAAGGCACAGTACAGCCACACTTTTCATCACAACGCTTAGCCTGATCCGCCATTATGGTTCTTCCTTTTTCTTTCTGACGTACAACTCACAATCATTCCCTATATATAATACCAGCAAGAAGAAGCAAGAAGATGGTAGAAGGTTTTTGTAGCATGTGAAAGGAAAACAGACGGCCGACAGGTGGCAAACAAGTTAAACTTTGGATAGTCTTATAGGTAGACACGTGCAGACATTACCAGGTTTCAGGCTGGTTGACAAATGACAAGGTGACAATTTAAATATTAGGTGGTATTCAATCTTCGTTATAAGCTTCTGTTGTTATAAAAGCCCAAATAATATTCATTTATTGGAGGCCAAACATTATTGGCCCATTTTTAAGACGACTTCATGCTTCCTTCAGTTTTTAATGTCTACTCTTGTCTATGATTGCTTTTGTTTGCAATAATTTTTATTAGAGTAATGGAAATATATCATGAAAAATGCATAAATGCTATTGTATCGTTCACCGTGGGATTTTGTATGGTATGGCGGTAAATATTTGCTCAGATTGTAAATATAGTGGAACTACATTCACTAATTTCTCCACTATCCCATTCACTAATTTTTGGACCTGACAAATACATAAAAGTCGGTGAAAGTAGGCGAATGAACTAGTTGATCATTTATTAAATGGGAATTGCTTAGCTTAGTTTAGTTAGTCTCATAAGTTATATACTGATCCATTCCTTAAAAGAAGGTAATATACTGATCCTATCCTAAATCATCTAATTGATAAATAAAAACAAACAAGCATTAGTAAACTCAATAACCATCACAAGATACCATCCAAAATAACACATTTCAGTATATTGTTCATGAAAGAAAACAAACAACCTACAAAAATATGAAGCTTATCCAGAGAGCTAGACTAGACTAGGCACAAACCAAGTGCCATAATCCTTAATGGATCTAGTCAGAACTTCAGTCGTACCATCTTCTAACTTATCTCTACAAAGAGTAAAATCATCATCATAGTATAAATTGCATGTATATTTTATGTAGTAGATACAGTTCCCACTAAATCCAGGAAAATCACTCGCTCTAACAGCGATTCCGGTTGCAGAATCCAAGAAAAACATTGCATCCCCAATGGAATTTTGCTTCACCCATCGAGGATTCTGACAATCAAGATCAACATGATAAACATTAAATTTACCAAAAGATCGATTAACTCTCAGCAAATCTCCAAAAGATTCTATCAAGTAATTAAATCCCTCGTAATGATCGTCTTCATCCGGCCCCTCTCCCCAATCATCCCAGTCATCCACCATTGTTTCTTCCTCAGAAAGTGAATCTGAGGACTCAGGAGGCAAAACAACTACATCTTGGAGCAAACCAGTAATTAAGTCAATAGTTGCTAAATTTAGAGTTTTTCTATCAAACAAATAGTATTTCCCTTTGTAGAATGTGTGGCCTTGACTCTGGCAATTACCAAAACGAAACTTTTTCCAGTCAATTTCATCGAGTTGGCGAGCGGCCAAAATGGCTGAGGGTCCAAATCTTGCAAAGCATCCCATACACTCCCTGTTGTAAATTGGAACCCCGTTTCTACAAACTGATCTAGGCAAAAAAAATTGGGAGAGAGACCTCGCTCCCCGTAATTGGATTAAAAAGAGAGTTATCTCCTGATTCTGAATCAACAGCAAGGAAATAGTGGTAAGCAGGTCCATGTAGTATCTTCCATCAGCTTCAGACACGGCCACGTTGTGGATCTTTTCAGTAGACTGGGAGTAGAACAGGAGATCGCTGGAATCAGGATTATGGTGCGGAAAGAGAAGCCAGGGGAGTTGAGGCGGAGCGGCGGAGGCAGGGGCGGAGGCGCGCCAGCTTGGGCAGACGGAGCGGAACCGGATGAAATCGGAGAGGAGGAGGAGCATGGAGGAGAGGAGGAGAAGCATTTCGGGAGGAAGGGCGGTCCAGTCGCGAACCGGCGGAGGAGAACTCATCGGAGGAATCTACGAAGTTAATGAGGAGAGGAGAGGAGAGTGATAGGATGGGAGGGAGAAGAGTGAAAATGGGGGAAGGTCGGGTCGTAAAGGTTGGATTTTTTTTATATATCACTTAAAAAAAAAATAAATGACAAATACCACTCTTTTCAAAATAATAAACTATCTATCATTTTTATCTCTATCAGTGGCCGAACAAATATTCTTCCGCCACTACTAGTGATGGAATATATGAATTTTCAGTTTTTTTAAAAAATTTCTTATTTGACTGACTAAACATCATTAATTAGTGTAAAAAGATAGTGTTGTTCTGTCAGTGAAAATGGCGGAACACGTAAATTTTTTCCCTATTCCTCCAGTGGCAGTGGCGGAATATATTTTTTTTCACTAATTAATTCTGTTTTTGAAAAATTATAAAATCCACATGTTCCGCCAGTACTAGTGGCGGAACAAAATCTATTCCGCCACTAGTAGTGACGAAAATGATAGATATCCCATTATTTTGAAATGAGTGATATTTGCTGATTTATTTTTGAAAAAAAATGGTATATAACAAAAAAATCTAAAGGTTGTGGAGGTTAAAAGTTTATTTGGGCTATGGTTTCGATAATTGAAGGATATTTGTATTTTGAGATGGAAATTGGGCCTATTGTAATTTGGTGGGCTGGAAACTTGTTGTCACTAGATTGAAATATAGTTTTTGGTGTAGCTTGCAACCTGAAATCAGAGGTAAAGTCTTAGGGTGTGGAAGGAGATAAAGGATGGGAGGGGAGGGGAGGGGAAGAGAAAATTTGTCTTGCTCCGATATTTTATTTTGGCTGAGGTGAATGAAGGAGAGGGGACAAATCTTCTCCTGCAAAGGAGAAATTTTCTATATTTTGTCACCCTCCAAATTGGGGTGTAGTTTTTCTCTTCTCCCTTCTCTTCCCATCCCCTCCCTCCTTCTATCCTCCCCTCCTTTCCCTTCCCCTCCAACAAAAAGTTCTGGAGGTAAAAATACAGTAGACAAAAATATAGTTTTGCATAATTGTATCATGAAATATTCTGAAAAATTAATCTTATTTATCGAGAGTTTTGCCAAGTCCAAAAGAAATTTTTTCATGTCTGATCTTAATATCAATTTTATTTGCATCTGATCAAATTTACCAAGGAGATTTCATTCTTTTCCGAAGATATCATAATCTTAGCTTGAATAGACAAAACACGTCTTCCCTACATCTACAACATTATATAGCAGAATATAACAAAAAACTTTAAACGACAACTAAGATTTAACTATTCCAGACACATATACACAAACACAAAAAAGTTACAATACCAAAATACAAACTACATATAACCCTAAACCCTAAGCCACTACCATTATCAACATAATTGCAACACCAATGGACCGGAACAAAATTAAAAATCAAATCCAAACCAAAAGTAAAAACATAAAAACTCGATAAACCAAAGATTAAGGATGCGACAACCGCAAATACATCAACAATCTCCCAATACCCATTCAGAAGCTTCTCACTAGAGGTGGAATTTCTGAGTCTTGAAAATCGATTTGCAGTACCCTCGCAAGATTTGCTAGAGAGTCTTCTTCTGAATCACCAAAATCACATCAGTGAACTTAAGCTCATTGCTGGATTATATACGCAAAATTCAAACTAAACCCAATTCTCTAACACGAGAATCGAAATCCCGGTTCTAGGTAAAACCAGGATTTCGAATCCTAGATGTCAAATCCAAAATCCCAATTTTCACCCCGACTGACTTCATTGTCGAACTATTGTCAAACCAAGTTCCGAAATCTCGGTATATAAACACAAAATTTCAGTCACTTTCCAGTTTCCATTTCAAGATTACAGAAAAAAAATACTCGCAACAAAAATGGCGGCAGAATCACAAACACCCATTTCTTCTCATGGCGCTCCGCTTCTCTTCCCAAACCCTCTCATCTCCCTCCCCAAATCCCATGGCTGATGATCCCTTAGAACCCTCACAGAGATGACAACCCCAACGATGATGCAATCCGTTTGTTCTACGACCTATCAGAATCCAAAATGCACAAGATTCACCTCCCTGAGACTCGACACATGATGTGTTGCGCATCCTCAAAAGGCTGGCTTGTTCTTGTGGCTGAAGAAGGTACAGAGGTTGTGTTGTTTAATCCGTTAACCCGTGCGAAAATTAGTCTTCCTAATTTTATAACCCTTGTTGATATTTTCGCGTTTGTTCCGTACATGGGGTATTTTGTGATTACTAAAGTGGTTTTTTCTACGGATCCGACTGAACTGGGTTGTGTGATTATGGTGTTTTTGCAAAAAAACTTGCCGGATTTTCTTTTGTCGGGTCGGGGACCCGTGCTGGACCATGGTTAATCAGGATCCGGAAGAGATAAGAACTGATAAGCCTTCTGATGAGACTTTTTATAATGACAAGTTTTATTTGTTATCTCATGATGGGGTTTTGAGGCTTCCTTCGAGCCGGATTTTCAGTCTGTCACCAAGTATTTCCTTGAAGGTAAATCTGGAGTGTTCCTTGTTGTGATCCATGACAGAAGGGCATCCAATGATCAGCAAGAAAATCAAGAAAATAGCTCTACTGTTCAAGAAGATGATCAAGAAAATCGAAGAAGATGGTCAAGAAAATCAAGAAGACCAAGAAGACCAAGAAGATAAAAAAGCAGTTGAGATCTATCAGATTCTGGATCCGGAATTCCATCTGAAGCCGATCAGACACACATCCAACCTAACCATCTTTCGCGGAGGCAACCAGCTACCTGGCCCTGAACTCCTCAAACTGGGACTCAATCAAAGGGGACCATCTGTACCTGTCGACGCCCTGTCAGCCGTCGGATCAGAGCAAGAAGGGAAAGGACGGCGAGATGGTGCCGTGTTATGGAGTATTTGTGGCCAGTTTGGGGATCTCGGTGAGCGGCTGATCCTGTGGCCTTCTGCGCCTGAGATTTGGTTCCAGCCTAGTCTTTGAAGGTTTAGTTTGAACGGGTTAGTTTTTAATTCTGATAAGAAAGTATTAGTGAATTATGTGATCTAGGAAGTTATGAAGTTTTTTTGTGGTTTGGTGTTTGGGCCTGATTTTGAGGTATGAACTACGAAATCTGGTGCGGTTTTTTGATAGGCTGAGTTTAACTGGGGGTTGGGTTTTTAGATGTTAAGTCTCAGTTAGGAAGTAATGTGATAAAGAAAGTACTTGCTGTGTTTGTTTAATGTTATTTTGTTCATTTGAGGTCTGATTGAGTGATGAATGAGTATGCTGGTACCACTTATTAGCATGACTGTTACAAGATAAGGAAAACTAATAGTGAGGGAAATATATATCAAGGAAAAGAAAACAGAAATATTGCGGCATAAATTGCAATCATTTTTATACATTTTTACAATAGGTTAATAAATTGTAAAAGAAACAAATACAATTAACATAATTATGTCAGTATGTATCATGATAAAATAATTCAATGCCCTAATGCTTATACAAAACAAATGAAATCAAAGAAAAAATAATAAAAAATTACAACAGCCTAGCTGCCTACAAAAATATAACTAATACAAATTCTATATGAACCAGTATGCAAGTCAGAGTTAAGAAAATTACAGATAACATAATCGAAACATCTGATTTCCAAATTAGGTTTTATTCTCCGTGAATCTGAAATTATTCTGTAGCCACCTTGCATGAACCCGAAGCTCTGCATCATTGAACCTGTTCATAACAGAGTCATACAACCTTCTATCCAGCTCTGTCCCTTCCTGTTTCACTTCCCTTAGAAACTCAATTAATTCATCATATCTACCATTTCTAGAGTATACCCCAATCATTATTCCAGCCAAAACCGTATCCACTTTCCCTCCACTTGATTTATACTCTTTATACAACCTCATGCACTCATCGACTTTATTTTTGAAGTGGTCAAAAAAAAAATAATAATTAAGGGAATAGCTTAATTTTGAAAATATTTGTAAAAGTGGCCGTTTCGCTCAGCCACTGGGCAAAACTGAGCTAGTTTCGCCCAGTGACGGGGCGAAACACAGTTTCGCTTAGTGAATGGGCGAAACTGACACTGTTTACACTGTTTCGCCCAGCCAATGGGCGAAACATGCACTGTTCATACTGTTTCGCCCAGCCACTGGGCGAAACAGGTACTGTTCATCCCAGTAAAATTTTTTTTTTTTTTTTTTTTGCCAATTTCCTGTTTTGTTCAGTGAATTTTTTTTTATTTAACAGTAAAAATAATTTCAAATATTTTATTTATATTATCAAAAAAGCAATTAGAGATATACTCATTTTTTCTAGAATTTTGCATATATAATAATGACATATAAACCATTAAAAACTCATAATCTAACTAATTGAGTGCATTTGTTAATTGAAGAATTATAATCTCAAATTACATTAATATTTTTTTTATTTAATTAATAAATATATACATATAATTTGTCTGTTGGTCTGACAAAATATTATCAGATAAATAAAAATATTGAAGAAATAAGGAACATAATATATATTTTTCATATGAGAAGCTTGAAAATTTTATGTACATATGTACTAATTAAATAAAAGAAATATTAATGTAATTTAAGATTACAATTCTTCAATTAACAAATGCACTCAATTAGTTGGATTATGAGTTTTTAATGGCCTAAATGTCATTATTATATATGTAAAATTCTAGAAAAAATAATATGAGTACATCTCTAATTGTTTCTTTGGTAATATAAATAAAATATTTGGAATTATTTTTATTGTCAAATAAAAAACAATTCACTGAACGGAACTGGAAATTGGCAAAAAAAAAAAAAAAAAATTTTTTTTTTACTGGGATGAACAGTACCTGTTTCGCCCAGTGGATGGGCGAAACAGTATGAACAGTGCATGTTTCGCCCAGTGGCTGGGCGACATAGTGTAAGCAGTGTCAGTTTCGCCCATTCACTAAGCGAAACTGTGTTTCGCCCCGTCACTGCGCGAAACTAGCTCAGTTTCGCCCAGTGGCTGGGCGAAACGGCCACTTTTACAAATATTTTCAAAATTAGGCTATTCCCTTAATTATTATTATTTTTTTGGCCACTTTAAAAAAAAAAGTCGCACTCATCTAACTCTCCCACCCTAGTATACGCACTAATGGCACTTGTATAGCTTATTTTACTGAGGATAGCAACATATTGGCAATTGGTCCTCTGTTCTGGATTTGGATGGAAATCCTGAATTTCCCAATCGACTATTGGCATCCAAACTCTTTCAAAGAGATTACATCCACCTATGGTTTTCTCCAAGCTTGTGGCTGTCGTAATGTCATCGGAGAAGAGAAACATCCTTGACACTAGCCATGGCTTCCCCAAATACTGATCAAATCCCGGAGGATATTGCAGTCGGTCATGGGACTTCCTAGAAGTAGTACAAGTCAGGTTCATAGTAGCAAAACTGGAGAAGCCAAGGAAGCTCGAAGAGTGTTTTGAGAGGCTTCTTGAGAAAAACCACCGACATAGTTCGGAGGATCAGTACAAGCAAGCAATTTACTGAGGATCAGGAAACTCGAATTATAGTCTGAGACAAGTCCATTTTTAGCCCCTCAACTATTAAATTAGTCCCTTTATAACCCCTCAACTGTTTATTGGTCCCTTTTTGACCCCTGAACTATTGAATTAGTGTATTTTTTGCCCTTCTATCCATTAAATGGTTACATGTCCGTTAACTTGACATGTAAGCGATGATTTTTCATGTAATTATGACGTGGCAATTGTGGCGTGAAAATTATTTGTAAAAAATTTTAGAAATAAAAAAAATTATTTGTAAAAAATTTTAGAAATAAAAAAAAATTATTTGTAAAAAAATTGTAAAAAATTATTTGTAAAAAATAAAAAAAAATTAAATCTCCTCATTTCTTTCCCTTATATTTTTCCTCTTATATTTTTCTAAAATTTTCCCCTTAAGTTTGATTCGATATGAATTTTCTTCATTAATTAAATTCTTTTAGAAAAATATAAGAGAAAATATGAGGGGATGAAGATTTTTTTTATTTTTTACAAATAACTATCATGTCACATTTGTCACGTCACAATTATATGCCAAATCATCGCTTACGTATCAAATTAACGGATACATAAGCATTTAACTGATGGAAGAGCCAAAGAGGGACTAATTCAATAGTTAAGGGGTCAAAAAGGGACCAATAAAAAGTTAAGGGGTCAAAAATGGACTAATTGATTAGTTGAGGGGCTAAAAATGAACTTTTCTCTTATAGTCGTAGTGTTATGGTGGGCCAAGCAAATTCTGTTTGGAGGCTAATTTTTCAATATTGGGTACATCTTATTATTTTTAATAACTAGGATGTCCGGTTAAACAAAATCAAGAATACAACATGAAATAATAATCTAATTGTATAATAAACTGAAAACCATAGTCAAGGGAAAAAGAGTGCAGTGCGTATTATTTCTCCCCCTCATATATGCAACTATATATGAGATGACAAAGTTCAATCTCTGTAATATATGCTTAAGAAGAGATCTGCTGGATTATTATTTGAGGAGATTCATTAATATTCATTTCACAATCATCATGCTCATGCATGAAAATAACTCAGCATCCTTTATTTCAATTGTCAATACATCAAACAAGTTATCTTGATGATCTTAATGGATGCGATTTCTCCACATTATATCATTGTAATAGATGGATTGTGAAACAATAACTTCTTCAGGGAAATAATATTCAATTTATGATTCAAGATAATATTTTATGCCTTAAAGAATTTAATCTTATATTCTTTTGAATAATATGGTAGCTTTTGGAGCTCTTCGAGAGTACCATAAGATTTTAAATCATCAATATATATATCAACATTCAAAAGGTAAATATATAGTTTCCTAAACGTAATTTTGATTAATTACATAACATTCATTCAACAAATATTTGTTATAGCAATTTTAACACATATCTCAATATTGCATTAATTAGTACAAAAATCATTGTAATTTAATAGATTAAATCTCTCGAGAGTTTGAAATGCTTCAGGCATTCTAAATCTTTCAGGGATTTTCATTAATATATTGCAATCAAATGAGATATGAATAATTTGCTACTAAGTTAACGAGTCCTCCAGGGACGACAAAATTAGAAATATAATTGCATATCACAATTTAATTTTTCATTACATATTCTTAAAACACCCTCTTATAAGTTATACCCGCTTATAAGTTACCGTTATACAACGCGAGGTGTTTGGACTACATGTCCACAATTTTATATTTCACTAGTGAAAATAATGATGCTTTAATCACATCTTTCGATTTGGCCAATACTTTATATAATTGCATGTTGTTTCACATTAATATATTTATGAACTTCCAGTTCATATTAACTTATTCGAGGATCTAAGTGAAAGATATTAATGATGCATTCTATATAAGATATAACTTACATTTTCCAGCTCTTGTTTCTCTCCCCCTAATATTATCATTAATTATTAATCAAGTTCTTCAGGACTTTCATTGTCTATTATATCTTGAACATATTCATTATTATTTGATTGTTTCACAACAATCACTTGGATATTCATTCAATTCTTTCTTCTGGAATTTTGTCTATAAACATGTAACACACTTCAGGTGTGTTTTTGGGTGATCCTCCAGGGATATCCATCCGAATTAAGATGTTGTCAGATTACTTTTATGAAAGAACAAATATATCTGATAATAGATTTGCCATATTTTACAAATGAGTTACATTTTAACTTTTAGTTCATACATATAAGATCAGGTATCAAAATTAGATAATGATCGAAAATTTGTCACATCAAATTTATAATCAATAAATCATGTAGTGAATAAATTCATGTAATGAAGTTCAAGATATCAAATTATATAGGACAATTTTACTTAACATATATGCCCGACTTTTATTTGTGACCCGTTTTCGTGTGTTGCGGTGGAGCTACCGAAACAAATATTGTGTAGGATTAGTGCCCTAGGCCTAATGTATTTGTGCTAGGAAATGGATTATGTATTAAGACATTATTATTTATTCAATAAAGGTTGTTTCTTATATATCTGTGTGTATGGGTTGTGAATGTATATCTTATATCAACCAAGAATGACACTTCGGGTTCACGTCATCAGAATACGTGATTCTGATAGTAGAACTGTGAACCAACGAATGACATTCTAAATTGTCCCTAGAGATATGTAGAATGTTTATAGAGATAGACATACTTCAAGTAAGAAGCTACATATCCACACTAGTATATTCGCAGGCTAGATGATCATGTTCTGCTGATCATGGACATAGGGATGTCAAGTCTGGAATATAGGCACGTGTTAGAGAACACATACTGGACTGACCACACTATGAGAATATGCATGGTATATGTCATTAGTGATTCCCATATGAATAGTGTTCTTGTTCCTACGAAACTTGCCATTCTTTCATCCTTCTCTCTAGTATAAATAGAGGGGCATGCCCCCTCTATTAGGAAGACAATTAGAAGCCTTAGAGGCAGCCGTAATACCAAGAGAGAGAGAGTCTTGTGAGGGTAATTTCGGAAAGTATTTTCGGACTCGTCTAGCCGAGTCCGTAATTCCGTCTGTTTGAAGTTCGCGTGGATACGAGTAGAGATCTCCTACTTTGGAGATAAGCAAGCGATCTATTCTTCATCCCTAGGAGAAGCAAGGAGGTTCGCCAAGTCGAGCTTCAGGAAGGAGAAGTTGCATGTCAGAAAAGTTCAGACCTACATCCGTTCTTCGTCTCGCGGATCAGGAAGATCCGAGGTATAAATTTTAATAGTTAATCTCGTACCCTTATTTCCTTTACGATGATCCTAGGGAGGGTTAACCCGTAGGTGCCACTGCGCATGTAACGTACATGGCTACGGGTTTCCCAACATATTGCATATCAAAAAGATTTCCAACAGTATTTACTTGGCTGCAGGCCAGTCACAAATTATAATGGGGAGTACTTATTATAAAATGTTGGCTTTACTCTAATTAGTGCTGCAGCATATATCATTTCATGGCCTCAATCAAAAGACGAGCGCTCATTTCATTATTAGGAGCCAACGATTAATTATAATCGCTTAACAAGATATAATGTTAGATCATTCTAAGTGCGTGCGTGGGCCAATGCTCAACTATAATCTCAATCAACGTACAATACTCGTCGAGTACTTTGGATGGGACTCACTGATCATCATCAAAACGAGTTGTCGTAATTATACAATTCATAAATTATGATCTTAATTGGAATATTTCAGCAACAAATCTCGCAAATACTATATTTCGAGATGATAATAAACATATATGTGGCCATCTAGTAGATGCATCTATTAATACCATAAAATATCTAGGTGACCCACATGAAAGAGACCCACACATATTTCGATGGATACACTCAAGGAAATTGGGTGATTCATTCCCAACCCTAGTTTGTGTTGTCTAACAATTAATTTTCATTGAAAACATGCAACACAAGAAAATTCATTTGATAAAAGAATCTTCTGGTTCTTTAATTGATGCATATTTGAATTCCCTGTGATTATTTGCATCATCAATTCTCCGAGATTAGTGGACTTCTGGGTTCATGCCAAACAAGAAATTTCTCTTCGAATTAGTGAACTTCTGATTCATGTCAAATCATAAAATTACTTCTCAAATTATTGAACTTCTAGTTCATGTTTAATGATAAAGTTGCTTTTCTAATTAGTGAACTTCAAGTTCATGTCAAAATTATAAAATTAATTTTCAAATTGGATCAAATCTATTATGCAAAAGCATAAATAAGTTTTAAGTCAACAAACTTCTGGTTTACTAATAAATATGACTTAATTGTATTAGTCCTTCATAATACAAATCAATAGAAAAGTTGTATGTTGTTCTAATATAGATTTCTTTCATGAACATTTCTCAAAATGCTTCTTAAAATGCAGAAATATTGTCCACTACAATGAGGCACACATATTTATAACTCTTATTGTGCCCATTCATACTTTGATTCATATTAGTAGTATCAAGAAAAGAAAAATAATGATAATGATAATAACAACAATAATAATAATAATAAGAATATAAAATAGAAAGAAATTTTTTCTTACTCGATTCTTTCTCTAACTCATTATTGCTAATACACTTTAGATCCAGCGGATGGTATCATTATCGGTTATCAACATTTTCATTATCGTGATAACTAACGTCGACATTATTATTTTCTCTTTGCCTTCAAGGCGGCTAAATAAAACTCCACAAGATTATAGGGCGTACACGTGGAGATACCAAATGTCCTTTACTACAACATAAACCTTTAGACCATTCAAAAGTTATCTTTTGTGCGCTCTTTCCACTTTCTTTCCACTTTCTTGGGCGTTCTTCTGAATATAAGCAAGTATAGTTTCGAACTTGACCTCTTTTACGTCCACATACACATTCACAATCATGACTTATATATGTGGTACATTCACTTCTGGGAATGATGCAGAATCAATTGTATGAAATTCATGATTTTTCTTATATACAAGAAACAATGCTAGTAATTCCCAATTTTAAAGCATTATCTATTATAAATTTTGTTTATTCAGGGAACAAAATAGTAACTCTTCTGGAGTCTTGAATTACATTTATAATATGTGATATTGTATTAACACTTGTCTTTCAATTTCTAATTATTATTTTAGTTGTTCGATGTCTGCTGGACATATGACAGACATTTTGGATTCCACAAATAAATAAAATAAATTGAATAAATATATGGTCAAGGAAGTCCGCCTAAAAGTCTTATGTAATATTTAAGAGCTTACTGAAATGGTTTTCAATTATAAACATAATTAAACATATTTTTTTTTCTTTTAAAGAGACTTTATAGAATTCGACAAAATTTTTGGTGCACAACAGATACTTAACCAATGCTCTTTTATACAACATCAAAAATACATATTTTGGAATCAGTTACAAATGATATCTTGTTGTATCTTCTCATTGTCTTATGTGATTTTCTTGTAATGACTTCTGGCATTGGTCTCATTTATGTCATTATTTTGCAACATTCACTTCTGGGAATTGAATGCAATTTTTAATCAAGTTTCATAATTTCTTCTTTTACAACTCATTAGTTTGCTTATTCACAATAAGATATGATATTGGTTTTCAATATATCTTATAATTCTCTTCATCTTGTTGGTGCTTCAAGAGCAAGATAAAAGGTAAGGAATATCTTTATTTAATATATATATTCTTCATCTTTTCTCGAATTATTATTTGAGAGTTGATCTTCGAGATTTAGACAATATTTCTGATTTATATTCTTGCAACTCCTGGTGCTATATTTTGCAACTTTTGGTGCATAAAATAAATTTTGCAGCTTGTGTGCAAAGAAAAAAAAAACTATTGAAACTACAGGTGCATAAATAGAAATAAATTTGCATAAAAATAAATGTGCATAAAATAAATGTGCATAAAAGTAAATGTGCATAAAAGTAAATGTACATAGAATAAAGATAAATATACTTGCAACTTCTGGTGCATAAATATACTTACAACTTCTGGTGCATAAATAAAAATAAACATGCAACTTCTAGTTGCGTAAATAAAATTAAACAAGCAACTTCTGGTGCGTAAATAAAAATAAACATGCAACTTCTGGTTGCAAAAATAATTAAACAAGAAACTTCTGGTGCATACAAAATAAATTAAACGAGCAACTTCTGGTGCATGAATAAAAATAAACACGCAACTTCTGGTTGCAAAATAAAAATAATTAAACAAGTAACTTCTGGTGCATTGATCTATAAAGAGAATCTGCAACTTCTGGTGCAGAGATATGTTACTTAAAAGAAGCTCGTAAAATAACAAATTTCAAGAAAAGAAAAAAAAATCGAATAAAAGAAATCCAAAATAAATAATATAATGAAATATTAATAATTTGAAATTGTACCTTCTGAAGCAGAGTTTCAGTTATGTTATTTAGAACTTCAAATGCTTATTGTAGAGTCGTGCTGATAACGTGTTATAAAATAAAGAACAAAAGAACAATAAAAGAGAGAAATGGAAGGAGAGAATTTCATTGAATTGTGGATTCCTGAATACAATAGCCATTGCCCTCTTTATATAGTAGAGGATGAGTGCTGGCCAAGATATCTCTTGTCTGATTTAGAATTACAATAAAGGAAATAATCTAACCTAAATACAATAGAATATACAGTAATAAATATCCTGCCATGACTCCTTCCATTCTTATTAGCATTTTCTAATTTATCTTTGCTTAGGGCCAAGATAACAAAAATTAATTCATAGCACATACGAAATATAGAATAATTTTGTAGAGTAAGTTCAGTACTTTTAGTTACAATTTTATAGTACATTATAAGATGTTTTATCACACCTAATTTTATAATGACGGATAATTTTATATAATAAATTATGGTG
Source organism: Juncus effusus (assembly GCA_027726005.1). Classification (NCBI taxonomy): domain Eukaryota; kingdom Viridiplantae; phylum Streptophyta; class Magnoliopsida; order Poales; family Juncaceae; genus Juncus; species Juncus effusus. Next base: position 8,483,328 of record CM050897.1, on the reverse strand, counting down.
TTATGAATTAATAATATAAATGGTAAGTTAATGGAAAGAAAAAGAAATGACTTTCTAATAAAAATGGGAGAATATGGTTGAATCACCCATTACCGAGTATGTGAATTATACTATTCTTTCTTTTTTATGGTTTTTATTTCTTAGTGAAAGTGACAAAATTATTCTTATATTTGGATTTACTTGTAATTACTAGGTCAAATTGCATAAGTATTTGAGGTTATTATGAAGAATATTTTGATTATTTGGGTTCATATACTGGAGATGAAATAATTTAGCTTCTTTTAAAAATTATGCTTTCTTTTAGTCTCTTTGTTACATAACCTTTCAATTTATAATTTTTCAACAAAAAAATATATGCCAGAAATGTTGTCGATATGGTTTGTTTGGACAACATAAAAGAACTTGCAAAAATACAATACCTATTCAAAATAACATGGAGAATTTAGCCGGCAGTTCTACACCCGGAGCTTCAGAATCAAGCCAAACATCAAATAGAAAAAGGTTAAATAATTATTACATCTTGTAAATATTAATATATTTTATTTTCCATGTTTTCTAATATGATCAGTTTTAAAATTTAGGGCTGAAAAAAAGAAGGCGCATCCTCCACTTCAATACCAAATGTTTATGAAGTATAATATTTAAGTTGTGGAGTACTCAAGATTTCAATTAAGTAGGATCATATTTTATGTTTATTTTGAAGACCAAATACATGAGAACCACCATGTTATTTTGTTATGGTAGTTGAGTATTTTGTTAAGGAGATATAGTTATTTACGTAATGAAATATGTCATGTTATTTTGTTGTGTTTAACTTGGGTGATATTTAAGTATCTAGTTAAGAATGTGCAATTTCAAACTTTCTATTTTGCATATTTTGATGTAATCATATCCAAACCTAAGTATTGTAAATATCAATTAGTTCGTCCATGTTTATTTCATCCATTTTAGGATTAAATTAAGAGAGAAGAAAGGGAAAAGGGGAGGGATGAACAAAAGAGAGGGGAGAGGAAGAAAGAACGAGTAGAAGAAGGAAGGCAAGGTCAGGCGCTAGCCATCGTTTCTCTCATGGCTTCCATGCTTCATGAGAGGAAAATGGCGGGAGAAAGAGAACAAAAGAAAAGAAGGGGGAAAAGTTAGAAATAAAGTGAGGTTGAATGTCAGGGGAACAAATACAAGAAGATAGGAGGGGAAGGGCATTTTAGTCAATTATAATTATTAATATTAATTTAATTAGTATTTAAAAGGTTAAATGGTGGTTAATTTTGTAAATCTAATGATTAGGGTAAATCTGATATTTTATAAATTTTGAATGGGTAAATTTGATATAAAATGGGTTTTAGAAGGGTAAATTTGATATTTATAAGTTTAGAGGGGTAAATTTGATATTTAAGGATTTTGGAAGGGTATAGGTGATATTACCCCATCATATAATTGGTTTAATGTTTGTATTCTATATCCAATATTTTGAACCACCAAAATTGTTGGTTTCTCAAAGTTTTTGATATATTATGATAATTTAGACATGATTAATGGCACAACATTATATGATTTTTTTTGTTAGTATTTTGTGTTATATCATACCCGCTACATTAAAATATTCTCAAGTTGTTGAGATACACATTTATATTATTTTATATATTACAAGTTTACTAAGTAGATTATTTGGTATATTTTATTCATACAACGTATATGTACCGCACATAATTTTGACAACAAAAAATAAACAATGAAAAAATTAATGTTAATTCTTTACGAAAATGAGTCATATTAGTTTCTTTCTTGTATCACCATATTTTATCTCCTAAATAGATAATTCTCTTCTTTAAATATAATCTTAATATCATGAATTTTTTTTCCCCTTTTTTTTCTAAAATTTTCTCTCATTTTGTTATATAAATATGATAATATAAGAAAACTTAAGAAAATATATAAAGTAACTATGTATTAACTTTAGAAATATCAACACAAACATGATATTATATCAAGAATCACTTATTATGTCAGTAGGGTTATTCGGTAGAGTGTTAACCATTTTCTTAATTGTTTTATGAAGTTATTATTTGAATTCTATTATTTTCTCAGCCTTTAAAACACAAATTATTTTTTTAAATGAGTTACAATAAATCAATATGCAACATAAATTTAGAAGAAAAAAAAATTTCAACTCACTTTATATAATTATATTACAATATTTTTATATATAATTCAAAGTTAAATCTTTTTAAAATTTTGTATCATCATGATTTTATGTATTTTTGTATAAAAAATGAAAAATACAATTAAAATATTCGCAGCGTAGCGCAAATATTATCCTAGTTATGTTTTAATAAATGAACTCTTCATATTCACTTTGTTTTAATATTTAAATATAACAATGCATCATGGTTTGTTGGAACCGTTCGATTCAAATCTAACGATAAAAAATTACTTTTACCTTCTCACCTAATCGGGCATAGAATAACAAACATTCAAACTAATCATTATTAAACATGTTAATATGGGATATAACAATGCCACAAGAAATCAGAGTAAGCAAAAAAAATTAATGATTTAGATTTAACCATACTACTTAATCCAAGTGAGAAAATAATTAGGGTGATGTGCCTCTTGAAAATGCTCAAAAGGAGTTGTAAAATAAAGGGCGGGGGAATAATTTATTGCATTATATAACGTCAAATTATTTAAATCTAATTATGTAAAGGTATATTTTCTACATGAGTATATTCTCTTATATAATCTATATTCACATACTTCGCCGAGAAAAAAAAATTAAATTGGAAGCAAAGCAATATGGAATTTAAAGTAAAGAGAAAATTCAAATAAATTTAGCTTTGAAGATCTTAACGTGCGAAATGCAATGTTTCATTATGAAATACTATTTTTCTAAAGAAGCAAAAAAACTAATTTTTTAGTAACTCTTTATATTAACCTTGTGTTATTATTTATTTGAACATAATTATGCACCATAATTCGTTTGAACCATTTGATTCAAATATAACGATAAAAAATAACTTAAACCGTTCCCCACTAATCAAGTATAGATAACAAACACTCAAATCATCAATCATTATTATACATGTTAATATAAAAGATAAAATTCCACAAGAAATCAGAGTAAGCAATAATTTCATAATCAAGTATAGATAACAAACACTCAAATCATCAATCATTATTATACATGTTAATATAAAAGATAAAATTCCACAAGAAATCAGAGTAAGCAATAATTTCAATAGTGTAGATGAAACCATACTATCTATTCAAAGGAGAAATAATTAGCGTGATGTGACCTCTTGAGATTGCTCAAAAGATTTGCAAAATAAAGGGGTGGGATAATTCTCTAAATTGAATTTTATATATTGCATCAAGTGAATCAATTATCACTAAATGAGTAGAATTTTGAAAATATACTCTAAGATTTGGTCAGTTTTCCAATATTTAATAAAAGATATGGTCATTGTTGTAATACTTTTTTTTAATAAAATGCATAAGAATCATACACGTCAAAGAAAGTTGTTCTAATTATAAGAGTAGAATTTTGAAAATATGTAACCACACACGCCAAAGAAAGTTATTCTAATACTTTTATGGCACCCGATATATCATGACGGATTTTCTGTCATGATATAACGACAATATATAGAGTGTATATAAACTGAAAACAAACAATATATAGAAAACAATATATATATATATATATATATATATATATATATATATATATATTGTTATGAATATATTAATTATGGATGTCCAAATAATTATCCCCTTAGAATGTGAAGAGTTATTAATTATGGATGTCCAAATACATTATCCTTACCATGTGAAGAGTTATTTGCAAATCTCCACTTGTAAAGATGTAAATATCATGTATTGTATGGGGAGTTATTTTAGGGTATTTGTTTGAGTATTTTGTACAAAATTCTAGGATAGATTCTAGAGTAGCTTCTAGAGTAGAATGCTCACCCTTCACTATATAAAGGGGTAGAGACCATTGTATTTGGTGCCTCTTCACCATTTTCTTTTGGTGACTTTTCATAAGTTGGAAGAATCAATTTCTCTTTTGCAACCTCTAAGAAATACTTACCTCCTCCTAATCCACCTCTCTTATGTTATTTTTGTTTTTGTATTCAACACGTTATCAGCACGACACTCTGACCTAACGTAAGTGAGCTTCAACATGGCAAATTTAGCAAAGCTTGATTTTGTTGCCCTTGATATATCGGGCAACAATTATCTGTCGTGGATCCTCGACGCAGAGATCCACCTTGATGCGATGGGTCTAGGAAGCACCATCAAAACAGGAAACAAGGCATCAATCCAAGATCGGGCGAAAGCGATGATTTTTCTTCGCCACCATCTCCACGAATCATTAAAGGGTGAATACCTTACTATTAAGGAGCCTCTCCTTTTATGGAAAAACCTCCAGGAGAGGTATAACCACCAGAAGACTATAATACTCCCGAAAGCTCGTGATGAGTGGACACATCTGAGGTTACAGGATTTCAAGTCAGTTTGTGACTTTAATTCCTCGATGTTTAGAATTGTTTCTCAATTGAGACTCTGTGGGGAGGATATCACTGATGGAGATATGCTCGAAAAGACTTTTACAACTTTTCATGCCTCAAATATTATCCTGCAACAACAATACAGGGAAAAGGGGTTCAAAAAATATTCTGAACTAATTTCCTGCCTACTTGTGGCTGAACAGAATAATAAATTATTACTTAAAAATCATGAGTCTCGTCCAACAGGTTCTAGCCCATTCCTAGAAGTGAATACTGCTACATTTAATGGCCGTAATCGCGGTCGTGGCCCTGGTCGTGGACGCGGGCGTGGAGGAGGCCGTGGTAGAAGTCATTCTTGGAACCGTAATGGTCAAATTAAGAAACCCGCACATGAAAGAAGCAAGAAACCTCAAAATATCACCCGGAAGGTGTCTGGGGATCAATGTCTTAGATGCGGTATGAAAGGGCACTGGTCACGTACCTGTCGTACGCCAAAGCACCTCGTTGAACTCTATCAAGCCTCCCTGAAGGAGAAAGAAAACACTAAAGAGGTTAATTTGGTCTATCAAGGTGATGAAGACCAGTTGGATTTGCCCGTGATTAATACACGCTTAGATGTGGAAGACTATATTAACAACTCAAGTGGAGATAATGAATACTCCCTTGCTAATAAAGATATTCAAGACTAAAATAATTTTCCTTCATGCATCAATAATGTTTTATTGTATCTTTATATTCTAGTATGTTTGCTTTATTAGAGAGTATTTCTTTTAACAACTTTATTTTGATGTAATACTTATCTTATATTCTATTTGTTTTGTTTGATAAATGAAGAGACCTAAAGATCTTGTTCCCTCTGAATATTACAAAATGGATGGCAATGATAACAAAGATATATGCCTAGCAGATAGTGCAACTACACATACTATACTTAAGAACGTAAAATATTTTGCAAATGTGACAAAGATAAAAGCAAATATTAATACTATATCAGGCAGCTCAAACTTAATAGAGGCCTCCGGAAGAGCCACTATTTTATTGCCTAGAGGAACAAAGTTTATAATAGAGGATGCTCTATTATCTACTAAATCAAAAAGAAATTTACTAAGTTTTAAAGATATCCGCCGAAATGGGTATCATATTGAAACAATGAATGAAGGTAATATTGAGTACCTTCACATAACAAATATTATTTCGGGTAATAAACGCATCTTAGAAAGACTGCGTGCTTTGTCAATAGGCTTATATTATACACATATCCATGCTATTGAGACACATCATGCTATAATGAAAAATGAATTTAATAATTCACAAAGCCGTTTTATGGCTTGGCATGAACGTTTGGGTCATCATGGAGCAATAATGATGCGAAGAATTGTAGAAAATTCAAATGGGCATCAATTAAAGAACCAGAAGATTCTTTCATCACATGAGATATCATGTGCTGCATGTTATAAGGGAAAACTAATCACTAGACCATCGCTAACTAAGATTGGGAATGAATCACCCAATTTCCTTGAGCGTATCCAAGGTGATATATGTGGGCCAATTACACCATCATGTGGACCATTTAGATACTTTATGGTATTAATAGATGCATCTACTAGATGGTCACATGTATGTCTATTATCTTCTCGGAACGTTGCATTCGCGAGATTACTTGCTCAAATAATTAGATTAAGAGCACAATTCCCGGATTATACAATTAAGACCATTCGACTTGATAATGCCGGTGAATTCACATCCCAAGCATTTAATGACTATTGTATGTCAATTGGGATTAAAATTGAGCATCCAGTAGCCCACATACACACGCAAAATGGTCTAGCAGAATCCCTTATTAAACGATTACAATTAATCACAAGACCCCTAATTATGAAATCAAAATTATCGTCATCTGTATGGGGCCATGCAATATTGCATGCTGCAGCACTAATTAAATTAAGGCCAACTGCTTATCATAAGTACTCTCCCATACAACTAGTAACTGGCCAGCAGCCAAATATATCCCATTTAAGAACTTTTGGATGTGCGGTATATGTTCCGGTAGCTCCACCGCAACGCACAAAAATGGGACCTCAAAGAAGGTTGGGAATTTATGTTGGTTTCGATTCTCCATCAATTATTAAGTATCTCGAACCATTAACTGGAGATCTATTTACAGCAAGATTTGCTGACTGTAAATTTGATGAAACCATGTTCCCAGCATTAGGGGGAGAGAAACGAGGAATGCTGGAAAAACAAGAAGTTACATGGAATGCATCATCAATGTATCACTTTGATCCTCGAACAAATCAATCTGAACTAGAAGTTCAGAAAATTATTCATTTGCAACAAATTGCAAATCAATTACCCGATGCATTTGTCGATACAAAAAGAGTAACTAAATCACATATTCCAGCAGCAAATGTGTCAGCTCGTATTGAAATACCCTTGGATAATTCTAAGTGTGATATACGCCAGAAGCGTGGTCGACCATTTGGTTCCAAAGATAAAAATCCAAGGAAGAAAAGAATGCACGATAAAGTTGGCATAACTGAAATTATCAATACTCCTGAAAAAGTAGATTCTTCTGAAAAGAATATTCACGATGAAAGAATAGAAGACATAAATGAGCAAATAAACCCAGAAGAGGTTATAACCCCTGCAGAGGTTCAGGTACCTGACAATATTGAAAATCTTGAAAATCATGAGATCTCAATAAATTATGTCTCTGCTAGAAAGAAATGGAACCGAAATAAAACTGTCATTGATAGAAAATTTGCATATGCAATCGCGATTGATATAATTAATGAATACGAGGATCAAGAGCCCAAATCAATCGAAGAATGTCGACATAAGAAAGAATGGCCAAAATGGAGAGATGCAATTCTAGCAGAATTACATTCTCTTGAAAAACATGAAGTTTTTGGACCTGTAGTCCAAACACCTGATGGTGTACAACCCGTAGGATACAAATGGGTATTTGTAAGAAAGCGTAATGAGAAAAATGAAATTGTAAGATACAAAACAAGACTTGTTGCACAAGGATTTACGCAAAAACCAGGAATAAATTACGAAGAAACATATTCTCCTGTGTTAGATGCAATTACATTCAGGTTTTTAATTAGCCTGGCAATCTCTGAAGGATTGAATATGCATCTAATGGATGTTGTAACAGCTTATTTATATGGATCACTTGATAGTGATATTTACATGAAAATCCCTGAAGGATTAAAAGTGCCTAAAGCATGCAACAAAAGGTATAATGGAATGTATTCCATAAAATTAAAAAGATCTTTGTATGGGCTAAAACAATCTGGAAGAATGTGGTATAACCGCCTAAGTGAATACCTTACAAAAGAAGGGTATCATAACAATCCTATTTGCCCGTGTGTTTTTATTAAGAGATCAAAATCAGGATTTGTAATTATTGCAGTATATGTTGATGATCTAAATATCATCGGAACTCCTGGAGAGCTTGAAAGTACTGCTGCATATTTAAAAGGAAAGTTTGAGATGAAAGATCTCGGGAAGACAAAGTTTTGTCTCGGATTGCAAATCGAACATTTGAAAAATGGGATATTTGTTCATCAATCTACTTATGTAGAAAATGTCCTAAAACGATTTAATATGGATAAAGCACATCCATTGAGTTCACCTATGGTAGTCCGATCTTTTGAGATAAAGAAGGATTGTTTTCGTCCAAAAGAAGATAACGAAGAAATTCTTGGTCCAGAAGTACCATATTTAAGTGCAATTGGTGCATTAATGTACCTAGCCAATAATACCAGGCCTGATATATCATTCTCTGTAAATTTGTTAGCCAGATATAGTTCTGTGCCAACACGAAGGCATTGGAATGGTATTAAGCACGTACTTCGTTATCTTCGAGGAACAATAGATATAGGTTTATTATATCTAAAAAGCTCAGAGTCCAAATTAGTTGGATATGCAGATGCTGGATATCTGTCAGATCCACATAAAGCTCGGTCCCAAACCGGATACTTATTCACATATGGTAATACTGCCATATCCTAGCGCTCAACCAAGCAAACCTTGGTAGCGACATCCTCAAATCATTCAGAAATCATAGCACTTCATGAGGCGAGCAGGGAGTGTGTATGGCTGAGATCAATGATTCAACATATTCAGGAATCATGTGGTATTAAAGCAATTAAAGGAAGTCCAACTGTGATTTATGAAGATAATGCTGCATGCATTGCCCAGATAAAAGGAGGCTACATTAAGGGAGATAGAACAAAGCATATTTCTCCAAAGTTCTTCTCCACACACGAGCTCCAGAAGAGTGGTGAAATTGATATCCATCAAATTCGTTCATGTGATAATCTTGCAGATTTATTCACCAAGTCATTGCCAACTAAAACGTTCAGGCAATTAAGACAAAAGATTGGACTCCATCATTTTAGAGATATTTGTACACATGAGGGGGAGAAATAATACGCGCTGCACTCTTTTTCCCTTGCTACGGTTTTTGGCCCACCGGGTTTTTCCTGGCAAGGTTTTTAATGAGGTGGTTTTTCTAATGCGTATGAAATATGGACATCCAAGGGGGAGTGTTATGAATATATTAATTATGGATGTCCAAATAATTATCCCCTTAGAATGTGAAGAGTTATTAATTATGGATGTCCAAATACATTACCCTTACCATGTGAAGAGTTATTTGCAAATCTCCACTTGTAAAGATGTAAATATCATGTATTGTATGGGGAGTTATTTTAGGGTATTTGTTTGAGTATTTTGTACTAAATTCTAGGATAGATTCTAGAGTAGCTTCTAGAGTAGAATGCTCACCCTTCACTATATAAAGGGGTAGAGACCATTGTATTTGGTGCCTCTTCACCATTTTCTTTTGGTGACTTTTCATAAGTTGGAAGAATCAATTTCTCTTTTGCAACCTCTAAGAAATACTTACCTCCTCCTAATCCACCTCTCTTATGTTATTTTCGTTTTTGTATTCAACATATATATATATATATATATATATTGTTTTCTATATATTGTTTGTTTTCAGTTTATATACACTCTATATATTGTCGTTATATCATGACAGAAAATCCGTCATGATATATCGGGTGCCATAAAAGTATTAGAATATATATATATATGAAAAATGAAAGCAATATATATTTGAAAAATGAAAACAGTATATACAATATATAGAAACGCATGAGAAACAATATACGGTCGCTATGGTGTTAGAGCCTAGTACATTAACTGGCCCAGCCTAACCTTCGGAACCATATCATATTGTTCTGAAAAAAGTTTAGGTTTAGTTGATGCTAGTAGCTAATACACAAGTCTATTTAGCTAACTCCAATTTTCATTCAATACTCAAGGTGAGACTAATCTACTCGCACTCCTTTTCACTATTTTTGGTTCCGGGTATAACATACGGGGCGACCACCAACCCGTCGTGATTTCGGATTTCCGTACTTTTATTATTTTATTATTTTAGTACATAGTTATTACGTGTTGTATCAACCACCTCACTCTCATGGTTGTACACCCTTGCCATATAGCCTATTTTGTTAAGCATTCTCATTGTTCTCAAGACACCTCACAAAAGGTAAACTATTTTTCTACCCAATATTTAATTCTGAATTATTTGCACAATTTAATGTCACTATATCATCAAACATTTAATCATAGAAGACATGGGAAGCATAAAAAAGATAGAGCTCAAAGTGCTCTACAAATCTTCATTATAAAAGACATTCACATCTCTATAAGCTCTCCGTAAAAACATTTCATCAATCATCAACACAATAATGGCAGTCCCTTCTTTGAGAATCATTGAATCAACTTCAGTCGGGCTTCCACCAGGCTCAACTCCGAGTCTCACCTCAATTCCTCTCACTTAATTCGATATCTGTTGGTATGGTTTGCGTCCGGTAGAACGTCTTTTTTTCTATAATTTTCCCCATCCAACCATTTACTTTCGAGAAATATTTTGTTAGAGGGCTAGAGATCTGACTTTCATAAAGTTCGAAAATATTGATTGAATTTTTCTTCAATTGTTGAACATAAAAAAAGTGTGTTCATTCCCATAGTGTGTTGAAAAAAATGCCTTAATATAATGCTTAATAAAATGGTGCAATCATTGTGGTTTGTTATTTATTATTGCTTAATTTGTAAGAAGAAACAATGTATTAATATAAATTTTGTATGATTTCAATAAAATGTTTTTAAAACTTGTGATTTTATTTATACTAAAATAATATTCGCACTATGCTGCGAATATTTCAATTATATGTTACTTTTTATACAAATGCATGAAATTATAATTATACAAAATCTAAATGATATTTAAAATATATTTACATATAAATATATTATAATATTATTATATAAAGTGGGTTGAAAATATTTTTGAATTCCAATTTTATGTACAGTGTATATACATTACGTGAATAATCGTATCATATAACCTACTGATTAAACCAATCGTATATAATATAATATAATTTGATTCTTAACGACTTGACAAATATTTTTGATGTAGCGGTGTCACGAAATTAATGATATAACATGAAATATTAATTCGACAAATCAAATGATTGTGCCAATAATCTTGTCCAAATTAGAATATTAAAAATTTGAGAAATAAACGATTTTGATGGTTCTCAAGAATTCGGAGATAGAATATAACACCAAATTAATTATATGATAAATTGTTTGTTAAAACCACAATTATTTTATCATAAAATATCAATGAAATTGAGAAATGCAATACTATGATTTAAGAAAATTTCTTTATTGGACGGCTGGTAGAAAATAAATGATGTAAATTCATAAGAATTGAAAACAAATGTTGAAAAAAATATAACAGGTTATTCAATCTATTACAATACAATTTTGAAGTCTAATTGGATAAATTTAATTGCTTAAATAATTTTTCTTTGTTTTTCTTTTAATATTTGTATTGTTATATTTTATGTTAATATATCTTTGTTTTAATGTTATTTAGATCTTCTAATAAGGATCCCGGTTCGGCTTCTAGTGACTCGCTTAGCATGAAAGATCACACAGGTAATCTCATAAGTCATAACTTTGATTTTTGTATTTTTAGAAGATAAATACATGGTTTTTGACATTATTGGTTTGTAGCTTTATTGCAGGAAAAGAAGTTGCTCGATTTGCCTAAACTTTTGGACATGTGTGCAATTTATGCACATGAAAATCAAGAGTTAACAAGTCTTTTGGTACGTACAAATATACTATTTCCTTTGTTTAAGACGTTAACTGTTGAGGAAGTAAACGCAAGATAATATATTTTCAAGTCGTACCTCGTATCAACGAACTTTTGATGTGGGACTGGATACCGGAACTTGCTAATACACTATTTTATATATTTTTTTCTTGTATTCTCATATATAGTCAAATAAATTCACATCAAATGTGGCGAGCTCTCTTAAACCGATTTGAGAGAAATAGTCAAAAGAAAATGACCAAATTAATGAGATTTCAACAACAATTTGACTGTTTTCGGATGATCGAAGGTGACATTGAGGATATGTACACTGGTATGTCGCATATCCGAAACGGATACAACGCTTTAGGACAGACTGTAATAAATTCTCGAGTTGTAGGAAAATTGACCAGGACAATGCCGTAAAGCTGGGAGACACTTCGAGTTTCATTAAAAACAATGATGGCCACGCAAGAGATCGGCCTAGAAAATATAATCAGCTACTTCCGGAACTACGAAACCCGGCTCAAGCAAAATGACTCTCTACCGACAACCGTAGCTATGCCGGTCATCGACACACACGATGATAAGATGGCATTCCTTGTCAAACTATTTGGTGATTTACGAGCACGTTAGAAAAGGTTTAGCGACAATCGTCGATGCAACAACAAGAAGGCGTATTGCTTCAAATGCAATAAGACGGGACACACAATCGACAACTGGTTCATACTTCATGTTGTTTGATTGAGGCCTATAAGGGGGGGGGGGTTTAAAAGGCCTAATGTGCAAAAACATAAATATTTGAATTCTTAGGGTTTTATATTTTTTTAATGTTTTTAGACTTTTGTTGATGATTGTTTGAATACTATTTAACAAAGTAAAGTAAATAAATAAGAAATTAAAGTAAATAGAAAAAGTAAAGAGATACCGAACACACGAATTTGTTGACGAAGTTCGGCGAGGTGGTTGCGTTAGCCTTAACCACACGTTTACTCGCTAGTGGTCCTTACCGCGTTCACGAGTTGCCTACTCTCCGGAACTTGCCTTACGGCTCCGATAATCATTAATTCAAATAGCGTTTGATTACAAAACCACGATCCACCGACGCTTTACAACAAACTTGACGGCCGGTGAAACGGTCAACTTACAAACTCGATATCTTTCGATCTCAACGAACAACATGCTCAACAACTCAATTAGTCTCTCTTGAGATTTAGAATAATTTAACAGTATTAAGAAAAGAGTATTTCTGCTTTTTGTATGTGGAATTCGTGAATTTTATCTGTGACGACTGCCCCCTTTTTAAAGGAGGAAAGAGCAGCCCTCAGAAAAGGAAATCTGCGCCGTTCCGTTGCCAACAGACTGCAAAAACAGAAGAAAATTAAAGCAAGATATTCTCATAATGGCTAAAAATCTGAAGGTCTGTTGCCAACGGACTATACAATAAAATTCGACAGCCGAAGTCAGGAAGAAGAAATCTTCAACGGATTATTCCGTTGTCAACTCAGTGGTCCGTTGGCAACGGACCACTTCCGTTGTCAACGGAACTGGCCAGATTTTGGCAATTTGCAGATTATACTCTATTTTTAATAATAATTAACTTGCTCACCAAACTGCACACACACGAAGAACTAAGAAGCTTGCTCCCACGCTTAGAAATACTCTCTTGAAATCCTTCGCATGCGTGACGATTTCTTATTCTTCTGAGATAGGCAAGATGCGTCCGAGACATTTCCGAGAACTTGATCGTGTGACTATCTTGCTCAAGACATTCTCACACAAATATATTAGTAGCTCAGAATAATTTTAAATATCATCAAACTGAGGATAACACTTCATCCCAAGCTTGCCCCTTGGAATAAGAAAGAAGACGAGCGATGAAAAGAACGATCCCATGATCTACACGAGAAAAGACACGACAAGGGACGTGACGACAAAGGAATGGACAATAAGAAGAAGTCGAAGAACCTTTCCGTCAAAGTGGCTATGTGGGGAGATGTCTCAATTGATTCATCCGACTCCTCCGAATCGGGATCCGACTCCCACTCGGAAATGACGAACGTTACTCTCCTGACGTATGACTCAGTGGATGAAGTATGTGAGCGAGCATTTCAGGAAATGTTTAGAAATCAAGGATGAGTTGCTCCTCCGCCACCTCATTCGATTTTCTTATTTGACGCATCAACTTCAAGTTCTTTCCGGGACACGAGTCACGAGATATTTCTAGACCCTACTCTTGATATCAATTCATAAACGGCACAAGTTCCAAGTTCAAATCATGTAAACAATAACGTAGAACTTGAAAAACACGATGAACTAGCACAAGAGTTAGATAGGCACGTTGTGAATCTTTTCAGTAAAGAGGGAATAGAACTGGAGATCGCTAGAATCGGGGTTATGGTAGGGAATGAGAAGCCAGGGAAGTTGAGGCGGAGCAGTAGAGGCAGGGGCAGAGGTGCACGAGCTAGGGCATACGGAGCGAAAGCGGGTGAAATCGGAGATGACGAGAAGCTTGTCAGCAATGCGGTTCAGGATATCGGACGGAAGGGGAGTCCAATCCCTTGCATCAGCATGGCGTACCGACGGAGGAGAACTCATCGGAGAGGAGAGTGAGGGGAAGGAGAAGAAAGAAAATGGCGGAAGGCCCGAAAGGTTATGGAAGCTAAACGTTTAATGGGCTGTGAAATTAGGCCTATTGTAATTTGGTGGGCTGGAATTTATGGTGTCTAAAAGAAATGGTACCACTGAAGTTTTTGATAATTGAAATATAGTTTTTTGGGTACCTTGAAAATGCAATTTTCATTAAACGTGACTAAACCTAATGCAATTTTCATTATACAGAGCTAATGTCACAGAACAAAAGAAAAAATATAACATCCACGTGAAATATAATTTTGCATAAATATATTATCAAATACTCTGAAAAATCAAAACATATTTATATTATCTGTATATTATGATTAGTTCCGGCAAGTCCAAACGAAGCGTTTTCCTATATCTTCACATCAATTTTATTTGCATCTGATCATACAGAAAATAGCATCACCGCCAGATGGGCAGGCAAAAATTGCCAAAAAATCTCTCTAGGCAATTTCATTTTTTTCGAAGATACATAATCTTAGCTTGAATAGACAAAATAAGTGTCTTCCCTACATATCCTACAATAAACAAACAAAACGAAAATACAAACTACATGCATGCGCACAAACACGAAAAGTTAACAGTAAACAAACCAACCAAAATACAAACTTAATTCAGAGATACAAAGCCCCCACCTAAACAAAACATAAGCTTAGTTCAAAGATACAAAGCCCCAACTAACCAAAATACAATCTTAGTTCAGAGATACAGAGCCCCACCTAGTTCAGAGTTGGCACAAACCAGGTGTTGGGAGGGTCGACTGATTTAAAATACATATCTGGAAGCCATTCAGCCCGACCCTCCTCTATGTCATACCTACCCAACAAGAAACAATACATGGGTTGACAGTCCTCGTCGGCACCGTCAAAGTCAATCTTAACAAAGTAGATGCCATTCCCTTTGTACTGATCACAGTCGCTTGCCTTCCGAGCAAACACACGCGTTGAATCGGCGAACAACACATTGTTCCCGATATCGTTAACTCTAACCCACCTAAAACCACCGTTTCCTAGTAATTCAAGCCTATGGATATCAAAATAACATTGCTCGATTTCCAAGTCTATATAATGCATGTGATAAACTTGGAGGATTTCATTATCTAATACAACCAAAGAGTTGTTTCCACCGCGCCTATCGCATATTGTCGGCCGACTCAACCCTAGATACGGTACTTTTAACACCACATCATAAGTGGTGGTGTCTAGTATTTCAATGTGTCCGTCTTTACGATATATATAACATCTTCTATCGCGATACAGGTGCCCATATCTTTCATATGGCCCTAAGAAATTCCAAAACCAACTAGATTTTCCCCGAGTTAAAGTACCGAGAAAGTCACAATCTTCTTTTGAGGAGTTGAAGCTGCCAATAATCACAATTTTCTCCTTCCCGATGTGGACTGGATGGCACCTGTTTGCAATCAAAGGAGGAAGTTGTACCTTTTTCTTTGTACGAGGATTGAAAAGGAATGCGGAAGAGTTATGCGAGTCAGAATCGTAGGTTATTATATAACCATCGCACGAAGATTCAAGAAGAGACTTTTTAGAAAGTTCCGGAACATGGAAAGTGTGAGGTTCGAAAGAGGAAGAATAGAAAGAGTAGTACAAGTCCGGTTCAGAATAACAAGACTTGAGAAGCCAAGGAAGCTGGTTGGGGGAATTATCGAGGCAGGCAGAAGCTCGCCAGTTTTTGCAGACAGCACGGAAACTAACCAGGTCCGTTATTTCGGTAAATTTTGTTGAGATGAGGTGAATCAGATCTGGAGGGATTCCGGCCCAAGCCCAATCATTTTGACACTGCTCAATTAGGGAGATTAGATGAGTTTATTTTATGATTGCAGAATAAAATTAACGAGAAAATCAACATCATTAGTTCACGTTCTTTTCTTTTTCTTGTTCAAAAATTCAATCTAAGAAATTGGGTTTGTTTTATATACAGTTTCAGTTTGGTTAAATCGAAAGTACAATTCCAAGAATTAACTTAATTAGCAGAATATCAAGTACCAAATAAAAGAAAAATAACGACCATGAAAATAATTTATTTGATTTGGCCAATGAAAATAAATCAAATCGATGAGAGAGAGGTACCGATTGCTGCTGCATGTTAGCTTCTTGACCGGAGGAAAGAGGTAAATTTCCTAGAGGCAGAGTTGATAACGATTGTTGCTCACGTGAAGAATACTCGAATTCTGGACCAGACAAAAAACACAGAATTATTGTTTCTCGGTAAATTGCTTGTGTTGATCTTTGACAGTGTTTCGGGACGAAAAACAAAAAGAGCCAGAGATACTTTGGGGGGATGATCAACAAGATCAACACAAGCAATTTACTGAGAAACAAGAAGCTCGAATTAAAGTCCGAGTTTTATGGTGGGCTAGGCCAGTGCTATTTGCAGCCCAATTTTTTAATATTGTGTGCATCTGTTATTTTAACATCAAAATATTTCTCTTGTTTTGATGCTCAGTCGAAATATATCTCTTGTTTCGGATCCATTGTAGCTTACTAATGGATCGGGTTAAACATCTAACGCGTTAACTGTCGGTCACCTGCTTCTAGTTCTTTCTTCTACCTTCTAGAAACAGATTGACGGTTCGCCGTTATGAAATTAAATATGCTTAGTCGGCATAAGCAGGCTATAAATCCTCCATCAAACAAAACTATTTTCTAATCAATTTCCTCTCAAAGAGAAGAAATCGATCAAGAGCGCTTCCTTTTCTTTCCCAAGGTAATTTGTAGAGGTGACAAAATCTAACATGATCCGAAAACCCGACCCGACCCATCCAAATCTAAACCCTACCCGACCCGAAAATGTTGACAAGTCAACGACCCGAAATCCGAAATATTCAAGACCCGAACGACCCGAGACCCGAATGATCCGAGACCCGGACGACCCGAAACCCGAATAACCCGAGACCCGAATAACCCGAATCTAAATGGCCTGAACTTGCATATAATGAATGCATGGTCATACACATGTTGGTTTCACTGTTATATTAGTATTATATATTATTTTATAATATCTTATTTTGTTTCTTATAATGTCAACATATTATTTTAGAAAATAATATATTAATTATATTGGTTTCTAAGACATAACATTATATTTGAGACTTTTGAGCTCAGCGGCCTCTTTTTACAGCTTGCGCAAAATTGAAAATAGATAGGTATTTATTTAATCAAAGATTTTTCATTACAAGTTAAACACGATGCGTAACTAGAGCTGACAAAATCTAACCTGACCCGAAAACCCGACCCGACCCACCCGAACCCAAATCCGACCCGACCCGAAAATATTGACAAGTCAACGACCCGAAACCTGACCCGATCCGAACCCGAACGGCCTGAGACCCGAATGACCCGAGACCTGAATGATCCGAAATCCGAATGACCCGACCCGAACCCGACCCGACCCGACCCACCAATTTGTCATGTTTTTTTTGTTTAGAATGAGTAGTTTAAGTTTTTTTTCCCTGTTGTGTTTGATCATCATCGATTTGTAGTTAGTTTAATTGATTTAATTCTCGACCTGAATCTAACCTCTTTAATCTTGATTCCCGTGTAACAGATGCAGATTTTTGTGAAAACCCTGACTGGCAAGATCATTACATTAGAGGTGGAGAGCTCTGACACAATTGATAATGTTAAGGTGAAAATTCAGGATAAGGAAGGAATTCCGCCAGATCAACAGAGACTCATCTTTGCTGGTAAACAACTTGAAGATGGCCGTACTTTAGCTGATTATAATATTCAGAAAGAGTCGACCCTTCATTTGGTTCTTAGATTAAGGGGTGGGATGCAAATTTCCGTAAAAACCCTAACTGGAAAAACAATTACGCTTGAGGTGGAGAGTTCTGACACTATTGATAATGTTAAGGCGAAAATTCAAGATAAAGAAGGTATTCCTCCAGATCAACAAAGATTGATTTTTGCGGGGAAGCAATTGGAGGATGGAAGGACTCTTGCTGATTATAATATAGAAAGAGTCGACTCTCCATTTAGTATTGCGTTTGAGAGGTGGTATGCAAATATTTGTGAAGACATTAACTGGAAAGTCAATTACTTTAGAGGTGGAGAGTTCTGATACAATTGATAATGTAAAGGCGAAAATTCAGGATAAAGAAAGGGATTCCGCCAGATCAGCAGAGGCTGATTTTTGCAGGGAAGCAATTGGAGGATGGAAGGACTTTGGCTGATTATAATATACAGAAGGAGTCTACTCTTCATCTTGTGCTTCGTCTCAGAGGCGGGTTTTGAAGTGCTGAACCTGTGGTGTTTCTATGAGTTGGTCTCGTTATTGTAATGATGATGGTATGTTTTGTGTCAAGCTTTTTTGAGTGTGTTATGAAGTATGGTAGTGTGCTATTTGTGGGATTTGGGTGGATGGAAACTTAAAGTATGAATTAATAAATAAATGTGATATCAGCTTTGCTTCATTCTGTTTTGACTCTTCCTTTTTTCATTCTTTTTAAATCATATTCTTTCTCTCTACCTTTTTTTTTCTGTTGTTGTGTTAGCATGAATGGAAATAGTTTGTTGTCTATTTTGTTAACTATGGTGTTTCTCGCACTGCTTTGGCGTAACTAATCATACTTCTATACTTCTCTGTGGCCGAGATTTGAACCTTGGTTTTCTAGGAACAAAGTGAACACTGCTGATACAACTTGGTTTGATACATCAGGACTCCTAAATTATTGAAGTAATAATGAATGCTTTTTGCGCTCAATATCTAAAAACAGTGCTTAGAATAGCATCTCCCTAACAAGATAGTGCAAATGAGCTTTGTGAGGCTATAGGGCCCTAGGGGTATGATCAAGCACCAAATAAAAGGAACAACAAATACATTTATTAATTCAGAATTCGTCATACTAAAAGAATATGCAACAAGTGCTTTTTCCAGCTAAATCCCATTCATATGTTACGCCAGAATTTGCAATCAAGACACTTCACACAGTGTGATAATTCACCACACTAAGTATGCAATTTAGAAATTAAATACTCATATATAGTATTTGATAATTCACCATCAAATGTTGGTCTCTTGTTATGCTCTCTTTTATATCCAAGTTTTGATTATTTCGCAGTTCTTCAGTATTTGTTCTACTCAATTTCAGTAGAAAAGAAAAATCCTCTGTATCAGGATATGGAAAATAGAAACTCTGTATTACTCACCCAATAAAAAATGACCCTGGTGACTGGTATAAGTGGTACAGGTATGTACCAGATACTAATTGAACAAGTGCCAAATTTTCAAGCAATGGAAGTAATTTCAAATATTAACTAGATAGTGCAAAAAGACTTTTATGAGATTAAAGGGGATCAAACACCAAATAAAAGGAACAACAAATACATTTATTAATTCACAATTCGTCATGCTACAAGGGGATTAAACATCAAATAAAAGGAACAACAAAAATATTTATTAATTCAGAATTTGTCATGCTACAAGAATATTAAACAAGTGGCCTTTTTCAGCTAAATCCATTCATGTCATGTAAAATTTACAATCAAGACACTTCACTCATAGTGATAATTCACCACACTAAGTATGCAATTTAGAAATTTAATACTCATATATAGTATTGATTCCTATATAATTTTTACCATTCAATTCCCTACTCAACCAATTCCATCTCATTCAAAGAACCCAAAGTAAACCGCTCCTCATTCTCCTGCTGCTCCAACGTCTCATACAAAGGCGCATTTTTCGTCTCAGGCAACCAGAAAGTAACCATCCCACTAAAAATCGCGAGTCCACCAAAAACCATGAAAGAAATTCCTGGTTTCAATCGTCCCAAAACCACCAAAACCGGCGCAAGTGCCGCCCCAAGCATAAGAGCTTGTCTAACCATCGAGACAGAGAAGTTCCTAACATTAGTAGGAAATAATTCTACACAGTAAATGTATATCACATCAAATGATAAAGAAACCGCCATGAAACCAATGGCTTCTATGCTTAACTGAATCCAGCTTCCTTTTCTTTTCGTTTTCCCGGAAAAGAAAATACATAGAAGACATGAGATACCAGAAATAAATGCCGATGTAGAGAATAAAGCCCTCCGATTGGTGAAGCTTAGGAATACACTGCCTATAAATACAGCCGGTATCTCCATTAAAGCATTTATTGCTACACTGAAATAAACATTGAAGTTAAGATTTTCAACATTTAATTGAATCCCATAATAAACAAATCCAACTCCAAATCCGGCGACCATGACAGTTAACATTCTCTTTCTTGCCCATCCAGTTGACCATAAACTCTTTGCCTTTTCAACTTCACCATTTTCATTACTAGTTGGACTCGAAATAGAAACATTAATTGGTATGATCTTGCCATTAAGCTTGGCAAATTTTGTTAAAACTTTCATGGCATCATCTTTACGCCCTTTTATCGCAAGCCATCTTGGAGATTCCGAAATAAAAGGAAGTACCACAACCGAATAAATCAACGGTAGAATAGAGATGATTTTATATAAATTTCTCCAAGAATGACGAGAAGGATAGGCAATCAACGGGAGGGAGAGGAACCCAAGGGTGAAGAAGAGGAAACCGTATTGGCCCACTTGGCCTCGCCAGGTTCTGCCAACTGTCTCGGTTGAGAGGACTAGACAGCAGATACCGATGCCTGATCGAGAGAAACCATTTGAGAACCGGAGAAGCGAGTAGATCCATATGTTTGGGGAGAGAGAGGTCAGAAAGGAAGTGATGGAAGTGAGAAGACATGATAAAAGAATGGTTTTTTTACGGCCGAGATACGAATCGGCTAAACGGCCATGTGCTGCTGATCCTGTTGAAGAAAGTTCAATTACAAATGTGAATTGTACAGGCTTAGTTGTCTGAATGGATACTTCTGTTTTGTAATTAAGGTGTAGTTGGAAATTTTAATTTTTTTGTTCATGATGAAAGACAAACAAAATGTAAATAGTAAATTAATGACACTAGAAAAAAATTTAGGTAAATAGTAAATTAATGACACTAGAAAAAAATTTAGAGTGCATGTACATAATTGGCATGATTTGTTTTTATTAGGTTTGGGAGATATGATTGGATGGGTAAGTTTAACAGCGTTAGGTTTTTCAATCAATAGATAAAAGTACCAGAATATCTAATCTTTCCACTTTCAAGTAAGAGAATACCTACAGCTCAAGATATTGAAAATGACATGATTAAATTGATAGAAAACAATAAATTGTCGTGAAAATAGCAATAGATTTCGAAAGGTGTTGTTTCTGTTGCATGTCGCTTTTAGTTTATTGATATAGTAATACTAACAAGCAGTTTATAAACAATTTTCTTAGAAAGTAGGCATGATTACAGACTATTGCAAATTTTATCGAAAAAAAAGTGATGTTTTAATTAAGTACTGCTGCACGGAAAGATATCTGATTTTTTTAATATGCATAAAACAAGGCTTAGGATATGCGTAATATATCTCCCTCAAAAAAGATATTCGTAATATATTAGTAAACTATCGAACATACTATGAACTTCCTCACACTTCCAATTTTTTAATTGAACTTTATCATACTTTCATTTCAGAATTAGAAATTATTTTTGAATATGTATGTAATTATCATCCCTCCTTCCTCAATTAATTGAGGCCAAAATTTTAATGCTTACCTTCTTGTATCTCAACCCAAGGTTGTCCAACGCCTAGTCTAAAGACTCGTAGTACTATAAAGGTATTCAAGAATTTTGTTTAAAATCCATCAATATTATATATGTAAGTTAACACAACATGGATGTTTTCGAAGAATAAATCAGTCAAGTGTATCGAAATTATAATCACATTGATCTTCTTTTTTGATGCTCTAACATATTGAGTTGAGAGACTTTGCTTAATATATGTTATATAATTGTATTTGACGGGACTTAAACTCATGATTTATTGCTTCATGTGCAAATGATTTACCCAACTCAGTTATGGGTCATTTGCAATCACATTGATCTTCAAGGGATGCCACAATAATTAATTCTAAACTGAGAATTGAAGTAACAAGAAAAACAAACCTATGAGTGATCCAAGGAAGAACAAAGAAGCAGGAATTCCAGCCCTAAACTTTTTGTCACAAATAAGCCCCCATTCGGCAATAGTCGAGCTTTTATCTCCTCCGACCCACTCCCACATGCCGGAATTGAGTGTACAAATCGAGCTGGCATCACAACCAAATCCCTTGCACTTCCAATCAGGCTGAGCATCGCTAAAAATAGTTATTAGAGTATTTTGTGAATCAAATATCCATGCAAGAGATACCAAGAACACGTGAAGCAATTGTGAAAACCCGAAAGAACCAACGTGTTGTTCTATAATCTCATCGATTGTTAGTTCCTTATGTGATGAAACTAGGGTTTTGCTTTCTTCCGAGGTTTCGGAAACTAGGTCTTGGAGGTCTCCCATGGTTGATTTGATTGATATCTTTTTTTGGAGATGATGTAAAATGTGAGTTGCTAAGGGATATAACGAGGGAAATAAGGAGAGGAACTCAAAGGGTGTGGCTTTTATTATGGTCTCTTGCGTTACTGTTCTATGTTGGGTTCTTCTCCATTTCATAATTTTCATATGAGGGAGGAGTCAGGACCAACATAATTGGCATGCATAGAGATAATTGTTGCCTCTATTATTCGTTTCGAATGGAGAGGAAGAGAAACTTAAGATTTTTGGCTCTGCATCATCCCCATTTAAAGGTCTTTTCTTCTGTTAAGGGAAGGGTGGCTCATGACGTTATGTGGCATTATCATTGTTCCCAGTGAGTAAAGCTGAATGGGCGAGACTGAGTTATTGGTGGTCTGTGTAATGAGTTCGGATCTCTACCCTTTATATTTGTAGGTTTACAGCAAGTCCTGATATTGCAATTTGTAAATCTCTTAATTTGTAGTATATGTCTAGGTACAGAACCACACACACCGTAGGCTAGAGAGGAAGGAACATCTGAGTTGTGTCCTACTCATTTTCCACGAGGGATAGCTTCTCATTTACATAAGCATGAGTCGGGATCCTCTATTTCATTTGGGTCACTAATTTAGTGGAGGAGCATATTCCAGGCAACCTTATAATGGCTTCAATTGTATTGCTTCTGATTGGTTAGATGTAATTTAATATTGTTTGTCGCATTAGTGGCTGCCTATGTGTCTGAAAATTCTTTGTTACAGATGCAGTCAAGTAGAATGTTAAATCATTATGTTGGCTTCTAATAAAATAATACAAAAATATTAGATAATCATGCACAGTTAGCCATATTAGGTGCTTGCCAAGTGAAAGAAAATAATAGTAAATTGAGTAATACACTAACCCAATATAATAACTCCACTCCATCAACAGTATAATCACACAAACTCAATCAACAGCAGGCATTAATCAAGATAGGACTAATATCATCACACATGTACAAACAGAGAATTGGAAGTGACATTCTTGTGTAGTGGAATTTTCTCTTGAGTCCTAGATAACTAAACTAGGTTAAAAAGAAATCATCCCACTAAGACAGCATTAAAATCACTATATATCCACTTAAGTAGAGGTGGCAAATGGGTGGGGTGGGTCGGGTCAGGTCAATTCGGGTTGCGGGTCGTTCGACTCACTGGTGGAGATGAGATTATACTAATTAGTCATCGAATCAGATTTATAGTAACTCAAATCCAAGGGTAGAGAAATATACGCTCTCTCCGTTGATACGAGAAATTTGTTCAAAATTAATATATAGGATTAATCCCTACATAAGATGTCCATAACAAGCAAAACAATTAGAACAGGTAAAACAAAAAAATGAAATATATATGATAGATAATCCATGTTTAACCAACACAAAAAGAGAAAGAACTCCAGAGCTACATTAGATTAGGGACAATCCAAAAGCTAGACCAGGCACGAAGGCGGACCACATCTTCTGTAATATCAGCTTCTAAATTGTGCTTGCAGAGGCGAGATACAGACCTTTCTGGAACCTTCGAGAGTTGGCTTTTTATGTAATATACACATTTCTCTTTTAATTCACTAAAACCAGTAGAGCTCATGGCGAATCCTTTTGACGAGTTTAAGAAGAACATTAGGTCTTTGATTTCATATTTGACCCAACTCGGTTTACCATTTCCATGATCCAATATATAAGCTTCAAAATTTTGATCCTCATAATCCAAATCATCAGAAGCAAACTTGCATAATTTAAAGACTTTTATCAACTCTCCCTTTATCTTCATTAAAACACTTTCCTTCCTAACTAGGTGAGAGCTTTGATTTGGAGGAGACAATATAGTATATAAGACATCACGAGTTATCATATCTTCAGCAATTTTGTGATAAATGGAGTCAGCATAATAGATCCCATTGTGACAAAGATGATCGTACCGGTACAGCTTACGGAGGTCCGCCAAGGAGTGCAAACTGCACAGAAGCGGATAAGGTCAGTAATATCAGGGAGTTTCTTCGAGATGAGGTGGATTGGGCCTGGAGGGAGTTCCGCCCAATCTCTTTTTCTCGCCATTGAACGGGACGATGATGAGCAAGTAGTCGGCTACCCACAAATCCTAAAATAATTAAAAAAATTTATCATTTCTTCCCTTCTTTTTGGGGGTGTTTGTTTTGAGGTTTTAAATGGCATCCATGAGTTGAATACATTCCCGTGTTTGGAAGAGTTATTAGGAAATAAAGTAATGGAAGCCATGATGTCCTAGGTAATATTTGGTGGAAATATGATTACTACAATATTGGTGTCCTTCCCCATTTCCATGATGAGGAAATGTAAAAATAAGAAAAGAATTTTTATATAAAGAAAATTTTCTCCTCACAAATTTGGAATGTCAAATATGCCAAGATTTTCTACATTCCTTGAAATAGATACATCAAACCAAACATGACAATAACGGATGCCTTGAAATTTTATTTATAAAAAATATGATTTTTTGGAATCCACGCATTCCAAGTCATCGTTCAATAACCGAACCAAACACCCTCTTTGGAATATGATGATAGAGGTGACATACGGACGGATTGGGTCATCGTCGGATTTGATTAGCACGGGTCGGGTCGGGTCGGGTCAGTTTAGATCTTGTGTCGGCCGGACCCTTTTCAGTTTAGAACTCAAGTTAGCACTTGTGATATGCTCTTTGGGTTCCGGCCAACCGGATTCGGGTTGCATTTGCTCAGAACATGTAAATTCTGACCTATTCTGAATCTGGAGTAACCTGAACCCAAACAACTCGAAACCCGTGATGGTGAAACACTGATAATGCGAAACGTTAACGACCCAAAATCCCACTGACTTGAATGACCTGTCCAATTGACCTGAAAATAATCTAGAGTTTTGACCTTATTGGACGAACATGTTGAAATTTATGGATTCCTTATTTAAAAAAATACTTAACTAAATAATCTTAAATGTGAATTTGAATTTTGAATGACTCAAGAGACCCGCCCGACCAACTGGAAAACTGACCCGACCTGAACTAATCTACCCGAGCCAAAACTTTTACTAGAACCAATCAACATGTAACCTGAACGACACAAACCCGAAATTAATTGGATTGACCCGTAACCCGAACTAATTGACCTGACCCCTAACCCAAATGACTCGAGCCAGATCCAAAACCCGAAATATCTGAATGACCCGTGAATTTAGGTGGCAAATCTAACTAGAGCCCAAGAGACCCACCCGACCCACTAGAAACTCAACTTTACCTAAACTAATCAACCTGGACCTGAAATTTTACCCGAACTAATCCAGGTTACGAAATTTTACCTAACAGCAGCAATCACGGACCAAAATCCAATCCAAAACTAAAAACACCTTAACTAATCAATAATCAACTGGAACCCGAAACAACCCGAATTGACCCGAAATGGAATTTTGAAGTCCTAGTTAGATTAAATTATTTTCGTGTTATATTCGGGTTTCAGCCTTTCGGGTTGGTTTAAAATTAGTACTAACTTCAGTTCGGTTCAACTCTGATCTTGATTTATCGGGTCTCAGGGTATCGGGTCACGACTTATATCGGGTTCGGGCAAGTTGAGTTTTATGTCCGGTCGGACTAGAGTAGTCTCTTCGGATTTATAGAATAGATCAGCATTCATAGATCAATATAACAAGTATTCTTGGATTGTGTACTAGCATAAATATATCCCAAATTTAGCTTCAATTTTTTAACCAATTATCCAACAAATAAAAAACACACTTATTAATGAAGAAAAGAAAAGCGATCTCTTATCATGTATTCCTCAAAAAAAAAAGTCGAAAAAAGAAAAAAGAAAAGAAAAGAAAAGAAAAGATGAATAAGATGATCAAATCGCTATATGATCAGAAAAAAATAAAAATTCACATCACGTACCAATTTGGCATATTGGTACATAGATGCATTCCGTTATCACCCAACCATGATGGCCTAATGTCATTTTACATTTACATAGTGCCAATTTCATCAAAATAATCATGATTACATCTAGTTTTAGCAAAAATCATGGATTAGGGATTATTTCAGCAAAATAAATATGGATTGGGGTTGATTTAAGCAATCAATTTTGGATAAAACTTATTCAGTAAAACAAAATTAAGAAAGAAAACGAACCTGAAATTGGAATTGATCACTGGAAAGCTTTCTCAAAATATGTCTCTCAACAACAGCCCCTAAAAAAAATTTCTCATTGCCTATGGGTTAGAAACGAAGGACGAGCTGAAGAAACGCAGGCATAGAGAAGAGCGGTGGAGAAGAGGAAAATGTAATGAGGCGCGAGAGAAGAAAGCGAGCATGGTGCGGGACTGCTTCGCTGGATGTTTGATGTTTATGACCGTAGCTTCCTGGGCCTGATTATTGGCCCATTAGACCTTGCATGAGTCCAATTAACGGGCACAAATTAGTCAATGTCAATGACGAGTAACTCTGAAGTTCATAAAACCCCCAAAGCAAGCTCATCTCCTTCCCTTGGTTATTATTTCCCGAACGCAACCGAACTGACAGGAATATTATACTAAGAAGAAGAATTTACGTGGCAAGGAAATAAATAAAATCAACAAATAATAGAAAACCGATCCTTTGGATAGGCGGGACAAGTCTTCACTTTGGGACTCAAAATTTTAGAGCTTCAAAATTATTTATAAGTATATATATAATATAATCTATAATATTAAAAAAAAGTCATAACCCAATAGACATATTACTTTTGCATTAAGTAGAGAGTCAATATATGAAAATTTTATTTTACAAATCTGTCTCACTTAAATCCGGTGGCTCCAAAATGAAATAATATATATAAGGATATATATATAAGACGCATATAGAAAGAGATGAGGTCAAGGTAAGTTATATTTCAACATTTGATATGGTTGCTGATCCTTTAACGAAAGGAATCAGTTTTAATGATTTCATCAAGCATGTTAACTTGATGGGACTCAGAAATGTCTGAGTTGTTTTGTAACTAGCTCTATCCAATATTTGGAGTAACCTAGTAGCATGAATGTGAATATTGATCACGAATAATAAGAGCTTATGCAAATGGTCTATATAGTATAGAGTAACCGGTTGTCATAATTTTTTTTTTTTGTTCGGCAAATGCACAAGTGGGAGATGTTAGATACATTTCTATATGTGCCTTTGTCTCACAAGGAAACTATCAATTATGATCATATACATAGAAAGGGGATTAATCAAATCAGGGGGCGTAGCTGGAGGGCCGTGTATGGAAATGAATCTTGTGCGTTCTCACTAAGGTTAGGGTTTCTTAGTGCTATAAAAGGGAGACTCTTACCAGAGGAGAATACACACCAAAATTCATTCAATACACAGAAATCCCCACCTCCTATAACCCAGCCCCTAAACCTGAAACCCTGATTCGTTTCCTACATCTGGTGGCTCCAAAACGAAATAAAAAAAAAAATCACCATATTTGCTCTATCTGACTTGGAAATTGAAATTTTATTTCCTTTCTCACTTCTATCATTTCTAATTTTTTATGAAAAATCATTCCTAATAATTTAAACATGTCCTAATAAAATAATATCACTAGATTGGGTCGCATATTAGTCCGTCAATTGAATTAAAATGAGTACACAACAAGAAGAAAAAAATGTA
Organism: Juncus effusus; assembly: GCA_027726005.1. NCBI lineage: Eukaryota > Viridiplantae > Streptophyta > Magnoliopsida > Poales > Juncaceae > Juncus > Juncus effusus. The sequence goes on along the minus strand of CM050897.1, from coordinate 8,454,931 downwards.
TGCTTTGCAATCTATTTATCTCTTCCCTTTTCTTCTGAAGATTTATATGATATTTTTATTATTTATCTTCTTTCAAATTTGTTCTTTGAAAAATATTACAATAATTTTATATATGATTTATTTATTATTATAACAATTAACACAATTATTAATTATAGAAAATTTTATTGTAGTCATGCCGGTTATAAGAAATTTTTTATCTGGACATGAAAAAAGAACAAAGAAAGAAAAAGAAGACAATTTTAAGAGAAAAAGGGCTCAAAAAATTCCGTTTTGTGTCTATGATAGCACAGAATCGGCTCTGAGAAAACTCATTTCTGCGTAACTTGATCATGACGCACATAGTCGATTAATAATTTCCCCTAAAAGAAGGTAGACATGGTAGTAAACCAAACCTACGGCCAGAGCTAGGATTAGGAAATAGCTTATGCTTATAGACTGTTCGTATCTTATCATGCATATCAAGATTGTAAGTTCACATCAGCTTGCAACTTCTATAGTTTCATCTCCAAAATAAATATGCAACAAAATTAGCCAATAAAAATATCAAATCAAAAGCACATTTCAGCCTAAAACCCAACTTAACACAGTCTTCAAACTTCTAGTCTACATAATAAACACACACTAAATGTCTTCAAACTTCAAAATAAAACAAACCCACACAACCAAACCAAGTTCCAAACCATCCGACCTCACATCACAAACACAACATTACACATGACAAGAGATAACCATACAAATATCTTTCATAACACAAACACTAAAACATAATATAAAAACCAAGTCCATAATAGTATTAGAACTAAACCTCCCGTCTTAACTCAGCCACCTCTGATCCTCTGCCTCTTGGTCGGCCTTACACTTCCTCTTCCTCCTCGTCCTTGTCCTCCTCCTCCTCCTCCTCTTCCTTGTTGTCCTCTTCCTCTTCCTCTTCCTCTTCCACTTCCTCTTCCTCTTCCTTGTTGTTCTTCACTAGATCCTGCTCCTTGTTGTTCCTGATTCTGCACCTCATTTAATGGTGAAAATATTTCATCTCCCGGAACAAACTCATTGATAATCACAAGCACTTCCTTGAGCTCACGCAAGATTTTCAAAGAGAACTCTTTCAAACTCCATTCTCCTTCTTCTTCTATTTTCTTCTTGCATTCCGCCCCAATATCCTTAATTTTCTTCGCCTTCAAGATAACAAAAAAGTTAGCTAGATATTAATTAATGTTAAGTAAACAGTAATTAGAAAATGTTTGGTTGAATATACCGTTATGTGGGTAACGCCTGCCCTAACTTGATACAAAAGATCGCGAAGTGGACCGGGTTGATCTCGCGTAATCATTTTCTCTGGTTGGAGATATCGTCTAGAATTATTAGCATACCACTCTATATAATTATCATAATTGGTACTATCATAGTCTCTCGGCTCCTCAAAGATCGAGTTTGCACGGTCGGTCCATTGACTCACATACATCGCATGTCTAATCGCCCAATTATTAGATCCACCCGGGTTCTTATTAGTACACTTAAAAGCATCAATATCACAAGGCGTGGGAGGGTAATTCTGATATTTTCCAAATTGCCGCATAACTCTATGCGTATTATGAGGTTCCACCATCCAAAAATGGATCAATGGGCCTGAATAATTCCATAAATGCCTAGAAGCGGTACAAATGGGAGGGAGCAGATCAAGGTCTTCCCTTGAATAGGGCTCCCAATTCACTTGATATTCACGTAAATAATCAATTTCGTCTCGATAATACTCTAAACATTTACCGACGTTTTCGGTCCAGGCATGGAGTCCAGACCATAAATAGCCATAGGAGGGACGGAGTTCTGGTCTCTGATCAAAATCACCTAATGTAGGTATTGGTTTGCCTGGCCGAATTTTGGGCCGGCCCATGAGGAATCTTTCCCACGACCAAATCTGAAGTAATAGAAGTGGGCCTCCGATTTGTCTCGTAGGTTGTCGACAAGCTCTGCAAAGTTCGCGATTTAAATACGCCAAAGTCGCACTCCCCCAACTATACTTTCCTACTTTACTCAAATTCCTAAGAAATGGGAGGTAAGTAATCGAAATGGAATCACCAGATAAATCTGTGAAGAGTAAAGAACCCAACATCATTAATATTAAAGCACGAACATAACATCGGGTCCTAGCCTCATATTCTTCATTTGTCTCTTCATCATTTTGATTAGGCAATATGCTGAAATTTTCCTTTAACCATGAAATGTTAATGGATGTATTACTTCCGGGTCGGAAAGTATTATCATCAACTTCACAACCGAGATATTCACGTATCATGTTATGCCATTCTTCAGTACTTCTTTTCGCCTTCTCAGGAATAACGGGTTCGCCATCGATTGGTAACCCTAATAGTACAGCCACATCCTGAAGAGTTACCATCATTTCCCCAACAGGAAGATGGAATGTATGTGTCTCCGGCCTCCACCTCTCAACTAAGGCTGTGATCAAATACTTATCAGCACATATGTTTCCAATTTTGTAGAGGCCATAAAATCCGGCATTGACGATATAATCTACGTATTTATCATGCATGTCAAAACTATTAAGACAATGCTTTCGGACAATCAAAGGTTCGATTTTAATGTCCTGTAAAACCAATTCAGATCGATGAGAAGCTTGTTGGGTAAAGAGAGGTGGAGGGGTTGGTGCCGGGTTAATTTCATTGGGTGGATTCACATCAGGCAAGTTAGGATTGTTTGGAATTGAAGAGGGGTCATAATCGTCATCATCTCTTGAGACGGAGTTTGAAGATGAAGAAGGAACCATGGATGGATTGGACGATCTCGAGTCTCTTGTGAGCTCGCCACGGCTTCCGCAAACTCCGAGTATAGTTGGGCGTACAACGTGCTGACCACGAGAACGACCTCGCCCTAGGCCCCTCTCATTTGTTCTAAAAGTGGTAAAAGAAATAATGTTAGTAACTTCAACGATAACACCTGACATTCAACTGAATCAATTGAACTAATTGTGTAGGAAGTGATGCATAGATGAGAAAGTAGACCTTAGGTCGAGAGATGAGTCTGTCTCACAGAGGTTTTGAATTGGATCATTCCCTAATAGATTGGAAGGTGGAGATGACCTTGAATGTTGGCCTAACATCATTGGAGAATTTGGTCTAAGTCCGCCATGTCCAAGGCCTCTAGTTGCGACAAGACCACGACCAACATCAAAAGTAACCCGCTCAGTTACATTATGGACAGGAACACGACTTCGGCCTCGCCCTCTCTCCATCGTTCTTCAAAAATCAATGATATAATTAAATGTTAGTGACTTAAGCTTGATGATAGAAAACTTTTCAAGTTCCATAAGTATTGATCATAAAATATACCTTAGATTGAGGGGTCGGTCCGCCTCAAGAATGGCCTGATTTGGGGATTTGAGAAATGGATTTGGATCCTCCTGGATGACATTTGATAACGGAGATGGAACAACAGTTGAACTAGACGAACCAGATTGTTGGCCTAATTGGACGTTGGAATTTGGTTTAAGCCCGCCACGCTGGCCACGACCAATGGCGGATATAGTTGCTTCTTTTGTTCCATGCTGGCCACAACCAATGCCATATATGAGCGCTCCTTCTATTCCACGCTGGCCACGACCTTGGCCTACTCTCTCCATTCCTAATCTCGAGGGAGAACTACAAGTGAGTGTAAGAATCAATCTCAATAACAAATTTAAAATTTGTTAAGTTGGATTCATTATTGATAAAATCTTTCACAATTATCATACAAGTGTAACATAATCCAACTAATACAATAAAAATATGGTTGATGAGGCATATTATATTTTTGGGTAAAATAGTTTCTATTTATGCTTAGTGAATATAACTTGACTGGTGTTATTTTATATCGTGACTAATTTGTAAACAAAACTTCTCCCGTATCTCGACCAGTTAACAAAATATTAAGTCGATATCTATGATTACGGCATCATATGTAATGTGACCATGACAATGAGTGTTATTCGAGCTAAGGGATCAATTCAAAATATATACGCGATCTTAAACAATACACAATTACAAATAACAACAATAATAATACTAATACTAATACTAATAATATAGAGAAAATATTCTTAGCTTGTAAACTTAACCGTTCAAACCCGAAACCTATATATCCCAAATATTAAAACTCGACTGACCGAAATTTAAATTGTCTGACCCGATTAACATGAAATGAAAATAGGAACATGCAAACTTTAGCCTGCTTTGACCCGGCAATAATTCAATCTGAACCTAAAAATCAATACTTGACTAGATCGAAAGGAGCACCGACCAAATCAGAGACATGATAACTCGATATATCTTTAGTCAACATTGACTTGAACCATACATGAACGCAACTCAATCTTGTCAGATCTAGCCCGATCAAACCTTGCAGGACACAGCTAGAAGTAGTAAGTCTTGTAAATTGAATTATTTTTTAAGGAATCATTGAGAATACAATAATAGATTAAACAAAACTAAGATTATGACAACAAGTTAGATAGTATCATGGACAATAATAAACTATAGATCTAAACATTTTCCAAAACAACTATATGCAATATTTAATGATAACAAACAAGATCTACAAATTTTTCAAAAAGGAATTAATATGTAGCTTTATACAAAATAGATCTTTGACAACAAAAAAGAAATCCAACACATATTGAATGTGAAACCAAGAAATAAGCAATAAAGTTTTCTAATTGCATAAAAACACAAGATCAAATAGTATACCTTAGAATCGAATGGACTTTTGTAGAAGACAGAAAAAAAAACTCTTCAAAATAACGAGGATTTATGATTCAATTTAAGATTAGGATTATTGGCTTGGTCTGGAAGAAAAATAGAGGCTTGAAAGAGGAATCAGATTTGTTTATCTTAATTAGTGGGAGATTGGGTTTTATTAACACTTTAGGACAATGTCGACCGTGGATTTTGATGCCAACCGTAGATTTAAGTTGCGTGTAAATTCCGCAATCCATTTTTAAGCCCCGCAAATAATGAAATCGGAAATGTACAAGAACTTACTAATTAATTATTCACACATATAGTAACTTAATTCAAGAATACACAATTATCATGTAATCATATTACACATGCAATGATCCATATCCATATTATAATGATACAAGATTTTTTTTATATAATGGAGAAGGCTAGTCTCAAATTCATTTTTGTTGATAATGGGAATTAAACTTTCAATCTCTTGAATCACATACATGATATATAACCAACTAATCTAGAAACTATTGGCTATAATGATACATGATTTAATAATAACAGACAATAAAAATATATGATAATATGGAAAATAAATAAATGATAAAAAATATAAGAAAATAAATCTTTATTTCAAAATTTCACAAAGTACTTGCTCAATTGCTCATCGTCATCACATAAAGTAAGATATGGATTTCAATTTTGACTTCATTAATTTCAGCTAAACTCCTTCTAAGTGTTCTCCACAATTATCTCAGTGCTAAACAATTTTAGATATAAATCAATAGGTGTTGATCATCCTAAAAAAGAAATGATACAAGGCCTCCTCATAATCTTCATTTTTTGGTCTAACAAATAGGGTCTCATTCGGATAATCCATCGAACAACTACTCTTCCTCTTGTAAAGCATACTCGGCTGATGAGATAACTTGACACCAGGAAGTTTTTAGAGAGTCCACATGTCACGACACTATGCACTGACACACATATTGTAACGTCAGCCAAGACAAAGCTGGCCTGGGCTGTAAAGCGTGAATGCATTAGGCTGGATCCCACCTATACAATGAATTTGTTTATTTAGATTTACATAATTTCTAAAACAAGATTTCACATACAATGAACTTGTATTTACATAGCGTTTTTAAAGTTACTGCTGGATTTGTTTTTCAGTGGTGAAAAAAATAGAACAAAAACAGAACCATTTTCGAGAATAATTCCTTCATTTTTGTTTGTTTTGTTTTGGGCTTTTCCTTGTTTTGGGCATAAACAACAAACGTAGCTCAGCTGGGACGATCCATCATTTCACATCTCGAGTAAGTCCATGGAAGATCACAACCATTCTAGTAAAAAAATCGTATATTTGGGCTAAAATTAATTTTTTCTTTCTTGTATGAACAAAACTTATCACAGCTCTAGTTAAAAATTCGTTTATTTGGGCCAAAATTCATTTTCTCTTCCTTGTATAAATAAAACTTCCATATGACTTTGTTTTGGGCTGGGTAGAGAAATTATTTTATTAATTTTTATCACACAAGCTAATTACTACGAGCATTCATGTTACATTGCGTTTTTCTAAAATTTATTGCTAATCAAAGATAATTATTTTTTTTAACAACCCTTAGGCAATAAATGATAAATCAAAATCATTAGAATATATATTAGAAGTTCTGTTATTTAAACATTAATTTTCTTTCAATATATGAACCCAATACATAGAAATTGATTAATTTGTTCTGGACAAAAAAGTAAATGTTTTTAGCCTTAATTACTCTCGTACAAAAAAAGTGAACCTTAGGTAATTAGAAGAGAAGGGATACCTAGGTATGTTGAGAGGATCATCTTGATAGAAATAGATGTATAGACTTGATTTGAATGCAATGCTTGAATTGTATGGTGGTCTGTGTATATATTTTTTTTATTGCAATGCCCCTAAGCTCTTATATCAATAAGCAAGTCCATACATGATATTACATTTTAATGATTTACTATTACAATATCCCTTTTATAACTTGCTTCTAAAAGGAAATACAATAAAAGATAACATGTGTATTTTAATCTATCTCCTCAATTCGAATAGAACTTCGTGGTTGCCATCTTTTCTATTGATATCTTCGTCTGTGTATATTCAGTGATAAAGGAGGACATATCACTGAAATCAAGGCTTATCAAGAAGATTTAATTCCTTTATCTTCTCATAATCCTAAATTTGTGTGTGGTTTATTTTGCACTATGTGACGATTTCCTCCTTGTCGGCATCATTCTCATGCATGTAGCAAGTTCAATCCTCCAATTTTTTTTTCTCATTGACTTGATAAAGTCTAAGACCATGTGAGGGTCAGTAGGCCCAGTCGATATTGCAAGTGAATAAGTGATTTAACATTCATTACCAACTTAATTTTCACACATTGAGAAAATGAACACATGAGCAGTTATATGCCATAAGAATATGAGTAAAGTTAGACAAACAAATCATTGACAAACGGCTGAATATGAAAATTGATAATTTTTTCTCTTTCCTTTCGGAATAGGAACTGAATAATGTGTGACGTGGAGAGAGAGACAAGAGACACATCAACCGTTTGTCAATAAATTATCAAATTGATTTGTTTGTCTAGACTTACTCAGTTAATTTGGTATTATTATTATAGGGAAAATATTTCGCACCTTCCGGACAAGCATCTTCTAAGCACTGCCTAAAATATATTTTTATCTTTTAGTTGTCCACTATATATTTATATAAAATAATTATGTAATTTTACGTGTCCATTATAATTTTTCAACATTATAAATTTTAAAATGAGTAATTTTATACATTTTTATTTTGAGAAAAGTTCATTTTTGTCCACCTCAACTAGTGAATTATGTCATTTTTGTCTCTCAACTTTTAATTGGTTCAATTTTAATCCATCAACTATTCAATAAGTATATTTTTTGTTTTTCCATCTGTTAAGTGCTCACGTATATGTTAAATTCAAAATGTAAGTAATGACGTAAAACATATTCTTGATAGTTGACACATGTAAGTAATGACGTAAAACATATTCTTGATAGTTGACACATGTAAGTAATGACGTAAAACATATTCTTGACAGTTGACACATGTGCTGATGTAACAATTATGATGTGATAAATATTTGAAAAAAATAAAAAAAATCTTTAATTTCCCAATATTCTTAAAACATTATTTTCATTAGAAAATATATACATTGTTTGCGCATATTTGTTTTAAAAAAAAAGTAACATGAAATTGTTTATGTATAAATAATGCATGTTATGTCATTGTTTACGTGTCAAATTTTCCTACATGTAAGCACTTAACAGATAGAATGACTAAAATGCACTTGTATAAGAGGTGAGTAAAAGATCCGACATTTCGATTCATTAGAAAGGAGGACAATTGCGAAGCAAATGCCCCGACCAACCTGACACATATTCTCCAGGTTGAGTTTGACAAAAAAGAGATGTCAGTCCTCTGAAGAGGAAGACTGGTAAGATGAACTGAGGGGGTCGATGCAATGTTGTGAACCCAGTGGAGTTTTTATCACTACTTATATTTCTCAGTGGTGTGTAGGGTTACTTTATATTCTGTTTATTAGGTTTGTTGGGTATGTAATATAACTTTATTAGTGTTTTATATATGCCTATGGGCTTTCAATAAAATAAAAATAATTTTTTAAATCAATATTATTGATTTTTTTCATATTAATACCTGTCATATCATGAAATTATTTACTTAAAAATATGTATTTAAGTTGGGTGATTGGTTGCAATTATTTACTTGACTTTTTGAAAAGTTTTGTGTATAGGAACTTTTTAGGGGGGATTTTAAAAATAATACAATACTATGTAATTACTAAAAAGATGGTCTTGATTAAATTGTTAATTAAATACAAAATGACAATATTTTTTAATTAAATTATTAATTAAAATAAACAAACTAATTAAATTATTAATGACTGGTTAACTTAAATTATTAATAAAAATTAATTTAAAAGAACAATAATAATTAAATCAAATTTAAAAAACATGTTAATTATTAAATAAAATAAATTATTAATTAAGTTTATAAACTAATAATATAAGTTCAATTATTAACAATAAATTAAAATAATAATCAAATATTATATTATATTATATTATATTATATTATATTATATTATATTATATTATATTATATTATAGAAAACTTATTTAAACAAATTCCTACACATTTACTAATCAGCATCCAAACACATCACTTTTGCAAGCACCCTAAAGTTTTTAATTCTCTAGAATTTGGATTTTGCAAATCATAATCCCTAGAAATATCCTAGAAAAGTTTACAGATCCAAACATAGCCTTATACAGTTAGTCTTTGCCCAATCACTGACGAGGACCAATCATCTTAGGAATGCTTTGCTCATGATTCTGTTGTAGACCTTTGTTAAGATGGATGTTTATACGCCTTATACATATTTAGAGCAATGAGTTCATATTATATTATACCTACATACAATACAAAGCTGAGTTTTCCTCAGCTTTCTGAGTCCAACTTTTGAGGGATTTGTTTCCCATCTCCAAATTGTACCCAACCTATTCAAGTTTTTGTTTTTTTGTTTCTTATCTTCAAATTATACACAATTTATTTATTACTCTATTTTTTACACAAGATTATTAAAAATTATGAATGTTTCATTATATTAAATTTTGAGCATCTTAAATTGCAAAATTTGAAAGCGTGACGGTTTTGAGTACGCCCAAAACACGATGCAATTTTTTATATACTATTTTGTCTGTTCTACGATATACCATTTTTATATATTGTTTCATTGTTTTACTTATATATTGTTATCAAAATATGAAACCTACAATAATCCAATTTTAGTCCAAAACACGATGGATTTCTAATATCAAATTTAGTCATATGTCTTAAAATATAAAATATACGATGCAATGATTTAAAATTTATTATCATTATTAAAAAGTAAAAAGTACTATATATTTTAAAAGTCTAATAACATATATTGTATTTTTGAACATACTTATTAGAGGTGGCAAAATCTGACCCGACCCGACCCACCCGAACCCAAACCCGACCCGACCCGAAAATATTGACAAGTCAATGACCCGAAACCCGATCCGACCCGAACCCAAACGACCCGAGACCCGAAATACCCGGAACCCGAACGACCCGAAACCCGAAATACCCGAGACCCGAACGACCCGAGACCCGAACGACCCGAGGCCCGAATGACCTAAACCCAATGTTATCAGAACCGGACCGGACATCGACCCGGAAGAGTCTCGGGTCACCGGTTCACTGGTCAAACCAACGGGTTAACCGGTTCAATCGTTATTTTTTTCATAATTATAATTTATAAATAAATAAAATAATTTTGTATGTACCCCATAAATTTTGAAACAAAAAAAAATTCAAATATCAATATCTTAACATTATTAATGCCAACATAATCATACAATCAACACAATTAAGAATAAATTGACAAATCTAACTTAAACGAAAAAGGATTAGAGAACAAAAATAGTCCATGTTAAACAACAATTAATAATTTAATATCAAGAAAATGATCCACACTTGCATAATTCCTTGATTTTGTGCAATTTCTCCCAAAAATAAAGGGTGCTTTTATCTCCACAATGGAATATATTGATTTACTTGAAAGAATATATCTTTATGTTATACTCAATAGATTTGATTGTTCTTTCCATTTATAAATAATTGAAGTAAAAGAGGAAATAAAGGAGAAGAGGGGAGAACAAAAAAGAACCAGGAAAAAAAAACCATAAAAGTGTAATTCAACAAAAAACCAATTTTTTGGTCCGGTCTATTAACGGTTTTCTAACTAAACGGGCCGGCTCAGCAGAGTTAGACCGGGTTAAGTACATATCCGATCCAATAACAAAACCGAACCGGAAATCCTTCCGGATCCGATTTTTTTCGGTTGAACCGCCGGTCCGGTCCGGTTTTTATAATACTGCCTGAACCTTAATGACCTGAACTTGCATATGTTATTATACAACTTGCATATGAATGAATGATCATACAACTATTGAGTTCACTCTTATGTTATTATTATATATTATTTTATAATATTTTATTCTATTTCTAATAATGTCAACATATTATTTTAGAAAATAATATATTATTTATATTGGTATCTAAGACATAAAACTCTATTTGAGACTTTTGAGCTCATCGGCCATTTTTTACTTACGCAAAATTGAAAATGGATAGATATTTATTCAATCAAAGATTTTTCAGCACAAGTTAAACACATTGCGTAACTAGAGCCGCCAATATCTAATCTGACCCGAAATCCCAACCCACCTGAACCCAAACCCGACCCGACCCGAAAATGTTGACTAGTCAATGACCCAAAAACCCAACCCGAACCCGAACGACCCGAGACCCGAAATATCCGGAACCCGAACGACCCGAAACCCGAAATACCCGAGACCCGAACGACCCGAGACCCGAACATCCCGAACCCGACCTGACCCATCCATTTGCCACCTCTAATACTTATATTAAAAAGTTTGTTTTTAATAATACTTTTGAAAATAACCTTTAAAAAATAACTTAAAAATATTATTATAACAAATATTATTTAGAAAAATACTATTTTCTTGGAAATACTACTAAAATATATTCATAAATATAATTTCTTAAGAAGAAAAAATCTTTGTGTAAATAATGTTTCAATTATTTTTTCAACATATGATTAAGTTTTATTTTTTTTGGAAATTGTGAAAAATATTTTTATGTTTTCTTTTGCATTTTGTGCAATTTGGTGTCATATTAAAAGTTCTTACTTCCTACTTGAGTTATTTTTGACATTCATCCAATCATTTTTAGTATAATTCAGTTATATGATAACTATTATTTTAAGGATATTTTAACAATCCAAATAAGTTTTAATTGCATGATAATTACAATAAAATTTTAATTTTACTGACAAAACTCTTCAATTTTTGTATCATTAAAATTATTTTGTCTACAAACTAATATGTAATTTCGCCCATTCCATTGTTTATTTAAGTTGCAGCAATTTTTTTTCTTTGTAAAATATATATTGACATATCATTCTAGCATACCTATTTAAATATTAGAGATTGTTGACACATGTTCAAGTTTTGGATTTTTTGTTTCTCATCTACAAATTGTACACAATTTATTTAATACTTTAATATTTACACAAAATATTAAGAATGTTACATTATATGAAATTTTGAGTAATTTAAATTGGGAAATCTGAAATCGCAATGGATTTGAGCACAGCCAAAACACGATGAAATTATGCATATATTATTTTTTGCGCTTTTCAACGTACTATTTTTAATATATTGTTTTCAATGTATTACGTATATACTATTATTAAAATATAATACCTTTGATAATCCAATTTTAGTCCAAAACGTGATGGATTTCCATTACAAAACTTAGTCATGTGTATTAAAATATAAAACCGACGGTATAATAATTTAAAATTTATTACTACTAAATAATAAAAAATAATTTAGTACTATATATTTTAGAAGTCTAATAACGTAATACATATTTTGAAAAAATTTATCTTAAATTTTTTTTTTCAAAAATGTTTTTCAAAAGAACTTTTAAAAAAAAATCTTAAGAATATTATTAAAAAAAATGTTATTTAGAAAATATTATTTTCTTGGAAATCCTAAAATATTCATAAATATAATTTCTTGAGAAAAAAACTTTTTGTTAATAATGTTTCTATTTTGTTTTCAACATTTTTTTAAGTTTTATTTTTTTCGGAAATTGTGAAAATATTTTTATGTTTTCTTTTGCATTTTGTGCCATTTGGTATCATAAAAGTTTTTACTTCTACTTGAGTTATTATTTATTATTTTAAGGATATTTTAACAATGAAAATAAATTTTAATTGCATGATACTTACAATAAAATTTCAATTTTAGTATAATTACTGACAAAACTCTTCATAAACTCTTCAATTTTAGTATCATTAAGATTATTTTGTTTACAAACGAATATATGTAATTTCGCCCATTCCATTATTTATTTAAGCTGCAATAATTTTTTCCTTTTAATATTTATTGACATATCAATTATAATGCATCCATTTAAATATTAATATAATAGACTTTAAGATTATATGCTTCCATCTATTATTTTTAGAAAATAATGTTCTTGTACTTTTTAAAGAAAAGTTAATATGGAGAGGGCTTGTTATGCCTCTTCCAAATGAATTTAATTTCTATTATTAAAATATTTACATCAGTTTATGTACAAAGATGAAAAAGAAAAAGTTAGAACAATAAAGGCCTATTAAGAAAAAGCACTAACCGAACAGTATTCGAACCGTTTACACTATTAATATAAATTTTTGGATGGGATTACATTGGGACAATTCATTTTCTTGAAATTTGTTGAAATTATGCCATCATTTAATTTCTTCAAAGTTGAGAATTCATTATTAGAAAAAAAAAAAAAAAAAAAAGGATTTAACAGAGATTTCTCCTTAACAAAAAATAATAATTTCTATATAGAGAATGTAATCTCAGTTGATGCATCATCACTTTAAACTTGAGATGCTACAACCCAACTCCCATAATCTTGATTCCAATATCAATAAATCTTACAAAGAATAACTCGAACCCCAAAATAAAATAAAAACAAAAGAATATCACAAATGACTGACTAAAAATCAAAATTTTAAATTTAAACATTGTGACTGGCAGCAGAGCCGAGCAGCCTATCTTCCTCCTTGGGCATTTCAGAAGAGAGCTCCAAAGAAGTTTGTCTTTGAGTCATTTTATTCCACTCATTTTCCACTCGGAAAAATATCCACTGAAACCTTCTCACTATTTCCAGAGCAGTTATTGTAAACACAGTGATGTAATTATGCCTTAAATGAGCTGAAAGCTTGTACGTCCATGTGCAGCGCAAAATTAGGTTACTTCCTAACACCCAATATAAGACCTAATAGAAAGTTGAGAAAATTGTTAATGATAATAATAATTAATAAAAATAAAGAAAATTAAAGTGATTGTATGAGTGTCTAAATGATGATTAATAATTACCCAAACACGTCCGTAAAGAAGGCTAGTGAGAAACCCTGGGTTCTTAAACAAGAAAATCCTGGATAAAATGCTGCAAAAACAAAATCATTCAAAATCTCATTAGATGGAGAAAAAAGCAAATTTTACTTCAAAAAAATTAGGTTAAATAAATAGAAAAAAAATAACCTCAAGTCCCAATCACGCTTGATATCCCAATAGAAAGAATAAAAAGAATTAATGAAAGCAGAGATAAGCCAAAGTGGGCGATAAAACCCAAACCAATTTTCAGGCAGCACGTGGTATTTTAAAGCAGAGATTCCGATCACAGGAATTGCAGTAGAATACTTCAAAGCTGCGAAATAATTAAACAAGTTTTAAAATGCATGAATAAACTCATTAATTTAAAAAAGGGACTGATGCACCGTTAGTCCTGTACTTTAATTTGTTGCGAGTTTAGCCCCTGTACTATTGATTTAAACTTTTCCACCCATGTACTTTATAAAATTGTGCATGTTTAGTCCCACATTTTACGGAAGTATCTAACACCGTTAGTATTTTTTTAAATGACTATTTTGCCCTTTCATTATTTAAAGAAAAAAAGTATATTTTTTATTTTTTATCAAGAAAATAAGTCTACAAAAATGATAATACATGCAAATATATTTTTTATTATTATTGAATTTGCATAAATCATTGTGTTTAGTATCTATTAAAGAGGTAAAATGGTCATAGCATACTTCTATTAAGTGAGGGACAAAGCGTGCACAATTTTATAAAGTACAAGGACCAAAAAGTTTAAATCAATTTTACAGGGACTAAACTCGCAACCAAATAAAGTACATACACTAACCAATAACCGTTCATTTATCCCATTTAAGAAATATTTTCTCAAAATTATTAAAAGATTATTAAAAAAATATTAAAAGAAAAAAAATCCTTTTAAAATTTTTAAAAATTTCCTTGAAAATTGTGAAGGGCAAAAATGGTTATTTTAAATAAATACAGGGACCAGATGGTTTATTTTTAAATGAGAAGCATACACTATACAGACTAACTTGCAACCCCATTAAAGTACAGGGACCAACGGTGCATTTATCCCATTTAAAGATAAAACAAGAATCAAAATTAGGATTTACCATTCAAAAGGCAAGTTTTTTCCTTAGTATCTTTGTACTGGCGAAGGCACTGGAAGAACCGGCAGAGATAAGGGAAGACGAGTACCACAGGAATGGCTACAGAGTGGCTACCACATATCGAATCCGCTTCGAACCAAGCAATTGTCGCCACCTGGCAAAAAAAAAGTCAAAGTCAAACCAATTCCAACCTTGTAATAGTTTGTTTGTTAAGAGAATAAATAATATGAAACATCGCTCGATTGGTTGAAAATAAATAAATAAATATAAATCAATCAATTATTATTATTATCATTATTATTATTATTATTATTATTATTATTATTATTATTATTATTATTATTATTATTATTATTATTATTATTAATATAAAATTATAAATAAATCAATCTCACAGTGACCTGGCAAGAAAGTCGAAAGTCAAACCAAGTCTAACCTTTTAATAGTTTGTTAAGATGTTAAGGAATAAATTATAATATAATATTTACCTGGCGATTGACCATTCTACAGGCTGAACGTTCCAAATCTGAAAAGACCTGTCAAGAAGTGAATGTAATTAGATGTGCATTAAAAATATTAGTAATGTGTAAATAAATGGTATAATATAGTTGAAATTCAGATAAATGTAGAATGGTACCTTGGACATTGATGTCATGATATCAGCCAAAAAGAAGTCGGAAAAGGTAATAGCCTGTAAATACAAAGCACAAAGTTATTTTTCTTATAATATTAGATAATTAAAAAGAAAGAGGAATAAATAAATCATGTAATTTTTTTAAATAAAATACATGCCTGTAGTGGAAGCATAATTCTCCAAACAGTCCTCAACAAATAATAGCGGGACGATAAATAAAATATATCAAACGGGAATATTAACAGCATCAATACAATCGCATACAGAATCACCTACAAAATACAAACCAAATAAATAAATAAATACACATGGCAATAATAAAAAAAAAAGGTGAATTATGATCAGATATTACACACAGGTTGAGAGGCAGCAAGAGAGACTTCTCCATGTGAGTAAAGATAGAGATAAGCAGTCATACTTGTGGGGACCACTATAGTCATCCATGTAGCACACTGTAATTAATAACAGAATAATAAGTATATTAATTATTAACTGATTTGTGGGAAAATTAGAAATGTGATTTTAATACACTGTTCCAAAATTGTGGGAAACCACTACAATAATGCGCATAGTACAAACTTAAATGCGTACACAAGCTTCTCTACTATTTAGTCAAGAGTATAGATATTAATAATCATGCATAAAATGGTCCCAACTAGCAAATTAAACAGAATATTTTGAATATCACAATTAAAAGAGCAAATTAAATATCTGGCAATTCAAAGGCAACATAAAAAGTTTATAATAATAATACCTTCCAAATTTCTCGATGTGTTAAATGGGATTGAGCGAGATCAAATATTTTAGCATAATTAACTGACGATTGTGAAAAAACCCAAAGATTAACGCCCCATAGCCAGACCATTAAAGTCTGGAAATAAATATTTAATCAAAATTCAATTAATAAAACTTCAAAACCAGATCATCTCTTTGAAATTACGTAACAAGGAATAAAAAGAAAATAAAAACTCACAGTTAGAAGAAGGGGATTGTAGTACAAAAAAGCTTCATAAAGAAATAAATCTCTAAGATCGACACTCATTCTCATAACTGAGTCCCAACTTATCTGCAAATCAAAAATCAAAGCCAAAACTTAGAAAATTAAGCCCCTAAATCAAATTTGATAATATTAAATAAAATGTTTCAATATTACGTAATTAAAACACTGACCTTGCAGCAGCAAAAACCCCACATGAAAAACAGCAAAACCTAACAAAGAAAGCAAACTAAACTGATTAGGGAATTACAAACAATGATATTAATTTCTTTTTTGAGGTAAATTGGTTTTAAATTTTAATTTTAAAGAACCTTAAATCTCCACAAGAAAACTGGTGAAGGCATGATAGCAGCACCAGTAGGTAAATTTATATTTACGCCCTTCATGTGATTAAACTCTTCTTCAAACAAGAACCTTTCCTCACTAGAACCTAAAAATTCGTAAAATTCAGTACATTGATTAATTATAACATGATTTGATTCTCAAAAAAAGCAAAAAAAAAAAATGCATCAGTACCAGATATTGCGGATTTGCTACCAACACGTCGGACAATTGGGCTACTTTCAAGCATAAGAAGGTATTCTGTTTAGTTTGTGGACTTTCTGTCACATACCTGTGTGTCAAACAATCAAAGATTTCATATTTTTCAGTAAATTAAATATTAAATTTAGGTCCAAATTCACAGAATTCTCAAATTCTTTCTCAATATCACCATAACAGTGCACATCATTAATTGGAATCTCCTCTCAATTTCTGTACTACAAGCAATAGTTAAAGAAAGACAGAGAAACTAACCTGATTAAAATCAAGGCGCCGGATCTGAGTCGATCGATCAGAGAATGAGATCCAGAAATGAAGAGAGGAAGGAGTCAAATGGAGGAAATTGACAAGCGAACTACTTACTGCCCGCTCAAAATGTGGAACGGGAGAAGAAAATGGAAATGGGATGATTAAATATCGTTAGTTTCTCATGCGTTAAATCAGATATTTTGTTTAATTAATCAGCAAAGGCGAGATCTGAAGCACTGAAACAGAAGGAACGTCGAAATTAAATTAGAGGGGGTGAATCAGCTCGACTTCGGCTCGGCTCGGTTCACAAATAAGGTTCGAAATAATCCAGCTCGCTGAAAAAACCCTGGCTTATTGGGTTTTGAGAGAGATTGAGAGAGAGGGGACGTAAAGAATGTTGATTTAGGGCTGAATTTTTGGGCAGGAACTTTTGGGCTAAACTTTTAATTAATTAATATTGGATGTCTAAGATAATAGTAATTAATCTAATCCAAGGGTCATTATGTGTTAATGACGTGGCTAAACCAGGATTAAGGAAATTGGTTGAAAATAATATACTATGTATAATTATTTCTCCCCTCAAATAGAAAACGGTTCTATTTTTCTTCTTTGCACATTTTATACATACCCTTCAAGAATCAAAAAATTATTTGTGAAAATGAAAATTATATTTTCTTCACAACAATGAACAACTATTACACTTTAAATATTTTTCTCTGTCATTTTATTTAATATTTTTATACAGCCCCTTGAAAAATATTCAAATACCAACTTTTCTAAAAAGTAAGTAAATTTTATTTTCATAGGTTTATAAAAAACTCATGAAAAATATAAAATATGCTTTAAAAAAATTATAAACAATATCACTATAAACAGCCCCTAGTTATCATTATCATTATCACTATAAACATAGCTCAGTTTGAGCTAGAATGTTGACACGTGTCAAAATTCTGATTTTTTGTGGCCAAATCTTTATTATCAGTGTAGTGAGTCACTTTAAGTATATTTCTTAAATTATATATTTTTAAATGATTATTTTACCTTTTTATACTAATTACATTATATACATATTAACTAATACAATTAATATTAACTTAACACATTAATTAATGTATTAGATACTAATTATTTTACTTATTATATGTTAATCATTTTTTTAAAAATAAAATATTTCAACTCAAAGGGAAAAAAAGTCAACTAAATCCCAAGTCGATAAAAAAAAAAATCTCATACATTAAAGATTCATCGTGGTTTTTTTTTCTTTGGATTGGTTTGGCTTGATATGTTTTTTTAGATTTTTTGTTGAGGAAGAAGATGGCATCGGGAAGAGAAAGTTGTTATTTATTTGCTAGTTGAGATTTTTTTTATTATCGACTTCGGACTTAGTTGACTTTTTTTCCTTTAAGTTGAAATATTTTATTTTTTAGTTGAAGTTAATAACAGCGTAAACAAATAAAACACACCGGACACTACATTCAAATAGATGAAAACACAATACATTCAACTAAACACACATTCGAACAAATGAAAACACAAGACACTACATTCAAATCAAAACACAAGACACTACATTCAAATCAAAACACAGTTAACTAAAATAGAAAAGCAATAACACTAGAAAGACCAGCAACCCCACATCAATTAACCGAGCCTACTAGCTTTCTAACATCACCCTAACAACTTTATCTCTACTCATTATGACTGCCCTTCTCACAGTCTGTTTCATCCTTTTTTTCGATACTATTCATCCCTTCCTCATTCTGCCCATCCTGGGGACCAACCCCATGAGAATAAAGATGTGCTCGAAACTCGCTGAAGTTCATGCATTGGACCGTTCTTCCGAAGTAGGGGCAAAAGTAACTTTTAGTATATTTCTTTTTTCCCATAGTTTTGAAGTAAAAATAGTTGAACTGAAATCTATGTGATGGGATGGATGAAGTGGTGAGAGGGGTTGTTTTATAAACAAATACTTAAATGAAATGTTAGTAAGTACTTAATGAATCAGTTCATCGATCATCATTGCCTCTTAGAGGAAATGGTTTGTTCACAAGCACAACAACCGTTCGCATTTCATTCCATGTGACAAAGAAGTGCCCGGCTTCCGTTACAACGACTAGTTAAATAGTAGGATTCGCACTGTCGAAAAAACCCGAGTGACTAAGCATGGTGTAACACTCAACATTTAATTTCAGTAAAAAATATTTCTTAGAATTTGAAGCTTATATGGTTCATACTTGTTATCTAAACACTAATTAAATTTCGCAGTGGATCGAATATCATATCAAGTTGGTTGAAACAATCACCGTGTTTTGTGCTACACGCAAGGGATATTATTATCATGTGGTTCAGGCTTTATTTGACGTTATAACAGAGTACTCCAACATGTGGTCTGACTTTTACGACATTGTGTCCTTTTATCGATTGCTTAAGTTGGAGCAATATGTCATTCAACCAATACAAGCCGTGAATTTGATGCTAGGTCAATTTAGCTGCCTCAGGGGTCCTCCTATTGTTGCGTTCGCCTTAGGCTTGTTAGCATCATATGCTCCTGATTATTATGGAGGGGATTCCGCAAACGAGGCAATCAGGACACTTAATAAGTGTTTGCGTGAAATTCTTAATCTTTCGGGTGGCCTTATGGGCATTAGTTCTACTAAGAAACCTTCAGAGGAATATTTTCTCCTTCATGATTTGAGTGATTTGATCTTGTCGGGCGATTCCCAATTTTTTTTGTCTTGGTGTCTTGCTTATTGGCAAAACTGGTTGCAGTTGTGCGGAATTCAAAAATATTGATGGCTAAATTTGTAGTGCGCAAGTTGCTTAATTTGGGCGTAATCTCCAATTTACTCTGATGCCATCGGTGAGGACTCACTGCAAAAGTTACATTTTTGCTTAGAATTTATAGGATATGTCAAGTCGTGATCTCCAATTTTCATCAATCGTTCTTCCGCAGTAGACGGCCAAGCACTTGTTATCTATCATTGGTGTGGTGCAACTTTAGATTATTTTAAGCTTATAGTTCGCACAAAATTAAAACACATTAACACCTACTTAGTCATGTTCATTCTGATGCATTTAGGAAATGTTAGTAGATATTCAAACCCGACAATCTAATAAGTTTCTATATCTAGTTAATACCATAGATAATAGGGTAATTTATAAGAATTGAAGTACATAAGTGAAACATTCTATATTAGTGAATGCGTTGCATATGTGGACACTTCTATTTCAAATATGTGGATGTATGTTGTGCATATGTGAATACATATTCCAAAAACAAAAAAAGTCTTCTAGAGAAACATGTCAACATTTCTAAATGTCCTAATTAGGTAAAAAAAAATAGACGCATGAAACTCGCAAAGATGATCATTTATCATACTGCAACTATTAAATTAATCCAAGTTTATTAAAGTATTGATTAATTTCATATTTATACAAAAATGTTCAACTTTCAAAAATGACTAAATAAGTTACTTAACTTTTAGTTGTCCCTTAGAGATCAACCAACTTTCAAAAATGACCAAATAGATCATCAGTCATTAAATGAATGGAAAATTAACTGGATGACATATTTGATCATTTTTTAAAGTTAAGTGAAATATAGAAAACATGAAATAATTGAAAATTAAGTGACTTATTTGGTCATTTTTAAAAGTTAAGTGACCTCTAGAGAATAATATGAAAAATTAACACAATAAAACTTCATTGAACTTATAGTTTGTAACACCATAATTAGCAGATGAAAAACAAAAGTTAAAGTCTTAACCATATAATATAACATAATAGCGAAACCCATACCATCCTGGTTCATACAATATAATCTTTTTATCATTCTTTGCCAAGAAATGCCAAAAACAAAATGTCCCAATTCTGGATGAGAGACAGAAATAATCATTTTTGCCGTGCAAAATTTTCCAGAAAGGCATCCAAATCTTCACCTTGCTTACCTACCAAACAAACTGCAACACAAACAAAGCAATATTGAATCAACTAAATCCAAATCAATTTCAAACATGCCTACTTTAAACAGAAAAAAAAAATCCTAACTATAACTCAGATTAAACAAGAAACATTGCGCAGACTTATATACGCAAACTCATACCATCACTGTCCCAAATATATTACAAAACTCCTAATCAAATGCCAAATTACCAAATTCCCATTAGAAACTACAAAACCCTCGTATTCCATTTCCAATAAACCCATCAAAAATCTACTCAGTAGAGGGTATAAACCAGCTCCCACCACTCTGCACCTCATACCCCAACTCTTCCCCCCATCCCTCCTCCAAATCATACCTACACACCACATACGCCTCTTCATACTCCTCGACTCTATACTTCAAAAAGTATACACAATTCCCTTTGTGCCCTCTCAACTCACTCGCCCTGATAGCAAACCCTCTCGTCTGGTCAAGGAAAATTACATAGTCATCGATAGAAGTTATTTGGGTCCATTTTGGGTTTGAATCTTGAGACGAGTCGAGTCTGTGAATCTCGAAGTAAGACTGAGAGACAGGAGAGAACTCGTCGTGGGCACGAAAGATGAGAAATATTTCGCCAGATGCCTCGATTAGGTAGTTCGACCCGCCCCAAGCCTAAATCGGTAGAGAAAAAGGAAAGGAAATTAATGCGAGACTTTTAGGGAAATTTTCAAGAAAAACCCCAACTTTTCTGAATATTACAAAAAAAACACTAAGTTTTCAGATTTAAAAAATAAAATAAAATCCTCTGATAAGCATTTCATTTTTTTGAGATATATATATTTTTTTAAATATCACAAAAATATTCAAAACAAATTACCTTTTTTTTTACTATTTTAAAAAAATGCTACAAACCTTGCAAATGGTGGGGCGAGTAGTGACAGTCTCATGAGGAGTTATCTGACCCGCCTCCTTTCCGCTGACCTCATCGATGATGCGAGCACACCCTCCATATCTTGTATTGACATAACACTTTCCATCGAAATACAAATGCCCGTGTTTCAAATACTTGCCTTCGACAACTCTACACTCTTTATCGCCAATCTTGCAAAACCCTAAACAGGTATTCTCAGAATCGTTAGATCCCCAAATCAGCACGACCTTCTCCTTTCCGATATAAACTGGAGAGATCCAATCAAAATATCCATCTGGAAACGGTAGTGAAATCTCCTCTCTAGTAATAGGGTTAAAAAGAGAGAGAAATCGGTGGGAAATGTCAAGAGAGAGAAAGTAGCGGTTCGTGCATCCAAGGAGGATCTTTCCGGAAGCTTCCGGAAGGCGGAAGGTGAGGGTCTTGAAGGAGGAGGAGTAGAAAGTGAGGTCGGATTCGGGCGAGCGGGATTTGAGGAGCCATGGCAGTTGGTGTGGCGGGTCAGATTTCGACCCGTTTGCATGCCAGGGTTTGCAGACGGAGTGGAATGAGAATAAGTCGGAGAAATCGGAGAGCTTTTTGGAGATGAGGTGGATTAGTTCGGATGGTAAGTTTGCCCAATCGAGCTCCATTAAGGTTGATAAGGTTTCTGAAGAAAAAGGAGAAGAATGTTAGAATGAAAGAGTCGTGAATTGAGAAGGTAATATAGGGAAATGTATTGTGTGGTTTGGTAATATGGATCAGATTTAGAAATGGGCGGAAATAAAAGTGTATTATACAGCAATGGTTTTCTGTAGGAAAAGAGGAATTAGTATGGTAAGAAATATTAAAAAAAAGGGTAAATCTGAATATCTCGAGAAAATGCACTAGAATTGAAAATTCCCCAAAGATAGGGTTTTTTTTTAGCACAGATTTGAGTAATAGACGAGATATTACTTATTCAAGCAGAAACAAAGTGAGTAATGATGCGTTTTGCACAACATACTTTTTCATAATAATACAGGTAGAAACAAATTGCATCTTTTTTTTAGAAAACTCGATTATACAAATTGAGATGTTTATTTTGAAATTACAGATTAGGACAAAGAAAGGGCTTCAGTAATAATGGATCAGATCTATGGCATGTGAAGAATAGGCTCAAGTGCTAATATTATCACTACTCAACCCCAAATAGACCAGAAACTTCAGATACAAATACATGTATAGTAGAAAAGAACAGAAGCATTGATCATCTAAAACACCTAAGAAATACAGAAACCTAAATATGATGAAATGGTGCAGTAGAATCGCCAGTTCCCAAAAGGGAATCGATTTTCAACCCCAAATTTGAGGAACAACTCACAGAAATTACTTAAGCAACAAACCAGTTTTTTTTTTCACTTTCCAGAAACAAATTAGAGAAAAAAGGGAAATGGCGAACCTGGATCTCAGATCGGCGACAGAGAGCGAATACTTGAGCTATCAGGGTTTTGTGAGGGTTTTTTCTCTCTCTTTTTTTCTTTCTTTTTCGTTTTGTTTTTGCTAGGAGAGGTTTCTGAATAGAGGAACTGGGACGGGCCCATTTTACATTAGGGGTAATATCACGTATACCCTTCCAAAAACTCAAAATATCAAATTTACCCCTCTAAAGTTCATAATATCAAATTTACCCTTCTAAAGTTTAACTATTATCAAATTTACCCATATCAAACTTCTAAAATATCAAATTTACCCACTTCAAACTTCTAAAATATCAAATTTACCCAAATTACCAAATTAACTATATTTTAACCTTCTAAAACCTAATTACTTTAATAAATAATATATTTAGTTGACTAATATGTCCCTTATCTCTTATTTTAATTTAAATATATATTAGGAACCTGATAAAGCACGACGTACTGTAGCACGACTGTTCACGACGGATCTAATAACAGCATATATAATTTATTTTCTAATAACTGTATGTACATAACAATATATAATATTAATTTTCTAATAACAGTATATACATAAAAGTGAAAACAGTATATAAAAATGAAAAAACTGTATATAAAATGGAAAAATAGTATATAAAAGTAAAAAATAAAAAATACACAAAGAATAAACAACAGTATATAAAATGGCAAAACAGTATATAAAATGAGAAAACAGTATATAAAATGAAAAAAACAGTATATCTACAGTGCCGTCGTGCTACAGCATTTTTTTAATTAATTTGGATGGTAAAATAGAATTTTGGGTAAATTTGATATAAAATAAAGTTTAAGAGGGTAAATTTGATATTTTCAGTTTTGGAGGGGTAAATTTGATATTTTGGGTTTTTGGAAGGGTATACGTGATATTACCCCTTTTACATTATTACAAGGAAATTCAAGTAAATCCTAGCTTGACACCTGTTATTTTTGAATTGAGTATAATATTATAGTTTGAACAATTCACAAAAGAGCATCTATCTCAATGGCAGAGCAATTGCGTTGTGACCGCACTAACCCAAGTTCGACGTTCGAAACTAGAGGCTTGCATAAAAGTGAGAATTTAGGAGGTGCTTTTTGTTTTCTCCCCACCTGCAAAATGAGATGAGAAAAAAACATTTAAACCCTTTATAAAGTAGTAATTTTTTATTATATATAGTAAATTGTGAGATATGAGAATTATTTTCCATATTATACTTTTATTTTATTTTAGTTAGAGAAAAAAATATATATTCAATTAAGTATTACGAATTTAGTTATTTATCATTTAAGAATATGACCTTTTATATTCTCCACAATACTAAAATCCAAATTATTTTATAAATATATAATTAAATTTCTGCACAAATATTATAAATAATGTAATAAACAAAAATATTTTGAAGTATGTTACAATGTGCATAGTTAAATCAATTTTATATGTATATGTTCAACAATAATGGTTTTATCTAACTATTTTATAGAGTGAAATATTATAATAGAAAATATATTGATAAATATCAAAATAATAATTATTTAACAAATAAAATATATTTTTCTAAGTACTTTAAATTTGAAGGACAAACACATAATTATTACACAAATATCCCTGCATAAAAGTTAAAAGTGGGGTCACTTCATGTCTTGGGGACAAAAAAAATTATGACATTTCCTCTCTTTTTTTCATTGTATCAGCATTATAGATCCATGGAAGTATATATTGCTTATCTATCTCTCCCATGTTATTTTTTTAGTGTTTTAAACATTAGAAGGAAAATTTTGGCAAAAGTAGAAATTGACGACTTATTTTGTGATAAATACAAGATATATATTGATTATATATATCTATAAAAAATGATTAATTTTATACAAAGTAATTAGTTAATTTATTGATAGTATCATAGATATAATTATACTATGTTAAGATTATTCTTTCTAAAAAAATATTAAAAATAACATTAAGTTATATTCTATAAAGATGTAAATGACAGAAGTTTTGAATTAAGCATGTTAAATATGGATTTTTTTTAAATGTAATTATAACTATAGGAAGCTATCCTTATTGCTATATTTAGCAAAAAAAAATATAAAGAATTTCATGAAATTATATATATTTTTTATAATTGTCACGATAAAATATATTATAAATAGAGATCACTTGCATGGAACTTAATTTTATAAAGATGTAAATTAACCGATCATTTTTTAAGTAAAAACTACTACACGATGTCAAATTTGAGAGAGAACCAAATTTGAATCATGACAAACGCATTTGGCTCAATATTTAACAAGTCTAGCAATATATTGATTATGAATTGTCTAAAGAAATATATTCTCTAAATATAATATTAGTTTTATTGTATCCCGTAGCGGAGCAAGGGGTCCCCTAGTTTAACTTACGCAAATAAAAGAGAAGTCAATATTGGGCATGTTTGATTTGAGGTATTTAAGTTTGATGTATATTTTTTTTTTCTTTTTCTTTTTTGAATTGTAGGCAATTTGTCTAGTTAGACTTGCATTAAATTAAAGAGTTTGTTACAAAATTATTTACAAGCAATTCCCTAAACTTAGATGCCTTCTTTGGGTTTTGATAATTAATGCATACAAACTATTTTCCTAGTCTACGCTTGAGGCAACTAGATTGTCGATTTGGCGTGGGGCTTGTAGGTGGCTATTGGCCTTGCCCGCCAATTTCGTTCATTCTTCTACACTGTCTCTGATGGTTGAGAAGACCTTATCCAAATTTGATGTATATTTCAAATACATCATCATAATTATACATGATTTTGAAAATATATATTAGTTGTTTAATTTGGTATATTTTAAATAATGTAAAGAAAGAATTCATTGTTTGATTTTTGAGGTAAATCCGAGATTTTAATTTTGATTCAAGTTAATTGTTTAATAATTGTAGAGTTAAAATTATTTTGTGTAGTTAAATTTATTTTATAATTTATAAATCTCACACTTTACACATATAATTATTAAGATAAAATAAATAAGTACCATTAGTTGATATAAAAGATTAATTAAACAAAAAAAGAAATTAAATACAAGAAATTTAAATATAAAAAGAAAAGAAATATTTTCTTTTATGTAATTTATTTAATTTAAATATTTTTTATTTTAATGCAATATTTAATTTAATGTAATATTTAATTTTATATAATTTATTTATTTTAATTTAATATTTTTTATTTAAAATTATTTAAAATTTAATTTTTTGATACTTTTAATCATGCTAACTTTGTTGAGAAGCAAAAAAGTTAAAAAGTAATTAAAACTTTTCTAGCTTCTGCAAATGCATGTTTTGCTTATGACTAATCACAGGTTTGAGGCTATTTCCTTTTTTAAAAGTTAGGTATTCACTTATTTGAATCAAAAGATTCAAAACCTTCAACTATATAAGAAAAAAAATAGTTTTGGATGTAGTGCACATGTAGAATTTATTAATATTTAATTTTTAATTTTTAATTTTTATTTAATTATTAATATTTTAAATTTTATTTTAATTTAATTTGTATTATTTATTTATTTATTTTAATTCATTTAATATATTTAATTTAATCTGTTTAATATTTATTTTCATTTAATTTATTTAATTTTTTCATTTAATTTGTTTAATATATTTTAATTTAATTAATTTAATTTAATATTTTTATTAATTTATTTAATAATTGATACTTAAAAAATAATTAAATTTGAATCAGAGAGATACTGCAATTTGGCTTGATCGTTATCTCACATTTTGAGAAGTATTACAAAATACTTCAAAACTATCCCAATATACTGAATTTGATACAAATCAAATAAAGAATTTTATCTTAAATACTTCATTTCACTTTACAATCCCATAAAATACACCAAATCAAACATGCCCATTAGGAAGTTCACCTCCGGCCATCTTTCGGAAAATATATATATATATATATATATATATATATATATATATATATATATATATATATATATATATATATATATATATATATATATATTAGGAAGTTCATTACATTTGTTATGAAAATTAAAATAATATTTAAATTACATAGAAAATTTTGGATAATCATCTAAATAATAAAATAAAATTATTTGATATTTTAATTTCAACCATTTATTTTTGATTGATTATACTAAAATTATTTCTTGTTACTAAGAAATTCAAATATAACATTGCCCAAAGAAGAGTCAAATTATCAAATTAAATATAATCAATTAAATATAATTAAAGAGCGTGGTGGATTATTGTGTATGAAGTATCCTCAATTGTAGTTATAGATAAAAATAACATGTCTAGGTGAGAAAAGGTCCCTGTTGTATATTGCGTGTATAATCTAAATAAATGAATGTATTTGATATTCCTTTTATTCGATTAAAATGTGCACTACAGTGGACTTATAAATCAAAATAGTTACATAAAACTGACGGCCTAAAATATGAGCTCAATTGGGCTGGCCTTATAATAACCAACCCACTTCTTTTTCCTTTTCTTTTTTCAAACAAATGACCCTTTTTTTATTCAAGTCCGTTTGGCAAGTGGAGTTAGTAGAATGGAATTGAATTTTAAGATGGAGAAGTAAAAAATTCTGAATTAATTAATTCTAAAGTTTGTTTGGATGTTAGAAGTATAAAATTCTGAAAAACTTTATTCTTTGTTTGGTTGTTTGTAAAAATCTGGAATTATGTTATGATTATATAATTACTAATATAAAATATGGAATAATATAATATAAACTAAAATATATAACATAAATAATATAATATAATATAATATAATATAATATAATATAATATAATATAATATAATATAATATAATATAACATAAGTAATAGAAAATAAAAATATAATAGAAAATAAATAATATAATATAATATAATATAATATAATATAAAATAAAATAATATAACATAATATAACATAAGAAATATAAAATAAAATAATATAAAATAATATAATAAATATAATATAATATAATATAATATAATATAATATAACATAAAAATATAATATAATATAATATAATATAATATAAAAAATATAATATAATATAATATAATATAATATAATATAAAGTATAATTATATAATCTAAGTAATATAAAATAAAAATATAATATCATATAATATAAAGATGTCACACTTTGGCATTCCATCTTTGAGATGGAATTATATCTTGCTAGATTTACATATAGGAAAAATTTCAAAAATTATATAATTCTTTTCCATGATGCCTACCAAACAAAGAACTTGTATGGAGCGGAGTTTTAAAATGCAAATTTCACTCAAAATTTCTTGCTCCAAACGCCTCTCAGGTATTGAATAAAACAAGGATTTCATTTCTCTTATTTTGCTCTCCCAAATAGGAGGGTCTCGATTTTGGATGAAACGTGAACTCCAAGTATAAAGATACTCTCACAATAGTCTTCCTAGCCCGAGTCGCAATTGGTAGACTGAATCCTTGACTACGCGTGTTTGGTTTGGTTTGGTTCCTTCCTTCTCATTTCATCTCCAGTCGACTACAAGAACAAAAAACCCTTTCCTCTTCCAGAAGATTTAAGGATTCGCAAAATCTCACTTTCGCTCACAAGATGGAATTGAAGCATCATACGGTAATTCCTCTCTCTCTCATCGACGTAATTTCTTTTTAATGATTGTGTTTCCTTTAATCGATTGTTTGTCTCCTTGAAAGACAGTGGTTGTTTGTCTCCTTTGATTTCTTAATTGGGACATTGCAATTTAGTTGATTGAATTCCTAAAGAGTAAATTGATTATTGTTGGTCTTGATTTAGCAATGAACTGAACTGAACTGAAATTTTCCAACCAATTTCTTTGCTAACGACTAAATTCAGCCATTTGGGCTTGATTTTCTTACTAATTTTGATTAAAGAAAAGGAAAAATAAAGCAATCAACTCTGTAATTGCATACTTTACTTTCTAATCTAACTCAAACAATTTCCCTTAATTATGCAGTTTCAACAAGACTGGTCCAAACTAACTCCAGATCTGATCCACCTCATCTCAACAAAATTCACCGAAATTTCCGACCTAGTTCGGTTCCGTTCCGTCTGCAAAAACTTTCACGCTTTCGCCTTCTTACAAAACTCCGTTAATCGCCTTCCATGGCTTCTCAAGACTTTATACCCCGAACCTGATTCCTTATTTCATTTCTACTCTTCCTCTTTTGAGTCTCACAAATTCCACATTCCACAAATGATTTGTAGTAAAAAATCTCTTGTTAGATCGTCGTGCGATGGGTATTTAATAGCGTATGACTCTGAAATTTCGTCCCCGTTTCTTTTTAATCCGATTACCAGAAGGAAAATTTCGCTACCGCCTTTGAATGTGAGGTGGTGCAATGCGATTTATATTGGAAAAGAGGAGATTGGGATTATTGGTAGTGTTTCAAATGATGTGAACAAGTCCAAAATATTGGCTTTTCTCACACTAGGAGATGATTGTTGGAGGACCGTTGAGCTTGAAGGTTTGTATAAAAGTTACGGGCATTTGTATGATGATAAAAAATGCTATGTTTATAGACATGATGGATGTATAGATGTGAGAGATACATCAACGAGTGATTTAGTTTTACAAATAAAACCTAAGTTTGTGAGCGCTCGGCCGAAAATATGTTATTCTTATGGAGGTGGGAGTTATTTGGTTGCCTTGGATCAGGAAATATTTCAAGTTTATCGAGTGAACGATGATAGTTTGCCTGTCGAGCAGTGTTATTTCGACATCCACAGGCTTGAATCGGTTGAAAACGGTGAGTTTAAGTGGGTTAGGGTTAGAGATATCGGCGATAAGATGCTTTTTGCAGATTCGGTGCGTGTGTTTTCTTTGAAGGCGAGTGATTTTGAGGGGTATAAAGGGAATAGTATTTACTTTGTGAAATTTGAGAATGTTTTTTCGGAGTGGAATTGTGTTTTGTGTAGGTATGACATTAAGGATGGTCGGGCTGAGAGGCTTCCATATTTGGTTGAGTATGGAAACACTTGGTTTATGCCAAAACTTGTGGATTGAATGGTTTGGTTATTGTCACTTTTTGTTGAACTTATTTGCTCCACGTGTATTTATGTTATGATAATAAGTGATTTGTAAGTGAGAACTTGTTTGTTGTTTGTTGGTATTTAAGCTTGTCTGAGGAGAATCTGTGTTTTGTGGATGTAGATTAAGGATTTGATTGCTTAGGTTTAGATTAATTGATTAGGGGAGTAAGTGGTAGAAATAATATCGAATTGTTATATAATGTGATTAGTTTTCTAAAATGGAGGGCATTTGTTGAGATGATAGAATGGGTTGACTAGTGGATCAAGTGGTAAAATTAGGATGTGTGAATCTTTCTTTTGTAGATTTATGCTGAGGAGTTTGGCTTAGTACTAATACATTATGAATGTGTATTATTATTAGTAGTACATTATAAAATAAATGTGTAATACAAATACATTATAAACTGTGATAAATTTGAAATCTCATAACCCTTCTTCTACAGGGGAGGGGGGATCCTATTAAAACTGTAAAGGATTATATATAAAATTTCAGATTTATAAATGGGGTCATGACTCCCTCCCCAAATAACATAAAGTTAGACACTAATGACTCATGATTAAATTGAACACAAACTCAAGTTAAATTTATATCCGAATGATCGGCAACCACATTTAATACAAAGCGGAATTACTCGAAACTTAGACTCGAATGACCTGTAACCCGTTTGATCGGTAACCTGAACGACCCGAGACCCGAATGACTCATTTCCCGAACAATTTGAAATAGCCCGAATCTGATATGACCCAATCCGGACCTGACTTATCAGGCCCATATGCAACCTCTAGTTAGAGATGTAGAGGTTTTGAGAATAATTATGTCATAGTAAACTTATTCAGTTAGTGTACTAACTTGCATATAATTCAATGTTAAATTTATTTACCAAGCAAAAGTAACTAACACATGACACTATGATACATCCAAATCAATATAATCATTATTTTGTTGCAGTTAATGCATTAATACTGATTAAAAAGATTAACATAACATGAATTTGTTTATCTAAAAAGACTGCTCCTGTAAGATGGGGCCCAGTAGTCAGCATTGTCTTGACAAACGGAAGGAGTGCAAGATACAGGAATCAGGCAAAGTCCTCTACTCTGTAAATCAATCTCTTCGTCTGCCTTTTCTTTTCTATCTAAGCTTCCCCATATTGCATTTGGATCCTAAACAAGTTAATAAAGCAATATATAGATTAGTAGTTTTTTGAAGTTAATATATAGATTAGTAGTTACTAGTTAGTAATGAGATTATTAGTCTGCTTTCTTAATTTACAGAAACAGCACTTTCAAAAAAAAAAAAAAAAATTACAGAAACAGAGGAAAAAAAATGTTTGTAATACCTTGCTTGCACTTGACTTTATATACGGGTCACTAAGTAACTGCATGAAAAGAAATAAATTGGTATCAGTAGTTCTGAGGGAATACCTTATATTGGATAAAAAAAGTTGAATAATATATGGTTAGAATGGTGTATAACTATAATCACTATAATATTTTCTTTTGTAAACGAACTTCTTACCTGTACTTGTTCATGTAAGTACTCGATGTATTTAAACGTGTCGAATAGTACAGACGCCCTATCAGTCTGACAAAAAAAAGTATGGATATATGAAGATTATTGCTTAATATTTTTCTATTTCATCTTACTGCCGGCATAAAACTAATAAACTGAATAATATCTAGTACCTTACCAAATGGAGCAACAAGTTGTTGCAGTGCACTGATCTTCTCCCCTAGCTTGACTGTGGATACTTGAGCCTTTTCCGAAAAGAAAATTAAAACAACAAATCATACACTGTTCTTGTTCTATGCAAACTCAATACCTTCCGATATTATATATCATTTCAAGAAAATATAAGAAATAAATCACGCTTACCTTAGGTGGTGTTGTGCTTTGTTGTTTAGACTTTTTGGAATTTGTCCCTGAGTTCTCTTCAGTCTTCCTCTTCTTGCTATCACCACTTATTCCGCTGCTTTGACTACTGCTCCTCTTTGTCTAATAAATAAACAATATAAATCAAACCCCATGTTTTGTAAAAAAAAAACTACATAAATTAACTAAGCAACAACATAATGTATAACTCACCTTTGATGCATTTAGCTCGACTCTCGAGCTATTAAAACCACTGTTGAAGGATATAAGCTCTGCCAAGTTTTTAGTGCACGACCATGGTATGTCCATCACTTCATTGCATAACTTGTTTGTATTGAGTTCTATAACCGAATGAACATTAAAATTACCAAATAACTCTTGATTGCAGTTATACGGATACTGATCTAGCTTGCCATGAGAAATATCAGGGAGAGTCGAGTAGTGAGACATGGATGGTTGAAAATTGGATTGAGTAGACAGTCTCTCAGGACCATGTAAAGTGTTATTGTAGCTATTGATTGACTTTGCTGGCCCTAAGTTAGTACCGTTAATTTTCTTTGAGTAATCACCGAGCATTTCATATGTTAAATCTCTTGTGGAGAGCAATTCAAGAAATTTTTCTTCAGTACTGTTTGTGCCATCTGCTTGCTGAAAGCTCCTGATTGTGTCGGAGTTTCTGCAACGAAAAAAGGAATGTGATCGACTTAAATGAAAATCATACGATCCTACATGAAGCACCATTAATATCCATATCAGTATATATTTCTTAGCTACATGTATATATATCATAACGGTAATATATGCTTACAATTGAAATTGGTTCCACACTAGCTGGTTCTTGCTAGAGAGATCAGATGTAGAGACAGAAGACACGTCAGAGCTGAGACAAGGCTGGTTTGTTGCTTCACTGAAAGGAGCTGTATAGGACATAGGTAAATAATCTTCACTATGCCATCTTCTCATGGGGCTCCAAGAAGCCATGAATTGCATTTCTGTGGGTTTCTTTTTCTTTTTCCCTTTGTGTATATGTTAATTATCTCGTTTTGATTTTGATGTTTTTTTTTGGCTTGGCTTGATGTAGGAAGGGGTTTATATAGAAGTCTCGAAAAATATAAAACGCCACAGGTCCAATGTGAACCCTCTGATAATTATGACGTGGCACTTCATCATTATCTGGGCTCATTAATCGGGATGCTGGTCAAAGGACTTAGTTATTCTCAAATAATCTATAGCCTAGTTAACTCATTAATCGGGATGCTAGTTAAATGACTTAGTTACTCGCAAATGATCTTTTAGTTGGCTCATTAATCGGGACGCTGGTCAAAGGACTTAATTACTTGCAAATGATCTATATTCTAGTTTGTAATGTAATAGTCAAAGGATTTAATTACTTGCAAATGATCTATATTCTAGTTTGTAAAGTATATTACATATGGATTAAGAATTCGTAGATTCAAAGTCTGACAAATGCAATCTTATTTAGCACATATTTAGCAAAAATCTCAACCCATTAAACATGAGTTGAATCTTAAAAAAAAAGGATTTAGTTACTCAATATCTAGAATCACCACTAAGTTTATGATCGAAGTGGTCAATCACTTGTAATATATCCATCTATATTAATTTTTTGTGTTTTTAATAACCATCTAATTTTAGAAAAATCATACATAATTAAAATTTTAATAACTATTAATTTATAATAATCACGATATGATCACCTATTTTATTAAAAAGATGGAGGACCTAGAGTTCAAGCATATTTTCTTGCTCAAATCTTTTATGACAAGTAGCCGTTTGGATTCATATGAAGAGGCTTGGAAACTATGCTCAGTCCGATGAATTGGGGCCCTCCAAATATTATCGGAAAAAGTTATTTTACCCCCCTTAATTTGCCTACTCTTTGTGTCTATGACAAGTGATAAACAAAATCTAATTTAACACATGTTATATACTTTAAAGAGCATGTGAAGGATTTATCAAGGTTGAAGCATGATATCAACTTCCTTTAATTATGCAATGTTGAAGAAAATACTTGAGATTTAATCTTGCTTCATATAATTTGTTTTAATGGACATTATAACAAAATTAAATGATATGGGAAAAGAATAGGCCTATGTTGATTTTTCACTTTTTTATTCCAGTTGTATCAAAATATGAATATAAAACATAATGATAATTCACATGCATATAGATAACATAAATTCAGCACATTTTGTGGCATTCATCTCACTGTGAAATTCTTGCATAGGCATGACATAATTGTATACGCATGATTCATGATTCGAAAGATCCACTGACTGGTCCTGTGCAATTACATACTCTAGGGTCTCAGGTCTCTCATGGTCTTTGTAGGACATGTATGTGTCCAAACCCACCAAGACTAATATAATCTGTTGCAGCAAGTCAGGGAATTATCTAATTTATAAATCATAATTTTTATGTTAATTCAGTCACACAACATGTTGTGAGACTTTCAATTAACAATTCTAATTTACTCCAATTATTTTTTTTATCTATCTTTAGATATCCTCGAGAGGTTAACCTCAATTATTTTAAAAGTCGTATTATGGCATTATAAATTTGGATAAATCTGAACCAATGTTTTAACCATTGATTTAGTAAAGATGTTATTCTTATATGGCTATTTATGAGTCATTATTTTTCAACTATTTTTTTAAGTAACCTTAATAGGCTATATATTTTAGATTTTTTTTCAAACAGCTATGGAGAAAACTTTATTTCAAAAAATAGCCTTTACTCACTTTATTTGCAGAAATAACACTTTCGCTCAGCTATTAGGTGAAACTTATTATCGGCCTCTCACCGAGCGAAATTGTTGAGAAATTGCATTAGAGCAGTAGCCAGCATAATTTAGGTGATAATCAAGGTTAAAACCCAGTTACTACGTGACTTGGACAAAAACTATAAAAAAATATCTTTTTTTATCCCTAGGCACACAAAAATGGCAGTTTTGCCTAGTAGCTGAGCGAACATATTTTTAACATAATTAAGAGGTGTTAAGTGATAATAGCTGAACATACTAAAAAAAGAAGAATTTGCACCTTTGGCCAATGGGTGGGCGAAATTGACTACGCGAAAGTGCTATTTCTGTAAATAATTCGGTAAATGGTTATTTTCTGAAATATTTTTTTTTCAAAAGCTACTTTAGAAAAAGTCTATATTTTCAATGACGTTACCAAAGTTTTATCGTGTATATTTGTTGTCCATGTGGACACAAGTTGGAAAATTTATTAAAAAAATGAAAGATTTAAATAAGACATTTGAATTGTATTACATTATATGGAGAGAGTTCAATGAATTTGTTATTATAATAGACTACTTTGAGTTAATCCCTTCATAACTTTTCTCTTTTCTTCTTTTTCTCATTATCTTTAGAAAAAAAATAATTTCTTAGTGAAATATTATGTTTTCCAACCAAAATCTTTATATATAAATTATTTTAATTAATTTTCTCATTATTTAAGCTCCAAATAATATAATTTCCGGCTTATTTTTTTCTTCAATATAAGGGTAGATTATCCAACTTTTGATAATATCGAATCTACAACTTATTTGAATATCGAATTCAAAATGCAAATTAATTATCGTATCTATACTCATGTCCGAATATAAATATACATATATGTACTCTTCTCTGACTAGATATTGAAATAACTTCTTATCGAGATACACATATCATACAGATAGGGGTAGAGCTAGCAAAATCTGACTCTACAAGAAATGTCGCCCGACCTGGCCAAATCTAGAAACGCACTGACCAAAATTGCTAACAAGACACAATAACCCCCCTAAACCCAACCCGATCAGAACCAAAATGATTCAAGACGCATGGGCCGAGATTGCCGTGCTCGAAATCTAAATGACCTGAGACTTGAACAATCTGATGCCCAACAAAAAATCTAGAGATCATGCAATCAGACTCCAAATTAATTTCAAAGACTAAATAAAAAAGGAAAAACTGAAAATAAGAAAGGAGACATTTCCTTATTTTGTATTTGGGGATTGATTTGAGGTCCAGTTCCACGAATCTCTATAACTGTTAGAGGCCTAAACAACTCGAATCTAAATGACATGTAACCCGAAATAGCCCGAAATTGAATGAACTACCCAATGACCCCCACCACTGAACTAGGATATAGCATCCATGATGCAACTTGAATGACTCAAAACTTGAATCTACTTGATTTATAATAACTATATAGTATTTGCAGATGTAAATTAATATTTTTTAATACTATATACTATTTTATGATACCATATATATTTCTGGGTGATATTTATATATGTTAGTACTATACATTGCGTTATATAATATCTTATTATGTTTTTTTATAATGTCAATCTATTTTAGAAGCTCGTAGATTGCTTTATAGTAACTGGTATATTGTTTTGCAATACATATTGTTTAACTATTATTCATAAACACATAAAGTAATTACTAAGGGCACATGATATGATCCTGATTGGCGACTGGCATGATATATAAATTAATCCAAAATAACCAAAAAATGAAATACGGATTCCACGAATCAAATGCACTGACTTGATTTACCTAAAAAATGTATTAATTGATCCGAAACACTTGCCCAAATTATCAAAACATAGGCGTGAATGACACATAACCAAATTGAACGCAAAGCCGTATTACCTGAAATTACGACCCCCAACCAGATTAAACATAGAACAAAATTATCTGAAATTTTTAGGTCAGATAATCTGTAACCAAATTAAACATAGACCTAAATTATCTATGTTTAGACCTAGCTGATATACTCGTAACACAAACCCACTTTTTTTTAGATAGAACACAAACCCACTTAAGAACAAAAATATTTAACTCGAATGAACTGGAACTCTAGACTCGAATGATCCGAAATCCGAATGACATGAGATTCTAATGATCCGAGATCCGAATAAGCTCAAACCGAATGACTGATAATTCAAAATGACCCAAACACTAAATAACCCAACCCAATAATGAGCCGGCCTATCCATTTGACATCTATAGATAGGAGTACAGATTGGTACCTTATTGACTATTGCGCTAACCCGTGTACACCCTACTTTAAGGGCTTCATGACGTTGTATATTTCCCTGCAATATTCTTTCAAAATTCTAACTTCTAAGGGCTTCAAAAATTTTAAAGATGATTTTGTTTCTCGAAATGCACAACCATACATCAACTAAAAGTCGTAGTTACTATTGCAATCATACCCTTAAATTGCAATAGTTGTTTATAGTGTATGTTTTAGGGAGTGTGACATTGGTCGGATTTCAAAATCAAAGAACGTGATTATATACAAATCCAAAACATGTATGGTTATAACATTATACACTAAAACGGATGTTTGTTCAAAATTTCTTTTCTAGTTATAGAGAGTTTCAAAGATAATAAAATATATTCTGAAGTCTTTCTTTTTTTAGTTAATTTTTGTTCCTCCGTAGCTTTGTCCTGGGCCCCTGGCTCTCGAGTCTCTAATCTTGGGTTGGGCATTTTTTGTAGGTGCGAGAGAGAAACTTAAATGAGCACTTGATTACCATATATAAAAGACAGCCCGTTTCTTTCGCCATGGATTCCATCTTGATTTCAATATTTTGAGGTGTGAACGGCAGACGTTTGTTAGAGAGGGATTGGTTTGAAAGAGACTTAACACCTACAAGACTGCAGGCCTCAAAGTAAAACACCGACAATTGCCCATAGCATGTTATTATAGTAGTATATTGTAGGTGGAAAAAGAGATTGTAGATTCAAGTTCTCATTGACAATATTTTTTTTATTTAATTAAGTATATAACATTTGTTGCTTTCAATAAAATGTTAAGCAACACCATAATCCATATTAATTTTAGTCATATTCATTGTCTATTCACAAGCTTACAAAGAGTTTCTTCCTCCCTATAATAGAGAAAATTAAACAAAAAATCTCCGATCCCCTCTGCACTACTGTATTTTATGAAAGCATTTCACCTGTCAGTATGAGCAATTAATGAAATAGACTAACTTAAGAAAAACTTCCTTTGAGAAGCACAAGCGAACACCAGAGAAATAAACACTTTGCAAATTGGGATATCGTACGCCTAAATAAAGAAAATGGAGGATTAGGAATTAAAAATCTAATGCTGTAAAATTAAGCATTACTTATGAAATGGCTGTGAAAAATTAAAGCAAAAAAACCTTTTCAACATCAACTGCTTGCTTTAAGGCAAAATCTTTGTAACATAAGATTGACAAACGAACAAGATTAAGTTGGAACAAAAACAAGGAAGGCAGTAAATTCGACACCCAAAGAGGATTCGAACCTTCGCGTGACGGGATCAAAACCCGGTGCCTTAAAACATGAAAAAAAGAATTTGATCAAAAAATTTAAGATCCAAAAAACTGCCAAATAAAATGCGTCCCAAGCAGAAATATCACAAGAACTTTTCGGAATCAATCAAATGGCTGGAATTTTTGGAAAGTCAAATTCATACGTGATGGAACACCTTTCCCACATAAAAACTTCCCTGACCAATAGGATAGATCAAGAAAACAGCAAGAAATTATCCCTTACGTGCGAAATTATAGAAGAAAACTATGCATGCAAAATAATATGGATACCGAAAGTGTCATATAATATAAAAAATTTTATTTGACAAATACACCAAAATAAACTGCTCACAAGGAATAGACTTAAAGGGAGGGCTAATAACAAATAATTGTGTTAATTGCAACAACAACCAAAATGAAACGCGCAAACGCTTTGAACGTGCATTTGCCAAGGAACTTTGGCAGAAAACATGTAGGATGTTTGGACAATCCATCGCTACTACTATGGAAAGCCCGACTGATATTCTGCTCGGGATAGACCAAAAGTTGGACAAATCTAGAAAAATAGATTGGCAGGCAACAGGGACAGTTGCATGCTGAAAACTATGGAAGGCTTAGAGCAATCGAGTATTTCAAATGTGAGACCCAAAACTCACATTGTCTTCAACCCGGCCATGGACATGGCCTCCCAATGGTTGAAGGCGTCAAGTAGAACAAAGTTGAAATGAAATAGCCAGTAGATTTAGGGTGAAAGACTTGTAATAAATTATTTGGTTCTATAGGCTTAGAAACCTGAAAGGCTATGGACCTAGCTTATTGTAATTTGTAGAAATTTTTTATTTATTTATTAATAGTCTTTAGTAGCTGATTTGGCTATAATTAAAAAAAAAGATAGTTATATTATTATTTTTATTTTTTTTGAAAATTAAGTTATCTGTTTCCTTTTTAATAAATGGAGTAGCCTCTTAGTGTCCTAGGTCAGATTTCATCAAATTAAAATAAAATAAGATAAAATAATTACAAAGAAATGTACAAATAATTTAAAAAAGAAAGAAGAAAGAGAAACAGGAAAATAAATCTCAGTTTTCTAGGCATGCAAGAATAAATCTTAGTTTGCATGATCTTCGGTAAATAAAACGAGTGCCCCTAAAAATTCTGAAACTCAATAGTTGAAAGCATGAATGCACAAGGCCCAGGGTCTGAAATTCCATGATTGTTTCTTGAAATTATCTCAGTTTGCATTTCATCTTTCATTTGTATGCAATCTTTTACTACGTATTAGCGACTACTAAAATTGCACAAAATTAGCATAAGTGTATTAGATTAAGTCACGTCATTAACTTCATTTTAATCCATCCGATTAATTACTATCAACTTTTAAAAATTTGAACTACGGACACGGTCCATTGCTAGTACTTTAAAAAAATATATATATCTTGGGGACATTTTTTATTCAAAAAATATATACTTTGTGAACATTTTACAAATGTTGCTAAAAATGCCAACTGACCAAATATTCCTTAAATATACCCTAATTTAGTAAATCTCTATTTTGTTAAATGATAAGTTTTCATTGTGGCATATAATTCTACCTTATTTGCTTTTAAACACTTGCAATGCTGACTTGAGGCTTTTCTTTAAGACTTCCGCTACCACCTACCGCCTCATGCCCGTGAACTT
The DNA here is from genome assembly GCA_027726005.1 of Juncus effusus. Lineage (NCBI taxonomy): Eukaryota > Viridiplantae > Streptophyta > Magnoliopsida > Poales > Juncaceae > Juncus > Juncus effusus. Next base: position 8,414,400 of record CM050897.1, on the reverse strand, counting down.
TTTGGTGCAACCTCATCCACAAATAAAAAACAAACAATTACATTAAATCAACTTAGTAGAAAATATAAAATGAGATTGGTCACCTTTAATTAGGTTAAAAAAGCAGTCCACAAACCAACAAAACCAAAGGAATGTTATGACAAAGACAGTCACATTAGTCCTGTTTCGTGGATAAATCTTCAGAGCTAAAATGGACACCTTTTAACCTATTAACTAATCTCTATAAAATAATTTGTGTTGTAACAATACAGATATAATCAAATGAAAATCATTACTCATTTTTAGCGGTTTCGTACGGCACGGCACGCCAAAGCCAAATTTATGTTTTCTATCAAATTCATGCTTGCCAAGTATATCTCCACAAAGAAGTCAAATTTAAATTCTCATTCTATGGTTTCTTGCGAACTGAGAAATTTACAAACCATATAATATTGACACTTAATACCCTCACTAATTCTTAATTATCAAGGCAAAAGTGATTAGGCCTGAAATCATGTGAAAAGAATTAGTATTAAATTGATGATGAATTAGTGGAATTCCATTGTCGTGTAGCTATGAGTAGAACAAGGTGTGGAAAGGGACCCACCATTGTTAGGAAGAAGAAGAGACAAATAATGAACAGAACTTTGGAGCATGCGCGACATTTTTATATTCACCTTATAAGAAAGCAAAGGTTACTTCGTTGAAAAACAATTAAAAAGCAAATCATATCAATGGAGAAAGCTCGGTTTACTTTATCATATCATAACAGAGTTAAGGACGGCCTTTGCTTAATCCAAGTTGACCTCTTGGTTTTGTCAATCATGAAACGTTTACCCATTGATCATGCGTTTAAAAGCAGAAGAGATCTATATACATATTGAAAAAGTCAAACTTTATCATAATTTCTGATTGTATAATAAATTTAACAAGGACAATATGGATATGAAAGTGAACTATACAATTTTCATGAACATTTCAATCGATGAAGAATATATTTTTTGAAAAACATTGAATCAACATTATAATTAGATTTTATTCGTTACCTGTTTACTATATTGTACGGGCACACATACACTGATGTTGTGTCAGATATGTACATGACCACACCGTAATATCAAAAAAATCTTAGAACACTGATGTCTGTGCGTGTCCGATACATACTGATGTCTGACAGGCATACATTTGATTTTTTTAAAGTTCACACATAACAAATCCAATTTATTTTCGAAATTGCTTTATTTTTCTAAGAGAGACAAGAGGAAGTTGAAAAGAAATGGAAAGACTGCATGGTTAGCACTCAGGTTAGTGGTGGGGTTGAAAAGAAAATAAAAGAATGAATGATGTGACAAAATGATAAAACTATTTCAATTATCAATATTTGATTTTCATATGTAAACGGATGTGGGGTTGAGAAGAAAAATAAAAGAATGAATGATGTGAGTTAAAATGATAAAACTATTCAATTATCAATATATGATTTTCATATGTGCCACATTTGTGGGGGCAGCGAGGCGTCTAATGGAAAGTCTTGAAATTACACTGATAAGTGATAGATGATGGAGAAGGAAAAAAAAAACAATACCACTGGTCAAAGTCAAACCGAATAGAGAACATTTAGAACGATATTATGTCATTTTGTTTAGGAAAAGGCAAAAATGTGTCCGTGTGTGTATGGGCCGGAATATTGTAATCTTTTAGATCTTTGGGCTTGGAAGCCCGTTTAAATCACTGAAAATGTTCAAATGCTCACCGAGTGCTAATCGGCCCCATTAAATTATAAAAGGAGAGAGAATATGCCAAAGGAGAAAGATTTTCATTAAAATAAAATAGAGTTGCTATATCATTGAGTTACAATAAATGGATCAGAAGAAAAATAATAGAGTAATACAATTTTATTCTAATCCTATCAATCTTGGATCCTTCAAAGCTAATTGTCTGTCGAAATTCTCTCACTGATTTGGTGCCCATCATCCTTCTTCCCGCCTTAAACCATTTAAACGCCGTATCATTGGCCAAGCAGAAGACACGCTGGGGGGATCTAGAGTTTTGAAAAACTCTATTATTTCTTGCCTGCCACATTTTCCAACATGTCACAGTTCATCATCAGTTTTGCCACTCATTTATATTTGCTTTTATCTAGAGGTGGCAAATGGATGGGTCGGGTCTGGTCGGGTCACTCCAGGTTCGAGTCATTCGGGTCTCAGATCGTTCGGCTATCAGGCCGTTTGGGTCTCATGTCGTTTTGGTCTCGGGTCGTTTTTGTCTCAGATTTTTCGGGTCTCGGATCGTTCGGGTTTCAAGTCTTTCGGGTTTTTGGTCAGGCGGATTCGGGTTTCGGGTTAATCGGGTTTCGGCTCGTTCGGGTCTAATTTTCGGGTATTCGGGTATGTTTACCATCTTGTCGCGGGATATTCGGGTCTAAGTTTCGAGTAATTCGGATCTTTGTTCAAATTGGTTACAGATCATTTATTTATAGTTTTGGCAATTTTAGGTTAATGTTTATTATTGTTCTAGTTTATATTATGGATTATTTGAAGTGTTTTAGGTCAATCATATTAGTATTTCCGGTCAAACGGGTTATCATATTTGGTTAGATGAATTTGTGTTTAAATTTTAGGTTATTTGGATAATATATCATGCTAGCTAGTCGTTAGTTAGCCTAAATCATATTGTTGACGGGTGTATATATAGATATAAAGCAGGTCCAAATTCGATATTTGTAGACCTCAGTTCGCTTGCTTGGTTGCCCTCACGACCTCGCGTTGTAGCTAGCTAGGGTGTCTATCCACAGGGAGGCCATAGGTGGAGTATCGGACTAGGTTTTGGTGAGTAATCCAAACCGATCTATTTGGTAGGTTGGTTGTGCAAAGAAAGTAAATAAAAGTAAAATAAAGTAAATGAAAGTCCTGATCCGCGCACGCACTGTCACCGTGTGCCCGGGATGAAGATGCTATGTAGAGGTCTGGCGAGAAGGGTTCTAGAGCTCGATGGTTTCACCGTAGATTTACTTGATCTGTTGTTTTCTCTTCACGAATCGGCATGCTTCGTTGTCGCGATACAGAAGTCTCTCACCTCGTCTTCTGCGTGCGGATCCAAGTCCTGCTGCTCACGGATCTGGCTTTTTGCTTCTCCTCTCGGTACTTCGCCTACTTGCCTAAGTACTTAAAACTGTGCGGCCTACATACTCAAGGTAATATACACAAGCAATATCACAACAAAGAAACACAATAACAAGATAGATAACGATAAATTGAATCAAGTATTACTAGGTTACTAATATCTAACCCTAAACGGGTTCAGTTACAACACATAAAGATACAAGATAAAATAAAGAATCTGAAATACATCGTAAGATAAAGAAAAGACTAAACCCTAGAGGAGATCGGACCTAGTGCTGAACTGTGCCCACCTTCTGTCTTGGAATAAACCTCCTTCTAACTCGTGACTGCGGCGAGGCCGAGCCTCACCGCGGGAGCCTGCCTTCTCTTCTTTTGTGGAGATTGTCGTATGGTGGCTGGCTTGCCACTTCTTGCAAATGGGAGTCTCCTTATATAGGCTAAGCGATCCTTGTAAATATGGTATTTCTTCCCGGCCAAGAAAATATCTTTCCATTAATTTTCCCTTGATTTATTCCATTAATTCCTCTTGCCAAATCTGCCATAATTGAGCAGCTGTGAAGATCCATGAGTTATTCTGTCTTGCGCGTCAATTTAGGTCTCTGAACCTTGATAAACGTTGTAGGCCTTTCTCTTAGCTTTCCAACGCATATTTACACGTCCCGGCCTGAGGTCCAGAGAGAGAGTTATGCCCAAAATACTGAATTGCTGTTAGCAGGTTCGCATGTAGCGGGTGAGGCTTCCAGGATATGAGTCTGAGGCCTCTAGGATACGAGGATAGGTGCTGAAACTGTCGTTGTTCGTCTCGTGAAGTGTCAGCACCATGCCAACTCGCCTCTTGCTCCAAATGTGCTTTTTCCATAGTTATGCGCTATTTTTCTGAAACACAAGTGAACACTCACAATAACTTGATTCTTAACTAAAACATAAGCAAAATACTAATATAACTATAAAAGTGCATAAAGTAAGATACAAAATTGGCGGTAATTTTCTATATAAATTATCCCTATCACGTATCATGCATGCTTGATTATTACTTTATACTATTATAAAATTAGTAAACTATATTTATGTCTTATAAACCAATATAAATAATATATAACTTTCTAAATAATATATTTATATTATAAAAACAAAATAAGATATAAGAAAACAATATATAATACTAGAATAACAATGAAATCCATAATTTCATAATCATTCATTTATTATATGTAAGTTCAGGTCATTCAGGTTTGGATAATTGGGGGGGTCATTCGAGTTCGGGTTACGGGTCATTCTGGTTTGGGTTGTTCGGGTTTCGGGTCGTTCGAGTCTCGGGTATTTCGGGTTTCGGATCATTCGGGTTCTAGGTCATGTGGGTTCAGGTCGGGTCGGTTTTTGGGTCGTTGACTTGTCAACATTTTCAGGTCGGGTCGGGTCGGGTTCAGATTCCAGTGGGTCGGATCGGATTTTCGGGCCAGGTCAGATTTTGCCAGCTCTACTTTTACCCAACTTTCATTTTATCCCTACCAGGATTTGGGTTGGACATTCTACGTATGCGGGAGTATGGTGTCTGAATTGCCGTCTTCTGCCATAATTGCTTTGCAAAGTTGCATTCTACGAAGATGTACTTGTGTGTTTCGCTTTCGTTGCAAAACGTACATCGATCAGCTTGCAAGTGTCCTCTTCCTTTTAACCTATCCTTGGTAGACCATTTGTGTTGGTGCATCTGCTATATAATTTTTTTTATTCTTGGTGACACTTCTAGCATCTGTACCAGTACATATGGTTAGATGAATTTGTGTTACTTTTGATTCATTTTGGATAATATATCATGCTAGCTAGTTGTTAGTTAGCCTAAATTGTATCACACATGCTTGATTATTACTTTAGTTTATAATATTGTTAAATTATACTTATATTTTAGAAATCAATATAAGCACTAGATGACTTTCTAAAATAATATAATGACACCATAAAAACATAATAAGATATTATAAAACAATATATAATATTAACATAACAATGAAATCAACAATTGCGTGACCATTTATTTATTACATTCAAGTTTAGGTAATTCTGATTCGGATAATCGGGTTTGTGTTACAGGTCGTTTGGGTCTTGGGTATTTCGGGTTTTGGGTTTTGGGTTTCGGGTTTTGGGTCGTTCAGATCTCGGGTCACTCGAGTTCGAGATCATTTTGGTTCCGGGTCAGGCCGGATTTTGGGCTGTTTACTTGACAATATTTTCGGGTTGGGTTGGGTCGGTTATGTATTTGGATGGGTCGGATCAAATTTTGCCAACCAAAATAAAATATCAACAAATTTGAGAAAATAAAAGACAAAGATTTCATTAATTTTGATCGGATGATCGAAAGAAAATTGGTGATGTGGCTCAATGAGAAAACTCAAAAAGAGGTGAAAAATAATAAGATGGGGTTAATTCGTAGCCATCAGAAATTTGGCTCCAAATAACGTTCATCTTCATTTAATTCAAGAAAAGTTACGTAAGAAAATACAATTTACATATTCATCCTTCAACAAATAGTACATACTATTAGGTTATACATGATATGAATATAAATACGATTCAGATATTACCAGATACAAGTATCAACTCATATTCATTTCGAATATCGAAACAGATACAATAACATGCAAATGAAAATATAATTTATATATTCTTTACAAGCTATGTTACATGGACACATCAAAAAATCAGTCATACGCATGTCGGACATGGACACATAAAAAAATCAGTCATACGCTATATATATGTTGTTTAATAAGAGATTATTTTATATATTATGTGTTGGATCTAACAGAATTGAATTAGGGTAATTCATGTCTGTGTTCAATTTGATTACATGTTATTAATGTCTCAGTTTTAGGTATTCTTGGTTAGTATTTCAGATTGTTTTAGTTTTTATTATTGATTGTTTAAGTGTTTTAGATCAAACACATTAGTATTTCGGGTATATCGAGTTAGTACATCTGGTTAGATGAATTTGTGTTACTTTTGGGTCATTTTGTATAATATGTTATGTTAGCTAGTTATTAGTTAGCCTAATGTGTATCACTCGTGCTTGATTATTACTTTAGTTTATAAAACTTTTAAACTATATTTATGTTCTAGAAACCAATATAAATACTATATAACTTTCTAAAATAATATATTGATATTATAAAAACAGAATAAGATATTATAACACAATATATAATATTAACATAACCATGAAATCAACAGTTTCGTGACTAGTCATTTATTCAGGTCATTCTGGTTCGGGTAATCGGGCAGATCAATTAAGTTCGGGTTATGGGTCATTCAGGTTCAGGTCGTTTGGGTGGTATTTCAGGTTGCGAGTTGCATTTGGGTTTCAGTCAGGTTGGATTTTGGATCGTTGTCTTGTCAATATTTTTAGGTCATGTAAGGTTTGGATTCGGATTAGTTTTTACCAGCTCTACATAAAATATCAACAAATTTGAGAAATGAAAGTAAAAAATTTGATTAAATTTTTGATCGAATAATCGATAGAAAATTGATGATGTGACTAAAAAAGAGATAGAAAAATAATGGGGTGGGGTTAATTAGTAGCCGTCGGAAATTTGGCTCAACTTCATTTAATTTAAGAAAAGATATGAAAGAAAATACAATTTACAATTTCATCCTTCAACATATATTTACATGTTTATACATGATATGAATACAAATGAGATTCAGATATTATCAAATACAATTATGAACAAATATTCATTTCGAATATCGAAACATATACAGTGATATGCAATAAAAGTGTCATTTATATATTCTTCACAAGTAATGTTATGTGGATATATCAAAAAAATCAGTGATATGCGTGTCAGACACGTATCAAACATGACATGAACCATGACATGGCCGAATATTTTAATATTTTTTGACTTTATAATATGGTTAAAACACGACAGGACATGTGTGAAGATGACTGGGATCACGACGAAATGTTTAAAAACCCAATTGAATTCTTAACTTTTTTTGCTATAAGCCATATTCTTTCTCTTTACTTATTTATTTTGCTAATAAAACCTTTTTTTAATAAAAACTTACTTTTTCAAGTATATTATGTTTTAATTAATGATGCTAACTCGTGAGAATCACGAACATAGATGATATTTCATCATTCTTTCTGTAAAATACAATTTCTTCTAATTCTTATTCCTGTTCTTTTCTCAAAATTGTCATCATCACATTTACTTTCTAAATATTTTTAAGTTTTTAGATATATAATTAACTATAGAAAAAAGTAAAAGAAATCTATATAAAACATACGGTGTTTTGAGATTGCATGTCATTGTGTCCGTATTTTATCGGACACGACATCTGTGTTTGTGTCCATACAACATAGTTTACACTTTAGAAGTAAGTCATATCTCAACTCCAATAAAAAGGTTCAAAATAACTTTATGCATTAGAAAAAAAAATAATAAAGAGGAACAAATTTAAATATTTCTGGAGTTAAAGAACTGGAAATAGAATGTGTAATATTGCTTAACTATTATTTAAATATTTCGCAAGTCATTATTTTAACTCGGCCCACAGGCCGAAGACAACCATATCCACCTCATATATACGCCCCCAATCAAGTACTCACTCAGAGTCAGAGGCATGTGGCAGTGAATAATCTCTTCCCCAAGCCACCTCTTCCATTTCCTCTCTGCCGATCAATCTTTTCTCCCTTTTCACAGTGACTCCATCTCTCGCCTTTCAAAATCGCCGATACAATTTTGGAGAGGTAAGTAAGACACAAGGTTCTCTTCTCTTTAACACGTCTCTATGTACCAATTTCCTGATCCTCTCGTTAATCTTTATACATGAATAGTAACCAGAAACCTTTTCTTCTTTGCAGATCGACTCTTATATCGACTGAGCTCTCCAGCTCTAGCCATGGATCGGACCAGAATGGGTCCGGATTGGTCTCTTCTTCCTCCAGAAATGATCCAATTAATATCTGAGAAAATCACTTTCATGAAGGTGTATTGTCGTTTCCGTGCGGTATGCCCGGAATGGAGACGCGCCTCCTCTCCAAACCCTCGCCACCTTTCCCTAGGGCCCTGGCTGCACCTCCCTGATGACCAACGAATTCCTTCCAATAATCCCAACAACTCTACCTACTCGTACTATGATTTCTTCCTGTCTAAAATCCACCAATTCCACCTGCCTTGTGATACTTACGGGAGCGTTATTTGCTCCTCGCGGAGCTGGCTTGTTCTCAAGCGAGGGAGTCAACTTTCCCTGATAAACGTTATCACCGGAGAGATAAAGAGTGACCTTTTCCCCTCCTTAGATGCTCCTCCCACTATTTTAGGGTTTGCATCCACCGGAAAAACCAAAAGACTCGCGACTCCAGAGGGCACTCTAGGGCCCAAGTATCTTATACAGAAGGCCGTTTTAACTAGCACTCCATCTGACGAGAGCTGCGCTATCGTGGTTAGCTTTTGCACTAGTAACACCCAATGGGAGTTGGCCTTTTGTAAAGTCGGTGATAGATGTTGGACAGTTTTAAGATTACCGGAACGGGGTCGTGGAAGTCGCACAATGAAGGATTTCATGTATCAAAACGGTTTGGTTTACGCAATCAATGATAAATGCCATATTTCAGTTTATGACCTTCGAGACCTTTCACAAAAAATCATGCATGCTAATCTTAGTTATTATAGCGCCTGTGACCGTGTATATTTGGTAAGTGGAGAGGTGGAACATGATGGTCCTCTAATTGTGAGACATGCTGACCCTTTTAGGAAAGAGGATCAACTTCAGGTGTTTAAGTGCTATGAGTACCTTGGGTATTATAGATATAAGAGGGTAAGAGATATAGGTAACAATGTGTTGTTTCTAGATGGCCGAAGATGTCTCATTATATCATGTCGACAAGGATGGACAAGAAATCACATTTATTATTATTATAAAAGTGTTAATTCTGAGTTTTATAATATCACCCTAAAAATGTTGAACATTAAAGACTCGAGTGTTGGACTGGTAGGGTACGACTCTACGGGATTATTGTCCACAAGATCAATGTATCCCTCTTGGTTCACGGCTGACTTATACTAGCTATTTACTGAGCTATGTGGAGGAGATCATATCATCCAGGTACCGACTGATTTTTTTATACTCTTTGTAATAATTAAGATGAATTTACCTTTTATGAACATCAGATGAGAAAGAACATTAATTTGACAATAGGAGGTAGGTTGTTAGGACCATATTATTATTTCCTGTTGGCAGTGAATAAATCAATTGTGGGTTTTGCATGTAGTCTTTTATTAGAGACTTCCTTTTCAACGGTAACGTTGTTTGTTAGATCCATCAGTGATTTGTTGTTAGATCCCATTATCAGCTAGTTTTACACGTGGTGCTGCACACGACGTAGTGTGAAGGGCTTGTTTTACACGTACCACGTGCATTCATGCATAATTAACATCTCATGATTTCCAGTCATTTTGAAATGATTTCACTGAACAGCTAACTAGGTCTAATTAGGTCTCCACTTAATAAGGCTTTCGATTATTGAAAGCAGGCCATCAATTGCGAAAAGTTATCCTTCAGGGATTCAATTGGAGAAGTTTATTGTCATTTTTGCAAGAGAAGAGCTGCTTATTGATCGTCAACGAGACCAAAAATTCCTTTTTTTAATCTTAATTTTCATATCATCTTGTCGAGTTATAGTGCCATTATAGTGTCATCAACTTTGAACTACTCATAATTTCTGCAATTTCGAAATGCAGTGCTTATAGTTCTAGCAAATTCTGAAATATCATTAATTACTTTCTCAAAATATCAGGGATGGAGGAGTCTATTTAAGGGAGTTTAATTCGGGCCAAACATGAAGAACAGTTCTGTTGTGCTGATTTAATATTTCTGGTCAGCTTTGATGGAAATCCAGCAGTTGTAGGTTCTTTTCTTATTTTGACTTTACTTTCTTTCGCAAATTTTGTTGTTAAGAGACTTTCTTTCGCAATTTGAGACTATATTATTATTATTATCTTGTAAAACATCGAAGTGTTCTTTTTAGAAATTAAATATCATCTATGTATTGACTAGTTCTATGTATTGAGTAGTTATGCAATTGTTTAATTCCTGTTTTTTTGTTTTGCTATTTGGTATATTGTTATACTACTTGTTCACTAGATTTCAAATCTAGAAGGAGAAGTGGGAGTTGGAGGAGGAAGAACCAAAAGGAAAGCTTTGAGAGCTCGGTACATGGGGAGTTGAAATAGAGGCAAAAACCGGCAACGATGAGCTTCAGTTCATACAGCTTCTGTCAAGAATAGTAGGGGTGATTATGTATTGGACCGGGCACCAATTGAACCATTATTTTTAACCCATTGGAAAAGAATAACTTGCCCCTCAATTACCCCACAAAAACGTCATATATATTATCATTGAATTTATGATGTCATGATTTTTGTATTTATATCCCTTTATGATGTTATGATTTTTGTATTTATGTCTCTATGATGTCATGATTTTTGTACTTACATACTCTATGATGCCATGTTGACCTGTATGGCGATTTTGTGAGAAAATTGAGGGGCACCATAAATGCCCTCTTAACCCATTAAAGGGAAATAATAATAGTACATTACCACACATGTATTACAACTTCTCAAAATTTCCGGGTCATTTCGGTTCAGTTTAATTATGTATGAGACATTTTAGATTTCGCATCATTTGGATTTGGGTTAAATGTCAATTAAGTTCAGTTCGCATGTCGAGTTCTAGTCTATATTATTCAGGTTAAGTTATGAATTATTTACTGTCTATCTTATTCAGGTAAAGTTGCGAATTAGTTATATTGATATTAGATTATTCAGATGAGTATTTTCAATCAAAAATTATGAAATACTAAAATATCGAAATACATTGTGGTAGTAAGGTCGAGGTCGGAGGTCATATCAAGATAGATCATTCTGGTTCTTCGGGTCATCCTAGGTTTCAGATTGTTTAAGCCATTCAAGTTTCAGATCATTCAAGTCATTCGGGTTTTGGGTCATTTGGATTAGGATCATTTCGGTTCCAAGTCATTTGGGTCGGGTCATCATCTTTCGGTCGGATCGGACGGGTTTTTTTTTATGTCAGGTTGGATTTTATCAGCTCGACTAGAAAACATGGCTTCACAATTCCAATATCTCCCAATATATACCTCTTCACCTCTATTCGGATGCTCATTGGGCAGATTGCTAAGATGATCATCTCTTCACAACCGGCTTATGTGTGTATCTAGGGGTGGGCAAATGGTTCGGTTTATTCGGGAACTAAACCGAACCGGTCGAATTCGGTTTAATCGGTTCGGTTTTTCGGTTCATCCGGTTCGGTTCGGTTTAAATTGAGATTATTCGGTTTGAACGGTTCGGTTCGGTTTTGATTTGGAAAAACCGAATAAACCGAACCGAACCGATATACGTTATTATTTTCTCATTTCTTTATGTTTTGTTCAAATTTTCATCTTTAAAATAAAAAAATCATATTTAAAATAAATTAATCATGAGTTTAGCTGATCTAGTTGTACTCTCAATTTAATTTAAAATAATTTTTGTTCTTAAAAAATTATAAATTAAAGAATATTTATTTTTTTATTCGGTTCAACCGAATAAACCGAATAAGAAATCGGTTTATTCAGTTCGGTTCTAAATCGGTTCCATATTTATTCGGCTCGGTTCGGTTTAAATCTTATTCGGTTCGGTTTTATTCGGTTTGCTCTTATTCGGTTCGGTTTGAACCGAACCGACCGAATGCCCACCCCTATGTGTATCTCTGACCATATTTGATATCTTTGTCTTCAAAGAACCCGTTGTCTCTCATTCAAAAGTAGAGTACAAAGCAATATCCATGACAATAGCTGAAATCATGCTTTTTCCGTCAACAAAACCTCTTCTTTCCCAACTCTATACTGTGACAACATGTTTCTAGGAGTGTCAATGGGTCGGGTTATATCCGAAACTTATTGAACTTGTACCATATATGAAAAATATCTGGATCTGAATAAAAAAATATGAATCCGTTAAGGACCGGATCCGATTGGATCTGTTTTTACAGGTACGGATTTGGATATAGGACTTAAATTAGTAGGCGAATCCTGATATGAATTCCGATACTGTCCAGATCCGAATAATTTTCAAATATGAGTATCTATTTTTGAACTCATATATTTTGATTTTGATCTATTATGAAATACTACTTAAATATAACTTGTAATAAAACATGTAATTAATTATGTGTTTTGCATACATGTAAAAACATTTTTTCTTTATATAAAAAAGAATTGATTCAAATCTGTTGATATAATTGACTTTCTTTACTGAAATTATTTTTTCCATGTTTAATGCAAAACACGAAGCTAAATATTTTGAGCAAAGCAACAAACCGCTACTAAAAAAAAGCCTCATAGTGGCAGTTTGTTTTCCACTTATTGGCAGTTTTCAGTGATGCAAAGATGAATAGTGGCAGTTTCAAGTCCGCCACATAAAGTGCCACTACTGGAGGCGCTGCAAGCAATATAGTGGCAGTCAATGAACCGCCAATATATAAAAGCACTTATTTCCGCCACTAATTGACTGTTGCATATGCTCGTTATATGAAGCACTTATAACCGCTACTATATTGAAATAAGTAAAAGCGCCTCATGTTTGAAACACTTAAAACCATTTCAATATAGATGCACTTAAAACTGTCACTATTTTGAAGCACCTAAAACTGCTTCAATGTTGATGCGTCACTAAATTAAAGCAATGAAAAAACACCAATAATACAATATTTTCAATTTTCATCAAACCATATTCATCACATAATCATTATATTAATATACAATAAAACAAAAACACATAGAACAAATATTCATAAGATAATATTCATAGAATAATATGAAATCTTTCAATCAAAATGATCCGCATATAATAAGAAGTAATACAAATAGTTAAACAAAGTACCAAAATGTGGCAATGAAAACATACTTTAAACCGGCCAAAATATAAGCCAATTATCTCAATGATTTTGTGTTGTACCTATTTAAGTAAGAAGATGAATGAGTAAATAATTATAATAAAAAAATATGATTATAAATTAATAAATTTGGGCTTCTACCTTCATCGTTTCGTGCCCAACATGGTCGCTCATCAACATTCAACAAACCGGAACTTGTAGGCAACACATGTGAAACAACCTCTTTACCCATATCGAAATAATCTCTCGGCATAGTTTTCACCACCAACGACCAACCATTTTTTTGTAAATCTCTTACATAGAATACTTGCTCCACTTGTGATGCAAAGACAAAAGGATCATGGTTTATGTTTTCACCGGTATGTATTAGCCGATTAAAATTTACAAAAGGAAATCCAAATTTATCAACTTTCATCCCCGAAGTATGGTGGACATTTACCCAATCACATTTAAAGAGAACAACTTTGAAATCACCATAATAATCTATCTCAATTATATCATTTAATTTGCCATAATAATTCATACCATCTATTTCCGAAACATTGACAACTCCACTATTTTGGGTCGTAAGGCCAATTTCTCTTTTCTTTGTGTGAAACCTAAATCCGTTAATACAAAACCCACTAAAGCGTCTTGCTATGTTGTTTGGACTCCTAGCAAGACTTTTAACTCTTTCCGAAATACTTGTTCCATCAATTTGCATTACCTATAAATGACGAATTTATTAATTTAGTAAAAAAAAATATTTGACTCCATTTAAAAATGTAATATTTACCTTATTTCGAAACCATTCATGAAACTTTTCATTGACCAACTTATTTATAGCATGACTAGAGAGACTACCATTTTTTTGTTTCTTCAACTCAATAAATTCCCTATAATATATGTTATTACAATATGCAAATTACTTGATAGAAATTATAAAGCAATATTTATATAAATTGGAAACTTTCACTTACATGTGGAAGGTTTCAATATCGTCACAATGTCGTAGAACATAACGATGAGCTTGAAGTTCGGACTTCAAATCAAGACTAATAAATTATATTTTCCCAATAGATTGTCCCCCACTCTCAAACAAATAAAATCCTTCCTCTTTGGAATGATTTGGGTTCCGAGGCAGCCTATTGAATCTTGTTTGAACGCCTTCCAGATATCTTGAACAAAATGTTAGGCATTCATCCGCCACATATCCTTCCGCGATAGACCCTTCTGGACATGCTCGATTATGAACATATGATTTGAGACGAACAAAATACCTACATAATAATTAAAAAATAATAACTTAAAATGAATTACTTAATAGAAAAAAGCAAATAGATAAATGTTGTGTACCTTTCAAAGGGATACATTCACCAATAATGAACTGGCCCACCAAGTTTGGCCTCATCAATTAAGTGAACCGTTAGATGAACCATTATCGTGAAAAATGATGGCATCAAATATTTCTCCATGTTACAAAGATTTAAAATAAACCGTTCTTGTAACTTATCAAGTTCAACAATATCCAATACCTTCGAACACAAATATCGAAAAAAAGCCGCTAACTCAATCACAATAACCAACACTTGCTTAGAGGGGCTACATGATTCAACGCTAAAGGAAGAATATCTTCAATCAAAACATGACAATCATGACTTTTAAGACCACTAATTATAAATTGATTTTCCGCATTGAAACACCTTGAAAGATTTGACGTATAACCATTTGGTGTTTTGATATCCCTAATCATTTTACAAAGTGTTTCACGTTCCGTACGTGACATAGTAAAGCATGCTAACGGCAAATGAGCTTTTTTTTTTATTATCTACCATAATTGGGTGTAAATCATGTCTAATATTCATATCCTTCAAATCAAGTCGTATTTTCTCATTATCCTTTGATTTATATTCAATATCCAATAATGTGCCAATTAAATTATCACACACATTCTTTTCAATGTGCATCACATCCAAATTATGCCGTAATAAGTTATGTTCCCAATAAGGCAAATTAAAAAATACACTTCTTTTCTTCCAACCCTTTAAAACTTCCTCGTTAGAAGTTGAAATACCTTTAACTTGCTTCTTTCTTTTCTTAGTTTTCTTCTTAGGGCCATTTTTTTCCTAGGGTAAAAGATAAATTTTTCATTTGGCACAAAAGTGATGATCCGGTTGGACGAATGGGGGCCGATCTATGCTCATCGGTGCCATCTACCATATTTGGATGCTTTTAAAAAAGATTTAAAAAAGAAAACCACATATACAAGTCTTCATATCAAAATATCCTTATATCATATCTAGATATCATAGTACCAATATTGTTTCTAAATATCACATGAGTTGTCACTATATCAACAAAATACCACATTATCAGTGTACACAAAATATAGAGATTACCCAAAATACCACATGTCCCTATACCAAAATACCACATATCCTTATACCAAAATATAATTACATCATATGTAAATATCCCACAACTATTATATCACCAAAATACCCAAAATAAAGGATAAAAATAGCTCCAAAGTCAAACATCCTCCTTGAAGGAGCACGGCACAAAAGAGTCTAGCAATTCATTGTTTGGAGATGTATCAACATCTTTGCTGTCAATCTAGTCATGAGACAAAGAAATTTCATTATTCAATATTAATATAATACAAACCAATAAAAAAAATATAATCTTAACACGTCACCTGAACGCCAAACATATCTACCATATCTGGATGCTTTTTTGCAAGAAATGCAAACATAGCTCTTTGACTTTCCTCCATGCGGGATTGTCGCACTTTCATCTTTCTATTATTTTTCTTTATGAGAGAATGTTTCTTTTTGTAGTGTTCATCCAATTTGGCGATTTCCATCATGGTGCTCTTTTAAGGTTGCAATTTTCCTCTCATAACGTTCCGTCAGAGTAGAAATTTGATTATTAGAAGACATCCCATTTGACTTTGCACTCGATTTCATGCGGAAATACTCGGTGGGTGAAGGCCCTATGACTATCCCTCTTACGCAGCCACCACGTTCAGGACCCATTACTTCCTTAAAAACTTTTTCAGCAACTAAACTAGTATCTACTTCTGAATTTTGCAAAAGTGTCTCCTTCAAATAATTAGCTTCAATCTAGCAAATAATTAGAACTTAATACTTCAACTCTCAATATTAAGAAAATGTTAATATTTGAACAAAATAAAATATGATATACCATTTTTTCCTTTGTAGCTTCATTTATGTATGAACCGTCTTTTTTCTTGTGAGCCGCTTCCCATAAAGTGAGCCGATCAACTACTTCTCCATCATTGGCATCCTCCTATTACACAAAAATAGAAATTCATTACATGTTTATTAATTTTTCATATATATCACAATTTTTTAATATGCACAAATTTAAAAAAAATTAAAGTAATTACCATCTGTTTTCTTTTTCTCGCACAACTTTTCCTTCCAAGTGTATGATGATGCTTTTGCTTCTTTGCATTTTTTTTGGTTCATCGCACATTGTTTCTAATGAAAAAACATACAATTGTTCATACTTTTTTATAAATGTTCACTAACATACAAATACAAATGCTACCTTTTTTTTCTCCGAACCCCAATCAGCCACCAAAATCCGCCATTGATCCAAAACAACATTATCAGGTGCCTTTTGTAAAGCTGCCTTAACCGTCTTATGTGTCTCAAAAATCTTTTTTAGTTTGACTTTGTGAGGTCTCCACCCGGTATTCATTTTACGAAATACCCACTTTTGTACTATGCCGGCCGGGTCACTATACATGAACTTACCCTACAAGCACATTTCATATACATGATAATTAAAAAATAGTTAGTAAAAATATTGTAAGGTATCCAATAATTTAGAAATAAAAAACATAATGAATTGCATACCTCAATAATTTTTCTCATTTTTGTCTTATATGGCTCAAAAGCCGGATCTTTCCAATTTAAAATGCTAATTGGTGCGAACGATCCACGTTTAACGATGTCATAATAAAAAGAAGAAAGCAGATATGAAGCTTTATTGTTTGGAATATATTCCTCACTACACTCTACTACAATTCGCTCTGTTCTTGTTAAATAACATATTTCCATTAAGCTAAGCCCCTTTACTTGCCGTTGTGATCCATTATCATCTACAAAAATAAAATATTAATGATATTAAGAGACAACAAATACTTAACTAATTTTGTTAGTTAATTTTGAAGCAACTTAATTTAAAGATCAAAATAAGTAATAGGCAATCTTACTTTTTATCACAACAAATTCATTTTCAAGTAGCTTGTTTATTCTTTCAGAAGCAACATCATCATTGGCCTCATCAAGCTCATTTACCCCATCATACTCATTGCCCTCACCAAGCTCATCTATCTGATCATGCTCATTGCTCTCGTCAAGCTCCTCGACCATCTCATCATGGTCATTTGCCTCACCAAGCTCATCATAAGTCTCTGCTTGTGAAATTGGCACTTCTTGGGAGGTACTTGATTTTTTAGACTTTTTAGGCATTTTGTAAAGAATCCTATTATAAAAAATAAAAACAAGTTCGTAGTTTTCAATAATATTTAATTATAAATATGATAAAATAAATAACTCAAATAAATTAACTTATTAATTCATATGTCTGTTATTTTAATACACAAACGTTTGGAAATTCAAAGAAGAAAAAGTTGAAAGAATGTGGTAATTAATAACAGAAGCTTAAAAAAAAAAAACAAATAACTCAAACAAATGTAAGTACTGGAAAATGATGAAAGAAAAAAAGATAGAAAAATTGAGTGAGAATTCAACTCAAAATTAAATAATATTTCTAAAATTGAGTGAGAATTCAACTCAAAATTGAATAATATCTCTCAATCTAAATGTAAATTCTTCAATAAGCCCTTCTATTAACACATCAACAAATCAAATTAGACAAAAAAAATGAAAATAAAGGTCATAAGAAAGAATTTTAGAAAGGGATAAAGAGAGGCAGTGAAGACTTGAAATGAAAATGAATTAGGGAAATGAATTGAATTGGTACCTCTTCAACTCACAGAATTGAAGAGACTTGTCAGTTCACCGGTCCTTGTGAAGCCTTGATTCAGTCCATATTGCAGCAGTCAGGCGGAATTGAGATGAGAACAGTTAGGCGGATTGAAGAAACGGAAAAGAAAGTAGATCTGAGTCTCTCTCTCCCCCTCTCTGAACGAAGATAATTTTAATGGCGGAGGGGAACAGAAGCTCGGAGGGGAAAAGAAATTAGGGAAACAAATGTGTGGAAAAGAAAGTAGGAAATGAAATTTGGGGAAATTTTAGATATGGGTACTGTGATTTTGATGGCGGGATTTTAATGGCGGGGAAAGTTTAGGAATTTGGCGAGAATTTCTGTTCAGAAATTTGGGGATGGCGGGGAGTTGAGATTTTGGGATGGCGGGATGAATATTTCAGGAATTCTGTGAGGAGGGGAGAGAGATGCTGGCACAGGATCGTTGTGCATCGTAACTCGCCAGTACATTTCTCCCAAAAATAGTTTACTGACACTTGGCTATCGTGCCAGTACATTTTCGCCAGTACACAGTCTTTTTTTAGTAGTGAACCCGCTCCCCAAATCAAAATAGGTTAGGAATCTGTTAGAAATTATTATGCATCTAATAAGACCAAAATAAAGATCACAATTTGATTGCATCAGCCTTCTGTTTTCTTTTATGGAAAGAAAGATACAACAAACTTTCACGAATGAACACTTAACTGTAACGCAAATGGCAAGACTTATCTCAGAAGAGTTATAACTGTGGAAATCGGTTTTTCATAGCTAGGTTTTAGAACTTTCGTTAGGGAAAGATATCTCTTCTACCCGGAACGATTGTCTCATTCTTTTTCCCCTTTTATTCTTTTTTTCCTTACTTTTTATTTTTTTGAGGGAGTGTATGCGAGTGCATACTCTCGAAAATTTCATTAATGAAATAAATTGTCCGGTTTATAAAATTTCATTAATAATTACAACAAGTAACAAGAAAAGAAAAGAAGAAGGATCCTACATAAGAATTTCTAGCTACGAAGAAGAAGCGTTTGGCTAGGAATAAATTAGAAGCTTCTTTAAATACTTAACATTCGATCGAAGACGATTTCCGATGTGGTTGTTCCGGAGTTGAAGACACGCCGGTTCCGCTCTTTTCAAATTTCCCAAGTGCACGACATCCAAATTAGATCCCACCATTGCAGATCGTCGTCCTTCCGCGAAGCTCGGTCGTCTTTCCCAAGTGCACTTTTCCAAATTAGGTCCTTACCTTTAAACTTCTCCTCTTTTATTTTATTCTGTTTTCATATTTTATAAGATCTGTACATATATTTTAATATAATATATTGTACTTAGCACAAATAGCCTACTCATTTTCATCAAAATTTAATATAATATATTGGACTTAGCACAAAGTGTTAGGGCGATACTGTCCGTTACCGCCAAACCCGGATCGAAACTATGTGAATCAAATCATAAAATAATAACGGAAGCGTACCTCTAATCCATGTTTGAGTACCGAATTAGAAGATGAAGCCTTAGGATTATTTCGAGTAAGGAATACCGAAATATGTAAATAGGGTCTTCCAAATACTTCATGAACGCCAATTGAGATCCCTTTTTATTATTTCTCTATTGGTCTCTCCCTCTCTTTTCTTAATGGGGTGAATGAGAGAATGACTTAGTTCATGTGTATTGGGGACCAAATTGCTTATATAGTCAAATATGCACCCTTTCATGAAGAGACATATTTTGGTTCCTAATGTGAACTTTTCTATTTCAGCCCATCACAGAAATAAAAATACACCATCCACAATTCTACATGTCAAAAATCACATCTAATTTGCCGCATTAGTACTTAATATAGTTAATTAAATTTGATCATTTTATTATAAGAATATTTGACAGTAATATAATACACAAATATTTAACATATAAATCCAACGTTGGATAAATGATCCAACACAAAGAGCCTACTCATTTTCATCAAAAAGAAAAAATATACCAAATTAAAGATTTCATTTGAGATATCATTAGAGTAGGTGTCAGAAATTTTGACTGCAAATAGTGTTCTTCATCTTCATTGTAAAGATTTGATAGAAATGCAATTTGCAATATACAAATTATATTTTCCACCTATATTTATATTTTATTAGTTTGAATAGTATGTGAATGCGAATGCAATATGGATATTATCAAATATGAACACAGATTCATTTCCAATATTGAAACCGATACACACATGCAAATGAAACATCTTCTAAATTGTTAACTACTAGGCTGCCCGCGCCTTGCTGCGGGTAAGTAATTATGAGAGATAATAAAAATTTAACTTTTGAGATGTCAAAAATATATTAGTCAAAAAAACTAGAAACTACAGACAAAAATTAGGCATAATCTTTCACAATTATATATACTAACATACAATTATTTGTTTTATTTTGTAACTTGATAAGGTAATTTTTTTGTACACATTCATTGAATAACTTATATATAAACTTTTTTTTTAGAATTTCCAAAAGTATTTTGTTTATTTCGGGTTTATATAGGTTTTTTTGGCCATTTTGGCAATAATGTAGAAGAGTTTCTTTGGAATTTGCCAATAATAAAGGCACATTTTGGCAATTTTGAATAACATACGCATTTTTAGGGACCTTGTTGCAATTCAGGATAATATAAGTGCTTTTGTCGAATCCCCGAAAAACATTTAAGTAGAAGCTATTTTGTAATTTTCAATAATACAGGAACTTTTTATGGAAATTTTCGGATAATATGTAGTCGGGGCTTTTTGGCAATTTCCAATAATATTGAGATTTTTTGCTAGTTAGGAATAAGAGAGCTTTTTTTTTTGGGGGATAATATAGGTTTTTTTTTCAAATCTGAAAAAATATTTAAGTACGATGTTTTTGCAATTTCAAATAATACAAGTTCTGTTTTGTAATTTTTGTTTGCATAGATTTGTTTGTAATTTATAATTTTATAGGGACTTTTTTGCAAATGTTAAAAAATAGTAAGTGCAATACTAATATTCTTTGAATCACAATTTAATCCAAGTACTCTAAACGGATCATAATTAATATTATAAAATGACCCACTGTATAAATAATATGGTTAGTGACACCACAGCTACCATATTTTGGCCCAAATCCATCCAAAGTATTGTGTAAACCGAATTCATATGAATCATAATTTTATCACATAAACAGTGTATATGAACCGGGTTTATCAGAATAAACAATGGTTGCAAATTGGGTTCACACCTTCACGCGTTTTGTTCAAAGTTCAATATGAACTCGGTCTATATGAACCAATCTTTAAGAATGTCTCGGTGTATGTAAACCTGATTTATACACGAAAAATCATTCTTAAATAAATCAAAAACTAATTGCTTGAGTTTGTGAACCGTATAGACCTGCTAATTTTAAGACCTGATTTATGTAAACCATGTTCACTTAACAAATTTCCATAAAAAACAACCAACTCTTTGCAACTTAATGGACTTCTCCATTTATTCTTATTTTCATTTGATGACACATACTATTTAAAATAATGGGCGTCATTTAATGGAGAAAAAATTTCTATACATCTTAAATTGGTGGCTCTACAGAACGCTTAGAATTTCATCCAGCATAATAGATAGAAAAATTAGTGGCAAAAGATAATTTAATAAAATATAGCTAAATTATAAAGAAAGTTAAAACTATATGAACTCATATCGGATTTCAATATAGAGTGATAGATAGTATCCAAATATCAAGTTATCCGAACATAAATTTTATTTGATATCCGTCCTCAAAAAATATAATATTATTTGTCTCATCATGAAACATATAATATTTATTTAGATATTGATATTTTCCAGGTACAAATATTCAGATGTTTTCCATAAATACAAGTTTGGCCGGGTACAGTTCCTAGGTGGATCATTGATTTTCCTCATAATTCATATCTCAATTCCAACAAAAAAATGCCTAAACTATATTTTTTTATCCGACCAAAATATATTTCTTTAGTAAAAATAACAATGAAATATTTAAAGATTTCATGAAGTAAATAAACAGAATTTATTCAATAAAAAAATAGAAATTTTATGTAATATAGCTTAAGCTTATCTTCTGTTAAGCTGCATGTGAATATTATGTATGCTAATTTTATGAGTTTTCCATTTTGCATGATATATATATATATATATATATATATATATATATATATATATATATATATATATATATATATATATATATATTTGACTCTCTCGCTTGAGCACAAGCCAGCTCCGCGAGGAACCGATAACGCTCGAGTAAATATCACAAGGTAGGTGAAATTGGCGGATTTCAGACCGGGAGAAATCATAGTACGAGAAGGTAGAGTTGTTGGGGGTGTAAGGGATTCGTTGGTTTTTAGGGAGGTACAGCCAAGGGCCTGGGGAAATGTGGCTAGGGTGAGGAGAGGAGGCGCGTCTCCATGCCGGGCATACCGCACGGAAACGACGATACACGTTCATGAAAGGGATATTCTCAGAGATGGATTTGATCATCTCTGGAGGAAGAAGAGACCAATCCGGACCCATTCTTGTCCTATCCATGAGGCTAGATCTGAAGCGGTCAGTCGGTAAGGAGCGATCTGCAAAGAAGAAAAGGTTTCTTCTTACTATTCTTGAATTAAGACTAACAAGAAGAGCAAGAAATTGATAGATAGAGACATAGGAAGGAGATGAAAACCTCGTTTGTTTTGCCTCTCTTAAAGTGTGTGGCGATCTTTGAAAGAAGAGACACGGAATCACGAAAAGAAAAGGGGAAAATATTGATAAAAAGGGGAAAAAGATTGATCTGAACTGAAGAGATGAAAGACAAACCTGGCTTGGGGAAGAGAGAATTTACTGACACATGCCTCTGACTGACGATGAGTGTACTTGATTGGGGGCGTATATATACAGTGGATATGGTTGTCTTAGGCCTGTGGGCCGTGTTGAAATATTGACCTAGGGCCATTTTTGTTTGAACCTTAAA
Source organism: Juncus effusus (assembly GCA_027726005.1). Lineage (NCBI taxonomy): Eukaryota > Viridiplantae > Streptophyta > Magnoliopsida > Poales > Juncaceae > Juncus > Juncus effusus. The sequence goes on along the minus strand of CM050897.1, from coordinate 8,391,359 downwards.
AGTTCTCAAAATAACATTTTATATCATGCAAAATTGTTTTAATAATATATATATTGATTAACGTTATCACCGGAGAGATGAAGACTGACCTTTTCCCCTCCTTAGATGCTCCTCCCACTATTTTAGGGTTTGCTTTCACTACAAAAACAAAGAAACCCTCGACCTCAGAGGGCACCATAGGGTTAAGGTCCAAGTATCATATACACAAGGTAGTTTTAACTAGCAGTCCATCCGAGGAGAACTGTGCTATTGTGATTAGCTTTTATGCAAATGACAGTCAATGGGAGTTAGCCTTTTGTAAGGTCCATGATCGATGTTGGACGGTTTTAAGATTACCGGAACATGGTCGTGGGTATCGCACAATGGAGGATTTCATGTATCAAAACGGTTTGGTATATGCAATCGATGATAAATGCCAAATCTCGGTTTATGACCTTCAAGACCTTTCACAAAAGATCATGCATGCTAATCTTAGTTATTATAGTGCCAGTGACTCTGTATATTTAGTAAGCGGAGAGGCGGAATATGAGGGTCCTCTGATCGTGAGACATGCTGACTATGACCCTATTGACAATCAGGATCAATTTGAGGTGTATAAGTTACATTACTACAAGGAGAAGTATAGGTATAAGAGGGTAAAAGATATAGGCAACAATGTGTTGTTTCTGGATGGTGAAAGGATTTTCATTGTTCCATGTGGTGATATTGGTTGGACAAGAAATCATATTTATTATCATAACGGAGTTGATTCTGAGTTTTATAATATCACCCTAAAAATGCTGAACATCAAAGACTCTAGTGTTAAGGAGGTAGAGTACGGTTCTACGGGATTATTGTCTGTAAGATCAATGATCCCTTCTTGGTTCACGGCTCACCTATACTAGCTATTTGGAAAAAAATTGATCATCCAGGTACCGACTGATTTTTTTATACTCTTTATAGTATGTATTATTTTGCTAACAATTTACTATTTAAGCGTTCTTTCTTTCTATGATTTGATTTTTTTTTTTTTGTTGTCAGTCTTTGCTAATTCGCTTGAGTTTACCTTTTATGAACATGAGAACGTTAAATTGGCAATAAAAGTAGGTTGTTACGAGAACCGTTATTGAAAGGATTGTTTACACGTACCACCTGCATGCATGCATAATTAATAAATGAAGCTTGTGCCGCACAAGTTGTGCGTTGTACTGTTTCTGCTTTTAACTTCATTTTCTACTTTTCCGTTGTACTGTGCCGCACAAGTTGTGCGTTCTTTTTTGCGAGAGTTATATCTTTCGTGAAAAATAAGGATGACCCAAGCAACCCTATTTGACTATTAGCGTTTAGCATCAATTGTACCTAAACCCTAAGCCCCTGTTTAATTAGTGCTACTTAATGAAAATATCTCATGATTTCCTCATAATTATTTCTCTAAGGTGATACTTTGAAATGAATCACTGAAAGAGCTAACTTGGTCTAATTAGGGATCCACATGATTGGGCCTTTTGATCTTAAAGAAGGCCTTTGATTGTGGAAGATAATCTTTGTGGTAGAGTAAATTGGAGATATTTATTGTCATTTTTGCATGTTAAGCCTGCTTATTGTTTCGTCTAAAGAGACCAAGTTTTCCTTTTTTTAAACCTTAATCTAGATATCATCCTGGGAAGATATAATTTCATCACAGAGGGCACTTCATTAAGATAAGACCATCTGATGCTCATTCATCCATGTTAATTTTTGTCTAATAATAATTTTTAGAATTTGAAAATGAGCGCTTACAATTCTAGTCAAATTTTGAATGATTAACTCTCTTAAAATAGCAGGGATGAAGGAGTCTACTTAAGGGAGTTCAATTTGGGCCTATCCTGAAGAACGCTTCTATTATGCTTGAATAATTAATATTGGAGAGGTTTTCTTTTATGGAGATCTTGTTGCATATTCTTTTCTTTATTAGGAGTGTTTTTTTTATTTTTAAGAAAATAAGACATTTTCTATGTATTAAGTAGTATTGCAGTACTTTCTATCATCATGTTCCCTGTTTCTTTTCTTTTTCTTTGTTTGTGCCTGATGTAAACTATGTGATGAATAAAACTAAATACCATCTCTGCATTAAGTAGTATTGCGTTAGTTTATTATCATATTGTCCCCTGTTTTGTTTTTCTTTCTTTGCAGTTTGCACCCCTTGTAAAACTATATATTAAACTATCTTGTGAGTTCTAGGTGGAGAAAATATCTAAATGTTTGGAGTACAATTAATATTTGTTCACTAGATTTCGGACCTTATTTTTGTATAGTTCCAGTCAAGGTTGATAGGGGTGATACTGGTACCACTCATACAGAGCCGGCGCGGCTTTTGTACATATACATCTATATATATTGTTTAATAAGAGATTTTTGTATATAATATTGGTTGGATTTCATAGAATTGAACTATTGTTATTGCAAGATGGTGTTTAATTGATTGGACCATGAATGGACTTCTTACGACTTTTTTTTTTTTTCTAGCATTTTTTCCGAAAAAAATGAAGCTAATAGCACTGCTTTGCAAAAAATTAGCTAACTAGCACTACCGCCATCTCTTGTGGCGGTAGAGACCTTCTACCGCCATCTCTTGTGGCGGTAGAGACCTTCTACCGCCAGCATCAATGGCGGTAGTGCCTAATTTTTTGCATTTTCCGTCAAACAAGGTAATTAGATACAAATTAGCCTCTACCGCCAGGCCATCTGGCGGTAGTGGCATTGTTGTAATTTTTTTCTGATCCAATCGGGTATCAAACCCGTTAAAAAAAAAAAAGAAGGAAAAATACCTCTACCGCCAGGCCATCTGGCGGTAGTGGCATTGTTGTAATTTTTTCTGATCCAATCGGGTATCAAACCCGTTAAAAAAAAAAAAGGAAAAATACCTCTATCGCCAGGCCATCTGGCGGTAGTGGCATTGTTGTAATTTTTTCTGATCCAATCGGGTTTCAATCGGGTATCAAACCCGTTAAAAAAAAAAAAAAGGAAAAATACCTCTACCGCCAGGCCATCTGGCGGTAGAGTTGGGGCAATATAACCCACCCGCTCCCTGTCTCCCCCCCCCCCTCCCCCCCCCCCCCCCCCCCCCCCATTTCTCCCCCAAACAGCCGAAAAAAAAAACCCAAAAAAAAGAGCGAAATTTCTGCGAAAATAGAAGAAAAATTTGTGGAAATTGAAGCGAAAAGAGTAAGATTTGTAGAAAGAATAAAGAAGAAAATAGAGTGAATTCAACAAAGGTTAGATGTTTTAGTTTGTTTTTGAGTTTAGGGTTTAGGGTTTAGGATTATTTGTTTAAATTGATAGAAATTAGTATGAAATAAGTTTGAGTTTGTTGAAATTAGTTGTATTTCTTTGAATAGATTGCTTCAAATTGGTTAGAATTAGTTTTATTTTGAGTTTTTAATTAGGATTTTTTGTTTTGAGTTTTTAATTAGTAATTTTTTTGTTGTTGATTTGTTTGTAGAAGGAGAGGAAGGAGAAAGAGAAGGAATTGCAAAGTTTTTGCAATTGAAATTTGAGGTAATTTTTTTTTTCATATTTATTGGTATATTATTTAATTACGTTAATTTAATGTATTTATTTTTTAAAAAAATTCATATTGTATTTATATATGATTTGTTTTAGTGTAATTTATTTTTTTTACTTGTTATTTAAATTATTTATTAGTAATTAATTTTAGTAGTTATTATTATTATTTTTTGGGTTTAGTTCATGAGGTTTTTTTTTTTTTTTTTTAAAATAGCACCCGTAACAAAAAAATTAATTAACTAGCACCAATACGGAAATATTATTTATATTTTGTTAGTAGAAATAATTATTAGTTATTTTACATAATAAATTTTTTTATGAATTTTTTTAGATGTTTCTATTTGTAGTTAATTTTATTACAAATTAAAATACTTTGTAGATATTTTTATTTTAGATAATTATAATTGTAAAATTGTAACTTCATTTTAATAATTATTTTATTATTTTAATTTTTAGAAAATAGTGACCGATGGCATCTAGAGGCGGACCTAGTCGACCTAGTCGAGCGGACAAAGGAAAAAGTCGTATGATTGATGAAAATAATTCTCCGCCATATTCGCTCAACACACTACAAGCCGAACATAGGACTAGCCAGTTTACGAGAGAAGAAGGCTTGATATCATTCGAACCCTACCGTTTCAGGCAACATCGTCTTGCGGTACTGATTTTATAATTATATAATATAAAATATTACTTCCAAATATATTTATTATTTTTGCTTTCTTTTATGAAGGTGCCTTGGAACGACCTTTATATCCCTTATCTAAAAAGGGCTAATTTGTTCCAAGTAGCGAAGATTGGATATATACCGTTAGACGGTATTTGTTTAACCGCATTGCAAGAACGGTGGAGAAAAGAAACGCACACGTTCCACATGGCACACGGGGAGATGACGATTACATTAGAGGATGTGTCGTGTTTATTGGGTTTGAGAGTCGATGGACCGGCCATGTGTGTAAGTAATAAAGATGTGAATTGGGGCCAAAAAATTACGGATTTATTGGGGATAACACCCGAGATAAATGATTACCGGCATGATAGCGCGGTATTGCTTAAAAGAAGATGGTTTACCCAGAATTTCTCTAATTTGGAGGTCGGAGCCCCTGAGTTGACGGTACAACAATATTGCCGCGCATATATACTTGCTTTATGCGGTGATATTCTATTCACGGACCCGTCGGGCGATAGTATATCGGCAATTCCACTGGTATTTTTAGAGGATTTGGAGAGATTAGATGAATGGGCATGGGGGAGTGCGGTATTAGGATATTTATACCGGGAGTTGTGCAAGAGTACGGTGCCTGAACGGAAGAATATGGGGGGTTGTATTATGTTACTTCAGATGTGGGCTTGGACGCGTTTCAAGTTCGGACGACCGACTCCTCCCCTCGGCACTAGTCCGGATGCTTTAAACATCTTCGATGATCCGGATGAGAACGATACGGTTGGATTTATTTGGATTGGGGCTACGGTGAAGGAGAGACCCGGAGCGACTCATTTGTGGGGCAATCGAGACCAGTTGGATAACCTTCATGAGTCGCAGATTGAGTGGAGACCCTACGAGAAGTACCGCACGAGACTTCCACCCATTTGCGAGTTTGAGAGAGATTCCGCACTTATTCGATCCAAGTTGATTTACATGTGGATCGTCGAGCATTATCGCCCGCAACGGGTGATGCGACAGTTCGGGCTTCATCAGAGGATACCCCCTCAAGGAAAGTGCGAATACAATCATCTCTTGGAAAAGATGATTAACGGCCGCGGAGGTGATTGGGATACAGTTCACGCGAGATATGTTCAGGATTGGGAGTTTGAAAAGTGGCAATATTGGACGAACAACTCGGAGAAATTTAAGAGAAGGGCATATAATCCGGACAAACATTTGGAGTATATGGAGTGGTACGGAAAAGTATCGGAGGTGAGATTGGTGCAGTCGACCATCTCGCATGATACAGACTCATATCGTCCTCTTGTTCCCGACAAACGAAAAGCGGTATGTGAAATAATTTAATAGCTTAATAATTTGAATAATATTACATTTTAACAATATTACATTATTAATTTAATTTAGATGACACATTTTACGGAGGCGTGTGAAAAGGGTTTGAAAGCCATTCGTCAGAGATGGAACGGGGCGAAAATGAGAAGTGTCATGCTGGATATGTTGGGATGCATGCGAAAAGGGTATATTGAGGGTAATGAATACCCTGCCGGTCTTCCATGGCATTATCTCGACACTCCTAATGAGTATGATGAAGATAGTGACGATGATGACGGTGGAAATGAGGACCGTGACGAGGGCGTAGGCGTCAGCCAACTTACTCAAGAGCCTGTCAGAGGACATGGTGTGCGACGCACTACTAGAATGGGTGCTGGACGCGGTGTTGCACGGTACACGCCTAGTTAGTGGTTATGTGTAATTTTATGTATTATTTTTGGACTATTTATGTATTATGTTTGGATGGACTATTTATATATTAGAATTTAATGTATTTATGTTTATTTTGTTCGGCATAACAACATAATATACGTTTTTAAAATAATACAAAGTTCGAAATAAACTAAAACAACAAACTACAAGTTCCAACAAACAACAATTTCTTAAAATAATACAAAATTCGAAACAAACTACGGCCCATTGTATCGACCTCCACCCCTTTGTGTGCATCTTGGTTTTGTGTGACCCGGCAACTTGCACACACTACAACACTTTGCACCGACAGATTTGTACATGGTATCCATACTGTTCTTGAAACGTATCTCCCGACGCCGTCCACGTTGCATTCTTCCGTTCTAAAAAAATATACTGTACCAGGTTTTAAACGCCATTTTTTTTTTAAACGGGTTTGATACTACTACGGCGTCCAGGGAGAATTGCCCCAACTCTACCGCCAGATGGCCTGGCGGTAGAGGTATTTTTCCTTTTTTTTTTTTAACGGGTTTGATACCCGATTGAAACCCGATTGGATCAGAAAAAATTACAACAATGCCACTACCGCCAGATGGCCTGGCGGTAGAGGTATTTTTCCTCTTTTTTTTTTTTAACGGGTTTGATACCCGATTGGATCAGAAAAAATTACAACAATGCCACTACCGCCAGATGACCTGGCGGTAGAGGTATTTTTCCTTTTTTTTTTTTTTTTAACGGGTATGATACCCGATTGGATCAGAAAAAAATTACAACAATGCCACTACCGCCAGATGGCCTGGCGGTAGAGGCTAATTTGTATCTAATTACCTTGTTTGACGGAAAATGCAAAAAATTAGGCACTACCGCCATTGGTGCTGGCGGTAGAAGGTCTCTACCGCCACAAGAGATGGCGGTAGTGCTAGTTAGCTAATTTTTTGCAAAGCAGTGCTATTGGCTTCATTTTTTTCGGAAAAAATGCTAGAAAAAAAAAAAAGTCACTTCTTACCATCTTTTCAATTTGGGCCATCTCTTTGGAAACATATGGTTCCAGATAAATCAAAATAATATTTGAACATTACCACACCTATATTACAATTCTTCTAAAATATTTCTCATAAATCATTCAAATGATATTTTTAGTGCTTGAAGATGCAAGCTATATTTGTGGTCTTTGATTTTTATATTGAAAGATCATATTTAGATTCAGGGGCAGCTTAAGAATCAGACCTTTCTCGATTTTTCTGAATCAGGCGTTCAGCTACGTGTACAATCTCTCCTTTGCATAATTTTGTTCAACAAAACCAACATCTCATAGTAGACTTTTCTTTAATTTTCATGGCACTTGCAAGTCCACGTAAAGTTGAGAAGGCCCAACAGCCCACACAACACAACAATCGTAAAATGGCTTGACTAAACGAAAGTGTGAACCAAAGGCTCTCATGTGGTCCACGTATGAGTCCACTTCTCACTAAACCACCTCACAAAATAATATCATTCCAAAGATAAGGTGTATTTAAACATCCTCTCTTCCTTTCCCCTCCTCTAAATTCTCCATTGATGATGGCCGTATGGACCTCTCCTCTCCCCAAATCTCTCACTAAAATCCAACCTTCTGTCTCAATTCTCTACACGCCTTCTCTCACTCTTCTATCTAAAAAGCAAAGAATTCCCCTTAACCATTTCTTCAATGCTTGTTCTTCACCTCTTCTTGAAAATTCTCCAACTGATCTCCAACCCATTTCTCTCAAACAATCTCCAGTCACAGACTTTATAATCTCCAACAAGCTTATTCGCTCCTTGTGTGAGGATCCTCAAACTGAAACCCTCGCACTTGAATACTACAAAAAGGCTAGAGAAAAACAAAATCTTGTCCCAAACTCAAAGACCCTCACCACTTTATTCACTAAACTGTTGAAATCCAAGCAATGGGTTTCACTAGCATATTTGATAGAAGATCTCAAGTCGCTTGATGTGATTCCTTTTAATTCAACATGCTCCAAATTGGTAATGGCTTGCATTAAGGGGAAAAAGTTTAAACTAATGGAATCATTCCTTAGAGTTCTTGAGACAAGGGAAGGAGATGCTGCCACATCAGCATTTAGCTCTGCAATGCGTGGTTATAACAAGCTCCACATGTATAATAGCACGATTTTAGTTTTCAATTATATGAGGGATGCATCTCAACCGTTGGATTCTGAATGCCATAGATCAATGATGGAGGCATGCAACGCGATTGGTAATACAAATATGGTTCTTTCTCTTTTCCATGAATATAAATGTAGTAAATTTGATCCAAATAATGGCGCAACTGAAATTTATACTGTTGTGTGTGACTCGTTAGCGAAGGGGGGTAAGGCTGTGGAGGCACTTCGTTGTATGAGAGAGATGGAAAAGGAGGGTCTTAATTGTAATTCTTCAATTTATTCTTCATTAATTAGTTCATTTATTGCCAAAAAGGAAGTAATCATGGTTGAAGATTTGTACAATGAAGCATTGGAGAAGGGAATGATGAAAGACCCGGATATATTTCTCAAGTTAATTTTGATGTATGTGGAAATTGGGTTGATGGAGAAGACTATTACGGTTGTGAAGGAGATGAATGATGCAGGAGTTAGAGTATCAGATTGTATATCATGCGCAGTTGTAAATGGATTTGCTAAGAAAAGAGGGTTAAAGCCTTCTATAAGGGCTTATAATCAACTAATTTCCGTAGGGTGTGAACCCGGTCAAGTAACCTACTCTTCGATTCTTAACATATGTTGCCGCCTCGGTTATTACCAAAAAGCCGAGCTAATTTTCTCTGAGATGATAGAGAAGGGTTTTGATAAATGTTTAATAGCTTACTCTAATATGATTTCCATGTATGGAAAGAATGGAAGGGCTTCTGAAGCAATGAAACTCCTGGCGAAGATGAAACAAAAAGGATGTCAACCTAATGTTTACGTGTATAATTCTCTACTAGACATGCATGGAAGATTAATGAAAGTAAGGCAAGTTGAGAAATTATGGAAGGAAATGCAGAGGCGGAAGATAAAGCCGGATAAAATAAGCTATACAAGTGCCATTAGTGCGTATAGCAGGGTGGGAGAGTTAGATGAGTGCATGAGGTTGTATAAAGAATATAAATCAAGTGGGGGGAAAGTGGATAGGGTTTTGGCAGGAATTATGGTTGGAGTATACTCTAGAAATAGTAGATATGATGAATTAATTGAGTTTCTAAGGGAAGTGAAACAGGAAGGGACAGAGCTGGATAGAAGGTTGTATGACTCTGTTATGAATAGGTTCAATGATGCAGAACTTCGGGTTCATGCAAGATGGCTACAGAATAATTTCGGATTCACTGAGGATAAAACCTAATTTGGAAAATGAAATGTTTCGATTATGTTATTTGTAATTTTCTTAACTCTGACTTGCATACTGGTACATAAAGAATTTGTATTAGTTATATTTTTGTAGGCAGCTAGGCTGTTGTATTTTTTTTATTATTTTTTCCCTTTGTTTTTCATTTATTTCTGTATAAGTCTTAGGGCATTGAATTATTTTATCATGATACACACTGACAATATTATGTTATTTGTATTTGTCTCTCTTATAACTTATTATTGGACAAGGTATTAAACTAGTGTAAATTGTGTAAAATGATTGCAATTTATGATAACATTTCTGTTTTCTTGATATATATTTGCATAGTTTTGCTTCTCTTGTACCAGTCATACTAATTAGTAGTACCAGCACGCTCATTCATCATTCAATTAGACCTTAAACAAACAAAATAACATTAACCAAACACACAAACAAGAAACAGAGCAAGTACTTTCTATATCACATTATTTCCCAACCGAGACTAAACATGTCAAAAACCAACCCTCAGTTAAACGCAGCATATCAAAACAAAGCACCAGATTTTGTACCTCAAAATCAGGCCAACAAGACCAAAAAAAAAAAAAAATTTCCTCTCCAAACGACCAACCACTAAATCACTATTCACTAACTGTCTCTCAAAAAAAAGTAAAAACTAACCCTTTGAAAGAGAGAGAAACTAAACCAACCTTCACTTACACTCACCATATCAAAAAAACGCACCAGATTCTGTACCTCAAAATCAGGCCAAAAACCCCCAAAAAACAAAAAAAATCCCCCTCTCCAAAATACCAACCACTCTCTGTATCACATTATTCGCTAATTATTTCTCAAAAAAAGTAAAAACTAACCCTTTCAATCAGAGACTAAACCAGGCTGGGCTGGACCCAAATCTCAGGCGCAGAAGGCCACAGCATCGGCCGCGCGCCGAGATCCCCGACGATCTTCTCCCCAATTCCCTCCTCCAAACTCGCCATAAATATTCCATAACATGGCGGCACCATCTCGCCGTCCTTCCCCTTCTTGCGCTGATCCGACGGCTGACAAGGCGCCGATAAGTACAAGTGGTCCCCTTTGAGAGACGGCCAGTTTTCGGAATTCAGAGCCAGGTAGTGGTGGTTGTCTCCGCGAAAGATGGTTAGCTTGGTCGTGTGTTTGACCGGTTTGAGGTGGAATTCCGGATCTAAGATCTGGTAGATCTCAACTGCCTTTTTAGTCGAGTCGTCTTCTTGATTTTCTTGCTCATCTTCTTGATCTTCTTGCTCATCTTCTTGATCTTCTTGATCATTGGGGTTATTTTCTTGATTTTCTTTCTGATCCTCTTCACCTTGTGGATCCTCATCGCTTGATTCCCCATCTTCTTCTTCTTCTTGCGGATCATCATCGCTTGATTCCCCATCTTCTTCTTCTTCTTGTGGATCCTCATCGCTTGATTCCCCATCTTCTTCTTCTTCTTGCGGATCCTCATTGCTTGATTCCCCATCTTCTTCTTCTTCTTGCGGATCCTCATTGGCTGCCCTTCTGCCATGGATCACAACAAGGTACACTCCAGATTTACCTTCCAGAAAATATTTCGAGTACGACTGAAAATCTGGCTCAAACGAGCAACAAAGCTGCTTCTTAGGAGCATTGAGATCATAAACCCTTAAAACCCCATCATGAGCCATTAAATAGAACTTGTCGTTGTAAAAAGTGCCGTCCGAAGGCTTCTCAGTTCTTATCTCCTCCGGATCCATATTAACCAAGGTCCAGCAGGGGTCCCCGACCCGACAGAAGAAAATCCGGCAAGTTTTTTGCAAAAACACCATGATTACGCACCCCGGTTCCGTCGGATCGGTCGAAAAAACCACTTTAGTAATCACAAAATTCCCAATAAACGGAACAAACCAAGCAGACGCATCATACTTAGCCTTCTCAAACGCAAAAACATCAACAAGCGTCGTGAAATTAGGAAGACTAATTTTCTTCCGGGTTAACGGATTAAACAACACAACCTCCGTACCTTCTTCGGCCACGAGAACAAGCCAGCCTTTCGACGACGCGCAGCACATCATGTGGCGAGTCTCAGGGAGATAAATCTTGTGCATTTTCGACTGTGACAGGTCGTAAAACAAGCGGATGGAATTATCATCAGGGTTCTTGTCTTTGTGAGGGTTGTAAGGGATCATCAGCCAGGGGATTTGGGGAGGGAGATGTTGGGGTTTGGGAAGGGAGAAAGAGCGCCATGACGGGCAGACGGCGCGGAAATTAACGAAATCGGTGATGGATTTGATCTGATCGGAGATTTGTTGCACTACTACGGACGGGAGATTCGCCCATTCGGGAGAAGGAACGGGGGTTTGTGATGATTGTGAAGCCATTTTTGAGTTGTGATGGGAGGGTTTCGTTTCTTTGTGTGATCTTGAAATGGGAACTCGAAAGAGAAAGAGAATGAGATTTGCATTTATATACAAGAGATTTGGGAAGCCGGTTGGATCATGGGCCTTGTGGGCCATTAGTTTAGGGCTTTGGTAATGGGCTTAGAATTAAGTGGAGTTTAGTTTTATGTTGTTGGGTTTTATTTGTTTTGGTTTGTGTTAAAAAGGATAATCTTTTTGTTTCAACATGCGAGGCCTACAGGCTTCTGCTAAAAAAAATAATAATAAAACGTGTAAATGTGTAATAATTCGTGTGTGTGTATTGTCAAAAAAATAAATAATTCGTATGGGGGTGTAATCAATGTAATGTGAGAGGAAAAATTGGGGATAGGGTTTTGAAAGAAAGAGAAAATTGGATCCTGTGCATGAGAGATGTTTGACAAGGAAATGGAGTTAAGTTCCAGCTCAACAATTTCTAATCTTAGGACCAGTTATTAATTGGATAACAACAGGGTGAATGAAATTCATTTGTCAATAAATAAGGGGTCTTATTTATCAAGCTATGTTTAGTATGGATCAAATAATGACTCGGACATGATCAACACTATATACATAATTATATCAGCTCAATTGCTAATCCAAACCGAATTCTTCTCACACAGAACTTCATCAATTAAATCTAAATCAAATCAATATATACACACCAACCAATTTTTTTTTTTGAATAAATATATACATCAAACATAAAGCTTAGTAGTAATCAACATGGTGACAAACCATCACCTGATCATTAAAATGAACCAAAGAAACATATACATTTTCTCTCAAAAAACTAACATGTTAAATAACCCACCATGAGAAATTCTTGGGGGTCACAAAAAGAAGCAAAAAAACAAAAAATTCAAGATACTTTTTGTTAATTAATTAATATAACCATAGCCTCCCTCTCTAAAACCACCATTGATGGAACAAAACCATCAAGCAAACAAAAGGGTTTGGCCGGAAAGTCCGCTTGATCGAGGCGTAGTTGGAATTGGTGGTTTGAGCCCCAAAAAACTTCGTCTTTTCATGCCGAAAGATCCAAAAGATCCTTTGGAACTCTTCTTCATAATCGATCCTTTCGTGCAATGCTTTGGAGAAAGAGGCTTGTTCAACCCTCCACCGTAGCTCTTACACGATTTAAGCCTCTTGTTGCTCTGCCTCTCGGGCTTCACCAAATCTTCGAGGCTTCTCACGTTACATAGAGACGTGAAGGATTGGGATTTCCCTTGAAAAAACTGTGATAACCCTCTCCTGAAAAAATGATAAACTTGGTTATTACAACTCAATCATAAAATGATGTAACAAGATTAGATGAAGACCAAAAATGATGTTTACTACTTACTTGAGAGGAAGATCGGACATGAGATCAGACATCTCAAAGAGAGGTCCCTCAAAGAACTGAATCTGTTCATTCGCCGAAAGAGAAGAATTCGGTGAGCTCGCATCCTCTGTCAGCTCAGAGGAAGAAGAAGACGAACCGCGCGAGTTAATACTCGAGTCATCATGATCTGAGAAAGAAGACATGGATCCAATATCATCTTCCTCTTCATCCTTCATCGCTCTTCTCTCCATCTTAGTTTGTTCGTACATAAATCACAAATCACAAAGGAAGAAAAAACGAGAGAATTACGCAAGCACACAAGGTAGTAAAATTGGGGTGGTTTGTATATAGAAGATGAGAAACAAGGAGGCACGGGAAGGAGATGGATATGTTGTGGGTGCAGGAGAAAGTTTATAAGAAGGAGAGATGAGAACGGGTAAGAGCTGGCTAGTCGAATCCCAATCTTTATTTCCTTCATAACCCTCTAACCTGTACAACAATCAACTGACTTTATTAAATAAACTGTGAGAATACTTGTCAGTTGTTTGCTACACAGGTTACATATATAATTAAACTGGAAGATAAGTGAATAGAGATTCGGAGTTATCCACTCGTGCTTTTGTCTCAGTTTTTAAAATTAAAAAAAAAAATTGTTATTGGGGAATAGAGAGAGAGCAGTGGATAAGGCTTCCACATCGCAAGTACTTAGCCCAGCCCTTCCTCTTCGGGAAAACTTTGCATTTATCACCCTAATTTGTTATTTATTTTTCTATTTATTTTGTGAATGGAGAGATCGAATGGATGTGAATGGACGTAAATAGTACGCTTTTACTTTTCTTTTCTCTTTACATCGACTGTGACCTTTGAGTCTACGGTGTTTGACATATAACCAGACAGGGGGGAATGTGAGTATTGAATTTTCTAACCAACACGTTATTGCAACCAAACCACTAAAATATTCTTTTTTGATATATAAATTCCACATGTACATTATCTAAAAAAAAAACATTTAACACAATCTCATAAATAAAGAAGTATCATGGATGTATTAATAGGGCAGATTAATTTTTTTCACAAATACATGCAAGTTTATCATTATTAAATCTAATTACCAAAAATATTCCAAGAAAGTTGTGATTAACTATATACGTATGTGCCAAAGCTCTTATAATAGAAATAATTAGATATTTAAATCCACCAACTCAAAGGTTGTAGATTCAAAATTTATGAAATATTGATTTTTTTTTTGGATCTAACACGAATATTTTTCAGGAAGTCACCCGTTCTAGTATTATTATCACCCAACAAACTTAATTTCTTTGAAAATAGATGTAAAACTTATGAGCTCTCTAAAAACTGTGTATCATCATATTAATCAGTATTAATAAATATTTAAATAGTATATTACTAGTTCAACAACAAATGTAGTCCACAAATTAATCATCCCCACAGTCCACAATCCAACATAAGTAATTAATACCAGCCACTCAAACATTATTAGATTAGTTAACTACTTTATTTAATTAATTATTAATTATCCGCAGAATCTTCCACCATCTGATTTGTCTTCCCAGGGATCATGGGCCCAAATAAAACTATTATTTGTAATTTGGAAATTAATTATCTAGTTTAAATATAAATCCAAACTTTGTGAGAACAAAAATGTCACATATATGATTAAGATATGTGACAAAAAAAATAATAATGCATCAAAACCTTTAATCAAAAGAACATAAAGTGCTAGAATTGTATGAATAAATAATTAAAATGTGAGACAAAAAATAAAGAAATGATATATAAAAATCATTAATCAAAAGGATATAAAATGTGAGGAGTAATTAATGTATGAACAATTCACAGGAAGCACATAAAAAAAAAAGAAATTAAGAATGCATGGCCTTTATCACATCTGGGCCCAGTTGGTCCACCATGGACAAGCAATGAAAATTAATTTGCAACGTCATCTGTTGATGATGTGGCATTTTGTAATTGGTTTGGTCTATTTTGGACCAATGGTTTGGGATACTTGAGTGACGTGGAGAAGAGATAAGCATAGCTAAATATGGGTCGGTCAAAGAATGACAAGAATGGAGTAAATAATTAGTGGCAAATCTTTTGCGATGTCGAGATTAGCCGCGCCGTTTGGTTTGGTTTAAATGACTTTCCTTGTTAATTCTTTATGGGGGCAGCTAATTATCTACCTCTATATGGTAAACCATAATTTAATAGACCTTAATTTTTTGGATCGGTTAAATACAAATAACATGACCACACAATGGGCAAAACTTTTTTTCTGAATAAAAAGAGAATCTTGTTTTCTGGATATAAATTTCTCAATATATACGTTCAAATAATTCCTAATTCAGTTTGTTTGATTTCTGTAAGTAGAAGGATCTGCAGTCTAAAGTGTAAATTCATCTATTCTTTATTTTTTTCTTTGATTTCTTTTACTTTTTTTACTTCTATTTTTTGCTTTTTTTACTTGTAAATCATGATAATTTTTCTCTGAATAATAAAAGAAAATTTACAAATAGCCCCCTAACTTTTCTAACTATTACAAAAAATCTCCTATATTTTTAGATTTGCAAAAAAAAAAAAAACCTATGAAAACTTTTCATTTTCAAAAAAACCCCTCCATCCACTTTTCCATCTAAATATTAGTTAATATTTTTAAAATTCCCATTTTGCCCCTATGATACAATGTTTTTCCAAAAAGAGTTATTTCTAAAAAATAAATTCCTAAAAAATTATTTTCTGAAAAGAAATCTTTTAAAAAAAAATTATTGCATGAAGTCTTTTTTTTAAATCTTAAAAAAACTCTAACAAAAAATTTCTTATATTTTTATTAAAAACTGGAGATAAATGCACTCATATTTTTACCAACTGGATCAATTTACGAAGAAAAGATCCTTTTTTTTTTTCCATATTTTGCCTCTTTAGAATAATTGATCAAATTGGTAAAAATACGAGCGCATTTATCTCGAGTTTTCTCCTCCTTTTTTTCATGCCTCAAGATCTCTAGAACTTTTTGATGAATCTCACAGAACCGCACATATTCACAAATAAAGATTGTAATCATTAATATATAATCCTGATAAGGTTGGTGTTTGGGATGCTTTTCAAGCTCAAAAGTACTAAGCCGATCGAGAACTTGAATGAGTTTATAGAGACCGAGTTTAAATTGTTCAATGAGCTTTGCATGCTTATTCTTTGATTTCCTGACGTATGTTCCGCTAAACCCCATCTTCACGGATCCAGGAACAACCTTATCTTCATTGTCAATCCTCAACTGATATCACACCTCATCCACACCCTTAAAAGCCAGTACATAATAGTCATGTAGCCTGACCCATAAAGAAATTTTGATGGTCAATGCATGAATAATCACCAAGAAGTAGAAAGATATTTTTTCATTCTCCTTTAATTCCAAATTTAATTTTATGCACTTTTTCTTTTTCTCCCTTACTGTAGGTGGTCACAAGAGGTCCACTGAGCTCATGAAATTGAAGCAGGTATGTGACGGGAATACTACTTTATTCTCCATGTGTCCCTTTATTTATCAACTCCATCGTGTGTAAAAGAAATCCCTCATGAGGGGAGATCTTATTTTCTTTCTCATCATACCCACCTAAAAAAATATCGAGTTCAAAAATCTTCTAGCGGGATAGACATTAAAACCAATGATATATATTATTAAGGAAATTAGGAATCGGGAATTGGACGAGACGATAAATGCCATCGAATGCTTGTTCCCTTGACAGAACAAGAGCAAGTGCTCAATAAGGCAATGTATCAAACTCGAGTAAAAGCCATATAATCAACTTAGAATTAATAGCCAATTTAGAAACATAAATTATTTAAATGAGTCCAGATATGGAGCGTCAGCATTTTGGAGCACCTAGCAATACCCGATTTCAAAAAGGTATGAAGAAATTACAAAAAAGTATATCGGTAAACACAAAAGATATAGTGAAATTACAAAAATGTATATTTTCAAAAAAATATGATGAAATTACAAAAAGGTATATTTTCAAAGAGTTTTGCACGAAATATATATGTGTATAGCTAAAACTGTATGGTGGCACTGCTAGGCACTCCATAAGTTGTGCACTCCGAATAATTTTTCTATTTAAATTTAGTGATTTAGTTTATAGAATAGAAACAAACATACTAAAAAATGTACATTTTTTTCTAATGTATAAAGTTTGTGTTTTGTACAAAATAAAGTTTGAGACAACGGGCCTCACTGGTACGTGGCGGTCAATTGAAGTCGAAAAAGGCGGTGAAACACTCTGGCCCCTTACAGTAAAGGAAAAGGGATAAAAGCAACATTAGTCCATGTACTTTAATGCATTGACAACTTAGTCCTTGTATTATCTAATTCACCTTTGCAAGGTTGTGTACTTTTCTAAACAGCAATTTACAAATAACCCCTAACTATTCTAAATATTACAAAAACCCCCTTATATTTTTCAGATTTTCAAAAAAATCCCTTTGATAAACTTTTCATTTTCAAAAAATCCCCTTCATCCAATTTTCCATCTAATTATTACTTAAAAAATTTGAAATTCCCATTTTGCCCCTAAAATAAAATATTTTTCTAAAAAAACAATTCTTAAAAAAAATTAAAAAAAAAAATTCTGAAAAAAAAGTTTTAAAACAAATATTTTATCAAATCTTAAAAAAATTCTTAAATTTTTTATTAAAAACTATTTTTAAGAAATATATATTACCTACAAATATTTTTTAAAGATAAAAACATTTCAAACATCCCTTTTTGAGAATATTTCTTCAATGACTTTTTTATGAAAAAATTTAAGAAAAATTTCTAAAAGTAGTTTTTGTTAGAAAAAAAAATTGGTAAGAATTCTTTAAAAAAATATTCTACAGATATATATTTTCTGAAAAAAAAATTCTTAAAATTTATCAGAAACAAATTTCTTGAATACAATAATTATTTAAAAAAATGTTTTCTAAAAAAAATATTTTCTAAAAAACATTTTCTTAAAAATAGTTTTTAAAGAGAAGTTCTTATACAACTTTTAAAATTAGTTTTTAATAATAATTTAAGAAATATTTTGTTAGAATTTTTTTCTTAAAAAAATAAAAAGATTTGATGTTTTATTTTGGTGAAAAAAATATTTCTTTTCAGAAAATAGTTTTTTAGAAAATAAACTTGGAAAAACATTTTATCATAGGAGCAAAATGAGAATTATAAAAATATTAATTAATATTTAGATGGAAAAGTGGATAGATTTTTTTTTTTTTTTGGAAATGAAAAGTTTATCATAGGGGTTTTGTTTTTTAAATCTGAAAATATAGGAGGTTTTTATAATATTCAGAAAAGTTAGGGGGTTATTTGTATATTTCCACAATAATAAAACTGCAACATATTTTTTTGGATAGCAGGAAATAGCCTACTTTGATTTCATTAAAACAAAAAAAAAAGAAAAGACGCAATTGTCTTGTAGAGACTAGAGAGTAAACCAATTGCAAATTGAAAAAAATTAAAATAAAAGATGCACCGAAATTACATGACTCTAACAAAAACAAGAAACGTTGAAAATGCAACAGTTTTAATATATGGGAGTATATCTAATAATCTAATACCCACAATATTTTTAATAATACAAACATATCTCTTTAATTATATTTTCCCAAAAATATCACCACACAAAGTTGTGGATTCATTTTGGAGATGTAAAAATGTCTCTTTTTTTCTAATCATTCCTTGTTTCCTTGACTAAAAGATAAAGAAAAATGCAAGTGGAGGATGTTTACTAGGATTATACCATACGGCGTGTCAATCCTCAACAACCATTAAACAATTAAAGGTATAATTTTTCTACTGATATATCTTATCCTCCTAGAAAACTTGCTGCCAAATAATGGGTAAGATCAGCAACAGGGTTGTCGGCAATTGAGCCTCAAGATGGGGCCCTAAAATACCAGCCAATTAGGCCCGGCATTTGGGTCAACTTAGGAATTTCATGTTTAGACATTTCAAATGGCTATATCTGGACCATGTCACGTTTTAGACTGAGATGTTGAAAATCTTTGACGAACAAGATAATTTTTAATAAAGACATATCTTTATGCGGAGATTTTTTTTTTTTTGTATATATCATTTTTTTTCAAAAATATACCAATATTTGCCACTGCTTTGAAAATAATGGGATAACTACCATTTTCGTCACTATTAGTGGCGGAACAGATGTTGCGCCACTAGTAGTGGCAGAACATGTGAATTTTCAGTTTTTTCAAAAATTTCTTATTTGGCTGGTTAAACATGGTTAATTAGTATAAAAAAATGCTGAAAACACTGTTCCGCCACAGGCAGTGGCGGAACATGAAATTTTTTTTTCCTTGTTCCGCCAGTGGCAGTGGCGGAACACGTTTTTTTTCACTAATTAATCCCATTTTTGAAAAATTATAAAATTCACATGTTCCGCCACTACTAGTGGCGGAACAATATCTGTTCCGCCACTAATAGTGGCGGAAATGGTAGATACCACATTATTTTGAAAGGAGTGGTATTTACTGATTTATTTTTGAAAAAAATGGTATTTGAAAAAAAAATCTTATGCAGATCCAATCCAAGTTATATGGGCCGAACTATTTTTTTAGATTTATTTTGATCGTTAATGAGTTAAAAAAATTGTTAAATAATGTTAAATATATTTACTGAGATTTAAGCGTGAGACATCTTTCTAAAATTCATGGGTGTCTAACCGTTTGAGCAAACATGCTTTGACTCAATAAATTCGGCTTTACAATAGATAAGATTTAATCAACTTCACACAAATTCATATGAGCTTGTCTACATTACTCCGCATTGAAAATATTAGTTCTGATGAATGGTCCAGATTAGCCTGAAAGTAGAGTACTGTAGACGTTTTTTCTATATAAAATAAATGATAAAAGGGTAAAATCGTAATTTAGGGTCTAATTATTTATTTATTTTTTTCTAATTCTCTCGTGACTCTTCATCTCCAGTACTTGAAATCATGAAAGAAACCCTTTTTTTTTTCTTTTTCTGAGAAACGGAGAAAAAAAGAAAGAAAATATTTGGAATCGATTTGTTTCTTCTTTTACTCTCTACATAATTGATTGTTATTCTAGAAGATTGTATTTATTTATAGCAAGAAATAAAATATTGGGCATAGATTGTTTCTTCTTTTTTAAGCATGACAATAATTAATATAGTATGATAAAACGTTATATTATATTATTGAAATG
Organism: Juncus effusus; assembly: GCA_027726005.1. NCBI lineage: Eukaryota > Viridiplantae > Streptophyta > Magnoliopsida > Poales > Juncaceae > Juncus > Juncus effusus. Next base: position 8,371,105 of record CM050897.1, on the reverse strand, counting down.
AAGAGCAGAATAAAATAGAAATAAATTTAAGATTGAATATATGTAATTAATACCACATATACCGGAAATACCCTTCTAATTTTAACGGTCTTAATTGGATTTATCATTAAGTTAAAAAAAAAAGTGGAGTACCATAAACAAGCTCAATTCATATATTGTTTCAGGTACTTTTTTTTTGTTGACTTTCAATCTTACATAACATATTTTCTTAGGGCTCAAACACAATAAAAGAGTATGCAGAAAGACTATGTTGATAGGTAGTTTTGTTACATAGAACTAGTTCCAACTTTGTAAAATAGAAAGATAAAATAATAATTGTAAAAGAATAATGAGTTACTGCATTTAAAACTTGTTACAATACAATGAACAAAGGTCTACCAATTGTCAGTTTACATACAATGCAATGTAATAATTATGTTATTACAACAAAGTTCTACCAATTATGAGTTACATAAAAAATTACAAGGAATTCCTGAGAAATTTATACAAGTCACTGGCCAAAGTTACTCTTCAAAACCAAGCATTTTTTTTTCTTTAGATTAAAACCAAGCAGTATTTCACATCAAAATGCTTCAGACCATTAAAACGGCCATATTTCTCTGATATATGCAAACCCAAGATAAGTACGTACGGGTTCTAAGCATGTTTTTTGCTATTTGTTGCACCCCATTCAAAATCAGATTTGATTCAGAATTTTTGCAGGACCTAGTCGAATTCCCTTCCTGGATAAACATCTTCTCAATAACTGCTTTAAACCGCGTAAGAACCGAAAATCTATCTCTATGTTTTACCACCTCCTCCGTTTTTCTCGGATTTAAATGATACGTGATTTCCTTAGATGGCTCCATTTGGTAGTAGAATGTTCTGGCCAACATTCCATCTTGTGAAATACATAAATCGTGGTTTACATTAGGTTTTTCGTTGTAAAAATCGGAGCTAGGAGTTTTAGGTTTGGATTATGGTTTTGATCTTCTTGGTAAAGTTCTTGTGTATTTATATCTATGTAATTAATACCACATATACCGGAAATATCTTTCTAATTTTAACGGTCTTAATTGAATTTATTATTAAGTTAAAAAAAAAACGTAGAATACCATAGAAAAGCTCAATTCATATATTGTTTCACGTACTTTTTTTTGTTGACTTTCAATCTTACATAACATATTTTCTTAGGGCTCAAACACAATAAAAGAGTATGCAGAAAGACTATGTTGATAGGTAGTTTTGTTACATAGAACTAGTTCCAACTTTGTAAAATAAAAAGATAAAATAATAACTGTAAAAGAATAATGAGTTACTGCATTTAAAACTTGTTACAATACAATGAACAAAGGTCTACCAATTGTCAGTTTACATACAATGCAATGTAATAATTATGTTATTACAACAAAGTTCTACCAATTATGAGTTACATAAAAAATTACAAGGAATTCCTGAGAAATTTATACAAGTCACTGGCCAAAGTTACTCTTCAAAACCAAGCATTTTTTTTTCTTTAGATTAAAACCAAGCAGTATTTCACATCAAAAGGTTCCCTCTTTCTGCTTCAGACCATTAAAACGGCCATATTTCTCTGATATATGCAAACCCAAGATAAGTACGTACGGGTTCTAAGCATGTTTTTTGTTATTTGTTGCACCCCATTCAAAATCAGATTTGATTCAGAATATTTGCAGGACCTAGTCGAGTTCCCTTCCTGGATAAACATCTTCTCAATAACTGATTTAAACCGCGTAAGAACCGAAACTCTATCTCTATGTTTTACCACCTCCTCCGTTTTTCTCGGATTTAAATGATACGTGATTTTCTTAGATGGCTCCATTTGGTAGTAGAATGTTCTGGCCAACGTTCCACCTTGTGAAATACATAAATCGTGGTTTACATTAGGTTTTTCGTTGTAAAAATCGGAGCTAGGAGTTTTAGGGTTTGGATTATGGTTTTGATCTTCTTGGTAAAGTTCTTGGGTATTTATATCAATGATTATACCGGCTCCAAAGTCGTCGGGCTGAGACTGTGAGAAGATTGGGTTGAGCTCAGTGCCATCTTCTAAGTCAGGTTGATTGGTTGGATCGCCATTTTCTCCTGCAAACTAACTTCAAGTTAATGATCAACCAGGCAAACAAGAGGATGCTCTAATTTTAAAACTCAATAGAAATTTGAAAAAGGAAATACCTGCCCCCACAAAACTAGTTAATATTCTGATAATATTAATTGGCATATCACATTTTAATTTTTCTTCATCCAACTTTAAGAGAAAATATTGAAGAAATAAGGTAATAGTGCAGTAAAAGTCATACCTTCAAGGTCACTTGCTTTATTGTCAACGGAGACAGCATCGGTTTCTTTATCCTGCTCATCCTGTATAGTGACCTATTTACGAGTAATTGACAATAATTAGTCACATAAACTACTGAAAGCAAAAATTTGAAAGTAATAAAAGAGTCATACCTCAGATAAATAATTTTGGGACGTGTTCTTACTAGGAACCATTTTCTTTTCTTCCTTAAATTCCTCCTCCAAATCCCCAATCTCAATCAAGTTAACAATCTCATTTTCCTTCCCTGTTTTAATTATGAATTTAGAGGAAGAGCCTAGAGAATCGGTACTAGGAACTCGCCAAGGCTCATTTTTAATTTTATTGTGATCGAGCAGAAACGAAAACTCATCAAAGTGATCAGTATTGTAGCTAGGGTTATTAATCAGTTCTTGAGAGGCAGATGCGACCGATAGGATCTCTTGCAAAGCATCTACTTCTTTTGTGTTTTGGTGATTCATTAATCCTGATTGAAGGGCATTTTGATTTGTGAATTCCAAGTTTGAGAAGTCGTCCAACTCAAGGGTGGGGAGGGAGAGTCTGTGTTGGACCCTTGCGCATTCAACTGCCACGTCGACCTGACAAGTTCGATCAGGATCAATATACATATCAGTTTTAATTGCAAATATTTCTCAATGTTGAAAAAATCTTGGTTTCAGCATTAAGTATTTATTCACTATATCAACGATCTTACTACAATTTTTTTTTATTTTTTGGTTTGATAGAAAAAGGCAATACAAAATAATTCCCAGGAAAATCTCCACGAAAAATTAATAATTTCACGGTACATGTAAAATTCACCCATGATGAAAGTTGCTTTAGAAAGATTTTAATGTATTAATTAAGGGTAAATATGTAATTACACTCTCTAAATTAGATATTAATTATAATAATTTCTCCTACATAGATTAACCATGCTAATTTGAGTCATACCTTAGAAGGAAAGCAAGGGAAGTTTGGAGGATCAAGGAATGAGCCGTTTGTCGCATCAAATGCATCTTCATTTAGAAACTGCATCCAACCTCCATTATCTTGAAAGCCCGCATTGTAAGGCATTAATCCTTGAAGCATTCCGGTTTGTCTACTGTCAGGAGGAAAGGAGAAAACACTGCTCTCAAGTTCATCTCCTCTTATATCGGAAGAGATCTCTAAGGTTGGCGATGAATGGTCATAGCTCATCCATCCTGTGTGTTCCATACATGGAGCTGGGGCTCCATAGTGCTCTATTATCTTTGGACCCGGTGCACTCTTCTTGAAAACTCGGCATAGTGCATAAGCATCCTAGAAATATTCAATGATGAAGCAATAGTTTATATTAGGGATAATTTTATATATGCCATTACAAAAACTCAAAATATCATATTTGCCATTATAAAAACTTAAATATCATATTTGCCATTGTAAAAACTTAAAAATATCACATATGCCATTACAACCCTATGTGCGAGATGTGTCGCCTCGTACCAGAGACAACGGTTCACCTATTTTCCGACTGTGCTTATGCGGTTGGTGTATGGTCGCACATCATGGCACAATGGAACATACTAGCCACTGATACACACTACTTTCAAAAATGGCGTTCGACAACTCGCCTTCTCTCCCGAACGAACCAAATTAGTTGGCATACTTCATGGGCAGCTACATGCTGGTCAATATGGCGTGAACGTAATCGAAGAATCTTCACAAACAAGAGACGCCCCCATCGACTTCTAGTGATGGAAATTAACTCACTCTCTGACCAATGGCTTAAGCATTGCTGAGCCATCCTTCATTCATTCTTGCTACCTCTTTTCAGTCTTTTCTAGTAGTTAGGTAGTACTCTTGATAGGAGATCTCTTGTATTTTTGATTTAAATTGTTCGCATCTAGCAAACAATATGTAACTCTTTTTATTATGTTTAATGAAAAACGCATCGAGCGAACGCTCGTAGTTTTCCTCAAAAAAAAAAATATCATATTTGCCATTACAAAAACTTAATATATCATATTTGCCATCAAATTTACTAAAAACTTAAAATCATCCATTTTTCCGTTAAAATTAACGGTCCAATCTTATAATTACCATTATACCCCTAAATTTAGTTAATGAATTAGATTTCATATTAAAAATTTATTTGATGATCTCTCTCTTTCTCTCTCTCTATCTATCTATTCATCATTGAAATTCATATATAAATTAAAATAATCTTCACTTCAATTTGTTAGTCAAAATAATTTGACACGAGAGAAAAAATTATTCAAAAAAATAATCAATTCATTTCTCTCATATCAAATTCTTTTGACTTCAAATTAAAAGAAAGAATTTTTTTGATGAATCTAAATCATGGAGAGAGAGAGAGAGAGAGAGAGATGTTTAATATGAATCTAATTCATGAAATGAATTTAGTGATATAATGGTAATTATAAGATTAGACCGTTAATTTTAACGGAAAAAATAGACGGTGTTAAATTTTGAGTAAATTTAATGGCAAATTTGATATATTAAGTTTTTGTAATGACAAATATGATATTTTTTTGTGTGAGAACTACAAGCGACTTGTTTCGTGATTCGAACTTCTCACCTATGAATAAATGAAGTTGGTACCATGACCACTAGGCTAATCTAGTGGTGGTGACAAATATGATATTTTAGATTTTGTAATGGCATATATGATATTTTTAAGTTTTTATGATGACAAATATGATATTTAAGTTTTTATAATGGCAAATATGATATTTCGAATTTTTATAGTGACATATATGAAATTATCCCTTTATATTAGAATTGAAGTGACTACTGAATAAAAATTCTCGAGCGTCAAACAACCCCGAATTAATGTTTAAAATAAGGTAAACTAATAGAAAGTTCACTTCTAATTGGGACCTTTGTGGCACTTTGCGAGATGATCATAAAGGGGATAAAGCTGTGCAAAATATAAAATGTAGTGAAATATTAATTAAAGGTGCACCTGTAAGCCGGAGGATGGGGTGTCACATTCCCTATCATCAAGACGATATTCATGCATGACCCAATCAGTTCTCGAGCCATGAGGAGCTCGGCCTCGGTAATACACAAGAGTCTTTTTCATGCCCACCTCTCGCTTCTGCGAATTTACTTTTCTGTCCTTCCCTGTTGCCTTCCAATATCCAGCTTGTGTCGCTCGGTTTGTTCTTGAGCCATTTGGGTATTTGCGGTCTCGGGGGCTGAAGAAGTACCACTCCAAATCCTTGCTCGGAAGAAACGACTTCTCTGATGTACACATTTGAAGTGCATAAATATATATCAGATTTACAAGTTAATTTTCGACCTTCGTTTACAAGACAGCTTCGAGTGCTCATAAAAATACTTATAATTGAAATATAACTAAGATTATAGAGACCCCTACATAGATGAATGCTGGATTAGTGAGTGTAGTGATATATATTTAGTCTTTATAATAAATAACTACATTGAGCTTAGGGGAGGGCATCGGTTGCGCTTCTATTTAATTATTTATTTAGTATCATTAGTTCTACTTATCTTATTTTTTTTCTTTCACTTTGGTTCGTTGATTATGATAGATATATGCTTCAAGTAAACTTGAAGTTTATGTAACATCATCAAGATCTAAAGAGCAATGGAAGATTTCAGATATATGTGAAAGAGACAAAAGTAGCAAAGACTTGAAACAAAAAGAAGAGGCAGAAGATAAGAAAGAACTCCTAATGGGCCCTCTTTATTTTCAATTCTGTCGGTGTGACCTTAATTAGATGCAAATCTTCTTTCGGTTTAGCGACTAAAAAATAAGGGAAAAGAAGTGGAAAGTGTCATGATTCCATGGACTTTGTCTTGTTTACTAAAATAGGGATCCTCTTATATTCTTGTTTTCAGATGAAAAAGGTTGCTCTTTAGGTTGACAAAGAATAGGATCTTTTTGAAGAAATCAAACTTAGCATCATATTTTATCAGGAAAAAAACCTTAGAATCTTAGATTTCTTCTGCAAAGAAATCTATAGAAACAGTATTAATGACTCCATAGTCGGATGAGACTACATAACTGGTATCTGTTATCGCAACACATAAGTTGTTCACTTAACCCGACCCAAGAAGAAATAATTTGAACTTAATTGTGCTTCTAATTCCAAAAAAAAATTTAAATAGTGTAGTAATATTTTTATCATACTAACTAAGTACTTTTTATTTAAAAATGGATGAAGTGTTATTGAAGGCAAGTTTGAGGTTCGACCTTAGAAACAAAATAAGATCCACGAGCTAGGCATGCTTGAAGGAGAATTGCATGATATGGCTTGGTTGTATCTCTCATGGATATTAATAAAAGAAAAGAGACCCTAGCTATTCTTGGTAACAACACAAGATGGTGCAAAATGAAAACATATCAACCAATGCAAGTACGAAACAAAATTATACCTGGTAAATCCCATGGTTCACATTTGTATAGATCAACCTCAGGTATGACTTCGAGCTCGATAGGGCGCCCATTAATCTTTCTTTTGAGATAATACATGATTAGTTCTTCGTCGGTCGGATGAAACCTGAATCCAGGTGGTAAGCTTACAGGCGACATTTTCTTTTCAAATTGTACTTCTCTATTATATTACAAGCTATCTTTGCTAGTAATTCACCCCAAGCGGAAGAAAATCCTCTCTTCTTTATTTTATTTTTTTTACTTTGACACTGTTGCCTGAAATAATTATTAATTACAGAATTATTAGAGAGATGTTACAACTTACATGAGAGAGAGAGAGAGAGAGAGAGAGAGAGAGAGAGAGAGAGAGAGAGAGAGAGAGAGAGAGAGAGAGAGAGAGAGAGAGAGAGAGAGAGAGAGAGAGAGAGAGAGAGAGAGAGAGAGAGAGAGAGAGAGAGACTTACAATGGGGAAGGACAACTGGACAAGACAAAGGAGAAACTAGAAAGGGGGAAGAGAGGAAGTCGATCTAAATGGCTTTATAAAGAACCTAGATGGATATTATATGTGTTAATTTTATCAAAACCGTTCTCTACAAGCTCCAATTAGCTTTTGCTTTCTGCTTCTTTTGCTTTTGATCTCTGGCCGCTTTACGTCGATGCCTAGAGATGCTCAAAGAAATCTCATGCAGCCATGCATCTACTAAATTGGCAAGTATTCATTGGCTGATTAACGGGCCCAAGGATCCAATATTTCCAAAGAGTCACTTTGAGACGTGACGTCAGTTTGTACGACCTAAGACGGTTGATATCCAACTTAACTGCCTTTTGGCACAAAAAAAGATCTTCATGCACTAACAACCAATTATTTTAACTAACTAATCAATTAAGATGGTGGTTGTCTAAACAATTTGATTGGTTTTCTGTCTCCACGCTAGTATGCCATTGATGTGTAATCAAATTATCATACGGCCATGTTTGAGGAGAAACGTGATCAATCTATATAGCATAGTCATGATATGAATTGTGCATACATGGCGAGAACTATTTTATTTTCTCAAATTAAATTTTGTAACGGTTTGGTTCAAAATATAGTGTGCCATCATTCTATACAGTCATGATATAATATTAGCATTTAGTAATTAATATGTTGAGGAAAATGTTTTTTGGTCAATTTGTTGTGAGTACACTTGCAATGCTATGATATGGCCCTTTGGCACAGACAATTGAAATCTAGATTAAGAAAAAACTGAGCAATTTTTTGTTGACATTCAACTGAGTTAAATATCACTCCATAAATTCTCCCGTATAAATTAGAAAAATCAAGACAAAATATTGAAGACTGATATGGACAACGATGAGTTCTGAACACGTTCTGCATGGATTCAACGTGGCAGTACAGCATCGCATATTGAGCTGGCCCCCCACCTATCCTCTATCATATTCCTTTCCCTTTTCCTTTTGCATTAACCTATCCTTGGTTCCTTTCCTTCTTTTTGAGTTTATCGATGTTAATCTTATTATATAGATCACAATTTAGCTTAATTAATTGTTGGAGATAATCTCTAATAATATAGCTTAAAATTAAAATAATATCGAGTTTCTCAGGTTCATTCATATGGCTTATTTTGCTTGATCCATACACAAAATAACTCCAAATAGTAGTGGTTTCTGATCGTGTAAATATTGTCCGTAAATAAGTTGATATTTGAAACATATATATTCATACTCTAAAAACTCGATGGAATTAGAATTGATAGTTGAGTGCCACATAGCAATAGTGGCTGGCGTCTAAAAGCGGCAAAAGAAAGTTCTTTACCTTCTGAGCCTCACCAAAAGATTTGAGAATATTTGACAGCTACTGTATTCTAATTACTGGGCCTCAAGTATCTCTTACCTAATTGAACTTAGGAAATGAGGAATAATATTACCGAAAGTTTTTGCCTGCCCAAAACTAGAAAATTTGAGATTCTATTCCAATTTTCTTATGAAAAATCAAATGAGCCTTGCATAAGTTGGCCCCAAAAGCTGGTGGGAAGTTCTGGACTTTTTTTTTTTTTTTGCACTATTAAGAAAAATAAAGCAACAGTTGTCACTGGTTTGAAAATAATGTGGTAACTACCATTTCCGCCACTATTAGTGGCGGAACAACCTGTGTTCCGCCAATAGTAGTGGCGGAACAGATAGATTTTCAATTCTGCCAAAAACGGTCCATTTTACGCACTAAACGTGGTTAATTAGTATTAAAAATCTTGTTCCGCCACTAGTAGTGGCGGAACATGTTAAAATATTTCTTTACCCCCACACGGCTCATGAATGGGCAATTAGCGTAAAAATTGAAGAATTACTATGTTCCGCGGAACAGTGTAATTAGTAACGGTTTTTATGAAAGAACCGTCACTAACAGTGTAATTAGTAACGGTTTTTATGAAAGAACCGTTACTAATAGTGTAATTAGTAACGGTTTTTCTGAAAGAACCGTTACTAATATGTATTTAGTAACGGTTTTTTTAAAGAACCGTTACTAATAAAGCTTTAAAGACGGTTACTAATAGATAAGAGAATTCCATGGCATTATTTATTTTGGGCTTTAATTACACTATTAGTAACGGTTATTTAAAAAAACCGTTACTAAATACACTATTAGTAACGGTTCTTTTATTAAAAACCGTTACTAATTACACTATTAGTAACGGTTCTTTCAGAAAAACCGTTACTAATTACACTATTAGTGACGGTTCTTTCAGAAAAACCGTTACTAATTACACTATTAGTAACGGTTCTTTTATAAAAACCTTTACTAATTACACTGTTCCTGGCGGAACATAGTAATTCTTCAATTTTTACGCTAATTGCCCATTCATGAGCCGTGTAGGGGTAAAGAAATATTTTAACATGTTCCTCCACTACTAGTGGCGGAACAAGATTTTTAATACTAATTAACCACGTTTAGTGCGTAAAATGGACCGTTTTTGGCAGAACTGAAAATCTATCTATTCCGCCACTACTAGTGCGGAACACAGGTTGTTCCGCCACTAATAGTGGCGGAAATGGTAGTTACCACATTATTTTCAAACCAGTGGCAACTGTTGCTTTATTTTTCTTAATAGTGCTATAAAAAAAAAAAAGTCGAAGTTCTGAGCTTCTATTGGGCCTAAATTGTGCTTAAGAATTATTCTTAAGAATTATTCTGTCTTTATTTACATTTTTGCTTTTGCCTCCCTTAAATTGATAAAAATATGTTTGCACTCAAAGGTATATTTGGCTGTAAAAATATATTTAATTATCATTTTTGTATCTCACCACCCTGGGACGGATTTTTGCATGGCTCTCAATTGTTACAATATGGGTTATTCTCTCTCTCCGACTCGACATATTTTGACTGCGTAAGCTTCGGGACCCCAAGTTTGAGTCTTACTCTAAGACTGTGTTTGGATGTACAAGGAATTTTGAGGATTCAAGGAATGTTTGTTTGGATGTTTTTTAGGAATTAATAGGGTAGTTTATAGTTTAGGAATTTACAGGGATTTTATATGTAAAAGTGACGAGTTTGAAAACTGAACAAATCGGTCGGTTTTTTTCAGAAAAATTAAGGAAACATGGCTCTATTTTTTTCATTCCCGCCTCTTCCATTTAGTTCTCTCTCCACTTCCTGCCTCTTCCAATATCATACCCTCTCTTCTCTAATTTAATATAGTCAATTCACCTATCTATTCTCCTTTGACTCCTCTACTCTCTCCTAGCATTTTCCTTCTCAACAGAGGTATAATTCTCTAGCTCTTCTCATCTCTTTCTCCAATTTCCATGTTTATTTCAAGCCTATAATTCTTGTATTTTATTTAAAGTTGAGATCTTTATCTCTTTATGCTTCTGTTTGATGTTTGATATTTTAATTTTGAGTATCTGTGACAATCAATCTTGTTTGTTTGATGTTTTGTCGTGCTGCCATGTTGGGTTTCTAGCTCATTTTTGTTTGTTACCTTTCTATCCTTTTTGTTTACATTTTTTAAGAAATTTCAAGTATTGTTGAGGTAACTCTTGCTTAGTGTCTTAATTGCAATTTTTATGTTCTTTGGTCTGCATAAGAGGTGTTTGATGATTTGTCTTTCCTTTATTTTCTAGTGCACGCATGTCTTTTCATTAAACTAATTTGCTCTTTACGTTAGTTCTTTTTATAATTACAAGTAATAACTCTTTGATACACCATATGTAGTAATCTAGAGATGGATGGAAGACAAGGCGTTGAAAATGCAACATAATATCAAAATGAAGAAAACAATATGATTGTAGGCAAGAAGAATGGTAAAAAAAAGAGCATCTTGGACCGAACCACAAAGAGCGTTCTTGATTAAATTGTTGGAAGTGTACAATAATCCACACTACCGAGGTAACATTGGTTAGAAACAAACGGGTTGGAATGAAATAACAAGAAAGTTTAATGAGAAATTTTCTCTTGCTAACTATAGCATCAAACAACTAGTAGAACAAGCCTTGAAAAAAGCATATAAAGCGATTAAAGGATTAAAAGAAGGTAGTGGTTTTGGATGGGATCAAAATACCAAAAAAGTCACCGCTCCAAATGATGTTTTGGAGGATTTATTTGAAAAAAAATCCACTTACCAAGGAATGGCATAATAAGTCATTCTTTTATTGAAATCTTTACCCCTCCAACGATAAATTGTTACCAAGAGAGCTCCTTCCATGGTAAGGCTGAAGGCGATTCCAACAGGAGACGGATGGAGACAAATGGTCAAACCTCCATCCTCCTTTTGCCTTCCATTCACACCCTATAAAAGATCTCTCTCTTTCAGGAAACCTCTCTCCCACAAAAATTACAGCTACAGTAAAAATAACACACTCTCTCTCAACATGCACTCTCGTAAGCCTTTCACCCAACAAGGAAGCCATGGAAGGAACCTTGCTCGTCAACCTGGAAACCCACATGAAGCCCGCCGGCAACCACCTCACCGCCGTCCACCTTACCAAAGGCCGTCTCAACCACGCCAACTCCTCAACCCGTCCCGAAACAACAATGGAAACTCTCACCAGGGACCAAGACACAGTGGCTCCTCCAACAACAATCACTACCTTGCCCGACAGAAACCTATATCCTCCCCTGACAGGCCTCCGCTGCTTCAGACCCCCTCAATCCCTGTAAGTTTCCCTCCCGATCCTAATCACCCCTCTTGGAATGGTCGTTGCCGTCGTTGTGCACGGTACGATCATCAAACGGAGGACTGCCGTGAGCAGAAGATTTGCGTCAACTGCTTCCAACCCGGACACCTCTTCAGGGTGTGTCCTAACCCACCGGCAGCCAGCAGTCCCCTGGCACCAAGAGGTGTGCCAGGAGATGAAGCTCTCCCCCTCAACAGACCCAAATCTGTTCCAGTCTATCTCAGCAAAGCTTCACACCATGACGAAGCTCTTGCTGAATTAGAGAGGGCAGTAGTAATAGATGCTCGCTGTGTTGAAACTCATGAATTAAACATCCTCAAAATCATCATTCACAACTCAACCAATTGGACAAAACCATGGGAGGTCATGTATTGGGGGAGAGAGAAGTATCTTCTCACCTTGCCAGTGGGCTGCAGCAGGGATTACTTCATGAAAAATCAGTCTCACAAACTCGCGCGGGCCGGTTTTATCTGCTACACTTGGTCTTCCGCCATTGATGCCAAAATCATCAAACTCAAGCACAAAATCTGGTTTGATTTACTTAATTTACCCATTGTTAATTGGTGTGAGAATGATCTTGCGGCCATATTTAGCTCGATTGGGGTCATCACTGACCACGGACCACTCTCCAAGCTCCATTCCATGGAGCGGCTGAGGGTGGTTGTGGCCACAAACGACCTCTCTCGAGTCCCGTCACACACCTTTGAATTGTTTCTCGCCGGATTACAATCGGACATTGAAGTCAAGGTTTTGAGTGTTAATAATGAGCTCACTCTGTTCCCTGTCCCAATTGACACAACTCCAGCTGAAGAATACTTCAGAGAGGTCATGGACACCCGAATGGCAGCGGCAAACCCGCCAAGGAAGCCGTCGCCGTCGAGACAACCCATGCCCCATGATAATCTTAGCTTAAGAAGGTCTAATAGAAGGCAAAAAAAGGTTACCTTTTTTGATGGTACACAAGTTAAACCGATTAAAAAAGGTAAATACAAAATTAGGCCCAAAAATAATCTCACCAAAAATCTTAATAAAGCCATTGAAGAATCAGGCATTATTCAAGGTTTAGAGCTTGAAGCTGATAATCCTACCTCTCTCAATTTAGAAAAATGTAATGATATAAGAAATTTTTGTGGCTTAAAAAAAGGGCCCCCACAAAGAATATGGACCAGCCTAGCTCTACTGGCCCATCCGTATTACTTAAATTAGCCAATGGGCTTTCTATTTCTAATAATGAGGAAAGAGCTTTGGGCTCAAATAATAAACACCCAAAAAAGCCAACTCATGGCCCACAAACGAAAATACAAGCCAAAAAAGGGCCGAAACCAAAAAATTAATTGGGTCTTGTACTCTAAGAATTAATCAGCAAACTAATAGTGCAAGCAATCATCCTGATAATAACTTTTGTGGTTTTCTCTCTCCAGTGAACGATGGACAGTTCAGTGGTCGTTTTGATTTTGAAGATGACATTGATGAGGTTGATTATCGTGATGAAGATGATATTTATTAAGCAACGGAAAGCTTTTCTGTTTTATTTTGTAGGATTATTTTGTGTTGTTTATCATGGTTGAAAAACTATTTAATCTTTTATCTATTATATCTTGGAATATGCGAGGCCTTGGTAACGGCAAAAAACGCAAAGTTGTAAAAGATTCCATTAGGGATTCAAAATGTAATGTGGCTTGTATGCAAGAAACTAAATGGCACTCGCCCTCTTTTTTTGACATGAAATCCGTTTGCACAAGTAAGTTTAATAATTTCTCGTTTAAACCCTCAAATGGATCTCGAGGTGGCATTATGAGTTTAATAATTTATGAAAGAAGAGATTAAGCAAGGCATCAACTATTCGAACCATATCCGAACCGTTTACACCCCTAGGTATAAAGCAAGGCTTGAAGGGATGAAAGGATGAGACTCGCATGTCTTGTTATGCACAATTTGAATTCTTATCTGTAAGTAGAAAATTAAAAAAAAACTTATTATTTTTTGTAAACTTGTTAGTGTAATTAATGTATAATATTTTAGTACTTTGTAGGTGCAAAGTGCGATAAGAAGAGTATTTGTAGATAATTGGGCGCTAAATGAGGATGCGGAGCTATTCTTCTAGGTATCAGACTTACTCTTTGGACCTTGTATTTTTATTAAAAACTAAACTTGTCTTTCCAATTTTACCCCTCAAATAATAATAATAATAATAATAATAATAATTATTATTATTATTATTATTATTATTATTATTATTATTATTATTATTATTATTATTATTATTATTATTATTATTTTGGACCAACAAACTGAGTCAGCAAAAATGCAATACTCATGTGAAGACTAAAGCTACCATTTATTATTTTGAAGGTTGTAAAAAGGCTGAGCAAACGGAAGAATCTGGATACAACTAGTGTTGGAGGAATCTCCAGTCTTTCCAAACCCTAAGAGCCATCGATTCGCTTAGAAAACAGTTTCTCTCTCTTCTTAAAGACATGGGCTTGGTCGACGAAACCCTAATTCCGTGCAATAAGTGGAGTCGCGACGAGAGTCTAGTGCGAGCCGTCATTTGTGCCGGTTTATATCCTGGTATTTCCTCTGTTGTGGTATTGTACCGTGTTACTTATTATTTTTATTTGTAAAATTTTGCATAAAATAATAATTAATATTATGTTTTTTGGTTATTTTTTTCCGAAGAATAAGAAGTCGATAACTTTGAAGATGATGGAGGACAAGCCGGTCATGCTTTACATGGTGAGTTTCAAGGGTATTTTCGTAATTTCTTTCATAGCAGTGGTTTTTTTATTAATTATTCTGAGGATTTCATTTATTTATTTTGGAATGATTTCGTGTAGAATTCGGTGAACCCATGACTGATGTTCAATGAGAAGGTGAAGGTCAATACACGAAACCCGATAAAATAAAGACTAATACATTCAAAATAATATTTTTTGTATTTTCTCAAAGTCCAAAACCTACAACTTCTTTCTCATGCTCTAGACATTTTGGGCGAAATTACGGGTCTAAAAATTAATTGGGATAAGAGTGCCTACTACCCCATCGCAATTCCCTCTCATCTTCATGAAGTTGTTGGTAACATTCTCCGTTGCAACATCATGACACTTCCCACCACCTATCTTGGTTTTCCACTCTCCCTCAAAAAACCAAAGAAGGTGGCTTATTTTCCGTTAGTTAAGAAAATCCAAACTCGAATTTCAGGTTGGAAAAGCAAGTTCCTCTCTTTTGGTGGACAGTTTGCTCTAATCAAGGCCACGTTAAATGCCATGCCAGTCTTTCTCATGCAAGCACTCCAAGTCCCGAAAGGAATTATCCTTCAGATAGAAAAGGCAATGAGAGCCTTCTTATGGAATGGGACGGATCATTGCACACCTGGAAAATGTCTTATTAATTGGCGCAGAGTCACATTGCCCAGAAAGAATGGCGGACTAGGCATCACAAAACTAGAGACTCAAAACTTGGCGTTAATGCTCAAGTGGCTATGGAAGCTAGACGAGTCGAGTAGTGGTCTCTGGAGCAACTTCATCCACTTACTTTATGGTGTCATGAGCACCGCTCAACTGACGGGGGACAACCAGCAACAACTCTCATTCTTCTTACGAGACCTGTGTAGTCTCCTACCGATATATAACACTTCGGTTACCAGAGACAACCCACAGAATGAAATTGTGTGGCGTTGGGAACCGACGAGAATATTCTCTTCAAAATCGGGTTATTCATTCCTCATCGAGCCAGGAAGAAAATGTGGTTGGCAAAGGCATCTTTGGAAGATCAACGCGCCGCCCAAAGTCAAGTTTTTCTTGTGGTTATGTATCCACAATAAAATCAATACAGCTGATATTCTACGGCGGAAGGGTTGGCCTCATAATGATCTTTGTAGCCTATGTAACTCCACCCTTGAGACGAGGGATCACCTCCTGGTACATTGTTCCTACGGAACGACAACGAGAAGACTCGCCCATCGATTCTTTCACAACACGAGAACTTTTGCTAATGGAAATAACTTCATTTCGGACTGGCTGGAAAACAGGAAGAGACACTCCAAAGACAGAAGAAAGAGGTGGGAAGCCCTATGGGCAGCGCTGGCATGGAACATATGGAAGGAGCGAAACAACCGGATCTTCAACGAGAAGAAATCATCGCCGGTCCAGATAGCGAAGAAGGCAGCGGACGAAGCAACGCTATGGCTACAGCATTGCTGAAACAATAGGCTTAGCTTCTCTTAGTTCACCTTTCTTTTCTCCTTTTAGCTTTTCTTTTCTTTCTTTCCCTTAATCTAGTTGTAATCTCTTTTACAATTAATACATTTGAATAGTTGCATCTTGCAACTGTTCCTTCAAAAAAAAAAAAAGTCATTCTTGTATTATGATGATCTTGCACCACTTTATGAAGGTAATGTTAGAGCTAAATCCACTTTCAAATATTAATTAATACTTGATTTTCATTTCTTAATATATTTGTGCTACGTAGGTTGTTTCGCAGAGGGTTCTTATAGGAGAGGAACAAATCAAATTCAGAGAGATCAAGTAATTAGAAATGTGGATGACTCTCCTAGTCCTAGAACTCCTCTAGCATCTTGCACGATTAGATCAAATTGGGGAGATGGGGAGGATTGGTTTATAAACGCTGAAAATGATACTCTTTTCAATGACTTTGTCCCGTCTACTCAAGTGCCTACTTTTACTCAAAAAATCCACCTATGCATGTACCAGATTTTTCACAAGTCGAGACTCCAACTCAAGTATCTATTCCTCCACAAGATGCATCCTCGCGTCCTGCAAGGAAACGAAAGGCAAAAGGTAGCTTCCGTGATGACTATCTAGAAACGAAAAGGATTGAGACGGATAAATACATACAAGAAATGAAAAGGCGGTCCGAGTTAGAATGCAAGCGGTTTGAATTAGAGAATAAGTACTCATTTAAGAATGCAATGGATCTATTCGATCATTTGGATGGATTTAACTTTGAAGATTATGATAAGGTGACTAATTTATTTTTAATGGATGAGAAGATTATGAAGGCTTTTGTGGATGTGAAAGATGAGTCAAGGATCGTTGGATTAGGTCGAGAATTAATAATGAATGAACGCATGGATCTTTTTTTATAGATAATGAAATTTATCATATTTTGGTTCTTTTTATTCGTATCTCAAGTTCTAAATTGACAAAACTGACTTGATTTGACTACTTTACTTATTGAAGTTCAATAGAAAGACAATAGACATTTCTGAAAAATACGCAATATTCGAAGCTTAACACATGCCTGATTTTGTGTCGGTAAGGAGAAGTTGTAATATTTTGGGAAGTGTTTGAAAGGGAAGTTGTAATATTTTGTTTAGGGGTTGTTAAAAAAAACTAATATTTTGGTTGGTGTTTGTAAGGGATAAAAATAGACCATGATGGTTTTGTAATTTTTTGTTAACTTGTAAGATCGTTAAATCATATTTATGTTCATTTATATTTTTTTTCTAATTGTAATATTTTTTTCATTTAGTTTTCTTTAATATTTTATAATATTTTGTGATGGACTTATTTTATCTTAATTTATTTTGTTTTACTTGTTTCTATGTTGTGAAGATGAAAAAATAGCATATGATGAAGTTTCTCATGCATTAATTATTTCCTCTAAATTCCTAAGTTCTATCCAAACAAGCATCATCTTGAAATTCCAATACTTCCCTGAACTTCTAGGAAATGTCATTTCACAATTCTAATCCCAAAAAAGTTGTTACATCCAAACACAGCCTAAGGATGTGTTTGTATGTACAAGGAATTTCAAGGAAAGAGGAGTTTAGGAATCTTTTTTGGAATTTTTAGGAATGATTGTTTGGATCCATTTTAGAAATTTATAGGGAGGTTTGGTTTCGGAATTTTTAGGGAAATTTTGTATATCAAGTTGGAAGGTTTGAAAACTTGACTTTTTGTTAAGTTTTTTATAGGAATTTTTAGGGTCTTATTAAAATAATACCAAATATTATATTATATTATATTATATTATATTATATTATATTATATCATATCATATCATATCATATCATATCATCTCATCTCATGTCATGTCATGCCATATCATATCATATCATATCATATCATATCATCTCATCTCATCTCATCTCATATCATATCATATCATATCATATCATATCATCTCATCTCATCTCATCTCATCTCATATCATATCATATCATATCATATCATATCATATCATCTCATCTCATGTCATGTCATGCCATATCATATCATATCATATCATATCATCTCATCTCATCTCATCTCATATCATATCATATCATATCATATCATATCATATCATATCATATCATATCATATTATATTTATTTATTTATTTATTTATTTTATTTTATTTTATTTTATTTTATATTATATTATTTATGTTGTATTATTTTTTGTTATATTATTTTATTTTATTCTATATTATATTATATTTACAATATCTCGCTCCTTATACAGGAGCGGAATGAGCACTAAATACTTTTCGGGAGCTCATTAGGTGCCGGACTTGATCTTTTTGTGCTCGAAACATGCCGGAGTTTCTCGATATTATTCCATTCCAATTTATTCCCGGGAGATTTGCCCGAGAGTTCTTCAAATCTTCCGATCTTTCTCAAATCTCTTGAGAGGTCTGGTCCACCCGCAGATTTTCTTCGGGGTTGATCCACTTTATTTGGCTGGTCAATCTCAGTGATCTTATCGAATTAATTTATTATATTATATTATATTATATTATATTATATTAATTAATTTATTTTAATTTATATTATTTTATATTATTTTATATTAATTTATTTTATTTTATTAATTTTATATTATATTATATTATATTATATTATATTATATTATATTATATTATATTATTTTATATTATATTATATTATATTATATTATAATGTATTATTTAATTTAATTTAATTTTATATGCAAGAAAGAATTCTTGCCTACGACGTTCATGCGCTTATCATCCGTTTATTGAAAGGTTCAATTCTTGATAACGGGATGAAAAAGATTCTTCAAGCCATACAATGTATTGTGCAATATACTTGCAGCATAAGAGAGCAAATTATAGTCATTTGATGACTAGAATAAATATCTAAATTTTTATGAAAAACTAAGATATCCCGATCTATTAGGAGCTAAGTAGTGGTAAGAGATTACACTTTCCTAACATGGATCATTATCCCAATTCATTTATTTTGAATGCAGTAATTTGGGAAGAGTTCCAAATAAGATACTATAACTGAAACAAAATCATATTGTCCCTTTAGAAGCGGACAATAGGTATGCTTGAATCAAAAGTTGATCTTGGAACTAGGAGTAATCTCGAGTGCTCTTAGAGCCTGACGATCTATGTTATGAACAAAGAGTTGCTCAGAATAGAGCAACAAGGATACAAGTACATATTTCAGAAGTCCTCGACTAATGATAGAGATCAATAGTAGACATTACAAGTTTGCAATGTAAATTTCTATAATCTAATACGCATATCCTTCCACTAGTAGAACATGAAGGTCATGTTGCCTAATGAGAATTAGGTGCTTAGGATTGGCCTAGTGCAAGTAGAAGACTGAAGGAATTATACCCTAGGCCAAAGTATTGGACTAGAGATTAGATTATGAGAAACAAGTTTATTCACTTCATATATGAATGAGTGTATGGGTGACTAATATATTTGCATATATTAGATCGACCATGAATGACACTTCGGGTTCACGTCATCAGAATACGTGATTCTGATAGTAGAACTGTGAACCACCAAATGACATTCTAAACCATCCCTAGCAATGGTTTAAATTGCGATACAGCGGTCCATAGCGTTTGAGCTTTTTTTGTAGCGGATCGCGGTAGCGGGCGCTATTGCGCCGCTACGACCTCATAGCGGGGAAATGCCATTTTGTATAGTTATAACAAAATTTTCAAAATAAAAATCAAAATCAAAACCACCAGATATTACAATAATCCATAATTAAACATGGACCACACAAAATTCATTGTCTGCATTTAAACATGCGACATAAAATAAACATATGAAAACTTAATTATCTAAAATAAACAAACAAATACTTAATTATCCAAAATAAATATTAATACTTAAACTAATTATTTACTCTTCGGATGAAGAGAAATTAGCATTCATTATTTCATCATCTTCGGATGAACATGATGAATCAACTTCATCATTTTAGAAATGTAGGGTTTGGGTTTATCATTTTTTTGTCTTTATCATTTTTTTTTGCCTTCGTTTGCCTATGGAGAAAGAAATGTGTTTTATTTTTTTTGGGTTTGGATTTATTTACTTATTGAGTTTGGATTTAATTACTTATTGGATTGGGTTCGGGTTAATGAATTTCGGGTCTAAATAAAAAAACACTATCCAAATAGCGCTATAGCGCCAGTTTTTTCCGCTATTTCAACCGCAATAGCGCCTGTAGCGGCGAAAATGCTATTGTTGCTATAATTTCATCGCGAGTTGCGTTTATGGGTAATTTCCGCAATTGCGCCTCTATTTAAAACACTGGTCCCTAGTGATATGTATGATGTTTATAGAGATAAACATACTCCAGGTAAGAAGCTACATATCCACACTAGTATATTAGCAGATTGGATGATCATGTTCTGCTGATCATGGACATAGGGATGTCAAGTCTGGAATATAGGTACGTGTTAGAAAACACATACTGGACTGACCACACTATGAGAATATGCATGATATATGTCATTGGTGATTCACATACAAATAGTGTGTTTGTTCCTGCGACCTGAGGTCACCATGGATTCATGTATGTGGAATTGGATACTTTAATATGATCCTACTTCATCCGTAACGAGATGATCATTTGGGTCATCATTAGATATGCACTGAATCATGACGAGGATTGTGAGTGACCAAAATGGGATTTCTTCCTCTCGTCAAGAGGGAGATATCTCTGGGCCCCTTGATGAACTAGGACTGAAGGAAATGCATGTCATGCTCAAAATGGATTAACATGTGTTGTTAATATCATTTTGTATTTGTTCAGTCTAATTCTCGATCGAAAAAGAGACTTTGATCAAACTCAAGGATGACATACTTCCATGGCTTGTGATCAAGACATATATCATAGAACAAAAGGAATAAGCAAATGTTTATTCAGAGAGGTTTATGATCGCTGATCATTTCATTTAACATGGGTAGTCATGACATCAGTTTAGAGGTTACTCATGACTTACGATCTTTAGAAGATCGTTGTCATCGTTAAATGGAACCTACACGCTCACACAATGAACTCCATTCATACGGGATGAAAATACCTTAAAACAGTTATACATGAGATGTATAAATTGGTGAACGAAATAATCAATCATTAGATGATTGATTGTGCAAAACAACACACTTCCGTTCTGAACAGAAGGCTTCCGTTCGGAACGGAAGGTGCCAATTTCTTGGCAGCAAGGTTTTCGCAGTTTTGGAAACTATATTCTGTTTTGAATGGAAGGGTTCCGTTCTGAACGGAATATGCGCAGAAAATTAGGTTTTCAGTTATGGTAACTGAGCAATCGTTCATCTTCCTCTCTAGTATAAATAGAGAGGCAGCACGTATTTCCGGACTCATCTAGCCGAGTTCGGTAATTCCGTGTGTCTGAAGTTCACGTGGATACGAGTAGAGATCTCCTACTTTAGAGATAAGCGAGCGATCAAGTTCTTCATCCCTAGGAAGAGCAAAGAGGTTCGCGGAGCCGAGCTTCAGGAAGGAAAAGGCTGCTAGTCAGAATCGTTCAGACCTACATCTGTTCTCCGTCTCGCAGATCAGGAAGATCCGAGGTATAAATTTTAATAGTTAAAATCATACTTTTATTACCTTAATGATGATCCTAAGGAGGGTTGAACCCGTATGTTCCGCTGCGCATATAACGTACATGGCTACGGGTTACCCAACAGTGGCATCAGAGCGCTCGTTAAGGAAATAATCGTCGATTATGATTAAAATTTGTAAAATTCTAGTATAATAAATTTTAGGGTTTTTAAAATATTACATCACGGAAATAGTTTCTGGGAGTATAATATTGGATATTATGATTTCCTAGAGTTTCGAGAAATAGTTTTTCGAAATCTGTTTTGGAAACAGAACTAAAATAAAAGGAAACAGAATTTCAGTGCAAGTTTGTAATTTTTAAGTCACAACTTAACAAAGATATTTATAAGTCCCCTAATTCAATTCAATGTATAAGTGGTGTGTGAGTTTAGGGTGTCGATCCACTAGGAGGTGTGGCCTTAAATTTTAAATAATTAATCAAATATGAGATCTAGTATTTTAGGTTTTTTAAAGATTTAAGATGAGTTTGTTTTCAAAATAGTAAAAGGAATTACAAGAACGAAGTAAGATTTTTGATTTTTTTCAAATATTTAATTAAAGGTAGGGACTTGTATGATAATTTGATTAAGCATGTTATCATTAACCATCAAATATTTCAATTATAAGATTTGCAAAATAAGTTCAAGTGCTTCAAGCTAAAAACACCCAATTAATAATTTAATTTAGATCTAAACACAAATCAACCAATTCGATATTCAAATACTAAATTCAACCCAAAACTTCAATTAATTAAACAAACTTAGCCAAGTAAATATTTAATTAATTGGTCTCAAAATGTTTAAAATTTATAGATTATAATCTAAACAACTTAGCCAAGTATTTAAATCAAATATTCAAAATAAACGTTTCATGACAACTTTCACAAATCTCCAAATCAAATCAATCAACACAAGGTTTCAAACAAACTTAAACAAATCATCACATCCCTACTAAAGATCTACTCACTCATGTTCATAAAAACTATATTTACACAAGACTTGAACATACTACTCATTCAAAAGAAGAAGAAATAAGGAAAAATTGAGGGAAAATAAAATCAAACCCCAAGTGAAGAGTCAAGCAAGAGTCCCTCCTTCTTGATTGATTTCGCCTCCTTCAACCCTTGCTCAAGCTAGATCAAGCGTCTTTCTCCTTGTTGAAATTCAATCTCTTTTTCTACTCTCTAAAATTAGGGTTTTTAATTTAGGTCATTAATGGTGAAGGAAGAAGAAGAAGAAGAAGAAGAAGAATATGGATGGTGTAGAAATGGTAGTGGTGGATGTATGAATGGATCTTGGAGAGAGAAAGAGTGTGTATTTTTATAGAGAGATTTGACCTAGAAATTATTTGGAAATATTATTGTCGGACTAAAATAAGGGTTTGTTTCGGTTTCGGGATTGGGTAGTAATTTGGGGGTTACTTTACATTTTTCCCCTTCATTTTTTATTCAAAATCTGTATGAAACAGTCTGGGTACACTTTGTGGGAAGTCTCTATCATTTTCCTTTCTTCACACGTGGCGCATTGTGATTACCCAGAATGAAATCCAGGGTTTTAATTCCATCTAATAAAAGACTGCCACGTGTTCAATTCCTTAGTTTTTGTCGAAAATGCATGCCACGTGGCAGTTTATGATTGGGTAAAATGAGAATTCTAGTACTGATCGCTGAGATAAAGATGTCAGGTGTCACCCTCTCACTGGCCAGATCTAAATCTCGTACTGAGATTCCCTGCGCAATCAGAAAACACGTGGCAATTCTTCTCCATTCTTGTCAACCGGATTGTCCAATACTTGGCAGACTCACTTGTTAATTCTTAAACAGAGGTATCCATTTTCCGAATGAGTGGAGAGTGAATAAAATAGATACTTCAGAACATGTTTCCTGATGATGAGATGAGCCACATGTCGCGCGTCGATTGGCGGTTCCGTTCATCGTACTGAGTGGTGTCAGTTCATGCAGAAGACGCGTGAGACTTTGCCTCCATTTTCTACCACTCGAGCGTCCAGTACTCTCGAAAACAAGCGTTATTTCCAAAACGAAGGCGTCCGTTCGAATTACGATTGGAGGAAGGGTTGAGCGGAGGATTCGAGAAAACGCGTTTATCAGAATTTCTTGCCACGCGTCTGGACCATATTTCCTCATACTGATTCATCGTACAGACGTGTCAGCGGTGTTCCCCACTCAAATTCCGCCACGTGTCTCATCTAACTCTGATCCCAACTAATAATGCCACGTGTTGTTTCCTGGTTCGCTTATTTCTATGTTAGCCTCTGATTGGCTGAGAGAAATTCTGGAAATATTAAAGAGAGGGATGGGAACACGTGTTGCATTCTGCTTGGTTGAGAGAGGGTTTGATCTGACCAAAGGTTGACTTTGACCAAGGTTGACCAAATCTTTTATCACATTTTCTGGGAGTTCTAGAAGGTCTTTTTTCGCGAGGTTTGTGCTGTTGGATTCGTCTCATCGAGCTCTTCGATTTGGTACCCAGTTTGACCCCTTTTGGGACAATTGACTTTGGGTCAACTCGGCGATTTCTCGGGGTTGACTTTTCGTCTTTTTGTGGATTTTGTAAGTTTTGGCTTGGATGGTCGGTGGATAAGGGTTGTAAGAGAATTGGAGAAGCGTGTGTAGGGTTTTCGCGGAGAATTGTCGATAATTCGGCCATCTTTGGCTCAGGATTTGCAGATCGGCTCTTTATTTGGAGTTGAGTTTTCACCAAGTCACCCAAATATCCCTTTCTTGGTCTTTTTACCTGAAAATTCACACAAAAGTGTATTAAGGGTTTCAAAAATAATTTTTATTAATTTTAAACACTTTTCTAATATTTTATGTGATTTAAGGGTGAATTTTATATGATAAAAACCCTAAACATGTGTATAAAAATATACCTTACAATGTTCCGTTTAGAACGGAACTGTTCCGTTCAGAACGGAATAGCCAGTTTTTCTGTCAGAACTTTTCAGCGCTGGTTCCGTTTAGAAAAGAACTGTTCCGTTCAGAATGCAATAAGGCTGATTTTTGCAAAAATCCTAATTTTTGTTATAGATGGAATTTTTATATACAAATATGGTATGAGCCTTAGATCTGTGACTGTTCTGTGATGTAATCTTGTGTGTGAATGGTTGTAATTTTATTTATTATCTATGGCAACTAGTGAGTTGTCCAAAGTTGTAATTATGGCAACATGTGAGTTGTCCAAAGTTGTAAATTACTTTTTCTAGCAATAGAGAGTTGTTAGGAAAGATATTATATCAAGACTATAAGGCAAAGATCTTGGCGCAATCTTCGGAAGATGGCATTGGATATTCGCACACATATAACGAAGGGCTCGTTGAAGATTCACCTGCAATCTAGAGATAGTTCTAGGATTAGGAACCTCATGATCTCTCGTGAGGAATAGGCTCATACCGTATTTAACTTGTTTCTATGATGTTTATGTTTATAATTCTAAAAACAAAATCCTTCAGAATGTTAAGTAAGGAAGTGCCCCCCATGTCACTGAAGCCCTCGGTACTTAGATATTCTTCCATGTGGGTCATGCCAAAGCTGAGCATATGGGGGATTGTTTTTGTAAAGGAGGGTATGCGGGAGATGGCGTCCAGCATGGGTCATGCCAAAGCTGAGTGTGCTGGACTCTATTTTGCCGATATTCATACATGGTTAAACTTAACTGAGCAAGCAAGTCGGACTTGGGCTCAGGGCACAAGATGGGATAATACACCGGGCATATGATGCTCATTCCATAAAAGACAAGAGTTGTATTTGATACAATTGGAAATGTCCCTACCTAAATAGTTGAGCAATAAGGGTTGCGCCAAAGCGCACTTAGTGCTCAATGAAATACGGATCTTGACTCACTATGAAACTTCACTCAGTTGAAAGTTTCCGAATCAATACTACTGAAGGTGTTTGATTTGAAGAAAATAGTGGGAGTGCAATATATGAATCAAAATTAGGATAATTTTAATTCTAATTTTAAATAATAAACTATACACTGCATATTAAACTTATAGAAAAAGTTTTACGGACTTGCGATATATCCTTGAGAAGGAAAGCTCAATGGCACAAACTTCCCTGAATGGTTCAGGACTCTGAGAATTGTTCTCAGGAGTGAAGGAAAGTTGTACGTCCTTGAGACACACATCCCAAATCCACCGTCTTCGACTGCTTCTAGAATTGATCAAGATACTTATCAGAAGTGTATTGATGATTCTGATGAAGTAGCCTGGATGATGTTAGCATGAAAGAAACCGAAGCTTCGGAAGCAGATAGGTTTTATGGATGCCTATGATACGATCAAGGTGCTTAAGGAAATGTTCCGAAAGCAGGCTAGTATTCAGCACTACGAGGTCACCAAGTTACTAATCAAGAGCAAGATGGCTCAGGGCTCCTCTGTGGATACTCATGTGCTCAAGATGAGAAGCCACATTGATTACTTAGAGAGACTTGGTTCGCCTATTCCAAGGGAATTCGCGGTTAACATGATTCTTGGATCACTTCCTCCGAGCTTTGATTTGTTCATTACTGAATATCATAAGCGTCGGATGGAGACGACGATCACGAAATTACATAAGATGCTTAAACAGGAAGAGAAGGACATAGAGGCAAAAGTTGTCATTGATGCCCTCAGGATTGAAAAGGAAAGGGAGTCAAGAAGACAAGCCACATGGGGGAGCTGGGTCAAGAGTGAGGGCAAAGAGTTGCCTAAACCTGAAGAACCTGAGAAAGTGATAGCATGTTCAATGCGTGATCACTGGAGAGGAGAACGTAAGATATGTCAAGAAGAAGAATCAATGGCTGTCATTTCAGGTATTCACCTTCCTAATTCTCTACTTGGATATTGGATATCCACTGTAATTCTCACATTTTGAATGTGCAGGATATTACTCAGAAGTAGAAGATTAGCTAGAGGAGAAGTCAACCTACGAATGGGGAATGAAGCAAGAGTTGCTACATTAGCTCTAGGATTTTATTGACCTAGCCATTGTTGACTTGTAATGAAATAAATGTTATTTCTATGTTAGCGTTAAAGTGGCTGTAAAATTTATTATTTGGAATAATAAGATTTTCCTAGATTTGTCTATTTGAAATGTTCACTTAGAAAATAACCATTATATGCTAAATGATGAGTCTATTTATTTCATACTTCTAGCAATGTCATCTAAGTCACAGAATGAGAATCATATTTCTAAACTCCACCCTATGTGGCACGGTAGACTCATTAGATCTAGGATTAATTGAGACGTGCGAATTTTATTTATCGAAAAGATGACAAGAATAGACAACCATCAAAATATTGAGTGGTTTGTTGAGACTCATGCATACAGATGCACGAGAGACAACAAGCAAGATAGCTAGAAATAGGAATATCAGTATTTCATCTTAAAGTATTTTAAGTAAAAGGTTTGCTTAATGAAACACAAAATGTTTGAAATGTTCAAAGCATTTAAGAATGAAATTCGATATCGACTTGAAAATAAGAGCACTTTGATTGGATCGAGGTGACAAATAGCTTGACGATCATCATAGAGATTGTGAAAGGGGGTTCACAACTGACTCTATATGGAACATATCACGATATGTTCATAAAGAAGATGATGAACCTTATTGGATAAGATTCGATCTATGATAAGTCAAACAGATCCTCCAAAATCCTTATAGGTTTATACTCTTGAACATACTAAACACTGAATATCATAACGTTCAAAAGGACATCATATGTGATATGGATTGGGATGGTCCCAAGTTGTCTTTAAAAGGTTGAAGTACGACTCATGTCAAAAGGTTTGACGATGTCAACACAACAATCTTATAAATATTTATGGAATATCAATTTTATATTGTTTTACATCCATTACGAGTTCAAATTATTTGCTACTCATAATTCAGACTTCTTTAAAAGAGATCTCATCTCCTAAAGAAGCAGTGGGAGTGTAATACATCTCGAAAGGTTCGAGATCCACATACTAGCGATGAACCATTAATGAGGCTATCAAGTAGTTGATAAGGCTATACTTGAAACATAAGGTCCTCCTCACAGACCTGGTAGACATTGGGCTGAGAGATATGATCTCTCATAAAAGGTGCTACCGAGGAGACTGTTAAGAATCAATGGTTGGACCATGAGAACTAAGATGCAACCCAGTCAAGTTTGGAACTTGGTTGGAGTATCCAATGACTTGATGACCATTGCATGGTTAAACTATTAATAGCAAAAAAAAGTTGCTATAGTAAGGGCTATAGTAAAAGACTTTCTCACTTGTTGCTATTACGAATTCTAACTTCCATAGCACAATGCGATTGTGAATGATGGAACAGAAATATAAAACTTACATTCCTTTACAAGAACTTTACTCTACATGTATCTTCGATACATGGCAAGAGTTTTATGATCCCAAGAATTCTGGAAAGTTAACAGTCTTCGAATCCATGAATGGATTAAAGCAAGCACCTCAGGATGAGTTTATTTGACAACAAAGTAAATTGCAGAATTTAGCTTTATCGAAATAGATAAGACCACATGGTTTCAAGAAATTCAGTGGGAGTATGACAGTCTTCTAGTTTACAACAAAGAACCTTCACCATCCTAATAATTGGGAGTTAAAGTCTATGTAGACTTATGGTTGTAAGATAAATTGTATTGGTAAAATATTGAAAGAATTCAATACGCAAGAAATGTTCTTGCTTACGGTGGTCATATGAATGATGAAAGACATACGAATGAGATTCTATGCCTTCAGCCATATATTGAAGTGTTCAATATGCAAGAAAGATTTCTTGCTTATGGTATTCACTTGAACAATACAAATTCTATACCTTCGACCATATATATATCGAATATTCAATTTGCAAGAAAAGGTTCTTGGTTTTGGCACTAAAATGAACAATGAAATGCACATGAATTGGATTCTATGCTTTCAACAATATATTGAATGAGTTCAATATGCAAGAAAGAATTCTTGCCTAGGACGTTCATATGCTTATCATCCGTTTATTGAAAGGTTCAATTCTCGATAACGGGATGAATAAGATTCTTCAAGCCAGACAATGTATTGTGCAATATACTTGGAGCATAAGAGAGCAAATTATAGTCATTTGATGACTAGAATAAATATCTAAATTCTTATGAAGAACTAAGATATCCCGATCTATGAGGAGCTAAGTAGTGGTAATAGATTACACTTTCCTAACATGGATCATTATCGTAATTCATTTATTTTGAATGCAGTAATTTGGAAAGAGTTCCAAATAAGATACTATAACTGAAACAAAATCATATTGTCCCTTTAGAAGCGGACAATAGGTATGCTTGAATCAAAAGTTGATCTTGGAACTAGGAGTAGTCCCGATTGCTCTTAGAGCCTGACGATCTATGTTATGAACAAAGAATTACTCAGAATAGAGCAACAAGGATACAAGTACCTATTTCAGAAGTCCTCGACTAATGATAGAGATCAATAGTAGACATTATAAGTTTGCAATGTAAATTTCTATAATCTAATACGCATATACTTCCGCTAGTAGAACATGAAGGTCAGGCTGCCTAATGAGCATTAGGTGCTTAGGATTGGCTTAGTGCAAGTAGGAGACTGAAGGAATTATGCCCTAGGCCAAAGTGTTGGACTAGAGATTAGATTATGAGAAATATGTTTATTCACTTCATATATGAATGAGTGTATGGGTGACTAATATATTTACATATATTAGATCGACCATGAATGACACTTCGGGTTCACGTCATCAGAATACATGATTCTGATAGTAGAACTGTGAACCAACGAATGACATTCTAAACCGTCCCTAGTGATATGTAGGTTGTTTATAGAGATAAATATATTCCAGGTAAGAAGCTACATATTCACACTAGTATATTTGCAGATTGGATGATCATGTTCTGTTGATCATCGACATAGGGATGTGAAGTCTGGAATATAGGTACGTGTTAGAGAACACATACTGGACTGACTACACTATGAGAATATACATGGTATATGTCATTAGTGATTCTCATATGAATAGTGTGCTTGATCCTGTGACCTGAGGTCACCATGGATTCCTGTATGTGAAACTGGATACTTTAATATGATCATACGTCATCCATAACAGGATGATCATTACGGTTATCATTAGGTATGCACTGAATCATGACGAGGATTGTGAGTGACCAAGATGGGATTTGTTCCTCTCGTCAAGAGGGAGATATCTCTGGGCCTCCTGATGAACTAGGACTGAAGGAAATGCATGGCCATGCTCAAAATGGATTAACATGTGTTGTTAATATCATTTTGTATTTGTTCAGTCTAATTCTTGATCGGGAAAGAGACTTTGATCAAACTCAAGGATGACATACTTTCATGGCTTGTGTTCAAGACATATATCGTAGAACAAAAGAAATAAGCAAATGTCTATTCAGATAGGTTTATGATCGCTGATCATTTCATTTAACCTGGCTAGTCATGACATCAATTTAGAGGTTACTCATGACTTATGATCTTTAGAAGATCGTTGCCAGTGTTAAATGGAATCTACACGGTCACACAATGAACTCCATTCATACGGGATGAAAATACCTTAAAACAGTTGTACATGAGATGTATAAATTGGTGAACGAAATAATTAATCATTAGATGATTGATTGTGCAAAACAACACACTTCCGTTCTGAATGGAAGGCTTCCGTTCGGAATGGAAGGTGTCAGTTTCTTGGCAGCAAGGTTTTCGGAGTTTTAGAAACTATATTCCGTTCTGAACGGAAGGGTTCCGTTCTGAATGGAATATGCGCAGAAAATTAGGTTTTCAGTTATGGTAACTGAGCAATCATTCGTCTTCCTCTCTAGTATAAATAGAGAGGCATCACGTATTTCCGAACTCGTCTAGCCGAGTCCGGTATTCGTGTGTCTGAAGTTCGCGGGGAGACGAGTAGAGATCTCCTACTTTGGAGATAAGCGAGCGATCAAGTTCTTCATCCCTGGGAAGAGCAAGGAGGTTCGCGGAGTCGATCTTCAGGAAGGAGAAGGCTGCTAGTCAGAATCGTTCAGACCTACATCCGTTCTCCGTCTCGCGGATCAGGAAGATCCGAGGTATAAATTTTAATAGTTAATCTCGTACTTTTATTCCCTTAACGATGATCCTAGGGAGGGTTGAACCCGTAGGTTCCACTGCGCATGTAACGTACATGGCTATGGGTTATCCAACCATGTGGATTATGATGAAGGATGTCGTACACATCTCTTGATGTGTAGAGAGGCAATCTTTCACCCCTATATAAGGATA
The DNA here is from genome assembly GCA_027726005.1 of Juncus effusus. Classification (NCBI taxonomy): domain Eukaryota; kingdom Viridiplantae; phylum Streptophyta; class Magnoliopsida; order Poales; family Juncaceae; genus Juncus; species Juncus effusus. The sequence goes on along the minus strand of CM050897.1, from coordinate 8,340,114 downwards.
TAGAGGGGCCCAAAATTCTATATAACATCATTCTCTTTCTCTCCTTATTTCGCATTCTGTTTTATTTGACTAAGAGAGAAAATGTCATTTTTTTTTGTATGACAAAATAATGAAAATGTGTTTTCTTTTTGTATGGCAGCTACGACAGGGTGTGGTATTATATGAGAAGGAATGATAGTGAGTTTATACATCTTTTATGAGACAAAAATAAGAAGAAGAAGAAGAAAAAGAAAAGAGTTTTCTTGTGCAAGAGACGAACAAGCATACTATCATATACGATGCTTCTTTCCCATTTTTAGATGTTTGTTCATGTGGATATCGATAGAGGCGTTCGTGTTTTCGGGGCTTGTCGTCTGTTCAGCCTAAGAAATTGAGAACGGGTTGAGAGTTTTGGTGGATATCTGTACCGTGTGCGGAAGAAAGTGTTGATCGATTTCAGCCTTTAGGGGGGTTAAAGACCTAATTTCGTGCGGAAGTGTTAGATTTGAATTCTAGGCTTTTGCTACTTTGAGTTTGATTTACTTTTAAGTTGTATGGTTGTATTAAATAAAGAAATTGATAATTAAAACAAGATAAAAATAAAGATACCGAACACCGAGACTTGTTGACGAAGTTCGGCTAAGTGGTTATGCATGATGTAACCACCCATTCTCGCTAGTAGCTGTTAGAGTCTAGTACATTAACTGGCTCAGCCCAACCTTCAGGCCAACATCATATTGACCTGAAAAAGGTTTAAGCTTGGTTGGTGCTAGTAGTTAATGCACTAGCGTATTTAAGTAACTCCAATTTTCATTCACTACTCAATGTGAGACTAATCAACTAGCTCCTCTTTTTCCACTATTTGGTTCCGGGGTGTAACAAACTCCCCCACTTAATTTTCTGATGTCCCCGTCAGAACTAGCACTTGGTCCCTAGTCTCGTCCTAGTACACATCCGTGCGCACCTTCATCCCATACATGTATCCCCACTGAGGCATATACGATCCTCAGGTTCTCTGGTTATGATAACAGTATGGTACGTTTTCGGCCGGATGATAGTACCCTTAGGATTTGGCTCTGAATACCATTTGTTAGAGTCTAGTACCTTAACTGGCACAGCCCAACCTTCAGGCACATACCATATTGTCCTGAAAAAGGCTTAAACTTGGTTGTTGCTAGTAGTTAATGCACTAGTAAGTAACTCCAATTTTCATTCACTACTCAAGGTGGGACTTATCAACTAGCCCCCCTTTTTACACTATTTGGTTCCGGGATGTAACCATAGCCCTTGCTGTGTTCACGAGCGCCTACTCTCCAGGTATGCTTTTTGGTTCTTTGATTCCACTAATTCGAATAGTATTTTACAAAAATCAAATCACCACTCGCTTTACAACTTTCGTAGCGAATCGATGAAACAAAACTTACAAATGATTTCTTTCGATCAAATAACCAACACCGTCCAATCGCTAAATAACCCTCCTAATCCCACATAAGATTTGGAGTAATTTTGTTGAACAATTAAGAGAGAATTCTTACTTTTGAAAATTAAAAAAGTGATATAAAATTCGGAGTGGGGCTACTCTTTTAAAGGGGCAAGGAGCATCCCCACAAAAAAGGAAACACATACAGCTCCGGTCGACCTGAGAAAATCCTCCAATCGACCGAAGGTCAAGAGAGGACATTGATTAGAGAATCAATGCTCAACGGCCAAAAAATCAGTACCTCCGGTTGACCGAACAGTAGTTAGTTTTTCAGCCAGAAAAGTCAGTCAAAAAACTGCTCAACCGGAGAGTTCCGATTGGACCGGAACCGGTCGACCCGACAGTATAAAAAATCAGAAATTCTCTTTTTAAGTGTTAAAACTTTCAATTACTCAAAACTAAACTCAATTAAAAAAAATACTTGCAGAGCTCCAAAACTTGAACGCCAAGAACGCGAAAGCTACGAAAACCAACTCTTCGACAACTTCTAATGCGATCGAGATAGAAATTTTGCACGTCGACTCGAACTTGATAATTTGGTGATCTTATACAAGAAACTCAAAAAAGAGTAGTAACTACGGAATAGTTTTAAACATCATCAAACCGAGTATAACAGAAAGCTTTAGTGGGATCCAACATAGATGGTCTTGGCGGATGGATAATCGGTTATGACGGTAATCAGTTAAAGGCGCTTGGACACAAATTAAGCGTAATTTGAAAGGTACTTTTAAGTTTTATTTCTTTGATCTAACCGATACGCACGGATCCTTAGATTAGATTTGGATGAAATTTTTATTTTCCGCTGCATTTAAGTACGTCCGAAACCCAACAAAATGTATGACAAGGTTATAATATGAAAGGAAAAAAATAAAGGCATTCAAAATCGAGTGTTTCAAATTAATTCGAGGGCATTATTTATACCATGTGGTTGTCATAATCTCAATCTTTTGCTTTCTGATATGGCAAATTCTTGTATTAAAGGGCATAGTTTTCTTTAATATGATACAACGTTTGTATGTTTTATTATCAACTTCTGTTCAAAGATGAGTTATTTTGAAAGATAACATGGAAGGTTTCACGGTTAAAGAGTTTTCACGAAAACGTTGAGAAAGTCGAATAGAAAGTATCCGTTACGGTTGCATGCTCCGCAAATAAGAGATGTTTTAGCTAAATTAGCAAACACTACCGGAGATGCGAATGCGTGAAGCACTTCTATAACTCTAATAAAATATGATTTTCAAAATTTTGAGGTTTTATTAGAGACCTTTCAAGCGATTCCTTTGACGAAAATCTTATTGAAGCCTTAGAATTTTCAAATAATATTATACTAAATTAATTATAAAATATTTTTAAATACGAAATTGGTACATAATTTATAAAATTAATCTAAAAAGTTACAAATATCGCTCGCCTAGTCAAAATAAAAACACAATACATAATTATTATAATTTAATTATATTTCTTCTATTTTTTTGAATCAAAACATCTATAAAATCAGAATAATCCATAGTTTATGTGGACTCTTTTTCAATTGATAAAATGGCTAATCCACATTTTTTATCGAAGATAATTTTTTTAATTTCAACTTTTTGAAAAGCTCCTTTCGCCTGATGCAACTATAACCAGAATAGTTACAAATATTCTATAAGTAATCCATGAATTCAGATAATAATATTTCATCCCTTTCAAATAATTCAATTGGCTTGTTAATTTCTTTCGGCAATCCATTTCTCAAAACTTTTAACTCCATATATAAATCCCTTCGACTAATATTTGAAGTCTCACCATGCTTTAGAAACTTTTCCATATTCGCATAACTTGTTGCTAACGAATAATCGTTCGACTCTTCCATTTTAAATAAAAAACCAGCATTCTTCTCATATTTATTAAATTATTCGAATCTAATCCTGAGTGAAGAAAGTGCTATATCAACAATGTACATGAAATTATTAATCCTAAATGATTCTTCAACTGATTGGATTAACTCTTCTCTAATATCCTCATCATATTGGATTTTTCTATGAATAATGCGTTTTCCACAAATTTGGTCTCAACTTCCATTTCCGTTGCTAATTTTTAGTTTTGACCATTCCTTCCATGAAGTCACTTTTTCTATATTTTTCAAAAAGTTTAACAAATCTTCTCAATTGCTCTACAACAACATATATATCTATGTCTTCACTTTGAAGGAGCTTTCTCACAATGTTGACATGAAACAACATTTCCATAACAAAGGCAGTCATTTTTCGGATTTTTGGGCTAAACGTTCAATAAAATCGGATTTCTAACAAGTGATATCAGAGTCATGGTTTGTTCGGGAGGTGATCTTTCATTTACGTAAAAGGGAAAAAAAATTAATAATAATGAAGTGGCCGAACTCAATTTCACAAACAACTCGATTTGAGATCCCTTAATGGAGGAATAGTTGCTTTACAAGGACGAATTATTGAGTGGACTAAGAAAAAGAGAACGGCCAATGAAAAAGAAAAAAGAAACAGAGGGGTGAGAGAAATAGAGGATCTCTAGTCGCAACTTGCAAGTGATCTCCTAACACCAATTGGTACGAACCTGTACGGTGGAAGTTCTCTAGTTTCTCAAGCTCGACAAATCCGATTTTATTTAACATTTAGCCCAAAATTCAGCAGTAGATGGCCACCTAGCGCCTAGGAGCAATTTTTAGAATACTTAATTAAATACAAGGACCTATTTATGAACCAAATTCTTATGTATTTAAGTACCTTCCTTAAATATCTATAAGTTTAGTGATTTAATAATTAAAAGGTAATTAAAAATTATGTATGGTAAATTTATGATCTTTTTCTTCTATATTCATTTTTTTACGGTCTTTTCTATATTTTTTATGTTTTTTATCTATTGTGATATTTTTATGAAAAAATATTTTCTTTATACAAATTTCATATATTTTTATGTATAATGTTATATTAGAGTTATAAAATAAATATTTAGATTATGTACTAAATAATCATTTTAGTTATCCGATTAGAATCTGGATTCGTATCTTTATCCGGGATATCCGAATTTTATCAGAAACCGTTTAAATATGAACTGTATTCGGATCCGGATTTGGGTCCATACCTAAAAAGAAAATATGGATATGGATCTGATATGATCACTATCCAAATCGGATCCGGTCCATTGATACCCCCCTAGAAGGGTGTAATCGAGTCTGATAATATCTGACCAACCTGTTTTCGTATCCATAAAATATATGTATTTGAAAAAAACATCTGTATTCGGCTAGATAGAGATACGATAATGGTTTTGGCTTCCTAATATGTATAATATCCGAGCGGATATGGATAATACCTATATTCGGATCATTTGTAATCCGGATACTATCTGTTTTCAGATATTTTAATCTATATTTTCTCGGTTTCGAATATTGATAAGGATATTTATTCAAATCCATCAACATTTATTTGTTACTATTTTAAAATTTTAAAAAAAAATTGAATATTTGAAATTTTTTTGTTCGTTAACAATTAAATATATATTTGAAAGAAGATACCATCAATCTATATTTCGATATCCGTATAAATATTTGTATTCGTATATGGTAACATTTGAACCGAATCCGTATCCAGATTCGTATCATATCCGAAAAAAAATACCCGAACCGTTCACACTCCAATCCTAGATAGATCACAATTATTGGGAAAAAAAAATATTAAATATTATAATGTTATTTTCAATTGACAGTGCTTGACATGCGTCCCGTGAGAAAAGAGATCTAGTCATCATCATCACTTGCTTATGTAAACTGCAGCCTTCGCATTAAATAATTATTCATTGCCTTCACACTCACTTCACTCTCTCGTCTCGTCTCTTCTATTCTTCTCCTTTCCTCTCCCTCCGCTCCCCGAATCAAGCAAGCAAGCAAACAAATCAACGAAGCCACCAATGCCGGTGCCGTTGAATCTCCGCCGCCCACTTCCTCTCTTCCTCCTCCTCCTCCTCTCCGCCTCATCCCTCCTCTCTTCCGGCCGCGCTCACCAGAGATCCTCCAGCTACGCCTCCTCCGCCCTCACAGAATGGCGCCCCGCCCACGCCTCCTACTACGCCGCTGATCCTGAAGACGCCATTGGTATGTATACCTTTTCCTCCAATCTTTCCTCACAGTACCCAAATCTTTGTTTCTCACCATTTCAATTTCTTTTACATCAACAGCTGGTGCGTGTGGGTTTGGGAATTTGGGTAAGGAAGGATACGGAATGGCGACGGTCGGGCTGAGCGAGGCATTATTCGAGAAGGGCGCGGCGTGTGGAGGATGTTATGAAGTCAGATGTGTGACTGAGTTGAAGTACTGTTTGCCTGGGACTTCGATTACTGTTACTGCTACGAATTTTTGTGCGCCAAATTACGGGCTTCCGGCTGATGCGGGAGGGGTTTGCAATCCGCCCAATCACCATTTGTTGCTCCCCATTCAGGCGTTTGAGAAGATTGCTATTTGGAAAGCTGGTGTCGTGCCGATTCAGTATAGAAGGTACTTGTTTGAATACTTTTTTGTTAAAGATTGCATAGTTCGTTGGTGGATTGATTTGGTTTAATTGGATTAGTGCTAATTACATTGGTGGATTGATTTGGTTTAATCGGATTAGTGCCAATTATATTTTAAGATTTGGGGGTTTAGAGAGATTCCTTAATCTTTTTGGCCTAAATTTGGGGTTTTAGAGATATCCTATGGTAGACAAAGTTTGTGGTCCAAAGAAAAAAAGCATTTGAACTTGAGCTAATACAAATTTTGCTTTCTGATTGTGGAATTTGAACTAAAGTTCCCAAAATTAATGGGGTTGATTTGTAGAGATTGGGACCCTTCAACAATAGAAGACTTTGTCTTACTATCTACTGAGCTATCAGTCCTATACCAAATTGAAAAGGAATTGTTGCTTTTAAATTGAATCATCATTATCAAACCTCTAAACGAACTTACAAAATTCAATGAAAATTTGATGAAATTGTGCAGGGTGAAGTGCGTGAGAGATGAAGGCGTGAGATTCTTCATAGATGGTCGCAAGTTCTTCTACACAGTGTTAATAAGCAACGTGGCGGGGGCAGGCGATGTAAAATCAGTCAAAATCAAGGGTTCAAACACAGGCTGGCTTCAAATGGGCCGGAATTGGGGCCAGATTTGGCACATAAATGTGGACCTTAAAGGCCAGCCTCTCTCTTTTGAGCTCACAAGCAGTGATGGTGTCATTTTGACTTGTTACAACGTGGCGCCTAAGGATTGGTTGTTCGGGAAAACTTATGTGGGGAAACAATTTCCATTTTAGAGAGGATTTTGTTTAATTGATTCTTTTATGTAGCGATTTCACGGGGTTCGTTTGTATGTGTATTTGTTGAGAAACTATATTATTATTTAGGATAAATTATTTGTCTGAAATAATCTGTATGTTGTTGGATCTCGCTTGCATTGGTAAACATCGCATTCGCATAAGGATCTTGTCAAAACAGAGAAATAATTTGTTAGTACACAATGTAATCAAAATTATTAGTATGAACAAGGTAATTTAGGCTCATACAAAAATAATAACTATCACATAAACATCACTCACTATTCTACAACAATTGAATATCAAAATAAAAAAGAAAAGAACAAAAAAAATGAAGAGTTAAATAAAACTTATCCTAAGAACATAGAGGCAAACAAACCTCTTTGAACTAAAATAAGGCTTTTGCCATATGAACCATCTCAAATCCGTTGCTGAGATTCAATCACCAACGCATTAAGCATGATCTGCAAGATAGAATCATACACAGCATTATGATAATGCATTCCATCTTCCGTGCATCGGGCCCCACAACCCTGACTCAGCAACTCCACATCAAGCAACATGAGCGGCCCCCCATGTCGCCGCAAGAGCTTCGCCTCTCGCGTCTCTCTCATGTATTTCTCACACGTCTCATGGTTCATTCTCTCTTTTTTCTGCTCGGTGCTCAGCTTTGAGTTGACAAGTCTCGGCAAACCGAGCCAGAACATATGAGGCATCAATGTCATTGGAGAATGTAAAGAGAGAATTGAGTTTTTTATTTCGCGGAGCGAGTTGCCGTACTGAGAAGAGTTGGTGACGTGGAGCATGTGCCAGAGCCCCGATCCGAGGACTAAAACATCTGGGTAGGGTTTAACGGGTTCGATCTGGCGGGTTAGAATCTCCGTTATGTTCTGCTCGAACGGCGCCCACAAGAAATCGATCTTAATGGCTCGATCCGCGAGCGAAATGTGGTAATCGCTGTGCCGTTTGAAGAGGTCCGGTTCGATTGAGGCGAGAGTGGTCGAATCGAGGAGGAGTCTTAGCAATGAGAGAACCAGAAGTCGGGCTTGCGAATCTCCGGCGACTAAGACCCACGACCCGTTAAGCAATACTGACGCGTCTGAACTGGATAACGATTGAAACCCGCACGATTGGGCCGGCGAGGCCGACCAGCTCCAGGCCGGAGTTGGGGTCTCCTCCGTCCATGAAATCCGGTGGAGAAATGTCAGGCAGGATGAAGGCGAGAGGAGAGACTGAGAATGGTAATGGGGAGGAGAGGGGAAGAAAACAGAGGAGAAGAGGATGTGGAAATAAGGAGCAAGATGGACGCCGACGAAGAGGGAGATGAAGAGAAGGCTGGTGAAGAAGAGCATCTTGGTGCGGCTGAGATGCCACCGGGCGAGGCCCATTGGGAGGAAGAGCACCGCCGACGCCGCCAGGAGGCCTAGCTGCGCCGCCGCCATCAGGCCATGATCGTCGGAGGAGGAAATGGGGGGTGGTAGGGTGGAGTTTGGGAATTTGAGAATTAGGAGGGGTGGTTTGGGAAAAAGAAGGGGGAAAGAGGGTGGTTGATATTGGTGAGGATGGGAATTGGGCAACAAATAAAAAGGTTAGTTGGTGAGTGGGGTGGTTTTAGTAGATCTTGTATTGTTATTTTAAAGGAAAAAATACTGTTATTTTATAGAAAAAAGTATTGTTATTTTAACTTTGGTCAAATTATATTAGTGACAAGATTTAGGTTTTGGGTATTTTTCATGTCGCCGGGAATATTAGTATTTGCGGAAATTGCTTAATACGGCCTAATTTAGTAACAAAAAAAATTAATTGGTTTGATTGTAAGATCACTTATATTTGAAAGTTACAAATTTATCAATTAAAGGTTCTTTTTTAGGAATTTATCAATTAAAATCTCAAGATTACATCATTTGATCATATGTACAAATCTAATATTTCTAAATTATGCATATATTCTTACAATTTGGTGAAACTATTAAAGTTGTCTATTAAAATAAAAGAAATAAAAGGGTGCATATGCAAGAATAGGCCTCACTTAACTTGATATAGACAGATTGACTTGCTTAAATCTTGAGCTCATACACAATCATTGAAACAATCAGCATATAATTAATACACCGACAAGAAATTAGGTCATAATTCATAAGATTAAACAAAAATATTTTCCATTAATAACAGATCCAGCTCGCAAACACACACACACACACACACACAAATCCCAAACTATCACATAAGCCAAACTAAAACACCTTCAAAACCTACTAACTAAACCAATTCAACCAATCTACCCACCAAATCCATACAAAGTCCTGCCCTGCCTCTTGAGCGCATACACAACATCCATGGCGGTGACCGTCTTCCTCCTCGCGTGCTCCGTGTAGGTCACGGCGTCACGGATGACGTTCTCGAGGAAGATCTTGAGCACGCCCCGCGTCTCCTCGTAGATCAGCCCGGAGATACGCTTGACCCCGCCGCGACGGGCCAGGCGCCGGATCGCCGGCTTGGTGATGCCCTGGATGTTGTCTCTCAGCACCTTCCTGTGCCGCTTCGCTCCTCCCTTGCCCAGCCCCTTTCCTCCCTTTCCACGCCCAGACATCGTTGTTGGTGATTAATTGAAGATAATTGAGAGAAATTTGGGTTGAGATGAGATTTGATTTTGTGATTTTGAGATGGGATTTGAGTTTGAGGTGAGATTTGAGGAGTTTTATAAGGGAGATTGGATTTGGGAGGGAATTGGGGAAAATTTGGAGGGATTGAAGCGGGGAGGGATGGATCCGTGGAGGAGTGGTTTGTGGCCGTTGGATTGAGGATGGATGGATGGTATGATTTGGAGGGGTCTGTTGCGGATTGATGACGTGGAGAGTCATGTGAATTTTTTTTTTCAAAGTAGCACTTTTTTGAACAATAATTAACCAGATGGTATTATTTTGCAAATAATTGGGTATCTAGCACTTCCGTCAGAGGGTCTGGCGAAACTAGTGATTTTTTTTTTGTTGATCCCGGCCATTTGGAACCCTTAAACTTGCTTAATTAAGAAAAAAAATTAGTTCCGCCATAGAGTCTGGCGGAACTAGGTAAAATTTATTTTTTCAGATTAAACTCGTAATTTAGAAGGTCAATTAGCTCAAAAAATTACGAATTCAGAAGTTCTGCCAGATCCTCTGACGGAACCAGAAGTTCCGCCAGAACCTCTGGCGGAACTGGCTATTTTATATTTTTTTTGCCTCTAAACAGCCACGAAAATTTAGCAAAAAAAAAAAAAAAAAAAAAAAAATCACTATTCCGCCAGAGGGTCTGGCAGAACTATGAACAGTATTTTATTTTATTTTATTTTTTTGCTAAATTTTCGTGGTTGTTTAGAGGCAAAAAAATATAAAATAGCCAGTTCCCGCCAGAGGTTCTGGCGGAACTGCTGAATTCGTAATTTTTTGAGCTAATTGGCCTTCTAAATTAAGAGTTTAACCTGAAAAAATTAATTTTACCTAGTTCCGCCAGACCCTATGGCGGAACTAACTTTTTTTCTTATTTAAGCGTGTTTATGGGTGTTAAATGGCTGGGATCAACAAAAGAAAAATCACTAGTTTCGCCAGACCCTCTGGCGGAACTACTTTAGTTCCGCCAGAGGGTCTGGCGAAAGTGCTATCTGCTGAAATATTTCGAAAAAAATGTCATCTGATTAATTATTTTTCAAAAAAGTGCTATTTTGCAAAAAAATTCTGGCATTGGAGAGTCAGAGTATAGTATAATTGTTTTTCGCCAATAATTTTTTTGATTTAATAAGTTCGCCAATAGTACTCATATAACTTTAATATTTAAAAAAAAATACTCTTATAGTTTAGAAGGAACGAATGTGAATTAGGAATAATTATTTATACTGATATATTATGTATTTAATCTAATGAATAATTCATGTTTTATAAAGGGTTCTAAAAAATATGTATTTATTTAATAGAAAAAAAATTCAAAAGTTTTGAATACAGATTATGACAAAAGAATATTAACGATGGTCTATGTATTTAGGATTTTTAACAAAAAAAAATATAAAATAATGAGATTTCCTGATTATTTCACAAGAAAAAATCATAGGTGCATGACTTTCTCTACTAATATTTTTTTTTGAAGGCGGACTTTCTCTACTATATTATTACTCATATTGGGCACGTTTGATTTGAGGTATTTCAACTTTGATGCATATCTAAAATACATCAACATGATAATGCATCATTTTGAGAATACATGTGAGTTGTTTGATTTGGTGTATTTTAAATAATGTAAAGAAAAAATCCATTGTTTGATTTTTGATGTAAATCCGGGATTTTTATTTTGATTCAAGTTAATTATTTGATAATTGTACAGTATATACATAAAATTGTATATCAATTATTCAAAATTATTTTGTGAGTTCAATATTTTAAATATTTTTTATTTTAATGCAATATTTAATTTAATGTAATATTTAATTTTATATATTTTATTTTATTTTAATTTAGTGTTTTTTATGTTAAATTATTTAATATTTAATTTAATTAATTTTTATTTTGTATAATTTATTTTATTTTAATTTAATGTTTTTATGTTAAATTATTTAATTTAATTAATTTTTTCTTTTATATAATTTATTCTATTTTAATTTAATGATTTTTATGTTACATTATTTAATATTTAATTTAATTAATATTATATTTTTATTTTATATAATTTATTTTATTTTAATTTCATGTTTTTTATGTTACATTTTAATATTTAATTTAATTAATTTTTTATTTTATATAATTTATTTTATTTTAATTTCATGTTTTTTATGTTAAATTATTTAATATTTAATTTAATTAATATTTTATTTTATTTTATTTTAATTTAATATTTTTTATGTTACATTATTTAATATTTAATTTAATTAATATTTAATTTTATTTTAATTTCATATTTTTTTATGTTAAATTATTTAATATTAAATTTAATTAATATTTTATTTTACATATTTTATTTTATTTTAATTTAATTATTTTTATGTTACATTATTTAATATTTTATTTTAATTTCATGTTTTTATGTCAAATTGTTTAATATTTAATTTAATTAATATTTCATTTAATATAATTTCTTTTATTTTAATTTAATATTTTTTATTTTAAATTATTTAATATTTAATTTAATTAGTTTTTATTTTTTATTTAATTTATTAATATTTTAAATTCATTTTAATTTGTATTATTTTTTAATTTATTTAATATTTATTTTCATTTAATTTATTTAATATTTTTTATTAACTTATTTAATATATTTTTATTTAATTTATTTAATATTTTTAATTAATTAATTTAATAATTAATATTTAAAAATAATTAAATTTGAACCGAAGAAATACTTCATTTTGGCTTGAGCGTAATACCGCATTTTGTGATGTATTACAAAATACTTCAAAACTCTCCCAAAATACTTCATTTGCTACAAATCAAACAAATAATTTTATACTAAATACTTCATTTTACTTTACAATCCCCTAAAATACACCAAATCAAACATGCCCATTGTGTAAAATAGATCTAACTATATACAAGTAACAAAATTAATGAATTATTATCATTTTCATTTTATTTGGCCGAATATTTGACCGATTTGATAAATTTCCAATTTGAAATATTATCTGAATATATCACTAACCCTACGTGTAGTGGATCAGATCAGATCAAATAACTAACTATTAACTGTGAACTTAATTCACAGAACTAATTATAGAACTAGTATAGAACTTCAAACTGGTTCGAAATAACCCCAGCTTGACAAGACCTCAAATATAGGGTCAAAAATAATTTTATATTATATAACTGTAATTCGGTCCAATTTGATCTAATTTTCTCAATTATTGTGCGATAGATGCACACTACACTAGTTCAATGCACGTATTGTTGATACAGTGCAAATGGGTCTTGATAATAATATCGGACCGAATTAGCAATTAGTCTTATATCCGAATGATATTCAAATTCGAGAACCTGATCCGTTTTGACGAGTAAGGATCCGGATATAGAATTTGAATTAGTAGAGGAATCCAGTACAGATTTGAGTATTATCCAGATCCAAATAATTATCAATTTTTAATAGTAATTTTTAACAGACTTTAAAATCTTGATTCATTGTGATATACTACTAACATTTTTTTTTCCCAATTTATAAACGGTGGTCTCTTCTCTAAACATAATTTATATTTTTTTAATGGTACGAAACTACCTTTTATCAAGAACTAAAATTTGATGGCTATTAATAATTAAGTCGGATGGGACCTCACATTGAACCAATGTTTAAGAAATTGTTCTAAACAACGCCTAGGCGCTAGTTGGCGTTTGTCCACCCACAAATAGCCCTAGGCATTCGAGCTAGACCTTTTTCGCCTAGTTGTCGCCAAGTGCCTAGGTCCGATTGGATAGTTTAAATCCACTTGGACCCACTATTTTTTTATTTTTTAAGTTCAGCCCAAGTTTCTAATTTATTTTACGGTTCATTTGATCTTTTGATATATATTTGGTTGTGTTTATATTATTTGTAATGTCATTTTGATATTATTTTATATAAAAGTGTAGTATAAACAATACAATACAATACATAAATTATAGTATATAATATATTAAAAAAATTAATAAAAAATCATCTAGCTTCCTATTAATCATGATTAATCTCCGATTAATCCCTCTAGGCGCTAGGTTGTGGGTAACCACCCAATTAGGGTCTGGCGAACATTGTTTTGACCAATTCCTAATGGGATATTTCTAATTCAATCTATCATAAAATTTAGAAATGCTTTACCCATAATTCTACACGTCAAATACCACTTCATAATTAGCACATTAATACTTAATATTATTAAGTGAAATTGGTCATCTTATTATAAGTATATATCTAATAGTAATACAATAAATTGTTGGGGAATTCGTGTCCTTATACGATGCATGCGCAACGGAACCAGTGTTCTAAAAATCGCGCCTAGTCGGCGCCTAGGCGGCTGCCTAGGCGATAGGTGCCCCTCCACCGAGGAATTGTGGTCAAATCGGCCCAAAAAATCGGATTTGTTGCCTAGAACCGTGTAATTTCCGATTTTTCCGATTAATTAGCGATTTTTTCGATTTATTAGCGATTTTTCCAATTAATTTTTAATTTTACTGATTAATTCCACCTAATTCCTGCCCGACTGGGTGCCGATTTTTTCCGCCTGGCTACCGATTTTTCCACCTAGATCCCGATTTGTCTGCCTAGATCACGATTTTTATAATTAATTTCGATTTTCCTACCTAATTCCAAGAATTTTGTCCAAAATTTCCTAAATTTCATATCTTTATTTTATATGTGCGTATAATAATGAGAAAAGTTCTATTATGATCCTAAAACGCCTAGGCGGCGCCTAGGCGCTAGTCGCTGCCATAGCGTCTGGCGACCGCCTAGCGATTTCTAGAACACTGAACGGAACACACAGATTCAACCCTCTCTAGGATCATCGTCAAGAAAATAAAAGTACGAGATTACGTATTAAAATTTTACCTCCGATTACACTAATGGGAGAGAGAAGCGGATGTAGCTCTGAACGAACTTCCTTCTCGCAACTTTCTCCTTCCCAAACTTCATATAGACGGAATTACCTGACTCCGCTAGAAGAGCCCGTTCCGAAAATAACCCTCACAAAACTCTCTCTCTCTCTCTTTGAGTATTACGGCTGCCTCTAAGGTTTGTATTGCGTGTAAAATAGAGGGGGACTGCCCCTCCATTTATACTAGAGAGGGAGACAAACAATTGCTCACTTTTCTAAACTGAAAATCTTAGGCATCGCACTATCCGTTTGAACGGACCATTATTTACATGTATAAAATACTTGTCTGCCAAGGATTCAACACATACCATATATGGTCCATTCGAACGGAACCTATGGTCCGTTCGATCGGACTGTGTGCTGAGCATTCAAACATCTTATGTTTGATCTGTTCTTTCACCAATTCATACATCACATGTATAACTATTTTGAGGTATTTTCTTCCCGAATGAATGATGTTCATTGTGTGACCATGTAGATTTCATTTAACGCTGGCAATTATCCTTTAAAGACCGTAAGTCGTGAGTGACCTCTAAACTAATGTCATGACTATTCATGTTAAATGAAATGATCAGCGATCATTTACCTATCTGAATAGACATTTACTTATTCATTTTGTTCTACGATATTTGTCTTGATCACAAGGCACGAAAACATGTCATCCTTGAATTTGATCAATATCTCTTTCCTGATCGAGAATTAGACTGGATAAATTCAAAATGATATTAACAACTCTTTATTAATCCATTTAGAGCATGGCCATGCATTTACTTTAGTACTAGTTCATTAGGGGGCCCAGAGATATCTCCCTCACAACGAGGAGAATAAATTCCTATCTTGGTCACTCACATTCCTCGTCATGATTAAGTGCATACCCATTGATGACCCTAATGGTCATCCGATTAAGGATGACGTAGGATTATATCAAAGTACTTCCACATACATGAATCCATGAAGATCTCATGTCGTAGGAACAAGCATACTATTCATATAAGAATCACTAATGACATGTACCATGCATATTCTCATAGTGTGGTCGGTCCAGTACGTGATCTCTAACACGTATCTATATTCTAGTTTTGTCATCTCCATGCCCATGATCAGCATGATCAGCATAACATAGTCATTCAATCTGCAAATATGCTAATATGGATATATTGCTTCTTACTTGAAGAATGTCTATCTCTATAAACATCCTACATATCATTAGGAACAGTTTAGAATATCATTCGTTGGTTCATAGTTCTACTATCAGAATCACGTATTCTGATGACGTGAACCCGAAGTATCATTCATGATTGATATAATATATATGTATATATTAATCACCCATACACTCATTTATATATGAAGTGAATAAACGTATTTCTCATAATCTAATTTATAGTCCAACTCATTGGCCCCGGGCATAAATTCCTTCAGTCTCCCACTTACACTATGCCAAATCTTAGCATCCCATGCTCATCAGGCAACATGACCTTCATGTTCTACTAGCCGAAAAACTATGCCTATAAGATTATAGAAAATTACATTGCAAACTTCTAATGTCTACTAATGATCTCTATCATTAGTCGAGAACCCCTTTTGAAATAGGTGCTTGCATCCATGTTGCTCTAGTATGAGCGACTCTTTGTTCACAGCATAGATCCTCAGGCTTAAGAGCGCTTGAGACTACTCCTAGTTTCAAGATTCAAATTTTGATTCAAGCATGCCTATTGTTCGCTTCTAAAGCGACAATATGGTCTTGTTTCAGCTATAGCCTCTTGTTTGGAACTCTTTCAAATTACTGTATTCAAAATAACCGAATTGTGATAATGATCCATGTTAGGAAGCTCTTGATAGTGTAATCTCTTACCATTATCTAGTTTCTCATAGATCGGGATAATTCCATAGTACTTCATAAGAACTTAGGAATATTAACTCTAGTTATCCAATGACTATCATATGCTCTTTTATGCTCCAAGTATATTGCACAATTTATTTAGTACATATTATGGCTTGAAGAATCTTTATTCCTTCTATTACCAAGAACTCCTTCTTGTATATTGAACCCTTTCAATAAATGGATCATATGAGCATAGAATCTTATTCGTATATCTTCATCATATGAACGTCATAGGCAAGAACTCTTTCTTGCATATTGAACTCCTTCAATATATTGTTGAAAGCATAGAATCCAATTCATATGTTTTTCATCGTTCATATTAATGCCATAGGCAAGACCTCATTTTTGCATATCAAGATTTCAATCTTTGGTCTAAGATATAGAATCTAATTCATATATCTCTTTATTTTTCATGTGATTGACATAAACAAGAACACTTTCTTGCATATTGAACATTTAAATATGTGGCTGAAAGTATAGAATCTTATTCGTATGTCTTTCATCATTCATTTGAACACCATAAACAATAACATTTCTTGCATATTGAATTCTTTTGATATTCTACAAAGGCACTCTAATTTACAATCATAAGTCTATATAGACTTCAACTCTTAACTATTAGGACAACGTAAATTTATTGTTGTAATACAAGAAGAGTGTTATACTCCCACTGAATATCTTGAAAACAAGTGAGAAAGTTTTTTTTTCATAGTCTACACTATAGGAGCTTTTATTGCTATTATAGGTTATCCATGCATTTATTCAATGGTCTTCAAGCCATTGGATATTTCAACCAAGTTCCAAACTCGGTTGCTCATACATGGGTTGCATTTTAGTCCTCATGATCTAACCATTTTTGAGAATACTGACTCTTCATAGTCTTCTGGATAGAATGTCGACTCATCTTCTATGAGCACATATTATCAGACATAAGAGATCATATCTCTCGGCTTGATGTCTACCATGTCTGTGAGGAGACTTATATTTCAAGTATAGTCCTATCAACTACTTGATAGCCTTATGACAGGTTCATTACTAGTAAGTGAATCTCGAATCTTTCGAGATGTATTACACTCCCATTGTTTCTTTAGGAGATGAAATCCCTTTCAAAGAAGACTGTATTATGAGCAACAAACAATTTGAACTCGTAATGGATGTAAAACCAATATCGAATTGATATTCCACATATATTTATAAGATTGTTGTGTCAAAATTTTTGACACGAAATGATAACTTGGGACTCTCCTAACCCATATCACATATGGTGTCCTTTCGAACCTTATGGTATTTAGTGTTTAGTAAATACAAAAGTATAAACCTATAAGGATCTTAGAGGATCTATTTGACTTATCATAGATTAAACCTCATCCGATAAGGTTCATTATCTCCTTTATGAACAATATATATGTCAATGTCATTACTCAAACATTACTATAATCTAATAAAAACAATATATAGATATGAAGATATGGTGTAACGATATATAATTCAGACAAAATAATATATATATAACAATATATAATTCACATAAAAAACAATATATGTATGTATCAGTATACAGATATGATATAACAATATATGCACATGATATATAGATATGGTATAACAGTATATAGACATGATATAACGATATATTATTCAAATGATATATATATGTATATATATGTATATGTATATGTATATATATGTATATATATGTATATATATATATATATGTATATATATATATATATATATGTACATACATATATATATGTACATATATATATATGTACATATATACATATACGTATACGTATATACATATATACATATACGTATATACATATATACATATACGTATACGTATATATATATATACATATACGTATATATATATATATATATATATATATATATATATATATATATATACGTATATATATATATATACGTATATATATATATATATATACGTATATATATATATATATACGTATATATATATATATATGTATATATATATATATATATATATATATACGTATATGTATATATATATATACGTATATGTATATATATATATATATATGTATATGTATATATATATATACATATACGTATATATATACATATACGTATATATATATATATACGTATATATACATATATATATATATATATATACATATATATATATATATATATACCTATATATATATATATGTATATGTATATATGTATATGCATATATGTATATGCATATATGTATATATATATATATATATATATATATATATATATATATATATATATATATATATATAGAGAGAGAGAGAGAGAGAGAGAGAGAGAGAGAGAGAGAATGGCTAAAATACTCTTGAGAGCATTTGGGTTTTCATATTCTTGACTTATCATACATTAGATGCGCATCAAGATTGGTGCAAAGTGGCTTTCTTTCTCCTTGAAAATTTAAAAATTATTATTTTTAGTTGATTGCACGAATCTTGATGAACATCCAATGGATGATAAGTCAAGAGTATGGAAATCCAAATACTCTCAAGAGTATTTTAACCATTCTTATATATATATATACATATGTATATATATATACATATGTATATATTAGTCAATAACAATATATAGCTGTCGTGCCGACGAAAAAAAAGTGACGGAAATAAAAAATAGGAGGCGCTGCCGCGCTGGCCGGAGTTGCTGCACGACGGACATGATTTCGGCATGATTTCCTCTTCGTGTTGACACATTTTCCTAAAATAATTGAAATAATGTAATGCGATCTCTAAGATCTTTAAAGAATAGATGAAAAATAATGTGGTTCCAATAATGAGGTTAGTGAGAGTGAGTTAATTAGTTATCTTTTTTGCAATTACTAAAAAACTTTCCCGCTAACCTCAGTCCAAATCGATGATTCGGCGGCTCTGCCTCGCAAAACTCCCTCTCCTCTTCCCTGCTCTCACTATCCCCCTTCCACTCTCAACCCCCTCCTCCTACCGCCGTCTCTCCTCCATGCAAACCTCTACCTTCAAGAAGAAACCAGCGGTCTTATACCACTACCCTTGCCCCGACGGCGCGTTCGCCGCTCTGGCCGCGCACCTCTACTTCTCCGCCGTTTCGTCTCCCGCTCTGTTCTTCCCCAACACCGTCTACGATCCCATAAGGTACTTACCCTCTTCCAGCTCCCTCTTCTTTGTTCGAGTGATTGATGAATTTTTTTTCTTTGATACAGATGTGATTCTCTACCGTTGGATGAAATTAGCGAAGCTTATTTGCTTGATTTTGTTGGGCCTCCTGGATTCGTTGCTGAGTTATCTTCTCATGTTAACAGGTAATTTTTTCAGGATTCATTATTTGATTTAATTTGGAGTTCAATTGCAAGCATTTGGTTTCAGTTGGTGGAATTAATTTCATAACCACTTTCTTCTTTCAGTGTGACAATACTAGACCACCATAAGACCGCATTCGAAGCTCTATCTGACGATTCTAAGACAGGAGAAAATGTGAATAAAATCATCGACATGAACAGGAGTGGCGCCACAATCGCTTTCGACTTTTTTAACAACAAATTATCAAACATTTCATCATCAACTACACAACTCGTACCTCAAGAGGACTCTGAGAGAATAAACAAAGTATTTAAATTCATAGAAGATGCTGATATTTGGAAATGGCAGATTCCTGACAGCAAGGCTTTCAGTAGTGGATTAAGAGATCTCGATCTTGAATATAATGTAAATGTCAACCCACGTTTGTTCAATCAGGTTAGATCTTTTTTATTATTTTTGTTACAATGGTTGATTGTTGTAATTTATTATGGGAAATTTTTCAAAAACCCCCTAACTTTTATGAAAATTATCAAAAACCCCTCACTTTTGAGATTCCCTCAAAAACCCTCTATAAAAGTGATTGAATTTTTTTTAGCCCCCTGTTTAATTTATTATTTCAAATTAAACAACATTAAAAATGGAAATAAAAAACACTTAGTTTAAGGGGTTTCTGAAGGAATCTCAAAAGTGAGGGTTTTTTGATAATCTTCAGAAAAGTTAGGGTTTTTTTTGAAGAATTTCCCATTCATTATTGGTGTATTTTTGTGCTTTTTGAATGAATCTCAAAAGCGAGGTTTTTTTTTTTGATAATTTTCAGAAAAGTTAGGGGTTGTTTGAAGAATTTCCCGTTTATTATTGATTTATTTTTCAAGATTTTTCTCTAATGATTATATTACAGTTATTGGAGATAGATCCTGACCATCTGATTTCACTCGGACAAGATTCACTGGTGAAAAAGCAGAAATTGATAGATGATTGTCTCGCTACATCGTATGAAATTTCACTAGGTTGCGGGCAATTTGGGAAGTGTTTGGTAAGTATATTCGTTCATCATTATGTTTTAAGAGAAATTTGGGGAAAAACCCTTGCGTTATGCCTTAAAAAATAGGTCGTATGATTAAATCCTACCTAATGGCGCAGTGATAGGGGCGGGAGTTGTTTAAATAAGGACAATAAGTTTTTATGTTAAATGCATTTTGTGTATGCTTTCAAAAACATTTTTTCTTTTTTTTTCATCAACGAGGGCAAAAATGTCATTTAACACAAAAATTTCGGGTCCTTATTAAAACGTTATGTGCCAATTTCACCACCCTAGATTAACATATCTAATCCTATTAGTACATAGAATCCCATATGTAATCCGATATATTGATAAATAAATTATTATATTCATAATCCAGTATGTTAATCCTATGGAAAGTGGTTAGTTTGTATGACAAAAAATAAATCTTTGAATTCAATTATGCTATAGTTAATAATATGTGTTTATATAGTTAATTTACAGAATAATTATAGATTATGTAACTAACATTCAAAAAGATAATCGAAAGCTAGTATTTTCCCAATGTTCAATGAAGCCCCTAAATTCTCAATTTTTGCTGCGTCACCCTTCTCAACTTTTTATTATTTCAATCAAACCCCTCTATCTGTTAAATACCGACTAGAATGTTATATGATGACATGGCAAATAAACAAATAGTTCAATGACACACCAACTTTATTAACTCCATTAAAAATCAGTTTAGTACAAAATTCATTTCATTCCATGTAAAAGTTTCAACAAAGCTCCCAAAGAAAATTCAACAAATGAACACCTAGTTAACACCTATAAATCTAATCTGACCTAATTGAGTGTTTATAGGATTTAATTGCCCTCAACATAGGCCTTATATGGACTGGTACAGCCGATACCAAATTCAAGTTCATAAACCCAAAAACTTGATATAAAAGTTTTGAATAAAAAGATCCTGTAAAAGAACCATAGTATAGCATCAAAAACTTGTTATAAAGAAAATCTACAAGCGAAACTTGAAAAAAGCAAAACTTGTTTGACACATTATCAGTCGAGTCAGAATTTAAGTGGTGGAGGACTTGATTGAACAAAATTAAGATTTTAGGGGCTTGATTGAACGATGATGATTGATCAAAAGATGAGGGGTCAAAGATGGATTTTTTCCCTAAAAAAATGTAATTAGTATATGCTATAAGAAGATCATAAAAATAAACTTATTAGTCCAACACTAAAGGAGGCACTTAAGTTAATCCAACACAATTGTATAGGCTTAATAGGATTAGTCTACATTTAATGGTATTAATCTGACACTGTTAGAGACAACTTAACGTAGGTGATATTCTCTGAATTATTGAGGAGCAGTTGACTTTTTTGCTATTTTGCAATAATGCATGTTTTTGTTTGTAATTTAGGCATAATGCTCGTACATTTTTGCAGAATCCTCTTTAATTATTGGGGAAATTTCATATAATGCCGTCTGAAAAACATAAAATACGAAACATATCCTTGTAAAACTGCAAATATCATAATTACCCTCTTAAACTTACCAAATATCACATTTACCCACCTAAAATTAGCAAATATCGAATTTAGGCAAATAATTAACTTTCCGGTCAAATCTGTTATATTTATCATATAGTCTTAATACCTTGGCTAAATTTGTAGATTTTTATGACTAAAATACCCTTTTTCTAATATTCTACCTCTAACATCTCTTGCTTAGTTGGACCTATTCTAACATCATCTTAATGCTTCCATCTCTCTCACTATCTATTGGCTTGAACTTAATCTCTCTGTTTTGCTAAAGGATATTTTTTTCTTTTTTTATGATATCAATGGTAAACTGTAATTAATATTTTACAATAAAAATTAATATAAAAGAGAAATTAATGGAAGTTAGTTTTGGGTAGATTTGATATATTTTCGAGTTTTGAAGGGCAAATATGATATTATTTGAAAAAATTTTAAGCATAAATTTGATATTTTGGTATTTTGGGAGGGTATATATAAAACTGCCCCTTAATTATTTTATTATGGAATATTTATTGATTTATTTTTATTTTTTTTACTGAGGCTGTTGATGCGGATTCTATTTCGAACCTAAGGAGTGAGCTTGGAAACCAACTAGCCGAAAAGAGTCGCAATCTAAATCTAAGGTCACTATATGTTCTTTGCCATTTTTTTTAATTTGTTTTAAATTATTATTTTACATTTTTAAAAGATTTTAGATTTTATGTTTTAGGGGGATCGGAGCGGTGGTGTATAAGGTACCAGAGATTAAAACCAATTTGTTTAAAATAAGTCTTAGAAGTCTGGATTCAGAAGACACCACTGTTATCTCACAGGTTTCTCTCCATAAAAAATTATATTTTCCAAAGAATTTGCTAAATTTTTTTATTAATTTTTTGTTTTTGTTTTGAAGGAATATGGTGGTGGTGGTCATCGCAATGCGAGTTCTTTCATGCTAAGTGTTTCTGAATTTGATAAGTGGAAAGTGCAACTTGCAAACTAATTTGTGTCTTAATTTTTTTGATTTTACTTTTTAATGGGATATAGGAAAATCCAAGTTTTAGAGTAGAAGACAATTTAGTTGGAGATGGGCTAACAAAAGCCCATAAATTGTCCATGCACTGATATTTCTTTTTTCTCGTAGGGGCCGTTTGGCACCTAGGATTTTAGTCCGGATTGGAATTTTGAAATGCCAATTCCTCAAAATTCTCCGTTTGACACAAAACTAAAAAATAGAACTATATAATTCAAGAAATCTCCCATCTACTAAGAATGCCAAAGTGCGGCATCTTATTAAGGCGTTATATTATATTATATTATTTATTTTATATTATATTATATTATATTATTTATTTTATATTACTTATGTTATATTATTTTATATTACTTATGTTATATTATATTAGATTATATTATATTATATTAATTTATTTTATATTATGTTATGTTATGTTATTTATATTATATTATATTATATTATATTATATTATTATATTAATTTAATTTATTATATATTATTTATGTTATATGTTTTATTTTATATTATTTATGTTATATGTTTTATTTTATATTACTTTATATTATATTATTCCATATTTTATAGTACTAATTGTATAATCATAACATAATTCCAAATTTTTACAAACAACTAAATAAGGAATTATGTTTTTCAGAATTTTATACTTTTAACATCCAAACAAATTTTAGAATTAATTAATTCAGAATTTTATACTTCTTCATCTTAAAATTAAATTTCACTCCCTAATTTCACTTGCCAAACGGGCTCTTAGTTTCATTTGTATCTTATAAAACATCATAATGAGTGTCTGTTGATCTGTTAATCTCCTCACATGGCACACTATTTGGAATCCCTAGAAAATAATTAAAATTATACATCTGACTCTAGGTGGCTCCTTAGTCAGTGTCACATGTCACCGTCTTGATTAGTGCAGCTCTGGACAACTTGCAACCACACTGAATCTATTGTCAAGTCAAAATAAACAGTTCTATCTGCTCACTTCTCTCAGCGTCTGAAAACATAAACAAAGAACAAACTAAATCCTCAAGTTCAATGAAAGCAACTAATTGCACAAAATGTGAGCATCTCCCTTAGTTTGGAAACATACTCCCATTTAAGACCCTTGAAATAGTTGGTAAAACAAATCAGAGTTGAGTTTTACAGCACCACCGGATCTAATAAGGGGTTCCCCAATTTAGAGAAACTCTTCTTTTTTGACATGCCAAAATTTGAAGAATGGTCTAGTTTAGAAGGAATAAAATTGTCCCCGCATCTGGTCATGTTAATAGCAGGGAAATGTCCTTCATTAAAGTCTATTCCATGGTTTCCAAGTATATGAACTCTTTTTTCTAGAGGAAATACTTGCAATAGGGATCACCTATTGCTTGCTTAAATTAATTAGCAATGTATTTAATTTACAACCCACTCCATGCAATTACAAAAAAAAAAACACATACACTCTATCCTATGAGCTTATCAATTGTCTAGATGAACTAAGAGACTCCTTCTTGAATGTTATCGTGTGCCGCTCCCGTCTCGTCCAAAGTTGACTCTCCATCCTTTAGCCGGTATCTCGCCAGGTACCGGCCAGTAGCCTCGCTTTTTTTTTTGCTATCATGGTTACTGGCATAGCTAGCCCTTTGAAAATTCTCGTTCCTTTCTAGCCAGATCTCCCAGCAGACGGCTAGCCAAATTTGGTCCCAATACCTCTGTTTGTCCTCACTTATCACCTCTCAACTTCCTATTGGTGTTCCATAACTCCGCAACACCAAACAGCTCTTGCTATTGCACACACATCAAATAGGTGAAACATATTTTCCCTGTTTTGCAGGCATAAGAAGCAAATCGATGGGCCAATGAACCCCTTTCGTGTCATATTTTCATGCATTTGTAGTTTACCTTGGATCATCAGCCAGGTAAGTACCTTAATTTTGTTAGGCGCCTTTATAGCCCATATTCTTTTTTGCCATTCACACTTCTTCCCCGGGTTTATTAGAAATTGATAAGCCGAGTTGGATGCGAAGACTCCGCTTGGATTCCATCTCCATAAGATCCCAGTTCCCATCGGTTGAGTGCTCACTCGGTACATATTCTTTCAAAAAAAAGACACTGTATTGTTCGGTATATTTGTCAATTGTTGCACTGAATGTACCTCATAAACTGAACTTATTAGCGATGTCCAGATCCCTTCTTGATTGCTATCAATGTTCCACATCCATTTCATCAGGAGGGCCATATTCCTCACTGCTATGTTTGGGAGCCCTATTTCCCCCTTTTTTCTTGGAGGACATGTTTTCCGCCAGGATACCAGGCAATTAAAGCCAGTACATTTTTTGTCACCTCTCGAAAAAAATTTCCTTATTATATTATTTAGTTCCTTAATTACTCCCTTTGATAATAGAAATGCCTGCATTAGATAATTTGTTACCTCTCCCAGTTCATTGAGAGTTCAAGAGTTCATATACTCAAAAGTATAGGAACTCTTGAACTCTCATACTGTAGTGTTCCACTAATAGAGTCTATACCAAAACTAACAACCCTCTTATCTCTTTTTGTGGAAAAGGTACTAGGGCTAACATTGTTGCCGATCGGATCCCTATCAAACTTTAATTCCTTGAGAAAACTCCACATATCCACTTGCATGGAACTCGGGAATTTATCAATAAATGACTTGGAACTACTTTCATCTCTCCAATTGATCAGTTGCCCCCAGTTAACTTCATTATCTTTTGATTGGCCAATTCATCTAACTTCACTTCGTTCATTAAACTTGCGCTATTGTACTAGCTTCGATTCACTCCCAAAAACTTAAGGGAGAATTTCATATATGCCATTACAAAAACTCGAAATATCATATTTGTCATTACAAAAAACTTAAATATCATATTTGCCATTATAAAAACTTAAAAATATCATATATGCCATTAAAAAAACCTAAAATATCATATTTGCTATTACAAAAACTTAATATATCATATTTTCCATTATATTTAAAAATTTAAGGGATAATTTCATATATGCCACTACAAAAACTCCAAATATCATATTTGCCATTATAAAAACTTAAATATCATATTTGCCATCATAAAAACTTAAAAATATAATATCTGCCATTGCAAAATCTAAAATATCATATTTGCCATTACAAAAACTTAATATATCAAATTTGCCATTAAATTTACTCAAAACTTAACACCATCTATTTTTTTTGTTAAAATTAACGGCCCAATCTTATAATTATCATTATATCCCTAAATTCATTTCAGGAATTAGATTCATATTAAACATCTCTCTCTCTCTCTCTCTCTCTCTCTCTCTCTCTCTCTTTCTCTCTTCATGATTTAGATTCATATATAAGCAAAATAAATTCTTTCTTTTAATTTGAAGTCAAAAAAATTTGACATGAAAGAAATGAATTGATTATTTTTTTGAATAATTTTTTCTCTTGTGTCAAATTATTTTGACTAACAAATTGAAGTGAAGATTATATTTGTTTATTTATGAATTTCAATCATGAATAGAGAGAGAGAGAGAGAGAGAGAGAGACAGAGAGAGATCATCAAATGAATTTTTAATATGAAATCTAATTCATTAACTAAATTTAGGGGTATAATGGTGATTATAAGATTGGACCGTTAATTTTAACGGAAAAATGGATGATTTTAAGTTTTGAGTAAATTTGATGGCAAATATGATATATTAAGTTTTTGTAATGGCAAATATGATATTTAAGATTTTGTAATGGCATATATGATATTTTTAATTTTTTACAATGGCAAATATGTTATTTAAGTTTTTATAATGGCAAATATGATATTTTGAGTTTTTGTAATGGCATATATGAAATTATCCCAAAATTTAACACCATTCATTTTTCCGTTAAAATTAACGATCCAATTTTATAATTACCATTATACCTATAAATTTATTTCATGAATTAGATTTCATATGAAACATTTCTCTCTCTCTCTCGCTCTCTCTCTCTCTCAGCTCTTCATGATTTAGATTCGTATATAAACAAAAAAAAAACTTTCTTTTAATTTGAAGTCAAAAGAATTTGATATGAGAGGAAATGAATTGATTATTTTTTTGAATAATTTTTTCTCTCTTGTCAAATTATTTTGACTAATAAATTGAAGTGAAGATTTTTTTTGTTTATATACGAATTTCAATCATGGAGAGAGAGAGAGAGAGAGAGAGAGAGAGAGAGAGAGTCAAATGAATGTTTAAAATAAAATCTAATTTTTTAACTAAATTTAGCGGTATTTTGGTAACTATAAGATTGAACTGTTAATTTTAATAGAAAAAATGGATGATTTTAAGTTTTAACTAAATTTGGTGGCAAATATGACATATTAAGTTTTTGTAATGGCAAACACGATAGTTTAAGATTTTGTAATGGCATATATGATATTTAAGTTTTTATGATGGCAAATATGATATTTAAGTTTTTGTAATGACAAATATGATATTTCTGAGTTTTTGAAGTGAAATATATGAAATTCCCTAAAAACTTAACAAGAATCTCAAGCCTAAGCTCTTTAAATGTGATTGGTGGTTGAAACATAACCTCATGGACCGAACAAGCAATTAAGGGTTTAAGAAAACTAAATGATTTCAGAATAGATATTTGCAATAATAGAGTCAATTTATCGGGTTGGCTTCACCATGTAACTAATTTAACTACCCTAATTATTCATGATGGTCATGAGAATCGGCGTCCCATACCGAGCAGGCTGTATGTCTGTGAGAAGATGATTAAATACTATGTTTTTTTTTTTTAAAGGAACGGTCGCAAGTTGCGGACCGTTCAATTTCATTCAAATAAATAAAAAAAGGTTACATGTTGCGGGAGATACAATAGTATACTAGCTTTCGATACATAAATCTAATTCTAGCTTCCTATCAACAACAGACATGAACTTTCTCATGCCGGTCTTCTGTTTAATCTCCACATACACCCGGTGTACTAGACCAGAATATCCCAAACAGCTCAAATACCCCAGTCTAGGGTTTTAGTGCCGCCACTAATCTAGGGTTTTGGCGCTGCTCTGTTAGGGAAAAGACAGAGCAAAATGTCTATGTCCCTTCCAAACTAGGGTTTTGGACACTCACTGAGAGCTGATGACCAGCTATCTCCGGTTGAGCGACTGCCTGAGCCGCCGCCGGTCTTCGAGTCTCGAATCGGAGCAATCGCAACTCCTTACATGTATTAAGGAAGAGAAAGGAGAGAGGGTCGAGATTGAGGATGCCACCTTAACATTGGAAATTGAGCTTTTCAATCTGATCCGGGGATAAATGGAAGGGACCGCTGCCGCCGTTGTGCTTTCTGGCACTCTTTACCGCCGGTCTGAATTAGGTCGCACCGTCTCTGGACGGCGAAATCCGAACGGGTTTAAATCTGTTAGGGTTTTGGAATGGGAAGTAGTAAAATGAGGGATTAGGTTTTGTTAATGGAGAGAGGGGGAAAGGGAAAGGTGGATTGGGGGAATAGGGAAAGAGGAAAAGAGGGGAGAGTGGAGGAGGAGGGGAGGGGCGGGCGGAGGCGCCGCCAGGGCTGCCTCCATCCCACCCCAGACCCCAGATCTAGAATCGCTCAAAGTTCTCTCTTTTTTTCTCCTGAAAAACTAACAAAAACTAATAGTTACAAAGCATATGTGATAAGACCATAGTATCATGAGTATTGATTAAATACTTTGAATTACTATAGATTATGCATGTTCTATGAATTATTATGATTTAGTAATCACATAATCTTTTTAGATGTTCATATTAAGTTGTTTAATCCTTTTTGCAAAGGGATGAATAATAGTACATGCAATTTTGGTAAGTTGTATGAGGTGTTGTGGTAATTGCTAACCCATGATTCAAGAAAAACAAAAATACAACTCAACAGAACTCAAAACTCTATTTTTTGCTAAAGATGTTTATCATCTGATATATCATATATATACTCTCCCATATACATACAATACACATACTCTAGACAGGAAACCTGATGAAAATACTACAGAGCCCCTAAACATATATAAGTATGTATATTACAATGATATATAATAAAGATGGCATAGTTTAAGACATGAAAACACAAATAGGATTATTAAAAAAAATATTATATTTCAAACTGAAAAAACACATAGCACATATGAAAATCCAAGACAAACTTAACATAAATCCATTTTATTACAACAAATATAATTCAAATCAACAAAAGAAAAGAGCGCAAGTCAGACAAAGCCAATATCACATATTGATAGGTTCGGAGATTTCACTTGTGATGGTTCATCCATTGTTTCTCAAATCCCCAAGTCAAGGTAGAAATGCCAAGATAAATATGAATGCGAAAGGTAAGAGGAAACGGAACATACCAAAAAAGGTTACTATCACAGGGAGGTCCTGACCAATCATTTCAAAATCGCGCTTACTATCTCCAATCTTATTTACTAGGCTAACTACAAAATTTAAAACTTTTGGTGTTATATCCAGCATAACCGAGGCAATAGTTAAGAGAAGGATAAATATGCTGATCCCCTTATTAGCCGGAGCTAGCACCAAATACAAGCCTAATCCGAATGATAAGACCATACTTCTGGCTCCTCCGGAGAAAAGATACATAGCAATTGCGAGGAATATGCTTCTAGCAGGACGATCTATTGAACTTAAACCACCAATCATGAGCATAAGCACACAAAAAAAAGACTGAAGAAATGCTGATGTGATCGCTAAAATAAAAGCCTTGAAAAGATACTTTCCTTCTAACACAGGTGAGCCGTTTGAACCATAACCTCCTGGTAGTGTGAATGCCGCAGCAAATGCAACAGTGGTGATGAGTACGGCACCCAAACCTATGATTTGGAGTTGGTCTGTCATACTTGAGCCATTTGATTTTTCATCAGCAATTGTCATGACATTTTCGAACCAATCCAACTCAAACTCCGATCCACCATCTTTCTGAAAGTACCGTTCTATGCGGTCTTGTATCTCCTATGAGATCAGGAAGAAAACATTTCAATGTTAAAAGATTTTTTGTATAACTGATGTAAGGAAAAAACATCTCTGGCAAATGTTTTACTTTACGAAATCTTTTTTTTTCCATCAGTTGACTATTGAAGTTTCATGTCTATTTTGGAATAATGGGTTATCCTTCCATGATATTGCATATATGAATTAAAGGTCAACTATTTCTCAAAAGGAAAAATATACCATGCCCCCATATTTGCCCCTATTCCCACCCCTGACGAGTGAACCAAGTCACCACTTAAAAACTCAAATTACCTCTTAACAAAATCCCTTCAATAGTATGTGTAAAAATGTTGGGAAAATATGGGTGAAATACGAACAAAATCCTCTCACGGGATTTTTGTCGAACACCTTGTGTGTGCTCTTTATGCTAATACCACCGATCAAATTAAAAATCACAAAGCTCACCCAATCAACACAATAACAACGAAACAAACTCAATGCAACTAGAGAGACAAGATTTTAAGGAAAATTCTTTGTATTATCGGTATCGTACCGTTCCACTATTACAAATAAAAACCTTTCTTCTAAAGTTTATACACAAACTCTAGACTAAATAAAAGCATTCATCCTCTAGTAGATGAATTATAAGCATGTGAAATGAGTTACCAACTAAAGAAAAAGATTGCTCGAAGAAGAAGATGAAGAGGCTTCCACCGTACCGGTTTCAACGAACTGATGATATGGATACTCACTACAAGACCGGAGCGTTCCGATCACTTGTCTCTCCTCTCTATCACTCTCTCCTTCCTTTTTCTCTCTTTTTCTTATTGGCCAAAACCCTAGCTTTTGGTCTCCTTCAAAAACACACAACACACACGCACATAACAGGGGGAAAAAAAAAGAGTCCCCTGACCCTTTTCAATGTGTAAAAGTCACATTACAAAATAACCCCTCTAATATTTATTATTACAAAACTTATATTAAAAGGCCCAAATAGATAAACAAATTATTAGGCCCATTGAGGAGGGAGCCCAACAAACTCCCCCTCCCGACTCATGCACGAGAGTTCATCATACCCGCTTTCTTTCTACACGTAAGAAGCTTAGTAGCGGGCAATACTTTCGTCATCATATCGGATCCATTCTCGTCCGTATGGATTTCCATCAAACACAAAATCTTGTGTTCCAACACATCGCGTATCCAATGATACCTTATGTCGATGTGTTTCGACCTCGAGTGAAATGTCGGATTCTTGCTAAGATGGATCGCGCTTTGACTATCGCAATACAAAACAAAATTTTCTTGTTTATGCCCTAACTCTCGTAAGAACTTTTTCATCCACAAGAGTTCTTTACACGCTTCCGTGATAGCAATATATTCGGCCTCGGTAGTTGACAATGCAACGCACTTTTGCAATCTAGATTGCCACGACACGGCACCGCCCGCAAAATTCATCAAATAACCGGATGTGGATTTTCTAGAATCAACATCTCCGGCCCAATCCGAATCCGTATACCCTTGTATTACGGGTTCGCCACTTCCAAAAGAAATACACATTTTTGAACTACCTCGGAGATATCGTAAAATCCACTTCACCGCCGCCCAATGTTCTTTTCCGGGACTGGAGAGAAATCGGCTTACCACGCCAACCGCATGAGCAATATCCGGCCTAGTGCAAACCATAGCATACATTAATGAACCAACCACGGATGCATAAGGCACATTTCGCATCTCTTCTTTTTCTTTCTCACTTGTAGGGCATTGTTTTGCGCTCAACTTGAAATGACCCGCAAGTGGAGAAGTTACCGGCTTGCATTTGCTCATGTTAAAGTTTTCTAAAATCTTTTCTATATATCTTTCTTGCGACAAAGATAATTTTCGATTTTCTCGATCTCGCATAATTCGCATGCCAAGAATTTGCTTTGCGGGGCCCAAATCCTTCATTGCAAAAGTGCTCTTAAGCTCCTCTTTTAACTCCTCAATTTTCATAACATCACCACCGACAACCAACATGTCGTCGACATAGAGCAAGAGGATAATAAAATTACCATCCGAAAATTTCTTCACAAATACGCAATTATCGGATGCGGTTTTACCAAAACCGTGATCCGACATAAAAGTCTCAAACTTTTTGCCATCTCCTTGGCGCTTGTTTCAAGCCGTATAGGCTCTTTTTCAACTTGCAAACGAGCTTTTCTTTACCTTCTACTTCAAAGCCCTCGGGTTGCTCCATATAAAGCTCCTCATTAATATCGCCATGAAGAAAAGCGGTTTTCACATCGAGTTGCTCGACCTCTAGATTCATGCTAGCCGCAAGACCGAGCACAACTCGAATTGAGGACATTTTAACCACGGGAGAGAATATCTCATCAAAATCAATCCCCTTCTTTTGCGCAAATCCTTTCACAACCAATCGCGCCTTGTACCTTGGTTGTAAGTTACTATCCTCATTTTTAATCTGAAAAACCCATTTATTTTTAAGCGCCTTTTCGCCTTTCGGCAATTCCACTAAATCAAACGTGTGATTCTCATGCAAAGAACTCATCTCATCATTCATCGCATTTAACCACTCATCTTTACGTTCATGCGACATAACCTCCTCATAACATTCCGGTTCGTCGCCATCGGTAAGCATCACATACTCGTTGGAGGGGTATCTAGCGGATGGCCGGTGTTCGCGAGTCGATCGTCGCACCGGCGTGGTTTCTTGTGGTACTTGTAGCGGTTGCTCGGTCTCATTTTCCGAACCGCTACTCATTGGCATAGGCTCGTTTTCGAAATTAGACCCTTGATCTTCACCATCTCCCCCATGATCGGTATCTACCGATGGGGTTGGAGTTGGAACCAAATCAATCTCACTCTCGGAATTACTCGATTTCGGTTTCTTGCCCATATTAATATTCTCAATGGTCTCATCTTCGAAAAATACCACATCTCGGCTACGCACCACCTTTCTCGCAATCAGATCCCATAACCGATATCCAAACTCGCCATTTCCATAGCCTAAGAAAATACATTCCTTGGCTTTACTATCAAGCTTCGATCTTTCATCTCTCGGGATATGCACAAATGCCCGACAACCGAATACTCTCAAATAATCGTACAACACGTCTTTCCCCGTCCAAACTTTATCGGGTACATCACCATCAAGCGAGTAAGCGGGAGAAAGGTTGATTAACCGAACCGCGGTATTCATCGCCTCGCCCCAAAAGGATTTCGGAAGCTTCGCATGAGAGAGCATGCTCCGAACCCTCTCACAAATCGTTCGGTTCATTCTTTCTGCGATCCCGTTTTGTTGCGGAGTTTTTGGAACCGTCTTTTCAAGCTTGATCCCGTGTTCATTGCAATACGCCTCGAACGGTCCTCGGTATTCTCCACCGTTATCGGACCGAACACACTTCAACTTCAAACCGGTTTCTCTTTCAACACCGATATGAAATTGCTTGAACACGTCTAACACTTGATCTTTCGATTTTAGCGCGAAAGCCCACACCTTTTTAGAGCAATCATCAATGAACGTGACAAAATACAACGCACCACCTAGCGTCCTGTCACTCATTGAACAAACATCAGTGTGTACGAGATCTAAAATATTCAACTTCTTGGAAGAAGAAGAATTTTTAAAGCTCACTCTATGTAATTTACCGGCTAGGCAATGCGTACAACTTTTTGAAAGTTTACCATCATTCGGAAGAATGTTCTTTCTAGCAAGAGTTTGAAGACCCTTCTCGCTCATGTGCCCTAACCGCAAATGCCATAATTCGGTTGATGCGGTTTCAACCGCATTCACCTCCGCACAAAATATGGCCCGAGTGGTATATAGGGTGTTCGATTTCGCACCTCATGCGACAACTAGAGAACCTTTGGTGAGTTTCCACTTTCTTTCATCGAAATGGTTATGATAACCTTCATCATCAAGAGCGCCGGCGGATATTAAGTGGAGCCGAATTTCCGGCACATGCCTCACATTTTTTAGCAATAATTTACCGCCAACTTCGGTCTCCAAAATCACGTCTCCCATGCCAATAATTTTGCACACCCCTTCATTTCCCATTCTTACACAACCAAAATCACCTTTGGTGTAAGAACTAAAGAATTCACGTCTCGACGTGACATGAAATGAAGCGCCCGAGTCTACTACCCATGTAGAATCTCCGGATGTAAGATTGACGAAACCGTCGTCGCATACTATTATAATATCGCCATCCGATTCAACCGTCGCCGCACTATTTTCTTCACCATTATTCTCTCTTGAATGCTCTCCTTTACCCTTTTTCCACTCTTTTTTCCAAGAATAACATTCCTTCTTTATATGACCTAGCTTACCGCAATGGTAGCATTTAATCCCTTTACGGGATTTTGACCTCCCCTTGGATTTTCCATGGTTTCCCGAACCATATAAATTTCTCGTTTTACTTCTTCCTCGTCTCTCGACCAAATGTGCATCGGATCCCGAATAGAAACCTTTTTCCCTTCGTCGTGATGGTGTTATGCCCTAGGCCAAAGTGTTTGTGACCTAGATGATGGATTGTAATAACAAACATAATATTTATTCTAAGATATTTCATATAATATGTGCGTATAGGTTATTTTAATATAATTAAAATAGACCATGAATATGCAATTCAACTTTATATCATCAAAGTGTGTGACTTTGATAGTAAAACTAAAAGTGTTATGAATGCTATTCTAAATCGTCCCTGGTCATTTATAGGATATTTGTGGAGACAAATATACTTGCGGATATAAATAAATATATATATTTATATACAAGCTATAAATGTACACCACTATATTAGTTGACTGATGATTATGTTTAACTGATCATAGATAAATAGTTATCAAAGTCATTAATATAGATATATGTTAGAGACCATATACTGGACTGACCCGCCATAAGAATGCTACATGTTTTACGTCATTAGCGATTCTTGTAACATAAAGTATTTATAGTCCTTTGACCTGAGATTGTCTCAGTTTCCAACATGAGTAATTTTATACTTTAATATAATCTAACACTGCCTTTAACCGCGTGGTCATAACGGTTATGATTGGGTATACAATGAATCATGTAGAGGGATGAGTGCAATCAAGACGGGATTTGTTCCTCTCATAAATGAGAGAGATATCTTTAGGCCTCTTGATGAATTGAACTGAAGAAATGTATGGCCATACTCAAATGAATTAATAAGAGTTATTAATGTCATTTGTTCTTGTTCAGTTTAATTCGGGATCAAGAAATATTAATTCGATTAATATAAGGATGACGTATTACATGCCTTATGATCGATATAGATATCGTGTGACAAAGGGACTAAATACGTGATTGTTGATTAGGTAAATCGGATCACCGATATTCACTTAAATTGGGTAGTCATGATGGCTTGCTAGAGTCCGCTCATGATTTATAGACTGTCAAGTTTATTGCCAACATTAAGTGAACCTACAGGGTCACACACAAAGAACAAACTGAAACGGGCGCAGAAAATCCTAGCGACTTATATGATAAGTTGCATAGGAATGTCACAAAAGATATTGTCATCTTATGTGATAAGATGTGATATATATGTATATAAAGACTATGAGCACACAAGATCATGTAATCTAGAAGAGTCTAGATGATGATATGTGGATAATGATGAGTGATGTCATACACATCTCTTAGTGTGAATAGACATGACTCTTCACCTCTATATAAGGACATAGAGGGCTCCAAATTCATTGTACCAAATGATTCTCTCTCTCATTATTTCTCATTCTCTTTTGTGAACAAAAAGAGAGAAAATATCCTTTCTCATTTTGTGTGACAAAATTACTAAAGGGTGCTTTCCTTTTATATGACAATATGAAAGGGTGCAATTATATGAGAGAATTATACATCTTTTGTGAGACAAAATAAGAAGAAGAAAAAGAGTTTTCTTGTGCAAGAGAAGAACAAGCTACTAGCATATATATTGTTCTTCTTCCCGTTTTAAGAATGTTCGTGTGGATACCGGTAGAGGCGTTCGTATTTTCGGCGCTTGGGTGTGACCAACGGATGCGATCCAAATGTCACGTCCATAAGGTTGCGACGAATGGGTGCGACCAAAGGGTGCGACTAAAGGGTGTGACCAATGGATATGATCCAAATATCACGTCCAATAGGTTGCGACTAACGGTTGCGATCAACAGAAGCGACCAACGGGTGTAATCGACATGCTCAACTAAGAGGTACGACCGAAAAGGTACAATCGCAAGAGTTGCGACCTCTTGAATAGTTGTGTTTTCATGAAAAGTTGCATGTGATGTATTGAATTCATGAAAAGATGCCTATGATATATTAATGTGTAGAAAAATGTGTGTTGACAAAGTTGACAAAATGTTGACCATGTTGATCATGTTGACAGTTGACTGTTGACCCACTGTGTTGACTGTGGACTATGTTGACTGTTGATTGTATTGACTGTTAATTGTTGACAGTTGACTACACTAATTTATCCCTTGACTGTTAACCATTAAATTGGTCAAAAGTTGATCATGACCTGGTCAAAATGTTGACCATTGACTGGTGACCTTATCAAATGTTGATCGTTGACCTTGTCAAATGTTGACC
The DNA here is from genome assembly GCA_027726005.1 of Juncus effusus. NCBI lineage: Eukaryota > Viridiplantae > Streptophyta > Magnoliopsida > Poales > Juncaceae > Juncus > Juncus effusus. Next base: position 8,303,486 of record CM050897.1, on the reverse strand, counting down.
AAATCAAATATTGATTTTTGACTTGTCAAATACTGACAATGACGACCGCGCCCCGAATTCACATTCGTAAGCCTTATATATATATATATATTATAAATGGGTAAATAATCGAAACATAATATGATTATGTTTATATTTGATATATTTGTTGATACGTGTTGATATAATGAAAGAGTTCATTAGGCATAACACATCCATCATGGAGATGAAGGAGTTCATCATCTATCATGAATACATCATTTAGATAACAATTTCATTTTCAACCACACATCATGGAGATGAAAGAGTTCATCGATTTCGATACATGGAGATAAGATTTCCATATACAATCTAAGAAAAATTTCATGGAGATGAAATATATATTAGGAAATCTTTATGTTAGTTCATAAAGATCAAGGCCATGATATATCATCGTTATTATCTTTATTCGATTATTACATATGATGTTCTTTGAATATTGCATAATAACATATAATATTAAAAAAAAATCCCTCAAAACAATATTAAGTCATGAAGTGTCTTCCATAAGTCTAAATCTCTCGATACTCTGATCGACCCTGCATAGGTCATGCCAAAGCTGGGTATGTGGGGACAATCTTAGGATGAGAGAATGCGGAAAATAGGAACCAACATAGGTCATGCCAAAGCTGAGTGTGTTGGGTACTATGTTGCCGATGATTAGACATGGTTCGACTTAACTAGGCTATCAAGTCGGACTTGGGCACGGGGCATACGATAGGATATATACGTCGAGCATATGATGCTTATCCTATGTTGTTCAAGAATTGTATGAGATACAATTGAAATTGTTCCTACCTAAATAAGTTAAGTTCTGGGCGATGAGCCAAAGCTCACTTAGGACTTAATTGAAATATGGATCTTGTCTCATTATGAAAATTCAAGGATTGAAAGTTTCCGAATCAATGCGATTGAGGGTTATTGATTTGATTAAAAATAGTGGGAGCCATTATATGAAATATTTAAAGAATAGTAGTCTTTGCATATTATTCAAATCGAATAATATATCTATTTATGTCTCACGATAGGTCCTTGAGAAGGACAGATAGCATAAGATGCTTATAATCGTTAAAATGAACATGGACAAGTGTTGTTAATAATGTTCTCGTGCTTAAAAGGAACGTAAAAAGTACTCCCAAAGATAAGGGCAAGATGTTGCCGGAGCTTCGGCCTTAGGTAAGAAATTAGTATCTTTCGCAATGAATTGGTTCATTGAAAGAAACCATAATTTCTCAAGAAGATATGAAAAGGGAAAGAAAGGGTAGTGTGACTACCGCTTCAAGTATTTTTGTTATAGAAATTAACTTGTCTATTTCACATCATGTGTATTAGATACACGATGTGAATCACACATTTGTGAAAATGTGCTGACAAAGTTGTAGACTAATAAGTAAATATGACGTTAACATATGAGTGACAAATGTAGCAAAACTTGTTGCATTTTCTCAAATTTATTTACATTGTCTTTTTGGACTTATCGCCGACATAAATAATTGTTATTTAATGTCGACAATAAATTATGTATTATCTATAGTTCGAGTTTATCTATGAATGGTTATTAATTTATTATTGAGAATAATAATTTCTCCATTCACAAATGTCAATTTTCTTTGGAAATGTTCCAATAGAAAAATCACCTTATGTGTTATATCGAACAAGATAATTATAAGTCTATCTATAACATTAATATTAAGAATTTAAATCTAGCATTGTCGCTTGGTCTACTTAAATAAGATGAACATTTATTAAATCCATTAAGATGGATTTTCAAATTCATTTGATTTTGAATCATTTGAAACATGTGTAACTTATTTATTAGACAAGGTGACATATACGTCTTTCACAAAGTAAGGTGAAAGCAAGTTACTTATTGGCTCTCATACATAGTGATGTATGTTCGTCAATGAGTGAAGGTGCTAGAGAAAACTACTTCAGCACTTTATTGAAAAAGTAAATTTGAATATTTTGAAAAGTTCAAAACTTACAAATAATGAAGTAGAGAATAAATTTGGCTTCGAAAAACAAATTTCTTTGATGAGATCGAGAAGTCGAGAACCAAGTGTTTGATCATCATGATAATGATATCGAACTTTATTAGATATAGTTCGATCATGATGAGTCAAATATATCTTCTATTTCTTTCGGGGTTACGCTCTTATTGCGTTCATACTGAACATAATTTCATCTAAAGCAGTTATGAGAGATTCCATATGAGATATGGACTGGTAGGTGTATCAGATTATCTTTTATCAAGATTTGAGGACATGATACTTAATTGAAGCATCATGCATCTAATCGGATTAGTGCTTATTGTGGAATATCCTAAGAAAAGTAAAGGATATTACTTCTATAATTAATATGAGAACAAAGTGTTTGTTACTCGAAAATTATATTTCTTTGGAAGAAGTGTTTCCAAAAGAATTAGTGGGAGTAAATTTGAAAAGGTCAAATTCCACATACTGACAGTAATGCTCGGATGGAAATTTATTCAGATTTCAACTAGTGATTGAGTCTGCAATTAATCAACTAGACTCTCAAGGTGTTGAAGAGTCTGAGTATATAACATAAGTGTATTCATGTAGATCTATTAGAATTTATCGCAGGCCCGAAAAATATAGATTTTTCGTGTCTAATGATAAAAATTTCGTACTCATAGATGATGAGTCCACATTCTACTAATAGACTATGATGAGTCAAGGCTCTAATGGTTAGAGACTTTGAAAGTTGAGATATAATCCATGTCAGACAATCAAGTTTTGAATTTGATTGATCCATCAGATGGAAATACAGTTTTAAAAGGAAGACCGACATGGATAATGTGCAAACATATAATGCATGATTTGTGGTTAAGTTAAACTCATAAGTATAGACTATGATAATATTTTTCCAAGTCATCATGCTTATGTATTTCAGAATTTTCTTGGGCATATGTTCATAGTATGATTATAAAAGATGCCAAGTGGATGTCAAGACGTTGTTTCTTAATAGAAACATATGAAAGTATGTATATGATAAAACTTGAGAGTTTTGTCTATCCTAAAAATTTTGAAAAGAGTTTGCAAGTTGCATAAATTCATTGATGAATTAAAGCAAACATCTCTAGGTGAATATTTATTATTTGATGAAATAACCAAACAGTTTGGTTTTATCAAAAATTAAAGATAAATCTTATGTTGACAAGAAATTCAGTGGGAGCATAATTACATATGATGTGAATTAAGTGCAACAAGCACACATAAGTTTAATCTTAGTGAAAGTCACTAAATAATAATCAAGAGTATGATTATATACTTGAGAAGGATAAAGTATTCTTCTTAGATTATGGTGGACATAAAAATTATGCAAAGTATTTGCATATGACAATGTTTGATAATCCATTTAAGAACACAATCCCTTAAATGATGGTGATCATGTTAGGTCAACTGGTATGTGATACCACATAGATCAATGAGAATGAGATACTTGGTTGATTTGGCCTAGTGCAAGTGGGAGATTGATGGTGTTATGCCCTAGGCCAAAGTGTTTGTGACCTAGATGATGGATTGTAATAACAAACATAATATTTATTCTAAGATATTTCATATAATATGTGCGTATAGGTTATTTTAATATAATTAAAATAGACCATGAATATGCAATTCAACTTTATGTCATCAAAGTGTGTGACTTTGATAGTAAAACTAAAAGTGTTATGAATGCTATTCTAAATCGTCCCTGGTCATTTATAGGATATTTGTGGAGACAAATATACTTGCGGATATAAATAAATATATATATTTATATACAAGCTATAAATGTACACCACTATATTAGTTGACTGATGATTATGTTTTACTGATCATAGATAAATAGTTATCAAGTCATTAATATAGGTATATGTTAGAGACCATATACTGGACTGACCCGCCATAAGAATGCTACATGTTTTACGTCATTAGCGATTCTTGTAACATAAAGTATTTATAGTCCTTTGACCTGAGATTGTCTCAGTTTCCAACATGAGTAATTTTATACTTTAATATAATCTAACACTGCCTTTAACCGCGTGGTCATAACGGTTATGATTGGGTATACAATGAATCATGTAGAGGGATGAGTGCAATCAAGACGGGATTTGTTCCTCTCATAAATGAGAGAGATATCTTTAGGCCTCTTGATGAATTGAACTGAAGAAATGTATGGCCATACTCAAATGAATTAATAAGAGTTATTAATGTCATTTGTTCTTGTTCAGTTTAATTCGGGATCAAGAAATATTAATTCGATTAATATAAGGATGACGTATTACATGCCTTATGATCGATATAGATATCGTGTGACAAAGGGACTAAATACGTGATTGTTGATTAGGTAAATCGGATCACCGATATTCACTTAAATTGGGTAGTCATGATGGCTTGCTAGAGTCCGCTCATGATTTATAGACTGTCAAGTTTATTGCCAACATTAAGTGAACCTACAGGGTCACACACAAAGAACAAACTGAAACGGGCGCAGAAAATCCTAGCGACTTATATGATGAGTTGCATAGGAATGTCACAAAAGATATTGTCATCTTATGTGATAAGATGTGATATATATGTATATAAATACTGTGAGCACACAAGATCATGTAATCTAGAAGAGTCTAGATGATGATATGTGGATAATGATGAGTGATGTCATACACATCTCTTAGTGTGAATAGACATGACTCTTCACCTCTATATAAGGACATAGAGGGCTCCAAATTCATTGTACCAAATGATTCTCTCTCTCATTATTTCTCATTCTCTTTTGTGAGACAAAAAGAGAGAAAATATCCTTTCTCATTTTGTGTGACAAAATTACTAAAGGGTGCTTTCCTTTTATATGACAATATGAAAGGGTGCAATTATATGAGAGAATTATACATCTTTTGTGAGACAAAATAAGAAGAAGAAAAAGAGTTTTCTTGTGCAAGAGAAGAACAAGCTACTAGCATATATATTGTTCTTCTTCCCGTTTTAAGAATGTTCGTGTGGATACCGGTAGAGGTGTTCGTATTTTCGGCGCTTGTGATCTATTCGGCCTAAGAAGATGAGAACAGTTTGTTGAGAGTTTTGGTGGAGACCGATTGTGTGTGCGGTAGATGACTTCCGCACGATCCGACCTAGACGGACGTAAAATCAGTTAGGACGGTAACCGGTTTAGAGGCGCTTGGACAACACGCATGGTTTGAGCGTCACGGATTAAGCGTAATCCGAAAGGTATCTTTAAGATTTATTTCTTTGATTTAACCGATACGCACGGATCATCGGATTGGTTTTGGACGAAATTTTTATTTTTCCGCTGCGCATGCACGTCCGAGACCCAACACGTCGAGCTTCTTCATTAAGCATGCTATCTTTTACCATGCTTAATTTTACCACCCCATCGGGTGCCGAGTTGCCGAGCGATACGACAAGAGTATCCCAATCGTCCGGCAAAGAGCTCAACAATAATAGTGCTTGAACCTCGTCATCCAAAACCATTTTTCTAGTGGCCAATTGGTTCACACAATCTTGGAACTTGCTCAAGTGTTCCGACACCGAGGTTCCGCCCGTGTATTTTAGATGCACGAGTTTCCGCATTAAAAACGCCTTATTTTGAGCCGTTTTCCTCTCAAATAGGCTTTCTAATTTTTTCCATAACTCATGTGCATTGGTTTCCAATGATACGTGATGAAACACGCTATCATCAATCCATTGTCTTATCAAAGCAACCGTTCTCCGGTTGGATTTAGTCCAAACATTATCGGCCGTACCTTCGGGTTTCTTTGTGTCTCCCTCTATTGGGTCATATGCATCTTTACAAAATAGTAGATCCTCCATTCGAGGTTTCCATATCGAATAGTTTGTGGAATTCAATTTGATCATGGTACCACTACTACTATCTCCCTCCATTTGCTCAACACAAGCTTAGACACCGTCAACCGTCGCTCTGATACCAGTTGTTGGGAAAATATGGGAGAAACACGAACAAAATCCTCTCACGGGATTTTTGTCACCTTGTGTGCGCTCTTTATGCTAATACCACCGATCAAATTAAAAATCACAAAGCTCACCCAATCAACACAATAACAACGAAACAAACTCAATGCAACTAGAGAGACAAGATTTTAAGGAAAATTCTTTGTATTATCGGTATCGTACCGTTCCACTATTACAAATAAAAACCTTTCTTCTAAAGTTTATACACAAACTCTAGGCTAAATAAAAGCATTCATCATCTAGTAGATGAATTATAAGCATGTGAAATGAGTTACCAACTAAAGAAAAAGATTGCTCGAAGAAGAAGATGAAGAGGCTTCCACCGTACCGGTTTCAACGAACCGATGATATGGATACTCTCTACAAGACCGGAGCATTCCGATCACTTGTCTCTCCTCTCTATCACTCTCTCCTTCCTTTTTCTCTCTTTTTCTTATTGGCCAAAACCCTAGCTTTTGGTCTCCTTCAAAAACACACAACACACACGCACATAACAGGGGAAAAAAAAAGAGTCCCCTGACCCTTTTCAATGTGTAAAAGCCACATTACAAAATAACCCCTCTAATATTTATTATTACAAAACTTATATTAAAAGGCCCAAATAGATAACCTTCTCAATTACCGCAAGGGGGCAAATTGGGGGTAGTTTTGGGTCATTCTATGTGGACTCTTCTCATAAATATAAATTAAGGATTAAACATAATGGGAAAATCCATTTTGGTAGCATTTTGTATCTCAATAATAAGCGGAAGCATGCTTCACCGGTAAATGGATCACCACTAACGGGCATGAGAAAACCTTATATTTGCTGGTAAGAGCAATATATTTTTCTCATAAGCATTATTTAATTTACTTACAAGCAAAACATGATATGATGGTGCGCAAAAATACTCTTTTTGGACTACAGTATGCATAAACCTTACCAAGATACTCAATTAAGCTGCAAATGTAATTAGCAGTTATTTCCAAAATGTAAACCATACTAAGAATTTCATGACTAAACCCATTGATGAGAGATACAAATTTGACATACCAAGGAGTTGCCTGCTTGTGCTTTCACTTGAATCATTGAAACATCAAATGCACTTAAGCCCTTCCTATTACGTACAGGAGCAGTAATCGACACACCACCCATAAAATTGTTAATCATCATCATAAGAGATATGTACCCCTTGCCCGCTGCGATATGTAGTGGTGTGTTTCCTTCGGCATCACCTGTGTTCATCATCCTTTGTAGAATTTTGTTCTGAAAAGGATTAGTAATAATATTATGTGTATCAAATAGAGAGGCAAATATATTCAACTTGTTTTCTTCAGCAGCAACGTGCAAAAAGCTCCTTTCACGGTGATCCACCAACTCGAAAAAATCAAGACATGTTTGCATGAAAAGAAAAACCATTTGGACATGGCCCTTGCGAGCAGCCATATGGACTGGAAATAATCCATCTGAATCTTGTAAATACGCCGGAGAAACATCTATGGCTAACATTACTTTTACCGCATGAACATTATTGGCAGATGCTGCAATGTGAATAGGAGAGCTTCCAATGATACCAACTGATGTTGGCATCTCTTTCTCTTTTTGAGCAATTTCTGCCATTTGAAGTGAAAGATCATGGGTTATTTTCAATATGAGAAGTTCTTTAGCACATATGGATAAAATTTGAGCAACAGAACAAAGTCACAAAAATCTGGCCTTACTAGCACTTTTCAAAGTAGTATGTAATGCAGTAACTTGGTTTACTGGAGAGCAGCATATTTTTGAAAGGATTTTTTGATTGTTCAAATGACAGATCATATGCTCAGACACATCATCATAATATCCTTTAGCCATAGCCACATCTAGTGAAGATTTGCCATGGTTGTCAACTTGGTATACCCATTCCGGGTCGCCTTCCAACATTTTATTGAGGATGAATTCATGGATGGGGTAAGAATGTCTAGCAACCCCGTGTAAGGCCGTTTCTCCATGATTGTTCCTGTCTTGAAGCACCTCCTTCAATATAAGCCCTCCTTCACTACGTGCAAATTCAATGAGGGCGGAGATTGCGTCATCGCCATCGTCTGCAACACCCTTTGCAGCACAGTGAAGGGGTGTCTCAAACATCTTGTTTCGAGCTCTCAATAAGGACCCATCTTTCTTTAATACCTTAGATGCAAGCTCACCATGGCCATTGTAACAGAGTACATGAAGAACAGTGTTGCCCATAAATGTAGCACTTTGGAGGTACTTGTTGAGCTCATCATTTCCTGAGGACTCAATTGTCATGGAGGTATGGCCACCATCTTCTTCCAATCTCAACATTTCTGTTAAGACTTGCTCGCTGCCTTTGATCGCTGCTTTTAGCAATTCGGGGGGCATGAGTGGGCATCGACGAGTTGTTTCAACTTCAGCCATTAATTTCTCTAGAAAAAGTAAAGATTATTTGGGTTGCTAATTTGGGGATAATTGATTCGGAGTGAGGACTACTCTGATGGATGTTCAATTTTAGGAATTAGACTTGGAGGAAGTTACAAGATAAGATTGGGTCAAGTCGTCGCTCGGGTGATTCTCAGTTCACATCTACATCGTTTTAGGAATTAGACTTGGAGGAAACGGAACATACCAAAAAAGGTTACTATCACAGGGAGGTCCTGACCAATCATTTCAAAATCGCGCTTACTATCTCCAATCTTATTTACTAGGCTAACTACAAAATTTAAAACTTTTGGTGTTTTATCCAGCATACCCGAGGCAATAGTTAAGAGAAGGATAAATATGCTGATCCCCTTATTAGCCGGAGCTAGCACCAAATACAAGCCTAATCCGAATGATAAGACCATACTTCTGGCTCCTCCGGAGAAAAGATACATAGCAGTACATGCACATGCAAGTCAGAAGGATCTCTTACAAGATTGGTTAGGAGTAACTTATTGAAGAAAGGTTAGATGCAAGCTTTCTTCGTATAAAATAATGAGTCCTTCTATTTAACCCCCATAATTCCTCTTCAGTGTGACCGTGACGTCATCACGCATCATCCGAGCAAGTGATAATGAGGCCAAAACCGGATAGTGGTTTTATTTTATATTTTTCTATTTTTTTGGATAATATGTATGCATTGCATCTTGAAATTCTGATGGAAAATAGATTTTTAGATATGATAAATGTCAGGTAATTGTTACTTACTTTATGCCAGCAGTCAGATGTTAAATCACAGTTGAAAAAATGTCTAATCACCACTAAATCCTATTTTTAGATGGGAAAAAATTTAAATAGTTTGAATTTGAAATTAATTTTTTTTAAACCGTGAATTTTTTTTGGGGGAAATCATGAACAGTAATTTCCCCTATAAAAATAGGACACCCTCAGAGCTTCATGTACTATTTTCATAGCTTTTCCCAGTTCACTGATTACCACTTAAAATTCTGCTTACCACCAGGCAAATAAAATCGTAGCCTCCAAGAATTTGTTAGATATGCGGACTAGTCAGGTTTGCATGAGATATTTAATTGGGAAATTTATAAAAAAATTCATATCTTTTCGGAATATTACAAATAACCCCCTGTATTTTTGTTTATTACCAATAACCCCCTGTCAGAAATATTTTTTTTACAAATACCCCCCTCCATCCATTTTTTCATCCATTTAAAGTTTAATTTTTTTAAAATGACCAAAATACCCTCACCTAAAAGAAATTAAATAAAAACAAAATAAATATAAAATAAATATAAAATAAATAAAAATATAACAAAATAATTATTTAAAAAATAAAATTAATTAAATAGAAATAAAATTAATTAAAATAAATAAAATTTAAAGAATAAAAATAAATAGAAAAAGTTTAAAAACAAAAAAATTAAATAAAAAAATTATTAAAAAAGTATTCAATAAAAATTAATTAAAATAATAAATTAAACAAAATAAAATAATTAAAAAGTTAGAAATAATTAAATAAAAATACAAATAATTAAATAGAAACTAAAAAACTAAAAAAATTAATAAAATTTAATAATAATTATTATTATTGACACATGAAACCCTCATTATCAGTGATGGAACTTTATAGAAACCGGGGGTGCATGCGGCATGCCCCCTCCCCCCCCCCCCCCCCCAAAAAAAAGATTTTGACAGAACCATATATATCAATAGTGCAAAATTTTGGGGTGGGGGGCATGCCGCATGCACCCCCGGTTTCTATAAAATTTCACCACTGATAATGAGGATTTTATGTGTCAATAATAATAATAATTATTTATTATTTAATATTATTTAATTTTTTTTATTTTCTACTTTCTATTTAATTATTTGTATTTTTATTATATTATTTCTAGATTTTAATTATTTTATTTTGTTTAATTTATTATTTTAATTAATTTTTATTGAATACTTTTTTATTTTTATTTTTATTTAATTATTTTTGTTTTTAAACTTTTTCTATTTATTTTTATTCTTTAAATTTTATTTACTTTAATTAATTTTATTTCTATTTAATTAATTTTATTTTTTAAATAATTATTTTGTTATATTTTTATTTATTTTATATTTTTATTTATTTTATTTTTATTTTTTTCTTTTATGTGAGGGTATTTTGGTCATTTTTAAAAAACTAAACTTTAAATGGATGGAAAAATGGATGGAGGGGGGTATTTGTAAAGAAAACATTTCTGACAGGGGGTTATTTGTAATATTCAGAAAAGATAGAATTTTTTTTGTAAATTTCCCTATTTAATTACGTCATGTTAACAGTTGATTGAAGTCTAATTGTGTTTCTTTTCAAGAAGGTAGTTGTTCCACATTCAGCAAAAGCAATGATCGATAGGGTGTAGGTTAACTTCAAGTCTTGGAAAGTTTCGTTTAAATCCATGTTGTTCCTGCTGTAGAACAAGGTTTTTGTTCTAAAATTCAGTTTACATTAATTTCTTGTTATTTTAGTCACCAGTAGTAATTAGTAATTTTATAATAAATTTTAAGAAAATATTTATTATGGTGGAGAGAACTAGGTGATTATTAGGTTAGTTTATGTGTAGATAGCATTTGGAACGTGCATTTTCCACCGGTGAGTAAATGCATGGAGTTTTAAAAATTTGTTATCTTCAATATGGTTCAAGTATATTTACCTGTAGTGAATATTTGTCACTTAATGATGGTAATTAGTTAAGTTTTTTTAATTTCTTCGAAAAAACCCTTTTAACTTAGCCTGTGAGAGTAAGTTGATAAATATGTGGAGTTTAAAAATAGAAATTGCTGAAAAACATCAATTGTAACACTATGACAGTTTCTCATAGATTATGGTTAACATCAAGTGTTAATATGGTAAATAATATGATGATAAATTGTGTTAGCAGATATGGATCAAGATTTTTGGGTTGCCTGAGCATCACTACACCTGCTTGGGTTGCTATGATTTGGCGTCTCTAAAAAAATTATTTAGTATGTAAGGTATTTTGTGTCCATCTTTTCTTATGTGATGTTTTAGGATGGATGGTATCTGGTGTTGTTTTTTGTATCTGATGGTGGACTTTGTATCTGGTGTTGGGTTTTTAGTTTACTGGTGGTAAGGGGTTGAGGGTGTTGAAAGATTTGGAATGTTAAGGTGGTAATTACTTGTATGTGGAATGTTTTAAGTAGTAAGAATACTGGAATTTTAATGGATGTAAATTGATTTTTGTGATAATGGATTTTAAATGTAATGGTGATAATTAGTTTGTTTGAATTATGTGTTCAACATTTAAAATGTATGTATGTACTGCAAGAATGAATACGATAATTAAAGATGGGACCCAGCATGTGGGATTAAATAAGTGCGCTACTGATTACCATTATAAACTGCAAGATATATTCTTGGGAAATTCTTCAAAAACCCCCTGACTTTTCTCAATATTATCAAAAACCCCATATCTTTTTTTATTCTTCAAAAAGCCCCTATAATTTGACTTGAATTTTTTTATAACCCCCTATGGGGTTAAACTCTCACATTTTCCATCTAATAAATTTTTTTTGGACCAAAATACCCTCTTTAAAATTCTTTTTTTTTTCAAAACCAGAATAATAAATAAAAATTATATATTTACATTTAATATAAATAAATGAGTACTAAAATAAAAATAAAATCATAATAAATAATAATCAAGAAAATAATATGTAAAATAAATTGTTTTTGTTTTAATTTAAAAATAGAATTGAATTTACTTATAAAATAAGAGAAAAACATTTTAAGTAATATAATAATAAAATAAAATAATGAATCCTGAAATAATATCATAAAATATAATCAAAATAATATTATGAAATATTATGTAGAAAAATATTTCATATTTTATTTTCAACATAAATATGAAAATAATTTAAGCGGGGGCATTTTGGTAAAAAGAAAAAATATTGGATGGAAAATGTGAGAGTTAACCCCATAGGGGGTTATAAAAAAATTCAAGTCAAATTATAGGGGCTTTTTGAAGAATAAAAAAAGATGGGGGGTTTTTGATAATATTGAGAAAAGTTAGGGTGTTTTTGAAGAATTTCCCTATATTCTTTTATACCGTGTGACAATACAAAAACTACAATGGAAATTATATTCACTACAAAAAGGATTTTAATGGAAAAAATATGGATACATGTGTGCATCAGTAAGATGATATACATAACCAAAATTGCAAATATGAAACTTATGGGTTAAAGTTGATTTGATCACAAAAATTAAAACATAATATGTGTTACTGTGCAAATAATGATGATGTAGTATTTGTAACATTTAATTTGAGTAGACTATTGAGTGTGACCCATCAATATATGAAATGATTACAACTTATATAAAATATAAATCTATTTAGAAAATCGTAAACCACTAAAAAACTGATTATCAATAGCAAGCAAATATTAAAATTAGATACAAAAGTAGTACTGACGTACGCGTCACGGTTATAACTTTTAGGCATCTGAGGGGTTAAGTATAATTTGATCCAACGGCCAAGATAAAATTGACAATAGGTCTCTTGAGAATGCTCAAAGATAGATGAAAAATAAGGTATAAGATATAAGCCAGCGATCATATCATTTTTGTACATCTTCTTTTATATAGTCTATATTCACATATTATAGCAAGAAAAAAAATTGGAACCATAACAACATGGAACTCAAAATAAAGAGAAAATTTCAACACTAACAATTTTAATATTAGAAATAAAATATTTCATTAAGAATTATAATTTTTTTAAAGAAGAAAAGAAAAATTATTCATTTTTTAATGAGTGGACTATTCATTAACTATTGTATTAATAATTGAATATAACTTTGCATCATGATTCTTTGAAACCATCTGATAAAGATCTTATGGTCACAAATAAACTCAGAACAGTTCTCACTAAATCGGGTATGGAATACAAAACACCAATTCAACTAATCATATACTTATGTTTTAATAACCATATAAATGTTGCCATAAAATATCAATAAATTTGAGAAAATAAATGACTAAGATTCGACAAAAAAATTGATCGAACGGTCAAGATAAAAGTGATGATGTGGCATTTTGATGAGACTCAAAAGTAGATGAAAAATAAGGGTTGGGGTTAATTCCAATACAAAATATAGATATTCCAAACAATAATTACATTTCATAGAAATATGAAAACTGTCACCAATTAAAATAAATAAATACGAATTTTCGAAATCTTCCTAAAAAATATATACTAAATCTCTCTATATTAGAATATTTCAAAAAATATATATATATTCATATTCTATGTTTCATTTTCACATTTATAGTGGTATTCAACTGCAGTTTACCATGTCTCGGATGTCGACTCTTATCATAATTCTCATAAATAATAATTACATAGAAATGACGGTACCATGACCGTATTTAATTACAACAAATTATACATCATATATTACAACCAAGTTACACAAACCACAAATTACAACCACATTACAAACATCACATCACATCACATATTACAACCAAATCACAATCATTCATTCACATCACAGAATCAAATGGCCATGCAGTCACGACGTTATTATTAAATGAATGATACGTGATCATAACCTATACATCAATTATGTATTTAGTTCCTTTGTTAAATGATATTTATATTGATCATTAGGCATGATTTTATGTCATCCTTATTATGATCAATTTTCTTTCCTGAATTATAATTAAACTGAATAAATTAAAAGATATTAACAACACATGCTAAATCTTTCGTACACGGCTGTGTATTTTCCTTCAGTCTCTATTTATCAGGGGGCCCTGAGATATCTCTCTCGAATCCGAGAGTAACAAATTCTATCTTGATCATTCACATTCCAACTCATGGTTTACTAAATACCCAATCATAGTTTTTATAATTATCCGGTTAAAGACAATGTTTGACTATGACAAAGTATGAAGATATAAATACAAGAATCTATGATGACCTCAAGTCAAAGCATAATTAGATGATGAGAAAATGCTAATGACATATGCCATGTATATTCTCATAGTGGGTCTATCCAATATATGTTCACCAACATATATTTATATTAATGAATTGATATCCAATATTTATGATCAGTAAAACGTGATCATCATCCAAATAACATACTAGTAACTATATATATGATTTGAGATTTTCAAATATGTTTGTTTTACAAACATCTCATATATGACTGGGGATAATTTAGAATTGTATTCACTTTGTTGTACGGTTTTATTATCAGAATCACATATTCTAATGATGTATAACGGACATACATATTCATAATTAATTAATAAACTAACAAACTTTATGCACAATTATTATATGAAAACGTTTATAAGATAAAATATTTAATACAAAAATATAATGTCTAATACATAATTCATTTCCCACACGGCAAAACAGTTTAAACTAGAACATTATTACTTTCAAGATAGATGTAAAACTTAAAATCTACTCCATTTCAATAAAAAAATGATAAATTGGTACCAAACAAATAAATCATATAAATAGGACATAAGTTATAGTATTGTGATAGAGAGAATGAAATCTATCTATTTTATGGAAACAATAAGAAGTGGGGGAGAGAAGAGAATGAATAAAGTCTAGGAGAGACGTCTCAAAAAAAAAATGCTCTGTTTGTTACCATGAAAAATAGAAAGAGTAGAGCTGCGGGGACTCAGAGTTGAGTGGGCTGATGGTGGGGCCCATGTTTGAAGATTAATTTCTTTGGTTCTGTTTTCTTCCTGTTAACTCTCGTTTTGAAGTGTAGGTCCCACAAAAATGATACATGATGAACGGCTCGGATTTGTTGGCTGCAAACAGGCAAATACTGAAGGCCACAGAAGATTCAGACTCATGTATTTGTCGCTCTCACCCATCCCTCTTGATGTGGTCAGCCATACATAGCGAAACCGTTCTGGTTTTAGTAGCTAGTGGTGTCTGATTTTTTTATTGTTTCACTGTATCACATATTCCCGCACTGTTATTGAAGCAGGAATAATCATGAAAACTCTGTTGAGTGTGACAGGCAAAGGACTGTACTAGTGAGTAAGAATGTCATTGTGGGCATGTTTGATTTGGTGTATTTTAAGAGTGATGGATATCTCAAATACAGGATATGATAAATACATCATTTTGATGATTCATGTGTTGTGTTTGATTTGGTGCATTATGAATCATGTACCAAAATTTGATGTTTAATTTAGAAGCAAACCTTCCATGATAATATTCGAAGTTTGATTTTTGATGTACATATGGAATTTCTATTTTGATTTTAATTAATGATTATGGATTATCTACATAAATTTGCATACCAAATATTATTATAAGTGTTATGAATATAATTAATGTGGATGTCCATTACTTGGCCCCTAAGCAAAGATAAATTAGAAAATGCTTATAAGAATGGAAGGAGTCATGGCAGGATATTTATTACTGTATATTCTATTGTATTTAGGTTAGATTATTTCCTTTATTGTAATTCTAAATCAGGCAAGAGATTTCTTGGCCAGCACTCACCCTCTACTATATAAATAGGGCAGTGGCTATTGTATTCTTAATCCACAATTCAATGAAATTCTCTCCTTCCAATTCTCTCTTTTATTATTCTTTTGTTCTTTATTTTATAACACGTTATCAGCACGACTCTACAATAAGCATTTGAAGTTCTAAATAACAAAACTGAAACTCTGCTTCAGAAGGTACAATTTCAAATTATTAATATTTCATTATATTATTTATTTTGGATTTCTTTTATTCGATTTTTTTTTCTTTTCTTGAAATTCGTTATTTTACGAGCTTTTTTTAACATATCTCTGCACCAGAAGTTGCAGATTCTCTTTATAGATCAATGCACCAGAAGTTGCTTGTTTAATTATTTTTATTTTGCAACCAGAAGTTGCGTGTTTATTTTTATTCACGCACCAGAAGTTGCTCGTTTAAGTTATTTTGTATGCACCAAGAGTTTCTTGTTTAATTATTTTTGCAACCAGAAGTTGCATGTTTATTTTTATTTACGCACCAGAAGTTGCTTGTTTAATTTTATTTACGCAACCAGAAGTTGCATGTTTATTTTTATTTATGCACCAGAAGTTGTAAGTATATTTATACACCAGAAGTTGTAAGTATATTTATACACCAGAAGTTGTAAGTATATTTATGCACCAGAAGTTGCAAGTAAATTTATTTTTATTCTATGTACATTTATTTTATGCACATTTATTTTTATGTACATTTATTTTACGCACATTTATTTTTATGCAAATTTATTTTTATTTATGCACCTGTAGTTGCAATAATTTTTTTCCTTTGCACACAAGCTGTAAAATTTATTGTATGCACCATAAGTTGCAAAATATAGCACCAGTAGTTGCAAGAATATAAATCAGAAATATTGTCTAAATCTCGAAGATCAACTCTCAAATAATAATTTGAAAAAAAAAAAATGAAGAATATATATTAAATAATGATACTCCTTACCTTTTATCTTGCTCTTGAAGCAGCAACAAGATGAAGAGAGTTGTAAGATATATTGAAAATCAATATCATATCTTATTGTGAAAAATCAAACTAATGAGTTGTAAAAGAAGAAATTATGAAACTTGTCTAAATAATTGCATTCAATTCCCAGAAGTGAATGTTGCAAAATAATGACATAAAGGAGACCAATGCCAGAAGTCATTACAAGAAAATCACATAAGACAATGAGAAGATACAACAAGATATTATTTGTAATTGATTCCAAAATATGTATTTTTGATGTTGTATAAAAGAGCATTGGTTAAGTACCTGTTGTACACCAAAATATTTTGTCGAATTCTATAAAGTCTTTTTAAAAGAAAAAAAAATTATGGTTAATTATGATTATAATTGAAAACCATTTCAATAAGCTCTTAAATATTACATAAGACTTTTAGGCGGACTTCCTTGACCATATATTTATTCAATTTATTTTATTTATTTGTGGAATCCAAAATGTCTGTCATATGTCCAGCAGACATTGAACAACTAAAATAATAATTAGAAATTGAAAGACAGGTATTAATATAATACCATGTATTGTAAATGTAATTTAAGACTCCAGAAGAGTTACCATTTTGTTGCCTGTATATAATAGATAATGCTTTAAAATTGTAAATTACTGTTTCTTGTATATAAGCAAAATAATGAATTTTCATTAAAATGAAAAATCACGAATTCCGTGCAATTGGTTCCGCATCATTCCCAGAAGTGAATACATATACAAGTCGTGATTATTAATATGGATGCTGACGTGTAAGAGGTCAAGGTCGAAATTATAATTGTGACTGTGATGATTATATTAAGAAAAACACACAAGAAAGCGGAAAGAACACACAAAATGGTCTAAAAATTTATGTGGTAGTAAAGGACATTTGATATGTCTCTATGTATGCCCTAGAATCTTGTGAAGGTTTATTAAGCCGTCTTAAAAGCAAAGAGAAATATTCATTAGAACAACATGCAGCTTTTCTATTGATTTGTATTATGAAGGACTAATACAATTAAGTCAGATTTATTAGTAAACCAGAAGTTTATTGACTTAAAACTTATTTATGCTTCTGCATATCAGATTTCGTCCAGTCGAAAAGTAATTTTATAATTTGACATGAACTTCAAGTTCACTAATTAGAAAATCAATTTTATCATTAAACATGAACCAGAAGTTCAATAATTTGAAAAGTAATTTTATGATATGACGTGAACCAGAAGTTCACTAGTTCGAAGAGAAATTTCATGATTTGGCATGAAACAAAAGTTAACAAATCTCGGAGCAATGATGATGCAAATAATCACATAGAATTCAAATATGCATCAATTAAAGAACCAGAAGTTTTATCAAATGAATTTTCATGTGCTGCATGTTATCAAAGGAGAATTAATTGTTAGACATCACAAATCAGGGTTGGGAATAAATCACCCAATTTCCTTGAGCGTATTAATCGAAATATATGTGGCCCTATTACTCTTTCATGTGGACCATATAGATATTTTATGGTATTAATAGATGCATCTATTAGATGGTCACATGTACATTTATTTAATCTCGAAATATTGTATTTGCGAGATTGCTTGCTCGAATATTCTAATTAAGATAATAATTTCTGGATCGTACAACTAAGAAAAATCGTCTTGATGATGATCAGTTGGCTACATCCCAAGTAATAATTGACTATTATACGTTGATTTAGATTATAGTTGAGCATTGGCCCACAAACGCACTTAGAATGATCTAACATCATATCTTGTTATGCGATTATAATTAATCGTTGGCCCCTAATAATGAAATGAAAGCTCGTCTTTTGATTGAGGCCATGAAATGATATATGCTACAGCACTAATTACAGTAAAGCCAACATTTTATAATAACTACTCCCCATTATAATTTGTGACCAGCCTGCAGCTGAGTAAATACTATTTAAAATCTTTTGGATGTGTAATATTTGTTCCGGTAGCTCCACCGCAACGCACAAAAATGGGTCACAAATAAAAGTCGGGCGTATATGTTATGTTAAATTGCCCTGCATAATTTGATATCTTGAACGTCATTACATGAATTTATTCACTACATAATTTATTGATTATAAATTTGATGTGATGAATTTTCGATCATTATCTAATTTTGATACTTAATCTTATATATATGAACTATAAGTTAAAATATAACTCATTTGTAAAACAGAGCAAATCTATTATCAGACATATATATTCTTTCATAAAAGTAATATGACACACCTGAAGTGTATTAGATGTTTGTAGACAAAATTATTCACTACATCTTAATTCGGATGAATATCCCCGGGGGATCATCCAAAAACACACCTGAAGTATGTTAGATGTTTGTAGACAAAATTTCAGAAGAAAGAATTAAATGAATACCAAAGTGATTGTTGTGAAACAAATCAAATATTCATAAATATGTTCAAGATATAATAGACAATGAAAGTCCTGAAGAACTTGATTAATAATTAATGATAACATTAGGGGGAGAGAAACAAGAGCTGGAAAACATAAGTTATAACTTATATGGAATGCATCATTAATATCTTTCACTTAGATCCTCTAACAAGTTAATATGAACTAGAAGTTCATAAATTTATTAATGTGAAACAACATGTAATTATATTATTTATATTGATGCAAAAATGATATTCCAGCATTTAGTGCTCATTGAGATACCCTTGGATAATTCTATGTTTGAGATATGCCAGGAGCATGGTC
Source organism: Juncus effusus (assembly GCA_027726005.1). NCBI lineage: Eukaryota > Viridiplantae > Streptophyta > Magnoliopsida > Poales > Juncaceae > Juncus > Juncus effusus. Next base: position 8,283,801 of record CM050897.1, on the reverse strand, counting down.
GACCGATCGGTTCCAATGATAAAGATCCAAGGAAGAATAAAAGAGCATGATAAGAAAGTTGGCTTAAAGTTATCAATACTTCAAAAGAAATAAATTCTTCTGAAAAGAATATTGATGATAAAAGAGCAGAAGACAATGACGAGCAAATTACCCCAGAAGAGGTTTAGGTACCTAACAATATTGAAAATAATGAGATCTCAATAAATTATGTCTCTACTAGAATAAATATGGAACCGAAATAAAATTGTGATTAATCAAAATTTAGTTATGCAATTGCAATTGATTTATAAATGAAAATGAGGATCTAGAATTAAAATTATTTGTATAATGTCGACGGATAAAGTATTGGCCAAATCGAAAGATGTGATTAAAGCATCATTATTTTCACTAGTGAAATATAAAATTGTGGACATGTAGTCCAAACACTTGGCGTTGTATAACGGTAACTATAAGCGGGTATAACTTATAAGAGGGTGTTTTAAGAATATGTAATGAAAAATTAAATTGTGATATGCAATTATATTTCTAATTTTGTCGTCCCTGGAGGACTCGTTAACTTAGTAGCAAATTATTCATATCTCATTTGATTGCAATATATTAATGAAAATCCCTGAAGGATTTAGAATGCCTGAAGCATTTCAAACTCTCGAGAGATCTAATCTATTAAATTACAAAGATCTTTGTACTAATTAATGCAATATTGAGATATGTGATAAAATCGCTATAACAAATGTTTGTTGAATGAATGTTATGTAATTGATCAAAATTACGTTTAGGAAACTATATATTTACCTTTTGAATGTTGATATATATATTAATGATTTAAAATTTTATGGTACTCTCGAAGAGCTCCAAAAGCTACCATATTATTCAAAAGAATATAAGATTAAATTCTTTAAGGCATAAAATATTATCTTGAATCATAAATTGAATATTATTTCCCGGAAGGAGTTATTGTTTCACAATCCATCTATTACAATGATATAATGTGGAGAAATCGCTTCCATTAAGATCATCAAGATAACTTGTTTGATGTATTGACAATTGAAGTAAAGGATGCTGAGTTATTTTCATGCATGAGCATGATGATTGTGAAACGAATATTTAACGAATCTCCTCAAATAATGATCCAGCAGATCTCTTCTTAAGCATATATTACAGAGATTGAACTTTGTCATCTCACATATAGTTGCATATATGAGGGGGAGAAATAATATGCACTGTACTCTTTTTTCCTTGTCTATGGTTTTTGTCCCAATGGGTTTTCCTAGCAAGGTTTTTAACGAGGCAGCTTTTGTGCGTAATATATAGAATGATGATGCACTCTTTTTCCTTCACTAGGATTTTTGCCCATAGGGTTTTACCTAGTAAGGTTTTAACGAGGCATATTTAATATATGAAATAATGAGAAATAATGATAATACGCGATGCACTCTTTTTTCCTTAACCAAGGTTTTGTCCTACTAGGTTTTCCTTATAAGTTTTTTAATGAGGCAACTTCTAATGCGTATGAAAGATAAAATATGGACATCCAAGGGGGAGTGTTATGAATATAATTAATGTGGATGTCCATTACTTGGCCCCTAAGCAAAGATAAATTAGAAAATGCTTATAAGAATGGAAGGAGTCATGGCAGGATATTTATTACTGTATATTCTATTGTATTTAGGTTAGATTATTTCCTTTATTGTAATTCTAAATCAGGCAAGAGATTTCTTGGCCAACACTCACTCTCTACTATATAAAGAGGGCAGTGGCTATTGTATTCTTAATCCACAATTCAATGAAATTCTCTCCTTCCAATTCTCTCTTTTATTATTCTTTTGTTCTTTATTTTATAACAATAAGATAAATGTCCAAAAGTAAATAAAAGCATCATAAAGTGCAGTACATAATGTCAATTCAAGGTTGAAATAAAACCTACAAAATACAACCATTTAAACTATATACTAACCACAAAATATTGCCCAATATATTCAAAATGCAACCCTAAACTATACCCCAAAATATTATCACCCAAGAAGAACATAATATTGCCACTAAAAAAATGCATCACCTCCCGTACCATTTGTACCATCCGTATCACCTATACCGCTAGCACCACTATGACCACCGATACCACCAATACCGCCCATACCACCAGTACTGTCAATACCGCCCATACCAACAACCGTACCGCCCATATACCCGTACCACCCGTACCGCCTGTACCACCTATACCGCCCATACCAACACCCGTACCACCCATACCACCTATACCGGCCGTATCACCAATACCAAGCATGAATTCATCCATCCATTCTTCTTTCTCACTAGTATCAGACGCAACGAAACACGCACCGTCAACTTCATTTTGTACCAAGTGGCGATGTGCAAGACGCAATGCAAAAGGTAGATATTTGTTCGATATGGTCGCAATAGGTACTTTAATTTCTTTCGCAAAAGCAACGGTTCTATTGGTATTTAAATCTTGTAAAGTCTCCTTCCTTTCTGTGAAATATTTCTCCAAGCCATCATCATCATTGAGTTTTCTTTTCCTTGATCCTCCATCATGCGGAGTAGGCGTGACCGATTGTGCACGAGGAATTGAGGATTCAATACTGGGGGGTATAACTTGTATAGGAGGAGAAGACGGATCAACCTCATCTCCAACGGGATGAATAGGAGGAGAAGACGGATCATGAGTTCTCGCCCGTGAAGTATCAAGAGGCCTATTTATTGATTTTTTGGATATGCCTTAAGCCAACTCATTACCGTAAATCTTTCCATCTCCATGTAAAGCTTGATTGACTTGTTTATGAATTTCTCCTCACTTGGATGTTTCTAAGAAAACATTAAAGAGAAAAGAAAACATTAATCTTTCTTTTTTAGTATGGATAGAACATAAAGATGATTAAAAAGATAATAACCTCAATGTAAGTGGTGTACACATCATGATCCATCACTATCGTGTTTGTATCGTGGTCGTAACCATTTCCGCTCAACAATTTGAGCTTTTGGATGGTTTTCCAATTCCTTCTAATAGTCCTAAGATGATTGCTGACATTAGTCTCCGAGTAACTGTTTTTCGTTGACATGTCGCGCGGCAGCCGCAATTGTAGAATTTTTGAAACCTTTCTCTGGCTTGTTGCCATTTAGAGCTTGATCGACCAAAAACTTCAATAAACACTCACTTGTCGAAGGGGTCCAATTTGTATTTTTGCCTTGCTTTGACTTCACTTTCTCATTCATCTATTTAAAATATAATTACTAATTAGAAGTATACTACATTTAAAAAACAGAGAAAAGGTAGAAAATGCTGATTCTCTCCAGCATAAAAAGATTTTTATGCTAACAGAGAAATAAGTATGCTAACCTTAACCTTAGTAAAGACAAATATGAGCACACAGAGAAAGAAAAATACAGATTCCAAATGGATAATTCTTCTAACACTTAATTTAAGCTAAGTTTGTGAAACAGGCCCAATGTTTGACTTGGTGAATTATGAAGATATGATACGGATCAACTCAGTTATGGTCCTTGATAAAATACACTAATTCCTACTTAGAAATTCAATCTCACTTAATTAGCCAAATCACTTCACTTGGTCATCACGTCAAACAATTGGTATGCATGAGACTTTCTTGAAAAAAATTTGAGAGAAAATATATTTTCTAGAGAGAATAGAGAGAAAAGCAAAACTTGGTAGATGAGAATGATCGATCAAAAGAGAAAACAAGTTGCAAGATCAAAAAAAGACTCTTAATTTCTTGAGAAAACAAGCCAATATACCAAAGGGGATCTTAGAGTCACTTGAGAAAGAAGAGACATACCTCAGTACGTGAAATGAGAAACAATTTGTTTGGTATGATTTTAGCTAGAATCTTATGAGCGAAGGAGGCTTGGGCGGAAAAATAGATGGCAGGAAGAAAAAAAAATGGCGCCTAAAAATGATAAGATTCGCGCCCAAAATGGTACTGCATTTGTTGCTTAGATTGTTATCCCGTATTTTATGTTGTATTACAAAATAGAGCATAGTGACCTCTGAATGCTGGATTTTACTCAAATCAAACAAAGAATTTTAGCATGAATACTGCATTTAGGCTTACCATCCCTCAAAATACATCAAATCAAACATGCCCTATGTCTAATCCGCATTAATTGGGAGGATGGTGAAAAATGATTAACTTTCAAATTTCGAAATAATTTCTGGGCGGGATTTTTAGGGTGGAAATCTTGAACTGAAGTCTATATATACAAACCATCTCCATTTTTTTGTCACAATTTCTCTGGCTCATATTTCCGGAATTCTGCAATTAGTGGTAAGCAGTGACTGCTAAATTTCAAAGAAGCGACAATGGCTTCCGGATCAAGAGCTATCGGGTTTACATTTGATCCCTTCATTGTTCAAAATTACATCCTTCTGTATATAGTTGCAATTCTGGCATTAAACATTTATCACTTTTTTTGTGGGTTTCACACTTGTTTATTAAGTTCCTATTTACCTCTAAACTTAATAGGCCTGTAGCTAGGGTGTTTGCGAGTCTGAACAGTGAAACGAGGGAAATGGAGAGGCAATACGAGGGGAGTGCTTACTTCCAAATGGAGGAACTGATTCCACTGATTTTCAACATTCGGACATCATAACGCACGTTTGGGATTTATAGTGGTAATTTATATGTGGGTGGATTTGCGTGTCGGAATCAGTAGACGACATAGCTGGTGTAATGTAGATTTATTATTGTGAGAAATATACGAATTAATTATTGTGAAAATAATGATGGAATTTTAATCAATATGTCAGTATTAGATATTTTTTATTATGACTTATATAAATCTTATTTGATTCAGAGATAATTTCTAACAAAAATATGAATTATTCATTGTTTATTCTGTTATAAGTTGTTTGTTGAGATAATTTATATAGACTTTTTATGATTATTAATTCATAAGATAAATTTAATGTGTTAATTATTAAACAATAAAAATGATAAAAATCGCTGCGGAACGCGAAAATTCTCCTAGTCCAACACAACATGGTTGTTGATCTCACACTTAGATGTTAATCTCTCAGCTGAAAATTTTAGAAATCTCACACACACATCAATATAGATCTAATTAATACCAGCATTTTGGGGCACCCAATAACACCCGATTTCAAAAAGGTATGATGAAATTATAAAAATATATATCGGTAAACACAAAAAGTATGATAAAATTACAAAAAAATATATTTTCAAAAAGATATGTTGAAATTACAAAAAAATATATTTTCAATTAGTTCTGCACAAAATATATATGTGTATAGCTAAAACTGTATAGTGGCAAAAAGAAGAAAAAGCTTGCGATTCAAATCTGGGGTGGAGGCAGCCCTAACGGCGCCTCCACCCCACCCCTCCCCTCCCCTCCCCTCCCCTCCCTCCGCTCAGCCTCCACACTCCTGTTTCCCTTTCTTTCTTTCCCCATCACCCAAACCCCCCGCCCCCTTTTACTTATTTCCTAAAAGGATTTTCAGATCCGAACCGACGGTGTGTGCAAATGAACAATTGAGTGTTTTGCTAATTCTGTGTTGTTATATATGACTCTAAATCTTTCAATAATCTATTTCCTTTTTGGTATTGTTGTTTTGGAAATATTTTGGCTATAGAAATAAATATTGAGGGAATATTTAGACAATAGAAGGAGGTGAATTGTTTCCATCCTTGCATTGTATATTAGGTAATTGTACCTTTAATTTAGACAACTTATTTTGGTAATTAGTCATGACTTTCTACTATATAAAGAGGCCTAAAAGTATTGTAATTGTATTCCAAGAGTGAAAGCTTGAAGGAGAAGGAATGAGTTGAAGGGAGAGAGAAATGGATGAAATTGAAATGGATTTTTCCTCTTTAAAGGTGGGAGAAAAGCTACTTTTACCGGCTATTCCGTTCTGGACGGAATAAACAACGTTTTCAGCCAAATTTGCCAGTGACATTCTGTTCGGAACGGTTTTTTTTTTTTTTTTTGCATTTTACGTATTATGTTTGCACTTAAGTAAATATTTGTAAGTCAGTAAATAATTTTATTTTTAACAAATTTTAAAACTCACAGTGTAGTGTGAGATTGCTTCTAGTTGAAAATAATGAGATGAGTTAGGCCTCGTTTGGTATCATTTCTGTTTTCTATTTTTTAAAGGCAAAAATCAGTTTTTTGCTTTTTGTTTTTATTTTCAAAAAACTGTTTTTTGTTTTTAAAACCGATAATAATTGTTCCTACTTATTATTTTATCAAATGCACATTTATAACATTCGCAGTGCCAATATATTAAGTTTTCAGTGTCAATATACCGTTTATAGTATCAATATAATAATTTCAGCATTAATATACCATTTTAAGTACCGATATATCATTTTCAATATTAATGTACCGTTTATAATGTTGATTTATCATTATTGAGTAGTTAATATGCTGTTTCCAGTAATCATTTTTAGTGTTAGTATACTGTTTTCGATGTAAATATATTGAGTTTTCAGTGTTAATCGACCGTTACAATATAAATATAACATTTTCGGTGTCTGTATACTATTTGTAATGAAAATATATTTCTTTTAGCGTATCAAAATACTGTTTTTAGTATCAATAGAACACTTTCAATGTCAATATATCATTTTTAGTATTAAAAATATCAATATATCATGTTTATTATAAGTAAATATCATTTCTAGTATCAATATACCATTTCAGTGTTAATATAAATATGTCAGTATTAATAATCTTTTTTCGGTATCATTATATTATTTCATTGCAAAAAAATATTTTATGTAATATAATATCATAAATAAATAATGCATCATAAAATAATATCACAAAATACCTTCAAAATATCATAACTTATAGTGTTGAAGTATATTATTTTTCATTTATTTATTCTTTTTTAATTGAATAAAATGGAGTATGAAAAAAACTAAATGATGGGCATTTCGGTCAAGAAAAAGTTTAATGGATGGAAATGTTAAACTTAACTCCCATAGGGGTAAAAAAAATTCAACCCATTTTATTAGGGGACTTTTGAAGAAATCCAAAATTTGATATTTTCAGAAAAGTTAGGGGGGTTTTGTAGAGTTTCCCTTTCTGTATTAATATGGTGGTGGATTAGATGTATTAGTAATAGAATTAGGTCAGTTAATCTAACGCCGTTAGATGAGATTTTTGCAATTTAGGCATAATTCAGTGCCTTTTTTTTCCTTTCAAATTTCCGTGTACTTAACTATTTAGTTATTTAATTCTGGAATATATTTGATATATTATTTAATTTATTTAATCTTATTATTATCTAAGGCTGTTGATGCTGATTCAATATCAAACTTAAGGAGCGAGCTTGGAAACCAACTAGCTGAAAAGAGTCGAAATCTAAACCTAAGGTCATTATATTTTCCTTATCATTATTTTAATTATTCTTAAGATTATTAGGTGTTAGTGAAAAGAAACACATGCATCTCCAAATTTCGGTAAATGCACTCCTCATTGTATTTTAGTCTGCCTAATTCAACATATCATAAATAACATATATATGTAAACTAACAGATACAATGAATTGACTTGCCAAATTCAATACTCTAGGCTAAGTTAATCACTAAAAAAGGCATGAAAAATCTCCCCCAAAAATTGAAATAAATTTATTTAGGTGAACAACTATAAGAGAATGCTATAATTGGAACTAAACCATAGATTTGAAATTCGGAATCGTACAACTCGGATCGGAACTGGTCGAGTTGGATCGGAGAATCGAATTTTGTTTAAAAGTGTTATTTTAATTTTAAAAATTGAAAAAAAATATTAGAAAAATATAAAAACAATAAAAGGACACAACTGAAGCTTAGATCATACATATTTGTGATAACAATTTCTATTTTAGGCAATTTAGAACGTAGATTTGAGGTTGAAAGTTTGAAACCATTTAGAAGTACATCATGACAAAGGAAAAAAAAATATATCGTGCTAATTACTAACTACATGTGAATGAAAAATACGCCAATAAAACGAAAAAACTAGTGCCAAAAACCATGGCATGCTGGTTGCATGTCTCTTATTATTCATTTATTTTATTTCAATAACATGCTGTGGAGTGATTATGTTGTATTCGCTTTGTCATTTTGGTGAGTTCATCTGGCAATTAAAATGCATTGACTGACCGATAAACATCTCTCAGTCGATCCATCCTTCTTTTCTCCTGACTTAACATACACTGGCTCCATGAATTAAACCCTAAACCCTAAAACTTATTCCGGCAGCTTAATCAGCTGACTTTGGCGACTAAAGTGGGATTCCGACCAAATCAGGTCAGAATCGAACCGTGAGCTGGCGATTCGTGAATCGCCGGTTTTAAAACCATGAACGAAACCCTAAAATCTAAGTTGAGGTGCTTATTTAGAATATTGCAAGAACCTCTTTGGACCAAATAAACAAAGTTGGAACCTTTCCAGAGATAACACATTATTTCTGCTGCTTTTAATTATTTAAGATGAACATTCCAAGATAACTGTTTATTCCATTAAGTTACTATTTTGAAAGATTTTATTGTCTGAAATTTTAGGGGAATTGGAGCGGTGGTGTATAAGGTACCGGAGATTAAAACCGATTTGGTTAAAATAAGTCTTAGAAGTCTGGATTCAGAAGATACGACCAGTGTCTCACAGGTTTTTTCTCTCCATAAACTTCATATTTTCCAAAGAATTCCTATAAATAATATTAATTATTTTTTGTTTTGTTTTGAAGGAATATGGTGGTGGTGGTCATCGCAATGCGAGTTCTTTCATGCTAAGTGTTTCTGAATTTGATAAGTGGAAAGTGCAACTTGTAAACTAGTCTGTCTCTCTTAATTTGTTTTGATTTTGCTTTTTAATGGGATATAGGAAAATCCAAGTTTTAGAGTAGAAAATAATTTAGATGGAGATGGGCTAACAAAAGCCCATAAATTGATGGACTGACTTTCTTTCCTCTTTTCATAATTTCATTTGTACCCAATAAAACGTCAAATGATAAATGAACTGGGTCTGTTAACCCAACCTTCCACTTATAATCTCCTCACATGGCACACCATTTGGAATCTTTAGAAAATAAATAAAAATTTCACATGTGACTCTCTTAAGTAGGTCCTTAGTCAGTGTCACATGGCACCGTTTTGATGGGCAACTTGCAACTCACACTAAACCTATAGTCAAGTCAAAATAAACAGTTCTCTCTTCTCCTAAAATCCCAAACAAGAAAGAACAAACCAATCTCAAATCCAATGAAGGCAGCACTAGTTTCTTCCATGGAGGCCACTTTAGTCTCAACTGCTTTCCGTTTCGTATTAGATCTTTCTCTCTCGCTTCTCCGAGAGGAGCTTGGCCTTTTATCAGGCTTTCAAACTGATTTAGAGAACCTGCAAAGTTCCTTCTCAAGGATTCAAAGTGTGCTTCAAGATGCTATGAAACGGAATTTAGAGGACCATGCAGTGCAAGACTGGATCGAGAAGCTCACCAACTTGGCTTGCCATGCGGAGAATGTATTGGACGACTTCAATTATGAAGTCCAAAGGCGAAAATTGGAATATAATAAGTGTCATGTGAGAGAGGTACACGATTTCTTCTCTTGCAATAATCGATTAATATTTCGGGTTGTGATGGCCCATAAAATTAAAGGGATTAAAGGGGAAATGGACTCCTTTGCGGAGGAGGCATCTAAGTTTAATCTTGGACAAGCCGCCTCAGCTGAGAGACAATCTAGAAGCGAGCAAGAACGGATGACTCATTCTTTTGTTATTTCATCGGAAGTTGTTGGAAGAGATGAGGAAAAGGAACGAGTTGTGGCGTTATTGAAAGGTAGAAATGATTATGGAAAAATATCTGTTGTTAGTATTGTTGGTATTGGGGGTGTTGGGAAGACCACTCTTGCTCAATTAATATATAATGATAAAAGAGTAGATGAGCATTTCAAGTTGAGACTTTGGGTTTGCGTCTCAGATGATTTTGTACTGTTGAGACTAATGAAATCTATATTGGAATTGGTGACCAAACAAAAGTGTGAGATTTCTGAGTTGGATAATTTGCAAAGTAGAGTTAGAGAGGTGCTAGCTAGGAAGAGGTTTTTACTTGTACTAGATGATGTATGGAATGAAGAACAAGGTAAATGGGAGGATTTAGAGAGACTTCTGAGGTCAGGGGGGCATGGAAGTAAAATAATGGTAACAACTCGTAGCCAAAAAGTGTCCTTGATAATGGGGTCAATAGTAAATTTGCAGTTACGCCCTTTATCAGATGATCTTTGCTGGGAATTGTTCAGGCGACGTGCCTTTGAGATTGGTTCAGACCCTAGGGAGAATTTGGTAGCGATTGGCAAAGCGATAGTTAAGAAATGTGGGGGTTTGCCTTTAGCTGCCAAGGCTCTAGGTAGTGTAATGCGATTTAAACAAGAGGAGGTTGATTGGAAGTTAGTTTTGGAAAGTGAGACATGGCATATTTTTGATTCGAATCGTGAGGTGATGCCCGCACTGAAATTGAGTTATGACCATTTAGGTGCACAGTCAAAGCATTGTTTTGCGATGTGCTCCTTGTTTCCTAAAGATTATGAGATGGACAAGGAGTTATTGGTTCATCAATGGATGTGTAATGGGTTTGTGCAGAATGAGCGGGTTGGTCTTGAAGTTTTCAATGATTTGGTATGGAGGTCGTTCTTTTTGGAGGTTGAGAAAGATGGAGATGGTCGAGTAGTAACATGCAAGATGCATGATCTAATGAATGCCTTAGCTCGATTCGTGGCCGGCAAACACTTTTGTGTACTCACCAAAGATATTAATAATGAAAATATTAACAAAAGAACCCATCATTTGTTACTTGATAAGTGCCCTTCATTATCTATACCTAACACATTAAAGAAAGCCAAATCTGTGCGTACATTCCTTTTATTGAAGTGTGGAAATCCGATTGGTGATGGTATTATAGAGAATATCTTTGTTCATTTGAGATATGTAAGGGTATTAGATTTCAGTAGTAGTGGCATCAAAGTTTTTCCAAATTCGCTTGGAAGTTTGATTCATTTACGGTACCTAAACTTGTCAAACAATCCGATGGAAAATTTGCCCAAGTCAATAGGCCGTCTCCTAAACCTTCAAATACTCAAACTCCTCGATACCAGACTTAGAAAACTACCAAGATGTCTGACAAATATACGGAGCTTGAGGCATTTAGATATTAGCGGATGTAGATTTCTTACAACCATGCCGATCGGTTTGGGAAAATTAACAAATCTATTAACACTAACCGATTTTACAGTAAGCAAAAAGAAATATAGTTGTTGGTTAGATGAAGTCGAAGCACTCAATATCTCTGGCAGACTACTTATATGGCATCTTGAAAATTTTAAAACTAGAAATGGACAAAATGAACAAAAAATCTTAATCAACAAAGAGAACCTCGATTCATTAGGATTAACATGGGATCATCATAATAGTACTCCAATTACAAATGATCATTACGAAAGAACTCTTGATATGCTTAAGCCTCATCCAAACTTGGAAAGATTTCAAGTTCACAATTATGGTGGACATAAATTCCCCACATGGCTAGCCAATTCTTTGTTGCCAAGTTTAATCGAGGTTAAGTTTACTTATTGTACAAAATGTGAGCATCTCCCCCCGTTTGGAAACATACGGTCACTTAAAACCCTTGAAATAGTTGGTATGCATGAAGTTCAACAAATCGGAGTCGAGTTTTACGGCACCACCGGATCTATTAAGGGTTTCCCCAATTTAGAGAAACTCTTCTTTTTTGACATGCCAAAATTTGAAGAATGGTCTAGTTTAGAAGGAATACAATCGTTCCCACATCTGATCATGTTGACAATAGGAAAATGTCCTTCATTAAAGTCTATTCCGTGGTTTCCAAGCATACAAACTCTTGAACTCTCAAACTGTAGTGCTCCACTAATGGAGTCTATACCAAAGCTAACAACCCTCTCATCTCTTTTTGTGGAAAAGGTACTAGAGCTAACATTGTTGCCGATCGGATCCCTATCTAACTTTAATTCATTGAGAAAACTCCACATATCCACTTGCATGCAACTGGAGAATTTACCATTAAATGACTTGGAACAACTTTCATCTCTCCAATCGTTGGAGATTATCAGTTGCCCCCAATTAGTTTCATTATCTTTTGATTCAATTCATCTAACTTCTCTTTGTTCATTAAACTTGCGCTATTGTACTAGCTTAGGTTCACTCCCAAAAAACTTAACAAGAATTTCAAGCCTAGGCTCTTTAAATGTGATTGTTTCTAGAAACATAACCTCGTGGACCGAACAAGCAATTAAGGGTTTAAGCAAACTAAAGGATTTCACAATAGAGATTTGCAATAATAGAGTCAATTTATCAGGTTGGCTTCATCATATAACTAATTTAACTACCTTAATTATTCATGGTGGTCATGAGAACCGACGTCCCATGCCTGATGTGTTGATTTCAGGCAACTCTTTGAAGATTTGTTGTTGTGTAGATCAACTGGGTCCGTTACTTAGCGGGTTATCAATGGTTAGCTCACTAGAAGAATTAACACTAGATGGCGTTTTAGGCTCCTCATTGCCTGATTCCATAGGAGAAATTAAATCACTAAAATATTTGATGATCTATAATTGTGCTGAGTTGGCGTCTCTTTCAAGAAGTTTAAGAGGACTTGAATTGGAGGGATTGTGGATACAAGGGTGTCCTGAATTGGAGAGGAGGTGTCAAAGAGATACTGGAGAAGATTGGAACATTATATCGGCCAGCAGAACAATTGGTATAGGACCCTGAATTGATGACCATATGTAGGCCATTTTAGTTAACTTCTTTTTTTAGTTATATAGATGGGTAAGAAGTTTGCTTCTAGTACTGTAGTAAATTTATTAGTTTATTTGAATTATGTTTTTCATTTACACATTTCCTTCTTTGTTCTCACATTGGTAACTTGAAGATCTTATATGTACAATTTATGCATTATGCAGGGGCATTTATGCGAATTTGACAATGTTAAATCGTCTGCCCCAGCCTAGGAGTAGCCAGACCAGACCAAACACATGGGTAGGGACTTGGAAACTTCTGTCGAAGGGGGGTTGGTTTGGTCGTCTCAACTTGTTCAATTATCCAAATCAATTATGCAATAAAAGACAAAGATTTCAACCAATCAATCCCTACCACCATATAAAAAACTTCCTAGTTCTTGAGATAAAAAAAGAAGAAAATTTGCCAATAAAAAGCTCTTGCATCGTACATAATTAGTAAAAAAAAACTTTGCATTACCGAAAATTGCAAAATCTCCCTCAATTGTTTGTTGAAATTTAACACTGTTAATTAACTCATGATATAGCCCCTACATGATATAAATTCAAGGGAAATATCAAAGCGCGATGGGTATAGCACATCCCAAACGCGATGGAATTATGTATATAATATTTTCTCCACTTTTCAATATATTTTTTTTATTTCAATATATTGTTTTCATTGTTTTACATATATATTGTTTATTGTCTCTATATATTATTTATACACGGTAAATGGTAGGTTAGGTTATAACTTAAAGGTTATAGCGGATGATTAAAGTTGTAAAATCAGAAAATATATGTGGTCCCATAAATATTATGAAATATGAACCTTTAATACTTACCTCGGAGTTTAACCCTTGGAGCATCATAAGTGTATACCTCGGAAAAGCTAGACAAGCACACAGCTATGTAGACCCAACATTTAATTAGGGTCCAAGTCCAACCAGGGTCCCAACATATATCAATATATCAATAGAGCTACCCATTAATTTTTTTCGCTAATCTTTTCCACTTACCTTTGAATTGCGAGAATAAAAAATTAGTAAATCATTTAATAGAATGCCTTTATCAGACATATAGCTAGACAAGACAATCTACATAAACTCTGCCCCATATATTATTTACTTTTGTCTTTTGAGTCCCACATTTGGAAACTTATACTCCTAACTAATGAGTTATCATGCATCTTAATTTTACTTCTATACTTACATCACACACAATTTCATAAAAAATAAAAGTAGCTCTCATAAGGTATTATAGGGTAGGCTTTTGGTTCAGGTGCTCGTGTGCCTGTTCGAAGGAGACCACAGCATGGCTCAACCATCATGCTGCTCATCCTTTCATTTCCTTGTCAATAAAGGCTGAAAAAAGACCTTATTATTCCCTCCTACATATATACTGTCTAATATGCAACACAGTGCAATTTTATTAAGCATCGCCAAATATAATGTAAAATATTGCAAATTGTCCATAATCTAGTTAATAAAGTCTATTGTATATGAACCAAAAATTCATAAATTCAAATTCTTATAAACACAAATTCTATTTAGCATATATTTAGCAAAGTCTCTCAACCCGTCAAACATGGGTTGAATCTGTAGAGCATATAGTAAATTAACTGGCCCAATCCAACCATCAGACTCACACCGTATTATTCTGAAAAAGACTTAAGCTTAATTGGTGTTAGTAGTTAATGCATTAGTATATTTAAGTAACTCTACCTTCTATTAACTATTCAAGGTGAGAATAATCAACTAGCCACATTTTCACTAGACGTTACAAATTCATCCACTTAAATTTCTGACGTCCTCGTTAGAACTCACAGATGGGCCCACGCTCTTCTTAGTACATATTTGTGCATTCGAGATCTTTTACTTGTCTCGGATAGACCCCTTACTTGTCCGCATGCATGATAGTACCTCTAGAATTTTATCCTGATACCATTTGTAAGAGCCTAGTACATTAACTAGCTCAGTCCAACCTTTAGACACACGCCATATTATCCTGAAAAAAGCTTAAGTTTGGTTGTTGCGAGTGGTTAATACACTAGTCTATTTAAGTAATTTCAATTTTCATTCACTACTCAAGATGTGACTAATCAACTAGCCTCTTTCCACTAATTTCATTTTGGTGCATTACAAATTCCCTACTTAAACTTTTGGCGTGCTCGTCAGAACTTACAGATTGGCCCATGCTCGTCCTAATATACATACGTGCATATCCGAGACCTCTTACTTGTCCGCACGAACGATATTACTCCAAGGATTTTGCTCTGAATATCATTTATAAAAGTCTAGTACATTAATCGACCCAACCTAACTATCATGCCCACATCATATTGTTCTGAAAAAAACTTATACTTAATTGGTACTAATACTTAATGCATCAATCTATTTAAGTAATTTTACTTTCTATTAACTATTTAAGATGAGACTAATTAACTAACTCCATTTTCACTAATTTTGTTGCGGGGCGTTGCAGAATCTCAAAAAAAAAAAAATAAATAAATAAATAAAATGTAAAATATTAACCATGCAACATATAATAGAGTATTTAGTTGTTGAAATGTTTATATACTGAGTATGGCTATATAATATTTACCTACTCTGATTTGGGATCACATCCGCAATTGTAGGAGGAAGGACTTTTGAAGATATAGGTGCATAAAATAAATAAATATCTCATCAAAGAGAGAAAAATCTAGAATTATGAATAGAAAACTATTTTGGAAAAAATTATCTTGATCCTGCATGCACATGTCATATATTAGGTTAGGTCTAGTGTTAACAACCACTAGATATCCCCCCACATGCACTGGCCAGCTTGGCCTTGATCAAAATTTCAACCAGATTCTATAATTTATATTTTGTAATTTGTACCATTCATACGTGAATGTCATGAACCCACAACACAAGTGATCTCGTTTTACTTCTCAAGGAAGAACGTGGTTAATCATGCATTCATCACAAAAACAACTACTGGGCTATATTTTATCATATCACGTGTTAATGGCGTTGCAATATTTTGTACTCACAAGTCACAAAGAGAACATTTTTTTTTCATGCTTAAAAGAGACCATTTTTAAATAATCTTTTGGAGAAATAAGTCATACATCAAGAAATAAATTTGATCAAGAGCTTTAAATTCGTGTAGCTTTTTTCACTGTAAAAGTGAGGAAGGCCATGCCGAATTGTCACAGGCAATTTTATGAATTTAAGGAGACAAAATAATTGCAAAAAAGGAAAAGGAGTATGCACTCAGTCATGTATCAGAGTAAAGGAAAATGCATGCAATTTCTGCTTCAAATTTTGATTTAGAATTAGTTTCATTTCACCCCTTTAATTTTTCATTCGTGCATTGCATTTACCATTTTAAATACCATTCATTATCAATACATTGCTATTAGTATTGCTTTATCCCCTAACAATTCCAACTATCAATGAAGGGTTCTAATTGATTTTCATCAATTACCCAAGAAATGCTATACAAACCATTTTAAATGCCATTCATATTTCCTCTCTCATGTATAAATTTGTTTGTTTTTTTGTTGTTTGTTTTGAATTCCATATGTAGCTAATATTTTACTTTCTCGCTCGAGTACATACAAAAGAAATAAATAAAAGTAAATTTTTATAGGAAAAATAATGCAAACAACAATTATATAAGAGAACATATTGACAATTTTTAATTATATTACAGTCAATACTTTTATATTGACTAATAATAAATTGAAAAGAAAAATCACAACACACCGTACAACTTTTCCTTACAATTTACAGGTGTATGTACGTGCCATTGAATGGCGCTTGGCAAGTTTAAAATTTAAAATATCACACATAAATGGTAAATAAATGTGTAAAAATGGGGAATACACAATTAGTAAAATTAAGATTATGGATTTACTTCTCCAAACAACACACTATCACCGGATCCTACGGCCCACTGTACTCCGATCTACTGTTTCTTTACTGTATGCATTTCTTTGTAACGGGTTTGTATAAAATATGAAGTATGACCCTCTATAGGAAGCAAGAGAAAAATCAAATTGACATTCCAAAGCAGCCTTTAAAGCAGGAAGAACTTCTTACTCTCACAGTTCTACTAATATTTTCACCCCATGACGTGGAGAATGTTTACTGAATGATTTGATGGTATCATGTATTAATTTCTGTTACAGTACTGCAGACATTTGTGAAGGTCTTTGGTGGAGAAAAAGAGAACATATCTTTGTTACAGAGGTTACTGAGACAGCAATGCAGGTTATAATATAAAACGGCATTTACATGGAAACAAGAGAATAAACCGATCCAAAACGGAGTCCTAATTCTCTGTACACGAATATTTGTGCAAATTATGTGTAACCAGTCTTTGACATGCCCATGAATTCATAGGTTAGTGGTTGTGAATAAAACATAATAAATCATAAGCTGTGAGTTTAAATTTTATTGGCATCAAAATAAAAGTGGAACAAAGAATCATTTTTATTCAATTAAAAGAAAAAAAACAAGTCTTTGACATCTCTTAGCCAAAATAAATTATACTAATCTAGTTTATAGGATTAGCTTGACAGTAAATATTTACATTGATCGCACAATTGTGTGATACAAAAATGATCTTAATTAATCCAACGCCGAATGGGGACAGTGACAGCTTTCTATGCACACGTGCCAACTTACCTTCTCTTCAACTTTCCCCCACCCCTGTAAAAACACTAATATATGATTAACTTAATTTTTTTCAAAAATTGTCTTTCGGAGTTTTTTTTTAAACTTTTTAAGGATGTGTTAGTGTATTTAAAATGTAAGATTAAACCAGAGATAAGTTGTTAGTTAGATAAAGAGAGCGAGAGCGAGAGAAATTTTATTTTTAAGAGAAGAAAACAGAGAGCACTGCCATTCCAGGTTGAAGCAGAGATAGAGCTCTGGATTCTCTGTTGCTACAAACACCTTAGATTTTTTACCCTTTTTTCGTCGTGAAAAGCAGCGATTTTCGTACCAGTCCAATAGGGCTTCTCTCTTCTTTCTTTCTTTTTCTCTGGTTCTGTTTCTTTTGACACAAGCGACACTGTTTCCTTTTCTGGAGGCAAGAATCCCGAACTCTTTGCTTCCCGCTCTGTTTTGGGCTTTTGCTTTTGCTTTTGCTTTGCTTTGGGTCACTTCACCGAGGCTCGCCTTGCCTTTTCCTTCAAAGGGTTTGAAGACAAGAATTTATTTTCAGACAGATGGACACGAGATTTGAATTTGAAGAGAGAATGCTTTCAGACAGAAGAATTGAACAGGTTTTTTTTAAGATTGTATTGAACAGGTTTTGAGTTTTGAATCAGAGCAAGTGAAGCATATACTATCTATAATTATTTGTTTTTAACTTCTTTGTTTGAAATTTATTAAAGGCAATTGTGGCATTGAAGAAAGGTGCAAATCTCCTGAAATGCGGGAAGAGAGGCAAGCCAAAGCTCTGTCCGTTCTGGCTCTCTGCTGTGAGTAATTTTATTCTGAAACCAATCTTGAAATTATATATTTTTTAATAAATCACCAGCAATATTTTTTCATTTAAACTTTCATATTCTTTTCAGGATGAGAAAATGTTAATTTGGTACTCAGACAAGAAAGAAAAGCATCTGAACTTGAGCAGCATCTCAAACATCGTTCGTGGACAAAAAACGGTATTTAGAAAAATTTCCCACAAAACTTTTGCCATCAAAATTTATTTCCTTCTTATTGGTTGAAAAATTAAATTAAACAGGTAAATTTTCAAAGAGAAAGATGGCCTGAAAAGGAACCTCAATCTCTGTCTCTAATCTATGACAATGGTGAATGCTCCATTGACTTGGTGCGGCTTTCTTTCCTTAATTTTTTTTCTTCATCATTTATACATTTTTCTTGTCAAATCTCAATTTGTAATTTCTAACAGATATGCAAGGATAAGGAGCAAGCAGAGTCATGGTTTCTCGGTCTGACATCACTAACTACAAATACAAGAAATCCCAAACCTTTATCTGATTTTAGAAGTAACCAACAAAATACTAGTTGTATATATAGTCCAGCCAGCTTTATCCGAAGAAAGAATAAATTTGCATCAACTCA
Source organism: Juncus effusus (assembly GCA_027726005.1). NCBI lineage: Eukaryota > Viridiplantae > Streptophyta > Magnoliopsida > Poales > Juncaceae > Juncus > Juncus effusus. The sequence continues at coordinate 8,264,926 of CM050897.1, read as the reverse complement.
TCAGGATTCAGCTTTAGTTCCCACAATCCAGAATCCTGTAAAATTCTCAAAGGTCAGTTTAAAAATCTTTAAATCATGGTTTAATTGATGCTTAAATGTGAGATCTTTATAGACCCTTTTTTTTTTCTAATTTTTCAAGGTGAGATCATTATATGGAAGTCCTAGGTGTGTGCAAAGCCGGTATTTTTCTGACAATGCATTTGATTCTTCGTCGGAAATTTTCTTTTCGCCGAGATTAAGGCATGGATTAGAAATAGAGTCATTTTTGGAGAAATTTGTTCCTCATTTACCCCCTCCTGTACCAAATGCATTGAAAAGTTCGGTACATACTGATCTGACTAAGGATTGGAAAATGAGTCTTGTAAAATCCAATGAAGAGGCATCTCTTGTTTTACATAAAGGAGATAATTTGAAGGATATTTTCATGTGGGGAAATACGCCTGGTAATATTTTTGATAATAAACATGGTAAAAAGGCTGACTCTTCCCTCCCAAAATTATTAGACTCTGTACAATCTCTTCAAATTCAGAAAATCATTTGTGGAGAGTCACATGCAGCTTTAGTTACAAAACAGGGCGAGGTTTTCTCTTGGGGCGAAGAGAAATCTGGTCGATTAGGTCACAAAACCAATATTAACATTTCCCATCCCAAAACCATTGAAACTCTCTCTAACTCACGTATAAACACACTTGCATTAGGTGCAAAACACACTTGTGTGTTAACCACTTCAGGCCAACTTTACACATGGGGCGAAAACATGAATGGAGAAAACGAAAAAAATGGAGCTCCTTGGTTTCCCCATTTAATATGTGATAATATTTGTGTCTCTAAAGTTTCATGTGGTGATTGGCACACTTGCATTATTTCCTCATCTGGTAGTTTATACACATTTGGAGATGGAACTTTTGGACTACTTGGACATGGAGACACCAAAAGTATTTCTAAACCCAAACAGGTTGAATCTTTAAAAGGGTTGAGGGTAAAATCGGTAGCTTGTGGGCCGTATCATACAGCCGCAGTTGTGGAAATAATAATTAATAATTTTAAGAGTAATAATCCTGGGGGAAAATTATTTACATGGGGCGATGGTGATGGAGGGAAATTAGGTCACAAAGATGGAGAGAAAAAACTTGTACCCACTTGTGTGGCTGGTCTAGTGGACCAGGACTTTGTACAAGTTTCTTGTGGAAATTTTTTAACGGTTGGATTAACAGTATCAGGCGTGGTATTTACAATGGGGAGTAAGATCCACGGTCAATTGGGAAATCCAACGGCTCAGGATAGTTGCATAACTTGTGTAGATGGGCCGTTAAAAACAGAGTATGTGAAGGAGATTTCTTCCGGTTCTTTCCACGTGGCGGTTTTGACCTCAAGTGGGAAAATCTTCACATGGGGAAAAGGTTCAGATGGACAACTAGGCTTAGGTAACTTTGTAAATAAAAGTTGTCCAAGTTTAGTTGAGGCTTTGGGTGATAGGAAAGCGGAGAGTATATCATGTGGATCTAACTTCACAGCTGTCGTTTGTTTACATAAATATGTTTCGAGTAAAGACCATACGATTTGTAATGGGTGTAAAACGGTTTTTGGATTTACGAAGAAGAAACATAATTGTTATAATTGTGGATGTACATGTTGCAATTCTTGTAGTGGTAACAAGATTTTAAAGGCAGCATTAGCACCAGATAGAAGTAGAAGATACAGAGTTTGTGACCAATGCTTTAGCCAATTTGAAAACAATTTGGAAACAAGCTTGAAAATGGATAAGGTAGATAAAATTTGGAGTGAGATAAGAACATATACTCCGAAAGTTTCACGGATATTCAAGGAAGGAGGTTTGATTGACGAAAAGATGAGGTCAACTAATGGTGTTGACCAGAAAAAACTGGAGCCTCAATTTCTTGGAGGAGGAAGGAGATGGGGACAAGTGGATCGCCCAAAATGTTTTAGCGAAACGGGGCCGATTTACTTTAGTGACAAGAAAACGAGTTGTAGTAGTGATACTGATAAAAGGGCAAAAGATGTAATTTTGTATAAAGATGTCTCTTTTGTCGATAACATACTCTCCCAGGAAATAAAATTGCTACGCCAAGAGGTACTCTAAACAATTATTTTTCCCTTTATGTCATGATATAGTTGGGCATGAAATATGTTTAGAAGATTCTGAGATGTTTTTTCCTAAGATCATTGAGATAATTTAATAATGTTATGTTTTATTTTTTTGTGTGTAGGTTGCTGTTCTGATAGAGCAGTGTCAGCAAAAATGTTCAAGGATCCAACAGAACAGAAGAAAAATCGAAGAAACTTGCTCATTTGCAAGGGATGAATCCTCTAATTGCAAAGCTTTGAATGATGTTGTTAATCTTCTAGTAAGTCAGGTATTCTTAACCAGCCAGATCTTTATTGTTTCCCTTCTCGAAGAAAATATTAGATAAATAGTTGAGTCTGACTAGCATTTGAATTTGCATCAAAATTTCCAGAGGGATGTATTATCAGAGAATCTCTCATCTAAGCCGGACGTTTTAATATCAAAGGAAAGCATTTATCGCACAACTTGTTCAGATCATGAAACAATGAAGAATCATAGCGTCACAAAAGTTCCTAATTTTGGAAATACTAATGAAACAACAAAAGAAGTTGAGCGTGGTGTTTATGTTACATTGTGTGTTTGTCCCAATGGAAAGAAAAGTCTCAAGAGAGTCAGATTCAGGTGAGTGCTGTTTAATACTGGACCAGTCCATTTGTATACTTGACAATTCAATGATTTCTAATGGAAATAGTTTATAATATTTTCTTTTTCTTTTTAATTTTCAGTCGGAAGCATTTTAATGAGGAAGAAGCAAAACAATGGTGGACAGATAACGGGTCTCATGCTCTGCAAAGATACAATGCTGATCCATTGAATCTCAACTGATTGGTTATACAAATTGAGTATTTTTTCTAACTAGAAATGGATCTGTGAATAAGATTAGCAGAGATGTGTAGTGTAGATGACCTAATATTTGCCCAATTTTCTTGTGTATATAATCAAATTATGTCAAAACTTATCTCCTTATAATTAACAATGTGTATGCAACTGGATTGTTAAATATTTTTCCAGAGAGATGTTAGATTGCACCATGAAGACAAATTCAAAATAAATTTTAGTCATAGATTTCACTCGAGTAGATAAAAAATTGAAATGAGTAATTAGCCATCAACATAAATTTTTCATTTTATCCCTATAACAGCAAAAAAAGAACAATGTCCCAGCAATCCTAAAGACAAGGATAATAGAAAGTGATGAAACCAAACTTTTTAAAACATGCCCGGCCCAAAATAAAGCAACCAAAACTTCGACAAAAAATAAGAGCTACCTATCGAGATATGCCCAAAATATAAAATTTGTATACAAGTGTATGGACCTGACATGCATCACCGATTATTTGTTATTAATATTACTTAATTCCAAAAAAATATAACATAATTACAAAAAAATATAATATATCGACATACATATAAATAGAACACACATAAAAAAAAATATGATACATAAAAATAACAATATATATTATCTATGAAAAAATGATAATCTTAAAAAAATTTATAATGAACATACAAAAAATTATAATAGTTATACACAAATATATAGTGGAGAGTCAAAAATGTATAAATATATGGTGGGCGGTGTTGAGGTGGCGTTTAAACGAGTAATGCGAATATTTTTCCATAAGTATAATGAGAGCAGACTTTTTTTTCATAATAAAAAGTAGGGAAATTTGCAAAAAAGCCCCTATATTATGGGAAATTCGAAGAAGAATCACGTTTGGAGAATAAAAAATAATCAGACACTGGATATGTCCAGTTCACACGCCCTCCACGCGCACAAAATCACACGACGTCAGCGTCCTTACTTCAGTGCAGAATCCTTGATTAGGAAGAATTCACCCTTTGTTTATGAAGAATTCACATTTATAACAGTAAGAATATATCCTTTTAACAGTAAGAAAATACTCTTGTTTAGACCACTATTTCGCTGCCATGTGTCGCGATCCTATTGATGATTTTTTTTTAAGTGATTCGAGTAGCAGTCTTGCTAAATTATGCCTAAATTGCAAAAAGCCTCTACATTATTGGAAATTTCAAAAAAATTACTCCATTATTGCTAAAATTGCAAAAACGTTCTTACTGTTAGATTGAAGCTAACACTGTTAGTTTCAGTAGTTTAATCACATCAAAATTATTTTTTAACTACTAATTAATATTTTTTCAGAAAAATATTTTTCTTTAAAAATTATTTTTAAAATCTATTATTAGGAAAAAAAAATTCATTGTTGTAAAATATTTTTTGGAAAAATGTTTTGTTTCAGAAACCCAGCTTTTTTTAAAAAATTGTTTTACTGAAAACAATATTTATTTTCAAAAAAATAATTTTTCATAAAAAAAAAATTACTTTTTTTTAATAATCTTTCGAGAAAAATGTTTTTAAAAAAACTTCCCTCAATAATTTTTTTCTTAAAATAAAAATTTTCTGAATAAAAAATATGAAAAAAATATTTTTCTTAAAAAACGTTTTCTGAAAAAATTTGTATTCCGAATTTTTTTTTCCAAAATATATTTTGAATTAAATTTTTTTCAAATATTATTTATATGAAAAATATATTTCAAAAATATTTCTTAGAAGAAAATATTTTCCTTAAACAAAAATGTTAGTATTTCAAAAAAAATTTAAGTTATTAAACTACTAAAACTAACGGTGTTAGCATCAATCTATCTGTAGGTTTTTTTTTTGCAATTTTAACAATAATGCAAGTTTTTTTTGCAAATTTTAATAATGCAGGGGCCTTTTTGCAATTTAGGCATACTGTCATTGCTTTTTTTTGGCAAATTTCCCTAAAAAATATTTTATAAGATAATAGGAGCATACCATACCATATATGAAATAAGATGGATTAATTATACAGGATAGAAGTTATATTATGACATATAAATGATAAATTAAAATATACAAGATATTTTTTTTTTTTGAGAAAATTTGGAGAGTGCTTATATTGTCCCTCTTTCAAAATACTGAATTTTATATATTTTTAAACGGTTTTTTACAGCTCTATCTATCTATTTATATACATTTTAATGCTGTAAGCAAGAGAAAAAAAGCTAACCTATGAAATGATAAAAACTAAAAAGATGATTAGAAAATCAGCCCAAAATATTAAAATATACAAGATATGTATAGAGATATATACAATGTAAAAATATATTATATATAATAAAAGATATATATACATGATAAAAGATATACTCAGTGCCGCTCTGGGATTTGAAGGACCCTAGACCAATATTCAAAAAGGATCCTAAAAAAGTTTAAATCATAGTAAATTTAAAAAACACAATACAAAAATAATAAAAATAAAGATAAAATTTGAAAATCTAAATTTTTAAGGCCTCTAAAATTGATTTGATTACAAAATTCTAAAATTGATGAATCAAATAGTTAAATTGATGAATCAAAGTCTCCCCCCTGATGTAAAAGTAAGGAGGATAAGAAAGATTAAACAAGAAAAAAGCAAACACATGGCAACAGCGATAACAATTAGTTAGAACTTAGATGCACCAATTAATTAATGTAAAACAACAATTACAATAAGTTAGAACTTAGATGCACCAATAACAATCAAGCATTACATGTCTCTTTAATTAATGTAAAACAATAACAATCGTGCTGATGATTTCTTCTATGGAGCAAAATATCACATGTTTTTCCATGTTAATTTGATGATTACCACAAACAATTAAAGAGAACAAGATTAAGCATTACATGTGCTGACCTAATATTTCTCTCCTATGTGGTCTACTATCGAAATTTGAATAAAAAAGAAGAGATGAGAAGAAGAAGAAGAGTACAAAGAAGAGATGAGAAGAAGGAGAAGGAGAAGACGGGTGGGGGGCGGAGCTCCGGCAACTCAGGCGGGTGGCGCCGGCGGAGAATTACGGCGACTGAGCATCGTTCCTCCAGTCTCTAGAGCTTCAGCGGAGAGAAGGAAAGGTAGCGATTTTTTTCTTCTTTTTTCTGTTTTTTTTGTTTGGATCGGATTTATTATTGGGTGGGTTTTGGGTTGATATGGGTAGGATTCAATGGGTTTGGGCTTTTATTATTTCTATCTATTTAGTTATATTACATATGAATTATATTTAAAATATGGACTCCTCTAAAAATTAGATCCGACCTAGGTCTTACGGGCCTGGATATATGGATAAGATTTAAGGATATACTACTACTAGAAGTATAAAAGGCATATAGAACATGGACCTGATAGCAGATATACATACTACAGAGAGATATAGCAGTCAGAATAATATAGTAAAAAAGTTAAAATGATATATTGGACATTGATAAATAGATTGGACATGAGAAAATAAATTGAGCATAATAAAAAATATATTCGACAGTGTGCTTGTTGGACGTCTTGTGTTGTTGGTCTAGAAAACTAGGTCTAACATGAGCTTAAAATTATAAGAAATAAACTATATATAATATTCAGTTGTTGATATAACATTTAATTATTTTGAGTCAAACCCATAGCTAAATACCAGTTGTGCTAAACATGTTCGGCACCCGGGATAACTCAAATTTGGATATTTTCCAAAGTTTAAAGGATGTCTCCTGTTTGAGATAGCAAACTTTGTCGATATAACATTTAACTTGACAGTCATCCATTTTTAAGGTGTATAGTTGTTTTATACAATACTAGTTTCGACACGTGCGTTGCACGTGGTGAACCTAAATTAATAGATCGTTTAATCGATTAAATAAGAGCTACTTTATATTATTTTATCTGTTTTTTTAATTTTCAAGCGATAGATAATTTATCATAATTTATTATAGTTTGTAATTTAATTAATTTTATTTTAAAATAACATGACATGTATTTTTAAAATGTTGTGAAAATTGATCTTGAAATATTAAATAATTAGGGAAAATTGATCTTGAAATATTAAATACTTAGAGTACTATGTACTTTATTATATAGCTTTATAAATATAAACATGTCTTTTTAAGTGTTGAAACGGCTTGGTGTGTATTCTATAGTATATATGGTTAATGCACTTTGTAGTGTCTATTTTTTCATTCTTAGTAGACGACTTTTTAAGTTCAAGTATTTAATTTATCATTGTCAATATACATTTCTAGAGCTAATATGCAACTTTTGTGTGTAGCAATATTTTTAATTACAATGCATCATCTGGAACAGCAATATAGTATCATCAAATATTTCCAAAGAAGTTCAAATAATATTTTCAGTTATCAAATTTCTAAAATGATTCTTTTTGAGTGCCAAAAATTTATATTTTATTTCATTACATCTTTGCAATAGTATGTCAACACTCATTCAAGTCCTCAAATTCCTAAAAAATTACCTCATTAATCAAATTTTCTCTATTTTCCTCTTTATACCTACACCTAACTACAATCCAATCTCCTTCGTCTGAATCCAACCAAGTCAGCAAACCTGAAAATTAATTCCTAGAATCGAACTACAATCCAATCTCCCTCATTAATTCCTAGAATCTATTTCCCTTATCCACATCTTCCTCCTCAAAATTCAACCTCCGACCTATTTCACACTCGGAAATTGTATTAATTGTAATAAATAAATTGCAATAATTAGCAATTCAAAATTCAAAATATCTGGAATTATCAAGACATCTTGAAAATTAATTGAGCTATTTAACTGTGTCTATTAAAAAGTTAATAGGATCAAGATATTGAATTTGAGGCTTAAAGTTTTTAAGTCAATAAAAACACTCACAATAACAGTTCGTATTAGTACCTAACCTGATACTTGGCACAATAGCAATTAGGTTCAATAGCATAATTTAAAAGAAAATTGATAATAGTAATAATAATGATAAAAAATGATTTTTTTATCAGGTATACTTACTGTCCTTCGAAGCTTATGATTTTTTTAATTAAAATTCATATGATAACCTAATTACGGGATTGTATCTAAGTCAGAGAATATAAACAAATTACCTCTCAGTATCACCACCAACTTCAAGAAATTAGAAACTAATCAATTATTTGCCGTCCTTCAGTGTCTCTTGCGTAACAAGATGTCAAGAACAAACCATGAGAAAGTAATGGGAGGAAGGTAAGGAATTTGAAAAAAAAGAAGAAAGAAATGGCAGAAATATACACCACTCAAACTTCGTTTCCTTTCTACATTTTTTTCTTAATTTGTACTTTTACTTAATTTTCATTTCTTTCCTTTGGATGTGCTCTTTTTCGTAGTGTTGGTTCAGTGTTATAATGTGTTTGTTTCAGTGTTAAAATGATTAAAACTTTCTTGCGGTGGTATAATATATTACTTTCAGAAACTTAAAAAAAAACTAAAATGTTTGAAATAAAACAAAATTTCGACTTGTCTCAGATGATTGACATGGCACACCTTTTAGCTGAGCGTGGGGTCCGCATCAGCCTCATAACCACTCCGGCAAATGCAGCCCGAATGAAACCCATTATTGACCAGGTTAAGGAATCGAGTCTTCCGATCCAATTTATCGAGCTAACTTTTCCTTCTGCCAGATTTGGATTACCCGAAGGATGTGAGAGTTTAGAGTACTTCGTTCTCAACCCAGAACTATGCAGGTCCTTTTTTTTTTTCTAAATATGAAATGAAACGTACTGAGATATATATATTTTTTCTATAGTTTAGATATACTTAAAAATAAGAAAAACTTGTTGCATATTATGTCACATATAACATCTATAGACTACAGATCATAGAAAGAAAATCAAACAAAAAAAATACCACAAATGCAACTAGCGAGAATATCTATTAAACAATTTGTAACTTTGTTTAGGTCATTCCTTGATGCCATCTACTCACTTAATTATCCTCTAGAATGTTTCCTCCAAGATCTTGATTCGCAACCCGATTGCATGGTTATCGACATGTGTAATGGTTGGGCGGGCCAGGTTGCACGTAAGTTCAGCATTCCAACGATGATCTTTCATGGGTCATGCTGTTTTTATATATCTGCAGCTCATAATTTGGAAATTCACAAAGTTTATGATAAGATCTCTGATAATTTTGAAATGGTCACCGTGCCTAACTTTCCTATCAAACTAGAAGTAAACAAAGAACAAACACCAGGGTTCCTTAACAGTCCCCAATTCAAGGATCTTCGCAAGATGATGCTGGAAGAAGAGTCAATGACGGAAGCAGTGGTGATCAATACTGTTGATGATTTGGAGCATCAGGGTTTGGGCGATTGGGCCTCTGTGTCTTTACAACAAAGATATTGATTTGAAATCTTGTCGTGGAAACAACGAATCTACCGATCACCTCGAATTGGTAGAATGGCTTGATGGAAGGGATACAGCATCGGTTTTATATGTTAATTTTGGAAGTGTTGTGTACACAAACTCCCGACAACTTATTCAAATAGGGAGTGGTTTGGAGGTGTCAAACAAGCCGTTTGTATGGGTGATTAAGAGGACCGAGATAACTGCTGAAGTGAAACAATGGCTTGTTGAAGGGTTTGAAGAGCGAACAAAAGATAAGGGTTTTATTTTTATAGGTTGGGCCTCCCAGATGGTTATCTTATCGCACCCAGCAGTAGGTGGATTTATGACACACTGTGGATGGAACTCGACACTTGAGGCGATCTGTATGGGTGTTCCAATGATCACTTGGCCTCACTTTGCGGATCAATTTATTAATGAGAACTTTATTGTGAATGTTTTGAAGATCGGGATTAGCCTTGGTGTAAAAACGCCAAACTTCGGTAGTCCTGATGTTATAGTCCTAAAGGATGGTGTGAAAAGGGCAGTTTTAGCTCTAATGGATGAAGGAGAGAATATAAGAAAGAGCGCAAAGGATTTCACAGAAAAAGCCAAGAAGACAATGCAAGAGGGAGGTTCATCTTATGTAACAATGATCGATATGATTCGATATTTTGTAGAGTGTAAAAGTAAGAAAGATAAAGGAAATGCAGAATTGGATTTTTAGCGAAAATCGGCCTGTCATACAAATATTTAGTACTTCCTCTTTTTACTGTGGCTGTAATAGGTTTGTAGGTTAGAAGGGGCTGAGTTGTAACATGCTGTAGTTTTTAATGAAATTGATTGGATACGGGACTCATCTAATATAAATTTGCTTAAAAAGTATTACTACAGTATTCTACAATCTTTTATTATATTATTTTATATGAACTAAACGATATAATTTTGTAATGTTCTATATTTTAGAGACGCAATATTCTCTTTTGGAATTGTTTAATTTTGTAATGTTATATCAGATTCGGACAAGTCGGGTTTTATGTCGGGTCGGGTTAGAGTGATCATCAAATAACAGTCATTTCATGTTCAGGTTTTTCGGGTCTGGGTCGGGCGGGTTCGAGACATTTGACTTTTTCAAATTTTTTGGATCGGGCCGGGTCGGGCTTCGGGCGGGTCTTTCGGGTTCGGGTCATGTTTGCCAGCTCTATATAAAAGTCACATTCCTTTACAGAAAAGTTATTGTAGATGTATCTATGATACATGGCAAGAGTTTATATGATCCCGAGAATTCTGAAAAGATTACATGCTTCAAAATTCATTCATGGATTAAAAGCAGGCATCTCAAGATGAATCTATTTTAAAAAGTAAATTGCAGAATTTAACTTTATCGAAATAGATAAGACCACCTCGGTTTCAAGAAATTCAGTGGGAGTATAATAGTCTTCTAAGTGTTACAACAAAGAACTTTCACCATCCTAATAGTTGAGAATTGAGGTCTATATAGACTTATGGTCATAAGATAAAGTACATTGGTAAAATATATGCAAGAAATGTTCTTGTTGATGGTGTTCATATGAATGATGAAAGACAAACGAATGAGATTCCATACTTTCAGCCACTTTCAGCCATACATTGAAACGTTCAATATGCAAGAAAGAGTTCTTGCTCATGGCATTCACATGAACAATAAAAGATTCTATGCCTTTGACTATATATTGAATATTCGATATACAATAAAGAGTTCTTGTCTATGGCACTAAGATGAACGATGAAAGACATATGAATTGGATTTTATGTTTTCAACAATATATTGAAGGAGTTCAATATGCAAGAAAAAATTCTTGTCTATGACGTTCATATAGTGAAGACGTACGCTTATAATCCGTTTATTGAAAGGTTCAATGTACATGAAATAGTTCTTAGTAACGGAATGAATAAGATTCTTCAAGCCATATATTATACTGTGTCATATGCTTGGAGCATAAGAGAGCAAATGATAGTCATTTGATGACTAGAACAAACATCTAAGTTCTTATGAAGAACTAAGATATCCTGATCTATGAGGAGTTAGGTGGTGGTAAGAGATTACACTTTCCTAAACTGGATCATTATCGCAATTCATTTATTTTGAACATAGTAATTTGAAAAGAGTTCCAAACAAGATACTGTAACTGAAACAAAATCATATTGTCGCTTTAGAAGCGGACAACATGTATGCTTAGATCAAAACTTGATCTTGGAACTAGGAGTAGTCCTGAGTGCTCTTAAAGCCTGACGATCTATGTTGTGAACAATGAATCGTTCAGAATAGAGCAACAAGGATACAAGTACCTGTTTCAGAAGTTCTCGACTAATGATAGAGATCAATAGTAGACATTACAAGTTTGCAATGTAAATTTCTATAATCTAATACGCATATATTTCCCGCTAGTAGAACATAAAGGTCACGTTGCCTAATGAGCATTGGATGCTTAGGATTGGCCTAGTGCAAGTGGGAGACTGAAGGAATTATGCCCTAGGCCAAAGTATTGGACCAGAGATTAGAATATGAGAAACACGTTTATTTAGTTCATATATGAATGAGTGTATGGGTGACTAATATATTTATATATATTAGATCGGCCATGAATGACACTTCGGGTTCACGCCATCAGAATACGTGATTCTGATAGTAGAACTATGAACTAACGAATGACATCCTAAATCGTCCCTAGTGATATGTAGGATGTTTATAGAGATAAATATATTTTAGGCAAGAAGCTACATATCCACACTAGTATATTCGCAGGCTGGATGATCATGTTCTGCTGATCATGGACATAGGGATGTCAAGTCTGGAATATAGGTACGTGTTAGAGAACACGTACTGGACTGACTACACTATGAGAATATGCATGGTATATGTCATTAGTGATTCTCATATGAATAGTGTGTTGGGGAACCCGTAGCCATGTACGTTATAGACGCAGCGGAACCTACAGGTTCAACCCTCCCTAGGATCATCGTTAAGGGAATAAAAATACGAGATTATGTATTTAAAATTTATACCTCAGATCTTCCTGATCCGCGAGATGGAGAACAGATGTAGGTCTGAACAATTCTGACTTGCGACCTTCTCCTTCCTGAAGCTCAACTCTGCGAACCTCGTTGCTTCTTCTAGGATTGAAGAATGATCGCTCGCAAGTTCTTCTAGAGAACCTCTACTCATATCCACGTCGAACTTCGAATAGTCGGAATAATCAGACTCGGCTAGACGAGTCCAGAAATACTTTCAGGAAGCTCTCGCAAAATCTCTCTCTTTCTCTCTTAGAAACAGCTGCCTCTAGGGCTTATTTTGTGTGTATAATAGAGGGGGCCTGCCCCTCTATTTATATTAGAGAGAGAGGCAAACGATTGCTCAGTTTCCTAAACTAAAAACCATAATCAGCGCTAGATCCGTTCGAACGGATAAGACATCCGTTCGAACGGATGTGTGCTGACGCAGTTGAGTTCGAACGGATCTGACATCAGTTCGAACGGATGTCTGCAGATTTTATTTTTCTCAAACATCTCATGTTTGATTTGTTCGTCCATCAGTTCATAGATCACATGTATAACTGTTTTTGAGGTATTTCCTTCCTGACTAGACGTTGTTCTATGTGTGACCATGCAGGTTTCATTTAACGCTGGCAACGATCTTCGAATGATCGTAACTCATGAGTAACCTCTAGACTGGTGTCATGACTACCCATGTTAAATGAAATGATCAGCGATCATAAACCTATCTGAATAGACATTTGTTTCTTCCTTTTGTTCTATGATATATGTCTTGATCACAAGGCACGGTAATATTTCATCCTTGAGTTTGATCAATATCTCTTTCCTGATCGAGAATTAGACTGAGTAAATACAAAATGTGATTAACAACACATGTTAATCCATTTTGAGCATGGTCTTGTATTTCCTTCAGTCCTAGTTCATCAGGGGGCCCATAGATATCTCCCTCTTGATGAGAGGAACAAATCCCATCTTGATCGCTCACATTCTTCGTCATGATTTAGTGCATACCTAATGATAACCGTAATGATCATCCCATTACGGTTGACGTAGGATCATATTAAAGTATGCAGTTCCACATACAGGAATCCTTGGTGACCTCAGGTCGTAGGAACGAGCACAACTGATGACAGATCCGTTCGAATTGATGACAGATCCGTTCAAACTCAACTGCGCAGAATTAGGGTTCTAGTTATGGTAACTGAGCAATCGTTCGCCTCACTCTCTAGTATAAATAGAGGGACAGTCCCTCTCTATTTAATATACAATTCTCAAGTCTTAGAGGCTGTCGTGATACATAAATAAATGGAGAATTTTGTGAGGTATTTTTGGAAAGTATTTCCGGACTCGTCTAGCCGAGTCCGGTAATTCCGTATGTCTGAAGTTCGCGTGGATATGAGTGGAGATCTCCTACTTTGGAGATAAGCGAGCGACCAGTTCTTCATCCCTAGGAAGAGCAAGGAGGTTCGCGGAGTCGAGCTTCAGGAAGGAGAAGGCTGCTAATCGGTCGTTTAGACCTACATCCGTTCTCTGTCTTGCGGATCAGTAAGATCCGAGGTATAAATTTTAATAGATTAATCTCGTACCTTTATTCTCTTAACGATGATCCTAGGGAGGGTTAAATCCATAGGTTCCGCTGCGCAGGTAACGTACATGGCTATGGTTTCCCCATCATTTTCTTCTTAGATCTAAATGGCCCGGACCATCTTATCCGTAACCTATTCAGTGTCTTTTTCAACTTTTGGGCACGCACAGGTTTCCACATTGTGGCAGCTTATAGCAGAACTTGTTTGGCACGTTGCATCCTTAAAATTGAATTCCATATCTCTTTCTTCTTGATTTAACGATAATATGCCACTTGTACATCAATGATCACTCCTAGAGTAGTCCAGAATGGCCTTTCCAGGATTAAGGTACTTCATAGTCGACCTCTATTTCGAACACCACAAAATCCACTAGAATGTGCAACTTACCAACTCTTATCGGCACGTCTTCAAGCACGCCACCGGATAGCGTTTCGTCTTGTCTGCCTTGGTGAGTGTCATGCTCGCATTCACTAACTCTCACATCCCCAGTTTCTCGAATATCGACAGTGCCATCAAGCTAACACTTGCCCGCAAGTCGCATAGGGCTTTGTCAAATTTCTACTTCCCTGTGTAGCATGGTATGAAGAAACTCCATGGATCATTCAACTTATGTGGCGGCTTGTCCTGAATTATCATGTCACACATTTCTGTCAGTGTTATTGTCTCGTACTCCTCAAACTTTCTCTTGTTAGACAAGATATCCTTTATGAATTTTGCATAGGAAGGCATTTGAGTCATTACGTAGGTAAACTATAGTGTGGCTTCTCCAAAATTTCCGCAAATTTCAGAATCTCATATTCAAGTTTGTGTTTGGATAATCTTGCGGGAACATGGTTGCAGTTTGTATGATGGTGGCGGAATACATCATTGGTCGTATTGTGGTGGTATTGGATTGTTGGGCCTGTCATAATTTCCTTCTTGCCGGAATGTGTATGGGCATGTCATAATTTCCTTCTTGCTGGAATGTGTAATTCGCTTGTTTTGCCAGTGGAGTCTCTAGCAACTTACTTTGCTTCGCTAGCGCATCTAACCTCATTCTAATTTTCTGCATTTGATTGTGCACTTCTCGACTATGTGCCGTAAGTTCAACAACTGTCTTCGATTGCTCCGTCATAAAATTATTTGACATAATGTACAATCCCCAGTCTCTGATATTAAACCCTTGGTTGTTCTGTTGTGTGTTGTTTTGGGATGGACCATTTTTAGGTTGGTTTATTATGTTCGAAAAATGCAGATGCTTTGTCCAACCTTTGTTATATATGTGGGTGCGAAGGGGTCATTTTGAGGCCTATTAAACTGAAGAAAACTGCACCTTGTTCTCCCCCAAGTTTAAGGATAGCTTACGGGTCATTACATCTATTATTCCTAATAGTAAGGGAATTTCGTGGATGAATTCCATTTCTACCACCACGAAGTCAACCAATGTGTGGAATTTACTGACTCTTATCGGCAGATCTTCTACTATGCCAATGGTATATCGAAAATATCGTACTGTTAATCTTCTAGTGTCACGATTGGAGCAATCATCGCATCGCGGTCCCACCCGGGGCGCGGTACCACTCGACCCAGAAGCACGGATCATAAGGAATCACAACTCAAGAGGAGCGGCTCGACAACATCTAAACAAGGAAGAAAACACCAAGCCTGAAATTACGGACTGATTGATTGGCAATTGAAGAGTGAAATCCAGCAACGCCAGGGAGGCACGATCAGTACAGAACAAATTTGGAAGGAATAATCAGGAGTTAATGGTATGAAGATTTGCAAGGATCTAAGGATATGCGTCTTACCATTTGAAGATGCTGACAACCCTAAATGTCTCTCCCCTATAAAATGACCCTTCACGGGATGGCTAAAGAGGGGATCAATTTCAGAGGGAAATACACTCAGAGAGAGAGTGATAGTTTTGTTAGTTGTGTGTGGTGACAACCCACGACTACGGACTAATTAGCTTTAGAGATAGAGATAGAGAGAGAGAGAGAGTTTCATTATGATCCTCTATATATCTTGGTTTTAGTTATTGCACTATGTACTGTAACTAACTTCGCCCCCTAGGAGCAATCAGTTGAGTCAACCCCAAAACATCGCACCTAATCAAGGTTATAGCAATCAAAGACCGAAACTTTATTCTATCCTAACAAATTTTATGGCGGAGCAAACGAAAGTTCCCGCTGAACTTTGGGTCCATGGCCAAGAATTGAATAATCAATTGTAGAAGTTAGTAAGAAGGGTGGACTCGCTAGTATCACACAACAAGGTATTGGGGATGCAGATAGTATAGTAGGCGAGCAGTTCATTCCAACAAGAAGGGAAGTTCCTGAGCAGAACCGAAAATCCATGCGAGAAAGTCAATGCTGTGATGGCACTAAAGAGCTGACGAGGATATCAACGACCCATAATGGAGAGAGTCGTCGCGAACGCACCATAATACGTGGTCTGTTCACCACAACCCGAACCTCCACCCGCAACCTGCGGTACACCCGAAGGTCCGAAAAATCCACAACCCGTGACGAACGACAACAAAGGGGAGAAACTGACTGAACCCATAGTCCTAACCAAAGTTCCAGACCCCTTCGATGAACCTAATGCAGACTTTCCTCCATCACCACCAAGACCAGGTTATGAATCGCCACCACCATATAAGCCACCCCCACCTTTCACGAAGTCCTGAAGAAGCTTCATGTTACATTACCTTTCACTGATGTAGCTCAGATGCCGGCCTACGCTAAGTTTCTAAAGGAAATCCTTTCCATCAAGCAAAAAATAGAAGATTTCGAGAACGTCGTGCTCACGGAGCAATGTAGCATGATCATACAGAACAAGAAGCCCCAAAAGCTGAAGGATCCAAGCAGGTTTCTCCATGCCTTGCTACATTGACAAGGAGCGATTCGATCGAGCAATGCACAACTTAGGAGAGAGCATAAGCCTAATGCCACTGTCAGTCTATCAGAGGTTGGGAATTGGAGAGCTAGAAGAGACAACGATGACCCTGACCATGGCGGACAAGTCAGTGAGATATCCAGAAGGGATAGTGGAAGATGTACCAGTGCGAGTAGGAGAAACTCACATCCCGGTAACTTTGTGGTAGTTGAGATGGAAATTGACCGCCGTTGTCTAATCATACTAGGGAGACATTTCCTAGCGACTGCTGGCGCGGTATTAGATGTGAAGAAGGGGAGACTATCATTCAACTTGGGGGAAGACAAAATGGAGTTCAATTTCATAAAGAATTCCACGAAGCGGTGAATGGAGACGTGCTACATAATTGGAATCAAAGACACGAACTCACAAGAAGAGTCAGACGAGCTGAGAGAACCTCATGAACCAGATGAACCAAACACACAAGGGCAAGTAATGAGCAATGAACGAAAGATGAAAGAACCAGAACATTATGAACCAAGAGGGCAAGAAGGAAGTGAACAGGAAGAACCAATAATTATTTGCGAAAATAAATTTTCAAATACCCAACTACAAATATTTGTACTACCTTGTACTTCTCCTCTTAAGAACCAGTAATTATTACCATTTACATCAATATAAGAAATGTTTCGTTAATACAAAAAGTTACTATTTTTAAATAAATTACCATTAGCATGAGCCCCAAAATAAATTGCCATTTGAAAAACCCTTATTCACCCCATTTGGAACTTAGACGAGCCCCCGGATCGAGACCTAAGGCCTGAAGAGAGCAGACGAGAGAATAGAAGAGAACTGATGCACGCGATTTACGACAGCTCTGCCCCATTTGCCCATCAACCAAGGCTGAGAACGACAAAAAAACCTGAAGCCTTAAGACCTCTACCGCCAGGCCTCGCATACACATTCATAGAACGGATGGCTACCCGATCATCAAGATCAATGATCTAGAGATGAACCACTTCGGAGGGACCAGAGATCTGGAAGGGGCACTGTTTTTTGCGCCATATGATCTGGTGACCACTGTCGCCAAAGGAGTAATAGGGATATGTCTGGCCAAAAGAAGGAATAATATCCGATATCGAGTCCTTTATGGTAGTAAGGCCCTGAAGGAAGAAAAGAAATGTTACATAAGGGCCAAGAAGAAAATCTTCGCACTCTTTCACGCGCTAGAGAGATTCAAGCCTACCTGCTCGAATCGAACATCGCTACCTACACTGTTTACTCGGCGATCAAGTACGTCTACAATAAGATAAACACATGGCCAAGAATGATGAATTGGATCAACTTCCTCCAGAGGTTCAACCTAAGATTCATGGAACGAGAGGGAGGAAACCACCTAGAGAAATTTGTGGGAAGAGTAATAAAGCACACGGGGGAAAACTCTGAGCCCGACAAATACAAGCCTCGCAACGTGATACCTGAGAACAGACTGAGCGATTACGATAGATGTCGCTGACCGGGTAACCGGACCTGTTAATTCCATAAAATAGGTGGTCAGGCTCGCGACCTAAAACAAGCGCTACCTGGGAGGTAGCCCAATAGTTTGTTAGGTTTAATTTTATATTTTGAATTTCTACTTTCCTTTTTCTTTTTAGTTTTTCTTTTCTTTTCA
The DNA here is from genome assembly GCA_027726005.1 of Juncus effusus. Taxonomy (NCBI): domain Eukaryota; kingdom Viridiplantae; phylum Streptophyta; class Magnoliopsida; order Poales; family Juncaceae; genus Juncus; species Juncus effusus. Next base: position 8,246,511 of record CM050897.1, on the reverse strand, counting down.
TGCGTCGTAGGAAAACACTCGGATGAAGTATCTCGCGAGTGAGATTTTGTGAATGCGAGCTAAAAAAAAAGTGGACTGGAAGGCGAAAAGACGTTCCCTCGGGAACGTCCCAACGAAGAAACCAACCCTCTCACTCAATAACTGTCATTTATGGCAGTTCATTGTACTACTGCCATTTGAAACCTTAAACCCTAGAAGTAACCACCAACCCACGCCTCTATATAAACTTCTGGCCTTCAAAAATCTGCCATTACAGCTCCTCTCCATGAACCTCCTCTAGAAAAGAACTTACTCAAGCAAAACCTAAACTGCCGGCCTAATTTCGAGAACGAGCAAGTAGGTTAAGGATGACTTCTGGACAAACTCCTCCTCATCAGACTCGCTCCTTGGAGCAACATCCTCCTCGAGTGATGAGCACTCACACCTGACCCTAACTTCCAGCCGGCGGGATTACTCGCCTGGGAAGGAGAAGATATGCAAACACCACTTTGAGTAATTCCACCATCCCAGTTCGTTGAAGAAATTAACTTATCTTCTGAAGATGAGAAGCCGGATAAAAAGAGGGCGCGAGGAGAAACTTCGAGACATGGAGCAAGAAGAAATAGAACGCGATCTCAAACCCATGCAGCTAGGGAGAAAGTAGGAGACGAGGAGGTGTGAGCGCCAGTTTGGCAGCGAGGAAGAGTCATAGGAAGTATTGGACGAGAGCGAGGGAGGAGGATTGTGTGATGAAATAAAAGCATTTGCAAGGGCAAGACATTGTTCACTTTCGGATTCTCTCGAGGAAGGCATGAAAATAGGGAAATACCCACAATTATACTGCAGTTCGTACAAAGGACACATATTCCTGTGCCGTGAGGCAATAAGAGATCTAAGAATCAAGCAGACATGACGAATCTGCTGAGGGGAATGGGGCTCGAGATTGTAGTCTTCCGAAAGAAATAATCCTACAAGATGCAACAATGGGTTTCCTTGAGACCCTTGAAAAAGAAGTGGAACAAAACAAAATGGAAGCGATCCGTTTCCACCTAAGGAGCAGACGATGGAAAGTAATGATGAAGGAGTTCTATGACACACTACGGATTAGACAGGACTGACGCGGGGAGCTCGAACACGATGACTTTATCTCGGGGGACTTCTGGATGGAAATCTTGACCTGTCGGAAGAGAAAAGGGCACCATAGGGTCAAAAAGGTTCACAACCTAGTCTATAAGGGGATCCTCAGAACAATCGCATTTAATCTATTCCAGCGAGGCGACAATGAAAGCTACCATGCCAACTGAGTTGAGAGCCCTATGAAGGGCCGTCCAAAATCCTCCGATAAGAACTTGCTGGGGGAAAGATAGTCGCACACTTGTTGAAGATTTCAGAGAAAGAGATGCGAGGGGCAGTAAGATGCGGTCGGTTTGTAACGGCAATAGGTGAGTATCAGGGGATTGACTTCAGCAGCTACCCACTGATCGCTTCAATGCTGATTGGTGTGAAGCAAATTGAGATTGTGGCCTAGGGGGGTTAAAGGCCTAATTTCGTGTGAAAGGTGGATTTGACTTTTAGGGTTTTGCGACTTGTAATAAGTAAATAATTAAAGAAATGATAAATAAAGACAAGTAAATAAATGATACCGAATACCAAATCTGTTGACGTAGTTCGACTAGGTGGTTCTGTATGCCTAAACCAACCATTCTCGCTTGTGGCCCATACCGCGTTTACAAGCGCCTATTCTTCGGATATGCCTTTCGGCACCTTGATTCCAATAATCCAAATAGTGTTCGTTACAAAACTCGAATCAACTTACAACCGATTTCTTTCAATCAAATAACAACCAATAACTCACTCAATTCACCATAATATCATTTTGAGAGAGTATTCTAAAAATTTGCTTGAAAACCTTAGTTTAAATCGGATTGGGGTGCCTCTTTTAAAGAGGAAAGGAGCAGCCTTCCAGAAAAGAAATCATACGACCTTCCGTTCAGAATGGAACGCAGGAAAAAAAGCATAATCAAGAGAAGAATCAAAACAACGGCCAAAAAATATGTTGTTCCGTTCAGAACGGAAGAGGGCAAAAATGAGACAGAACATGCAAGACTTCTGAACAGAAGGATCCATTCTGAACGGACCACTTCCGTTCAGAACAGAATACACAAAAATTGCAGCCTTTTCTCTCTTTTTAGGGTTAATCAAAATTTCTAAAAAAGCTAAACTCAACACTAGAAGAAAGCACACAAAAGCTTCTTGACTTGATCGCGCTTGAGGTCTTCTAAAGCTCGTGAAGAATCGAGTTACATCCGCCTTGATTTGGATTATGATTCCGTCTTCTTGAACTTGTGAATCTTATCTTATTTATTTAACTCAAATAATAATTAGTAATTACGGAATTGTTTTAAACATCATCAAACCAAGAATAATAGGGTGCAGATTGTCAAACTCAATCACGACAAGACAAAATTGACCCAACGCCTATTTAATCTATGCCAGCGATGTTGGGAAATCCATAGCTATGTACGTTACATGCGCAAGGGAACCTATGGATTCAACCTACCCTAGGATCATCATTAAAGAAATTTTTGTACGAGATTAACTATTAAAATTTATACCTCGGATCTTTCTGATCCGCGAGACGGAGAACGAATGTAGGTCTGAACGATTCCGACTAGCAATCTTCTCCTTCCTGAAGCTCGACTCCACGAACCTCCTTGCTCTTCCTAGGGATGAATATCTTGATCGCTCGCTTATCTCCAATGTAGGAGATCTCTACTCATATCCACGCGAACTTCAGACACACGAAATTATCGGACTCGGCCAGACGTTAATATATCATTCTTGAGTTTGATCAAAGTCTCTTTCCAGATCGAGAATTAGACTGAAGAAATACAAAATGATATTACCAATACATGTTAATCCATTTTGAGCATGGCCATGCATTTCCTGCAGTCCTAGTTCATCAGGGGATCCAGAGATATCTCCCTCTTGACGAGAGGAACAAATCCCATCTTGGTCACTCACATTCCTCGTCATGATTCAGTGCATACCTAATGATGACCCTAATGATCATTCCGTTATGGATGACGTATGATCATATTAAAGTATGCAGTTCCTCATACATGAATCCATGGTGACCTCAGGTCGTAGGAACAAGCACACTATTCATATGAGAATCACTAATGACATATACGATGCATATTCTCATAGTCAGTATGTGTTCTCTAATACGTACCTATATTCCAGATTTGACATTGCTATGTCCATGATCAGCATAATATAATCATCCAGTCTGCGAACATACTAGTGTGGATATGTAGCTTCTTAGATGAAGTATGTTTATCTCTTTAAACATCCTACATATCACTAGGGACGGTTTAGAATATCATTCGTTGGTTCACAGTTTTACTATCAGAATCACGTATTCTGATGACGTGAACCCGAAGTGTCATTCATCGTCAATCTAATATATGTAAATATATTAGTCACCCATACACTCATTCATGTATGCACTGAATAAACATATTTCTCATAAGCTAATCTTTAGTCCAGTACTTTGGTCTAGGGTATATTCCTTCAAGCGAATGGCTGATCTAACAAAGCAACAATGAAACAAAGGAATCACTACTCGCGATTAGAGCCTCATTCGACATAATGGGGTCATCAGTGGATAAAATCGAGGAACAGACATAGAAACTGATGGAATGAGTCGAGCACTTCGTCAGCATGGTAGAGACGCTATGGAAGATGAATAACCAGCAAGACCCGCCATCTGGCGTGGATGGTATCTAACTCGCGGCAACAATCCATTACGCTCCCTTTAAGTTTATATCTTTAGCTACCGAAGTGCACCAGAACAGTGCCCAATTTAAGTTTGGGGGGAGTTTAAACTGCATGCATTTCATTTTACATTGTATCTTTTTATTTCTTACTTTTTAATTTTCTTTATAACTTATCTTAGTTTGGTTTTTAGTTCAGATCTGCATGAAAAAAAATGACAAAAGCTTAGGTGGAAGACCAAACCAAGGCCCCGTATTTTGTATAGACTATACTCACATGGACAAGAATAGACACACTCATGAACGTAAGTACCGAGATCCCTCATATAAACCATCTGTCAGGACTTCACATGAGGAGGGTTAGTGCCCGTGAGACCGGTCGAGCTGTCCCGAGGTCCTAAGCCGTCATCAGAGGAACCAACTAGTTGTATCTTACTTAACTAGCCAACCCTTAACCCCTTATATCCACCTATATGTGATAACCACTTCTTTTCCACCACCATTCACCTATTCTTCAAAATTACCTTTCGTATTACGCTTAATCCGTGATGCTCAAAACATACGTGCCACCAAGCACCTTTCAATTGGTTACCGTGCAAACCGATTATCTGTCTGCCAAGACCATCGAGGTTGAATCATGCGGAAGCCATCTACCGCATGTGTATCAAATCTACCTGATTACAACTTCTTAGGCCGAACAGATTACAAGCGTCGAAAGTAGGAACGCCTCTACCGGTATCCACACGAGCACTTCTTAAAACGGCAAAGAAGAACAACATATGCTAGTAAGCTTGTGAAGGAATTATGCCCTAGGCCAAAGTGTTGGACTAGAGATTGGATTTAAAGAAACAAAACTACAAACTACAAACCAAAATTCAGCTTAACATTTACAAAATGCTTCCAAAATGGAAATTCTGTGTGAAATTCTCCCAGAAAAGCATCAGTCAGATCAGAACCATTTTTCAAGCAATATATATGCCAAAAAAACTCAATTAAAAAGTTAAAATTAGAAACAAAAACGAGACTCACATTTTCTATGAGAAACACGTTTATTCAGTTCATATATAAATGAGTGTATAGGTGACTAATGTATTTACAAATATTAGATCGACCATGAATGACACTTCGGGTTCACGTCATCAGAATACGTGATTCTGATAGTAGAACTGTGAACCATTGAATGACATTCTAAATCGTCCCTAGTGATATGTAGGATGTTTATAGAGATAAATATACTTCAGGTAAGAAGTTGCATATCCACACTAGTATATTCGTAGACTGGATGATTATGTTCTGTTGATTATGGACATAGGGATGTTAAGTCTGGAATATAAGTACGTGTTAGAGAACACGTACTGGACTGACCACACTATGAGAATATGCATGGTATATGTCATTAGTGATTCTCATATGAATAGTGTGCTTGTTCCTACGATCTGAGGTTACCATGGATTTCTGTACGAGGAACTGCATACTTTAATATGATCTTACGTCATCCGTAACGGGATGATAATTAGGGTCATCATTACATATCCACTGAATCATGACGAGGAATGTGAGTGACCAAGATGGGATTTGTTCCTCTCGCTAAGTGGGAGATATCTCTGGGCCCCCTGATGAACTAGGACTGAAGGAAATGCATGGCCATGCTCAAAATGGATTAACATGTGTTATTAATATCATTTGTATTTACTCAGTCTAATTATCGATCAGGAAAGAGACTTTGATCAAACTCAAGGATGACATACTTCCATGCCTTGTGATCAAGACATATATCGTAGAACAAAAGAAATAATCAAATTTCCATTCAGATAGGTTATGATCGCTGATCATTTCATTTAACATGGGTAGTCATGACACCAGTCTAGAGGTTACTCATGACTTACGATCTTTGGAAGATCGTTGCCAGCGTTAAATGGAACCTACACGGTCACACATAGAATAACGTCTAGTCGGGAAGGAAATGCTCTTAAATGATTATACATATGATGTATAAATAGGTAAAGGAAATAATCGATCATTGGATGATTAATATGCATGATTGTGTAAAAATCAGCACAGTTCTGTTGGCAACATAACAGTTCCGTTGGCAATGGAACAGTTCCGTTGGCAACAGAACTCAGCCAATTCTCGGCAGTCAAGTTTTCAGATTAGGAAACCCTATTCCGTTGGCAACGGAATTGGTCCGTTGGGAACGGAATAAGCACTGGAATTAGGGTTTTAGTTATGGTAACTGAGCAATCCTTCGCCTCCCTCTCAAGTATAAATAGAGGGCAGTCCCCCTCCAGGCTGCCGTAATATAGAGAGAAAGAGAGAGAACCTCCTGAAAGTATTTCCGGACTCGTCTAGCCGAGTCCGGTTATTCCGACAATTCGAAGTTCGACGTGGATACGAGTAGAGGTCTTCTGCTTTGAAGACTAGCGAGCGATCAGTTTCTTTACCCTAGGAGAAGCAAGGAGTTCGTTCGAGTCGAGCTTTAGGAGCACGAAGGAGAATGAAGCAAGACGGAAGTTCGTTCAGACCTACATCTGCTTCTCTCTCCCGGATCAGGAAGATCCGATAAACAAATTTTAATAGCATAATCTTGTACTTTTATTCCCTTAATGATGATCCTAGGGAGGGTTGAACCCGTAGGTTCCGCTGCGCATGTAACGTACATGGCTACGGTTTTCCCAACAGCCTGTTCTTCTCTTGCACAAGAAAAATTCTTTTTTCTTCTTCTTATTTTGTCTCACAAAAGATGTATAATTCCTCTCATATAATCACACCCTTTCATTTTTGTCATACAAAAAGAAAGCACCCTTTCATAATTTTGTCATACAAATGAGAAATGATATTTTCTCTCTTTTGTCTTATAAAAGAGAATGGACTATTATGAGAGAGAGAGAGAGAGAGAGAGAGAGAGAGAATAATATTGTACAGAATTTTGGAGCCCTCTATATTCCTATATAGAGGTGAAGAATTATGTCTCTTCACACCGAGAGATGTGTATGACATCACTCATCATTATCCATATGCCATTATCTAGACTCTTCTAGATAATTTGATCTTTTGTGCCCATAGTCTTTATATACATATATATCACATCTTATCACATAAGATGACAATATCTTTTGTGATCATAGTCTTTATATATATATGTATCACATCTTATCACATAAGATGACAATATCATTTGTGAGATTCCTATGCAACTCATTATATAAGTCGCTAGGATTTTCTGCGCCCGTTTCAGTTTGTTCTTTGTGTGTGACCCTGTAGGTTCACTTAATGTTGGCAATAAACTTGACAGTCTATAAATCATGAGCGGACTCTAGCAAGCATCATGACTACCCAAATTAAGTGAATATCGCTGATCTGATTACCTAATCAACAATCATGTATTTAGTCCCTTTGTCACGCGATATCTATATCAATCATAAGGCGTGTAATACGTCATCCTTATATTAATCGATTAATATTTCTTGATCCCAAATAAAACTGAACAAAACAAATGACATTAATAACTCTTATTAATTCATGTGAGCATGGCCATGCATTTCTTCAGTTCGATTTCATCAAGAGGCCTAATGATATCTCTCTCATTTAATGAGAGGAACAAATTTTGTCTTAATTGCACTCATCCCTCTATATGATTCATTATATACCTAATCATAATCGTTATGACCACCCGGTTAAAGGAAGTGTTAGATTATGTTAAAGTATAAAATTACTCATGTTGGAAACCGAGACAATCTCAGATCAAAGGACTATAAATACTTTATGTTATGACCATCCGGTTAAAGGAAGTGTTAGATTATGTAAAACATGTACCATTCTTATGGCGGGTCAGTTCGGTATATGGTCTCTAACATATACCATGTTAATGACTTGATAACTATTTATCCATGATCAGTAAAACTTGATCATCAGTCAACTAATATATTGGTGTACTTTTATAGCTTATTTACAAATACATATATATATTTATCTCCGCAAGTATATTTGTCTCCACAAATGTCCTATAAATGACCAGGGACGATTTAGAATAACATTCATAACACTTTACAGTTTTACTATCAAAATCACGCACTTTGATGACATAAAACTGAATTGTATATTCATGTTCTACTCTAATTATATTAAAATTGTTAGTAGTATGTCCTAGGCCAATATATATTTGAGACCTAGATGTATGGTTTATGTTAAACAAACATTGTGTTTATTTGGAGATATTTTATATAATAAATGCGTATTGGTTATTTTATTCTTATTACTAAAATGAACCTTGAATATGATATTCAGCTTTATATCATCAAAGTATGTGACTTTGATGGTAAAACTATAAAGAATTATGAATGATATTCTAAACCGTCCCTGATCATTCATAGGATGTTTGTGAGACAAACATACTTTATGATAAGCTATAAATTACATCAGTATGTTAGTTGACTGATGGTCACGTTTTACTGATCATGAATAAGAGTTATTAAGTCATTAACGTAAGTATATGTTAGAGACCATATATTGGATTGACCCACCATGAGAATACTACATGGTTCATGTCATTAGTTATTCTCAGTAAAGAATGTATCTGTAATCCTTAGACTTGAGACTATCTCGGTTTCCTACATGAGAAATTTTATACTTTAATATAATCTAACATCGTCTTTAACCGGGCGGTCATAAAGATTATAATTAAGTATATAATGAATTATGCGGAGGAAAGAGTTTAATTAAGATAGGATTTGTTCCTCTCATAAAAATGAGAGAGATATCTTTAGGCCTCTTGATGATTTGATTGAAGAAAACGCACGGCCGTGCTCGAGTGAATTAATAAGGAGTTATTAATGTCATTTCATGTTCAATCAAATTCGGTGTCAAGAAATATTTATCGACCAACGTAAGGTTGACACATACCATGCCTTATGGACGATATAGATATCGTGCAACAAAGGGATACAATGCATGAACATAAATTAGGTTTGATCGAATCATCTATACTTGCTTAATTTGGGTAATCATGATGTCTTGCTAGAGGCCGCTCATGATTTATAATCCGTTGTGATCATTGCCAACATTAAGCAAACCTACAGGGTCACACACAAAGAACAACTATTGGGATGTACACAGAAAAGATCATAACTTACGTGATAAGTTATATGAAGTGCTACATAGTTAAGTGACACATCAAATCCTACATCTTATATGATAAGGTGTGTTGCATATATGGTTACATAGTTACCATGCACATAGGATATGAAACTTATGGACTATATAGGCATAAGAGACACCCCAAAATGATTGAGTGAACATATATTATTTTCGTCCAACTTTTGTGAGACAAAAGGAGAGAAAAATCCGAAAATTATTCTCTTATTATTTCTGTGAGAAAAATGAAGAACGAATACTAGCATATGTCGTTCTTTATCCGTTCAAAGGGATTGTTCGTGTGGATACCGGTAGAGGACGAAGCGAAGTGCGGCATCTTTGTGATTCGGGTTGAAACCGTTGGGTTGTTTGGAGAATCGGTTTGGTTGGAGAATCGGTTCGTTTGGAGATCGCTTGGAGAATCGGTTCGTTTGGAGATCGCTTGGAGATCGGTTTGTGAGACCGGTTAGGCGAAACATTCAAAGGATCGGTTTGGAAACCGGTTTGGAATCGGGCAAAGAAAAGCGTCAACCAAATTCGCTTTCGATCATCACGGATTAAGCGTAATCCGAAGGTACAAAGTTATAAACTTTTCTTTGATTTAATTGTAATTCACGGATCCTTCTTTTGGGTTTCGAATTCGATTTTGTTTCGTTTTGTTTTTCCGCTGCGTTATGAACGGTAGAAACCCAACAAAAATAACATATACGCACATATTATATGAAGGAAGTTCATGTTGCTCAATTCGACCAAGGAGAAAAGAGGACAATCAGGCTAGCGACCTGACTCGCGATAGGAGGCGCGAACAAGAACACTCGACAACCAAAAGAAGAAATTCCGTGATAAAAAAAATGATTTGTAAAACACAAAGATCAAAGTTGGCGCCACCTAAATGAGGAAGGAAACAAGTCACGAATAAAGGCCAAAAAGAAGAGAAAAACAAAGGCTGTGACTTGCACAAAAACTAACCCAGAGGGTGAGCTGCCAAAGAAAAAGAGGCGGGGAGAAAGAGAAAAATTAAATGGCTCGCTGCTCGCCAGTCTAAAGGGGACTAAAGTACGAGCAACCAAAAGAGGCCAAGGAGAAAGGAAGAAAGAAAAATTAAACCGGTTGCTCGCGATTAGGAGAAACCCTTTTAGATACCGTTAGTTGGAGGTGAACCTTTCGAAGTAACATCCGAACATAAGTAAGAAGGGCTAAACTAGCCAAGTTGAAGTGGCTCCGCGATCTTGAAAGGCCGAAGACCCCAAATATCGGCTTGTAAGCAAGAAATAATCATTTTTCAATCATTAAAAAAAAATTAGATCACTGATATACTAAGGAAGAAGAGCGATATTGCTTTTGTAACAAGACAGCTGTTTTAAACTTGGTTTTGCTTGATATTCTATAGAGATGTTTGGGCCGTGTGGGCCAAGATAGTTAGGCTACTTTTTAGTTCATTTACATTAGCATATATAGAAAATAGATGTATCGTTAGATAGTTAGGATCTGCTAATGTACAAACTTACAGTGAAAGTATAAATCGTTTGGAAGTGGGGTTTTTAAACCCACCCCAAATTTTCTCAAAACAAAATGCTTTCCCATTCAATAACATTTATAAAAATATATCATTTTTAATTCAATGGATTCTCCTTCCTCTTTCTCTCCAAACAACAAACTCAAACAACCCTACTTCTTGCTTCTTCGATTTACCTCCTCCTACTGATGTTATCAACAATCTACCCTCTTCTAGCTGCATTTTATCTGTTGGGTTGTGGCTAATCGCATCTTGGAACAAAGACCAGAGCTTTTGCACTGTCCCACATTTGCCTGATAGGTGTTCAACCGATTCCTAAGCCTTATAACACATGTTACACCTATTAATTATCATTATTCCTCTTTTCCTCACATTATCTTGAGTCAAAATTTGATTTTGCCTTTTTAACCAAAGAAAGATTTTCATTCTTAGAAGTAATTGGATTTCCCAAATGTATTTCAATTCTGATTCTGTATAGATCCCCAAATACATATTATAATAAGAACTTTTAACCGAAAATTGTTCCTTATTACCCCACCTCCAATGAGTTTTATCGATTGCATCTGTCAATGTGGTATCTAACAGAATTCTCTTCAAATGATAAAACTCCTACTGTGGAATTACTGTTAGAAAATCCTTGAAAATTGATTGAAGATTTGGGATGGATTTGAATTGAGCTACTGAGACCCTTCTCACTTCTGCATGTGAATATATATACAGAGCTGGAAATTGATGCCTTAATGCAATCCCTATCCACCTACTATCCCAAAAATTCACCTTCTCCCCTGAACCAATCTCAAAATCGAAGCAATGGAAGAATAATTCTAAGTGGGATTTGACCTCTCTCCAAAAAAAAAGAGTCTCTCCTAGATTCCATACCTCAAAACCATCCTCTTCCACATTGGATATCAAGGTATCCCATTGCAATCCTTCTTTCCCTTTATTGAAGTACCTCCAGAGCCATCTCATAACCATGGTCTCATTAAAATATTCCAAATTTAGGACCCCCATTCCCCCCAATTCTCTAGGTCTATAGACCTTTTCTCAAGCAACCATGCAATAACCAGTCTCTCTGTTGCCTTCCCACAAGAAATTTCTTCGTATTCGATCAATCTCATTAATCACCCATTTTGGAAGGTGAAAAACAGAAAAGAAATAGATTGGCAAGGCAGTTAATACTTCATTAACCAATACAAGTCTCCTCCCACTACTCAACAGAGCACTTTTCCAACCCTCCAACCTTTTCTGAAACTTAGCAATCAATTCCTAATAATCCTCTTTAGCTGGTTTTTGGTAATGTAGAGGGTAACCAAGGTATTTGAAGGGAAGGTGTGAGAAAGGGCAGCCCAATTCCTGGGAGATCTCCTCAATTCCATCAAGACCTTCTGGTACAGTGGTAAATTCAGACTTGTCAAACTTAATTTGCAAGTCTGAGCTGTTGCTGAAGGCTGTGAGCACGAACTTGAACCTTTTTACTTGCACCAGAGTTGGCTTCAATAGGAAAAGGGAGTCATCTATATAGAAAAAAGAAATATATATTCAGAGGTTTTTCAATGAAATTATTGGATCCCAGAAATTCTATGACTCTTGCCAGTGAGCCCATAGCAATAATAAGCAAATAAGGGGAGAGTGGGTCCCCCTGCCTCACTCCCTTCGTAAGATGAACACTCTTTCCGGGGCATCCATTGAGAATAATCTTGGTTGCCCCTCTTAACGCATAATTAGCCACCCACTTGATCCAATTGGAACCAAAACCCCTTACCATTACCCTAATTATGGAATTCCAGGAGATTGTGTCAAAAGCCTTTTTTTATTGCTATGGGCACGAACTTGAACCTTATTGTCAAAGTTAATTTACAAGCCTGAGATGTTGCTGAATGTCAGCTTTGAAGAGCAATAGGTGATTGTTGGACTGATTTGCAATGTGCAAGGACTCTCTGACATAGAAGTAGGCCTCTGAAATTTCTCTTTTTTTTTTTTTGCAAAAATCCTAATTGATTTGGCATTATTATCTTGGTTATTAGCAATTTTAAACGATTAGCTAGAATTTTTGATACTATTTTTTGCAATCCACTTATAAGGCTTCTAGGCCTATAGTCTTTAGACAATCTAGCATCGCTCTTTTTGGGTATTAATGTGACATAAGAGATTGAGAATTCTTTTGATCCTGCTGCCACTTTATTGTTGTTTATCAAGTTATGTGTTTCATCTCTTAACAAATGCCAGTATTTTCTATAAAATTCACCATTGAAACCTTCCAGCCCTAGTGATTTATTATGTTTCCAGCTTTTAATCACCTCATCTATTTCATTTATCTTAAAGGGTTCATTTAAAGATTGGAAATCTATCTCTTCATTTTGATACAAGTGTGTCACATTTAATCTGATGTCAGCCTTGTCCACTGTTGGTTCTGTACCCATTAAGCTCTTATAAAAATTTAAAAGCAAATCTGATTTCTCTTTGTGTCCTGTTAGTTCCTGATTGGAAATTGGATCCTGTAAAACAAGTATTAATAGTTTGGATTTTTTGATGGAAGCATTTTTATAAAAAAAAGACATGTGTTTGAATCGCCTTCTTGAATCCATTGGAATTTTGATCTTTGCTTCCAATACTTTTCTTCTTGTTTTATGAGATCACTAAGTCTCCTTTTAACAAATGTTTTTAGCAAGACTTCTAACAATGACAGTTGGGAGTGATCTTCCTTATTTTCCATCCAAGTAATGATCTTTTTACAGATTTCTTTGAGTTTTGTTTTCTGTTTTTATTCCATTGTTTTAATATTTTCTCTAAATCTACCAATTTTTTTGTAAAACTGAGATATTGTTGAGGCCTAGAATGAACTGAGATGGTTGGTGATTATCAAATTTGCCTCAACATTTTTTAACCACATATTTTCGAATCGAAAACCCTTAAAAATTGGAAAATCATTGGTGGAATTTAGCTTAATGGGGATGTGATCTGAAATAGTGTTTAACAAAGGAAGCTGTTGGTAATTAGGGAAAAGATTTGAGCATTGAAGGTTGAACAAGAATCTGTCAAGTCTCCCTTGAGAGATGGAATTTCCCCATGTGAATTGTCTCCCATGTAAGGGGGGTTAATTAATTTTAGGAAACTAATTACCTCACTGAAATTGTTGGATTCTTCTAAATGCCACTTTGCCCTGGTGGTTCTATCCGCAACATCCGCAGCCAGGTTAAAATCACCTGAAATGAGCCATGGGACTGACTCATTAGGTGCAATAATTTTTAGTTCTAAGAACTGTAATTTCTCTTGCGCATCTTGGGGACCATAGACCCCTAAAACTTTGACCAATTGATTATTCCAATTGCAAATCAAGAAAGCTGAAATTGAGAAATTATGAGATTCAGAACTTTGGAGGGAAAAATGATTGGTGTTCCATTGAAGAGGAATGCCCCCTGATGCCCCATGTGAGATTTTATATACATATCCCTTGAGTAAATTGCCTACTATTGTTTTATGAAGTCTGTCTGAGTATTCTTTTAGTTTTATCTCTTGCAGACATAGAATATCAGGTCTTTCTGCTAATAAGAAATCTTTTAATTCAGATCTTTTTTGTGCAACATTCAAACCTCTTACATTCTAGGTTATTGATTTAATATTTTTAAAATTCATTTGATCTAATTAATAAATTTTTATTTTTCTGATTTCTTTTTTGCAGGGGTTCAATCTGTAAGTGAATCAATGGAGGCTCTAATTACCTCTGTGACCTCCACTCCCACCTCTCCTAGTGCTCTGTATACTGAGTTTGCATCATAATCAATGTTACAAAATGCGTTAGGCGCTAGTCGGGCGGTCGGAACCATCGAGGATTAATCGGGGATTAATCGGAGATTAATCGGAACTAGGCGGATTTATATTTTTTATTATTTTTATATATTATATATAAATTAATAACGGTTTTTATTAAAGAACCGTTACAGATTTAGTAACGGTTTTTTAATATTAGTAACGGTTGTTTAAAATTGGTAACGGTTTTTTAAATTCTGTAACGATTTGGACTACTTTGTAATTTGTAACGGTTAATTCATAAAAACCGTTACTAAATACACTATTAGTAACGGTTTTTATCAAAGAACCGTTACAGAATTGCCAATATCTGTAACGGTTTATTATAAACCGTTACAGAATGTATGCATATTTGTAACGGTTCTTTCGTAAAAACCGTTACTAATTAACTCTTAGTAACGGTTTTCATAAAAGAACCGTTACAGAATTGCCAATATCTATAACGGTTCTTTCATAAAAACCGTTACAGATCTATATTTGTAACGGTTCTTCCGTAAAAACCGCTACAGATCTATATTTGTAACGGTTCTTTCATATAAACCGTTATAGATTGTATGCATATTTGTAACGGTTCTTTCATATAACCGTTACAGATTGTATGCATTTTTGTAACGGTTCTTTCATAAAAACCGTTACAGATCTATATTTGTAACGGTTCTTTCGTATAAACCGTTACAGATTGGGCGGGTCTGGGCGGTCTGGGCGGGTCTGGGCGGACGCTGGGCGGGTCTGGGCGGTCGCTGGGCGGACAAAACGCACAGAAGGCCGACTAGCATAATTTCTAGGCGTTTTGCTCCCGCCTAGCGCCTGGGCGGCGCCCAGGCGGCCGCCTGGACCGCATTTTAGAACCTTGATCATAATACACTTTTTGCTCTATTATCTCAGAAGGTTTTTGACCTTCTTTGGAAGGAATTTTCATCTGCCTTCTTAGGACACCATGGCTTATTTCTTGATATTGTACCATTTGGGCCTTTTCTACAGCTATGCTGTAGTTTGGTTTCTGCTTATTAAGAAGCCCATTTTGTCTTACTTCTATTTTAGGGTTGAATAAATTCAATCTTCAAATCATTTTTTATGGACAATCCACAAATTTTTGTTTATTATGCTATGCATATAACTAACTGTGTTACGCATAATTGATTATAGTGAATGTTTTTAGTTTTATTAACAACAAAATCTAAAAGAGAAATATTTTTCACCGCTCATTATCTGCCACTTAATAGCCGCTCATTCATTATTATATTTTTTTTATCTGCCCATTAAACTTGTGTATATATTTAATGTTTATTATGTCTTTTCATATGTCCAACATACTTTTTTGAACATTATTGATTTCTAAATGACAACATAAGTTCAAATTTTTGCACATTATATATTTGTTAGAATAAGTCTTTTTTTGAACCTTCAACTATTTAACATAATTCATTTTCGGTACTACAACTTTTCTTAGTTCATTTTTTTTAAGAACTCCTTAACTATTTAATAAGTACATTTTTTACCTTTCCAGCCTATAAGTATTTACGTATATGTTAAATTTGACATGTAAGCGAGATGTGTCATATATTCTTAACACAAGTGATGAGATGATAAATCTGGAAAATGGATTATAAACACAAAACTTATACACTTTAAGAATTTTTTTCAAATATTTATCATGTCACATAGTTGCCCCGTCTGAATATGGGTCAAAAATATTTATTAAATCATTGATTACGCATCATATTTAACGAATACGTAAATATTTAACTGATGAAAGTGTCAAAAATAAATAGTTTAGTCATCAAAATTGGATCAAAAAGTTGAAGGATAAAAAATGAACTATTTTAATAGTCGAGGGAAATTCAAAATTTTCTCTATATTTTCATATTTATTGTTTTATTCATTATATTCTTTTAAATAAAATAATACCTTAATGTTTGTTCATTATACCTTCTTGAACACAAAAACGTCGATAGTAAAAAACACTGACGGTGAATATCTTCTCATTTCAAACACCCAGTGGGATTTCTCATAGTTAAACAAAAGAAAAAAATTCTTTTACTTTGAGTTCACGATGAGTGTTGCGCACTAGTTTGTGTCGGTTAAGGAGTCATTTCATATCTCGCTTTTTATGGATGTTTTTAATGACACGTGCAAACCAAATAGTGGTCAGATGCTGAATTTGTTAAGCAAAGGTTGGATGGGCTTGTTTTGTACAAGATCCGAATTATTCAGAACCGTTCTCTTTCTACATGTGATTCAAGGACTGAAATATCTTATGTTATGTTAATATCTGATTTGGTTGATTCATGTCTCAAATATCTTTTGTCTGGTATGGATGTGGATTTCGAAAGCTGCCAAAAAAACCTACCTCCCATACCTAAAAAACTTTGGCTCTGAATTTGTGGGGGTACAAGATCCTAATATTTTGACCGACTTCTATTTTTTAATTTTGATATTTCAAAAATGATTTTCTTAAATATGTTTGTTAATGTGTGTATGTGAGATAGATAATCACGACAATAGGATAGGAGTCTTGATTGATTATTATAACTTATGTTGCGGCATCTAAATAATGTGAAATAGTAGTGAGTTGAATACATACCTTAGTCAGTTGAATGTCAAATAAATGAAGTGTGTCAAAATTAAAAAAACTGTTGAATACATACCTATTTGGAGTTATTTACCAAGTTACAATTACGCATGTGATCCATTTTCTCTCCAGAAGTAATCAGTAAATTTTAAAATTCACTGGCTAATTAATTTGTTGTAGTCATCATCTCATAAATTTAACTCTCAATTCCTTCTTTAACAGTTTTAATATTTTTTTTACTTTCCTTTTCATTAACGAAACTTTTAGAAAATCCGAAATCGGTCCTAGAATTAATTTTTAATATAAAGAATGCAGGAAAAATAAGGAAAACAATTATTTCTTATTTAATTTAAAAAATGATTCTAAATCTAATCTTATTCCTAAATTATTGTGTTCATTAACACACTAATTTTCCTCATAATAACATCAAATGAAATACATTACAATATCCTAATTACGCACAATGATTCATAGCATAAATAATACAATTACATATCTATATGTAGTAAGAGATAATAATATGTTCAAGTCACTAAAAAACTACCATCTGGCCCAACAATATCTTAATTACTAGAGGATAAAAAGATTATATTTTAATTTTCCCAGGAAATGAGTATATCTTAATTTTGCCAATTAATATGCGGATGAAGGGAGTATTCGCAACATTCGGCAGACCCACCGACCGCCTAATTAAGAAAACAAAAGCCACGTAAGGAAAAATAAAGCGCTCAAACATGTGGCCAGCAATTCGTTGAATTTTATAATGCTTACCAAAACTTCATGTGGCTCATAATCTTCCAACCCCAGCGGCCCACCCAGTCTTAAATACATGTTTTTCGTTATACAAGTTCTATGACTTAATATGGACTGTGGATAGATTTAAGTTACAAAAATAAACTGCATTAAATAGGTTGATTTATAAGATTTAAACTATATTACAATCATCAGAAAATAATAAAATTTGCATAATATGTTCTTGTAATATAAATTATATCACGAATGCAGTTCATTATTGGTGCAAATCAATATAATATTGTATAATTTAATAAAATAAACATGCTAAATTATCGTAATATAAATTATATTACAAATGCAGTTCATTATTATATTATATAATTTATATTTTTTGATGAATATATATAAGAAAATTAAATTAATAAACTCACTGTTCATTTTTTATGATTTTATTGTTACGAGATTGGTGCTAGCACATCTTTTATAAGACAATCTGAATTTACATAAAGCTATATTGATGTGAAAATCCTTATGTAATTATATTTTAAATAGAAAATTTTAGTTAAATATTAAGGTAAAAAAAATGTTTATTTCTCTTAAAAAAAAGAATAATTTGATCTTTTACAAAAATATTTATTTTTCTATTACAAAACTTAAGTACTTAATAAACTGAAATTTAAGATTCATTTAGTTTATATAAATTCACAAGTCCCATG
Source organism: Juncus effusus (assembly GCA_027726005.1). Classification (NCBI taxonomy): domain Eukaryota; kingdom Viridiplantae; phylum Streptophyta; class Magnoliopsida; order Poales; family Juncaceae; genus Juncus; species Juncus effusus. The sequence continues at coordinate 8,228,277 of CM050897.1, read as the reverse complement.
AGCTCATAAGTTACCAATAATCACTCTTCATTGGTACAAGCATTTATTAATGGATTAAAATCAACTAGTAATTTTCCAACCAATGTTCTCCTGATATTGCGACACGTGTCCTCATGGAAGAGTAACGAAGTGGAGCGTTGACGTGTCGAAAAGCGCATCCAAAAGTTCACTCCTCTGTTATCCTCTTTCTTCCTGTTTTTTCCAATATCGCACTTTAATCCTGTGCCATAAGAATATATCCGCTCATTTTAGAACAAATAATTATTAATAATAAATATCTACTTGCAATCAAAGAATTTATTTCCCTTTTGCTTGGTTAATTTGTGGACAGCAAATAAAGCCCTTGCGGCCGGTCCCACGAACCAACTTTTCTATTTTGTTTTCACCCCTTAAAAATTCAGTATTCTTTTAAGAAAATTTCAAAAATTAGTATCTCTGTGATAAAGACATATGATTATAGTGGTAAAACTCGTCTTCATTTATTGAGAGACTAAAATTTTTTTTCCTTACTAATTAATACCGTCCAAAATTTTGAAAAGATCAATTATATATAAATACATATATTTCAAAAAAAATTTACTAAAATATTACTGAAATATATTGTTTTATTAAAATTTTAGAGGAAAGTCATTCTCCCCGATCTCTATAAAGCTCCGCCGCCACTGTATAAATATATTAATTGCATAATATAAGGTGAACAAATCATTTTTTCCACTTGTTTTCAATTGAGCACCGAATAGATATCATTTAACTCTTGATTGTTGTAATACAGATTCAAGAATTTGAAGGGTCCAAACGCAAAACAGTGAGAAGCGAAAAAGAAATATCTGGCGATATTTGTTTTGGGTTTATCCAGAAAAAAAAGCGCAAGCACAACAAGTGTAGGGCATGCCACGTATTACGACCCGTGAAACGGGAGCCACAAGAATCGAGCGGCTTCCGGAATTTCAAGCCTGAAAAGAAAAAAAGAAAAATCCTGATCCAACGTGGCGTGCTCTTTTTCTCCTCCCTTCTTATTACACGCCTCTATCCTATTCCTCTCCTTATTCCGTTGCCTTTCCTTCTTTCTCTCATTCATTTCTCTTTGCGCTTTATTTATCTCTAACTCTGAAGGGATTATTTTTAGAGTTGATACGAGGTGTGATACTATTGTGTGATACTTTGGTTGTTTAGATATTTTCGTCGATTGATTCGTACTCTTCAGTTTTGATACTCCAGATTTAGGTACTGATTTTCATATTATTTTTTTTTTTGTAATTTTGTAGATAGTTTTAGGAATTTATTAGTGGGAAGATTTTTGGTTTTTTCTTCCCAATTAGTTTGGATTTTTTTTTTCCGTCATCTGAGTAATGGTTTTTTGTTCTGATGAGTGGCTGTTAAATAATTGAATTTTTGTCAGTTTAGGAAGAACAAGAACAATTAGTTAATCCTAGCCTATTGATTTCATGATTTGGTACCAATTTTGCAAGATCTACTGAAATTTAGCATAATACTGATTGAGTGGTATACTTTTCTTTTGACAGGGGGGAACTCAATCATGACAGAAATTTCTTATATACTGGATGAGCATATGCTTAAGGTAACTTAATATACTTTCTATTAGCTATATATAATCACTAAAATAAAATTGTTTTGAGTTAATTAAGCTAATAACGCCTTTAATTTAGGCAAGGAAACCTTATACAATAAGCAAGCAGAGAGAGAAGTGGACAGAAGATGAGCACAAGAAGTTTCTCGAAGCTTTACAACTTCACGGCCGTAACTGGCGTCGCATAGAAGGTAATGAATACATTATAAACCTAAACTTATCCAATTATATTTTAAATATTTTCAAATTATTAAATTTTTTTTTTTGTTTTAACAGAACATATAGGTACGAAGACAACAATTCAAATTAGAAGCCACGCACAAAAGTTCTTCTCAAAGGTCCAGTTTGTTCTTGCTCACATGTAAATTTACCAAAACGCCCATGGGTGGCCTTACTTAATGTAAGTCATTCATTCATGGACACACGTGAAACTAATTAACCGCTGTAAAGCCCTTTAATTAGTTAATCAACATACAATTCAATCCCTAATATATATACCATCTATTTGACACACAGGTTACACGTGAGTCAAACAATGAATCGATTCAGATTCCGCCGCCTCGACCGAAGAGGAAACCAGCTCACCCTTATCCGCGAAAGTCGGGAAATGAAAAATCGGGAAAGCAAATCCTGGTTTTGAAGAAGCAGGAAAAGGACATGGAGATGGTTTTGGGGGAACAAGAGAACAGTTCTCCCACGTCGGATTTATCGACCGAGTTGGCTTCAAATGGATCCACATCACCAGTTATTTCAGCCGTTGGATCCAATGGATTAGGGATTTCTGATCCTATGGTAAGTAACTTGTATTATGATGTTATTTATTTAAGTTCTTTTTTGATAAATAAGTCTAGATAAAAGAATTGAAGAAACTAAATTTGTGTTTTGGAAATTGAAGGAATCGGAGCAAAGTCACGAGGAAGAAGAAATTTGTGCTGAATCGGGGTCTCCGAGTTGTTTAAAACTGTTTGGTAAAACAGTTAACACTGCAGCGATAAATCATCAAAATGCTAATAATAATATCGATTTTACGACCAGAAATGTGGAAATGGATGTAGAAAGTAGTACAACTGAACAATCAGAAGCTGGAACTGCTGCAAATAATAATTATAACGTTTCACACCCATTTTTGTATTATAATTATTATGCGCAGCAACATTTGGTACTGTGGAATCCATATGGAAATATGAGTTATCCTGTAATCAAGCCTGAACCGGTTTCTCCCAAGGTTAAATCCGTTCAATCTTTGGAAAATTCAGACGAGATTCAGACTGAATTGAGCTGCGTAAATAACAAAATCAGCAATGTAATAGGTTCAGGTAGAATAAATGATGAGAAGATTTTAAGAGGATTTGTTCCGTACAAGAGATGTGTGGCTGAGATTGAAAAGGTGGAGGTTGAGATTGAGGTTTTGAGGATTGAAGAGGGAGAGAGTGAGTTGAGTACTAGGCTGTGTTTGTAGATAATCATTTTGCACAGCCTTTGATTGTTATTTTTGTGTTATTAAATTGTGAGAAAACATGTTTGGCTTATTCTGTGGCCGTGTACATTATTTTGTTTGACCCATTGGCAGCTGCCGGGGTTTTAACTTATTAATTAATGATTATGCCTTGTTGAGTTGACCTCTCAGAAATAGATGTTTAACAGTTCAATATCATAGGTTTCCCCTCCGCTCTCTTTCAGGATTATAGTTTCGTATCCTATCAGGCTATATGGAAAAACGTAAAAATAAATTATTGTAATTTCACGAGGATCAAAGCTCAAATTATTAGCTGATGACACATGAAATTGGCACTATTGTTTTGATGTTTTTAGGTATGAAATTGACACTACTGTTTCAATTTTATATTAGTTGAGTGAGATCAATGATTAAAATATCTCCTGAATAGTCTTCATGATGCAATCTAACATCGCCTGGAAATAAATACTTACTAAGTTTTGACATAATTTGAACAATATATACAAGAAAAACTGGGTAAATATTACGCCATCTATGCTAAATGTTTATGCTAGTCTTATTCACAGATCCATTTCTAGTTAAAAAAATTTGTCTCAACGGATCAATTTGAATAACCAATCAGTTCATGAAATGGTTCGCCAAAAAATTATGAAAATTTGTCAGAAATTCTATCAAGTGATCTAGATTACTCACACAAAAATTGAGCAATTAACAGCTAATAGATCAAAAGATGTCAGTGGTACCAGTACCTGTTCGGAAATTTGGGTTTCAGACGACTGTTCAGTAATTTGGTAATAGCTCACAGATCATTAATCACAAAGATATTTGAGGTCATATTTAGAAACTAGACTTCAAAACCAACAAAATAAGTCTTTTGGAAGTTTGGATTGCTATTTTTTTTTTAATATTTTTAAATATTTATGCAAAATAAAAGAGTTATACTGAAACAAAAACGGGAACTTACAGAAACATTAAACTTCAAAAATTAATCTCTCACAAAAAAAAAATAGGTATAAAGGTGATTTCAGATTTGAAAATTATCTATTATTAACGTGGAAATTTAATAACAAAATAATTTTTAGTTTTATGACAGGTAAGAGACACAAATTGACTGAAAAAGACTGGCAGAACAGTAAAAATGAGACTAAAGCTGATTTTTATGTAAATTAGTGGCGTAAATGAGATATTTAACTAAGTTGAGAATCATTAACTCAAACAAACAAATGATACATGTATTTAGAGAGTATAGAAACTTTCAATTGGATCAATGGTGATCCAATTTCAGATTTGGGGATGGCATACACAATATTGGAATTGAGAGGAAGAAGACGAGATGTAGAAGATTGGGGGTTGGAGAAGCTTAAATATAGGGTAGAAAGAATAATGGATACTTTGCAGATATTTCTCATATACGTATCGGATACCTCTAACGTAAGAACATATATTTTTAAAACTTATGATAATAAATATAAAATTAGTAAAACAAAACTAAGACATCTAATTATATAAGGGAAATTTACAAAAAACCCCCTAACTTTTTTGGATATTACAAATAACCCCCTATATTCTCTGTTATTACAAATAACCCCCTGTCAGACAAGTTTTGTTTACAAATACCCCCCTACCGTTTTTTTTCCATCCAATCCAACATTATACTTTTTATAAACCCCAAAATGCCCCTTGTAAAACCCTCTCCTAGTGTGTGGGTATTAAGCAAAATAAAATTCTAGGCGGGTTTTTTTTTTAAACCGTTACAGAATGTGTGGGTATTAAGCAAATTTGTAACGGTTAATTCATAAAAACCGTTACTAATTACACTATTAGTAACGGTTTTAATAAAAGACCGTTACAAAATTGTCCAAGTGATTTCTGTAACAGTTCTTCCATAAAAACCGTTACTAATTACAATATTAGTAACGGTTTTCATGAAAGACCGTTACAAAATTGCCCAAAATCTGTAACGGTTTATTATAAACCGTTACAGATTGTGTGCATTTCTGTAACGGTTCTTTCAGAAAAACCATTACTAAGGTGTAATTAGTACCGGTTCTTATGAAAGAACCGTTACAAATATGCATAAATAGAATTTTTTTTTTTACAATTCTGTAACGGTTCTTTCGGAAAAATCGTTACTAATATGTAATTAGTAACGGTTTTTATTAAAGAACCGTTACTAAAATTTGCTCCCGCCGGCCTGGACCGCATTTTAGAACATTGAATAGAACTCTTCCCCACCAAAATAATTATGAGGAATTGTTGGAGAAAAAACATAAATATATAAATTTCAAAACAATAATTCAATATCCATAATTGTTCATAACTTAAATTATCTTAATTCATCAATAATTTTAAGTTTACATAACAAGTAAATATTAGTAAATATAACCCATAACCCCAATTCATAGGTTACCACAAAATAAAACAAAAGTAACCATAGAAATTCCTAAATCCTAATTAAAGGGGTTGTGCAAAACACAAAAGTTACCTATTTATTAGGTACAAAATGCTATCTATTACATACAGGAGGACATATATTAATGCTGAGAGCATGCCTCAATCTTTATGTTAAAATCTGCAAAAGATGAATTTATTAGAATGTTAAGCTTTATTTACATAAAAGACCCTAAGTATGCCTAAATTGCATAAAATCTCATGTATCATTGAAAATTGAAAAAAATATTGATATTCACTTTGTTTTTATTTTTTATTTTTTTCCTTGTTGAACCAGGATATAATATACATGTGCAGGGGCTATCTTCTTCTTTTTTTTTCTTTTTTTTTTACATAATGCAGGGGTATCCATGAATTCAACTTTTTTATTTTAATTCCCCCAAGGATAATTATAGTTTTTTATTTCATATTACCTCTCCAAAAACTCAAAATATCATATTAATCCTTCTGAAATTGTAAATAATCAGTCCCTGATTTTTTTATAAATTATCGTTTTTTTTAATATTTTAAATAATATACCAAAACAACCATTGTTGAGTTGACGAAGATGACGGTTCCTGAGAACTTCCACCGTGATCTCTACCATATTCTCGACCTTGAGCTCGACCTCGACCTCGACCTCGACCTCGGCCTCTTCCACGCGCCGGATCACGTACCCGTCCAGTAGCACGTCCGGATTCCAAAACAATTCAATTCAAAGGCACCTTACAAGTCTTCCTGTTGTGGCCATGACCTTTGCATCGCTTGCATTGTACAGTCCTCCCCGTACGGTCTTCATCTGGTCCTCTTTGACGCTTCTTCCTTGGTCGGCCTGGGGCTTTCCGTTCGTGTGGGGGGTCTAAACTCTTTGGTACAATACTTGGCCAATTCGATTTATCTGGCAAAGGATTCACCGGAAAGGAGTAGCAAGATAGGTACGCGTCGACACGATAGAAATGATGCACGTACTCCTCCGGAGGAAGACGAAAATCATACAGGGCTGCTACTGCATGAGGACATGGTACTCCGCTAATTTGCCAATCATAACATGAGCAACTTCTTGTTTCGATATCAACAGCCCATGTATTTTCTTCATGCGTCACTTCAGCTCTTAATTTCAAACACTTCTTCACGCGATAACTCCTAATCTCCTCCTTAACTTTCTTTAAATACCGCATCACTCGAGGTACCAACGGATCTTTCCATGTTAATCCTAGTTTACGCCTTTTAAATAAATCCGTCATCATTTTTTGACGAATTCCATCCACGAGGTTAAAGATAGTGAGATGCCTAACATCGAGTATCTTACTATTAAATGACTCGGCACAATTATTAGTATACTGATTGCATTTAATATCATGGTTATATAAAGATCTTCTCCAACACTTTCCTTCACCATTCCTCATAAACCAATTATATACCTCGGGTGTTTTTTCCTCCATTAATTTTAACATTTTTTCAACCGGAATAGGAGCAAATGTTTTAGTAATATTCCAAAATTTACTCTCAAGTTCTGGACCCCAATTTTTTTTTATATAATTCCTAAACATATGTTGTAAACAAAGCCTATGTTCCGCCCAAGGAAAAACCCTCTTGAGTGCCCCTTCCAAACCCTTTTGACCATCTGACATTATGGCAAGACGAGGGATATCTCCAATAGCTTCTTTTAATATCTCAAAAAACCATTGCCATGCCTCACCATTTTCAATTTCAACAACGGCAAATGCCATTGGAAAAAGTCCGTTATTTCCATCTAACGCTATGGCCGTAAGCAAACAACCATGATATTTTCCCGATAAATGACAACCATCAACTCCTAAAAAGGGTCGACAACCACTTAAAAACCCTCTCCTACAACCATCAAAACACACAAAGAGACGTTCAAAGCAATTATCTACCGAGCGTTTCAATTTGATCAAACTCCCGGGATTTGAGGCAAGCAATGCTTCCGCATAATTGGGAATTATATTATATGCCTCTTCATGAGAACCATTGATTGATTCCATTGCAATCTCGCGTGCTCTACAAGCCTTTTGATAAGGGATCTCCACTCCATGATCCTCTCTAATTTTACCAATTATATCATTAGCGTTTCTCTTTGGATCATGGCGCAACCAATTTTGTATCATGCTAGACACCCAGTATGATGTCGCCATTCGAGCATCATCATGGCCTTTTCCAGTGCAGGAATGTTCATCATTAAGTGTTTTAATCCGAAATGTTACACCATCTTGCAATCTAGAAGCATGTATACGCCACGGGCACCCGACATCACTACATTTTGCCGTTACTCTATTGCTTTCATTTTTCACATTAGTGGTGTCAAATCTTTTTGCTATAGCATAATGCTTTAAGGCTAAACGAAACGCATCTACATCCTTAAAATCTTGACCAACTACAAGCCTAGGATCTCTCTCGCGTGTAGAGAACGATACTTCTTCATCCGAGAATATTTCCTCCTCATCCAACTCCTCATCTACCGGTTCGAACTCAGCATCGGTATCTAATTCCTCCACCACAACATCCGCTCTGTTATCTAATAAACATTCATCATCTATCCCCAACATCCTCTCATTTTGGCGTTCATTTGAAATAAAAGCACTTGATACAAAAAGATGAATAGGTGACGCTAATTGCCCAGCCATCATCATCAAATTCACATCATCATCACAAGTTAATCTCTGCATATCCCCTTCACCTCCGACACTGTATGATAACTCACAATCTTTAGGAACCTTCAACCCACAACCATCTTCGATATCTCGATTAAGTGTCACAAATGACACTCGATCAGGATCTAGAAACATCGTCTTGTTTTCTGCACCATTGTGAATAATTAACTCCACTTCTATATCCATCTATGAAAAATTGAACAATTTAATAGTTAGTATAAAACTATCATTTAATAATTAGTCTCAATAATTGATATATGTATACTTTGCTAATTAAAATCATTAAGATGTTTTTTTTAGTCTCATTATTTAAAATCATTAAAATGTTAAATAATAAAATAGGCTTAGAATTATAAAATATTCAAACAAGTAAACATTATCACAAACACATGTAGTGCATGCATAAGCAAGTATCAAAACCAGGCAAACATTAACCAAAAATCCCAAATAATAAATTATACAACTGTGGCAATGACACACCAGCATCAACAACTCTCTCACATGGGGGAGCTTATAAGTGTGTGACATGCACACATACCTATTCAAAAATTGCAGAACAAGAATGGGACAGCTTCGGTCCTATCAAAAAACAAATTATACAACCATGTTTTAATAATAATCATCATGGAAGGCAAATTTGTTCTTTCTTAAGTTAAATACTATAAAAATTAAGAAAAAAAAGACAAACCTCTGGTATTTTTTCTTGAAGCACAAACTATGCAATGAAGGTGAGAGACGGCATGGGCAAATCGCTATTTGGTGGGGAGAGAGTTCTATTTGGTGGGGAAGAGTTCTATTCAATGTTCTAAAATGCGGTCCAGGCCGGCGGGAGCAAATTTTAGTAACGGTTCTTTAATAAAAACCGTTACTAATTACATATTAGTAACGGTTTTTCCGAAAGAACCGTTACAGAATTGTAAAAAAAAAATTCTATTTATGCATATTTGTAACGGTTCTTTCATAAGAACCGGTACTAATTACACCTTAGTAACGGTTTTTCTGAAAGAACCGTTACAGAAATGCACACAATCTGTAACGGTTTATAATAAACCGTTACAGAAATCACTTGGGCAATTTTGTAACGGTCTTTCATGAAAACCGTTACTAATATTGTAATTAGTAACGGTTTTTATGGAAGAACCGTTACAGAAATCACTTGGACAATTTTGTAACGGTCTTTTATTAAAACCGTTACTAATAGTGTAATTAGTAACGGTTTTTATGAATTAACCGTTACAAATTTGCTTAATATCCACACATTCTGTAACGGTTTAAAAAAAATACCCGCCTAGAATTTTATTTTGCTTAATACCCACACACTAGGAGAGGGTTTTACAAGGGGAATTTTGGGGTTTATAAAAAGTATAATGTTGGATTGGATGGAAAAAAAATGGTAGGGGGGTATTTGTAAACAAAACTTGTCTGACAGGGGGTTATTTGTAATAACAGAGAATATAGGGGGTTATTTGTAATATCCAAAAAAGTTAGGGGTTTTTTTGTAAATTTCCCATTATATAAATAGCGATAACAAACATCAAAATATTTCTATAAAAACAATTTTTTAGTACCTCCAACATAAATATCTAATATCTAAATAAATATAAAATATAATTTATAAAATTGCCGTATCGTATCCTGAGTTTTTAAAATTGTCGTATCGTTGTATCGTCGTATCGGATACTATACCTGTATCTGTATTGGTGTAACATAGAGTATGGATATATTTTTATCCCTATTTTTACTATTGAATGGCTATATTTTTATCCCTATTTTTAATTATTGAATAACCCTCATATTTAGCCATTTCATAAAGTCACAAAGTATCAGAATAGTAATTTTTTTGTTTTTCTTGTTATTTTTTGTAATTCTTGTTACTTTTAAAAAGTTTTAACTAATATTATTACTTTTAGCAAACTTTAGTTTAATACGTTACAAAATATTTATAACCTTGTAAGGGTTAGTACATAAATTGACCAAATATTTTATTTTCCTCCATCAAATATTTCATTTCCCCCTTCTAATTAATTTCCTTTAATAAAATATTTCATTTCCCTCCAGTTAGTATTGTCGAAACTCATGAAGGTATTTTAATTTCAAATTATATATATATATATATAACAAAGCCTGGCTGAGGAGTTTCAGAATCAAAAAGGCAGCTTTCCCTAGTTCGAGAGTTCTAGTAGCTGCTTACCCGTTCAACTCTTCCCGAAAACAAACTCTACTACTGCCCTTCCAGGACGGGGGTAGTTCCTTCTTTTTGACTCTACCTCCTTCGTTCTTCTTCTTCCGGCCAGACAGAACTTCCTGCCAGACAGAAGACGAGTAGAAGGTTCAATGAGTCAGATGTGGAAAGATGCCTCCTCCACACAGCCAAGGCAAGGTTTGACTTTCTCGGTGAATTGCTTTTCAGTCGGAACTCACACCAACCATAAAGGAGAGGCCGAAACTCCCGTAAAGGACAAAGAGTAAGGGATGTGATTTCATAGTCTCCGGTTTGAAGCAAAGCATGGTGATGTTTTGGCTTCTATTTCACCTTCTATTCAACCTTTTCTGATCTGCTGATCAATAGGAACAGGAGGAAAGCTTCAGATGAGCTTCAGATGAGTGTTTCTTTTCGTCGACATTTTCCTAGATCTAATTCGAGTTTCTTATTACGTAATGGCTTACGTGTTCGCCCTCTCTTTGGAGCGACACGGCGATTAAGGATGATGGATGGCAGCGGCGTACATCCCTATCTCGTAAGCGAGAAAGAATTCAGTTACTTTCTCGGGGAAGAAAAAGGTTCTTTCTTTGGCCCGGCGCATTCCATCAGAAAGCTGTCCAGTCTCTTTGCTCTCGGTGTCTGATAGTGGTCCATCCCTCAACGTGGAAGAAACCATTTTTCCTTTCAGACGTAGAAGTGCGATTTTCTCTTTCGATAGTTTTTGGTTTTTTTTCTTGTTTTCCTGTAATGATTTCGAATTTTTCTTTTTCAGTGAGCGAGTAGTTTTTTTTGAGTCTCAAACTAACCTAACCCCCATTCCTTATATCCCGGGAAGTCTTCGAAGCCGGTCTCTGTGAAGTTCCCTGAATAGAATAGAAAACGATCTATCTATCTGACCGAATCCCAAGAAGTTGATTTTCTGCTAGCTTGATTCCGGATCTACTTATTTATTTCAGTCTTCGTTTTACTGACTTGAGTCCACAAGAGTGATTTCGAATTGTTCTTTACTAGCGCTTGACTTCTTTGGAATTCCATTAACAAGCTTCAAAGCGCCGCCTTTTTGAGAGAAGACAGGTTCAGTTCGCTATCTAACTTCGTGGGCCAGCTAATTCACGAAAGTCGAGACAAGGAGATAGCCATGTATATAGATCTATCTATCAATTTCTCGGAAGTTGCTTGTCAGACACCGGTCCTGGGACTATTCAATATCCTTCTTTATTGTGCGGTATGAGACGGAGCTGAACCTAGTGGCTAATATCTTGCTGACCTGCCTGCACCAATCCTTCCACCAGCAGCAGATCAAGCAGCATGGCGAGATCGTCTTCTTTATCAAAATGGTATGTGAATAAGAAAGAGAAGATCAGAGAAAAGAGACAGACGGAACATGCATGCTTCATTCAGAGAGAATCCGCAAATATGCAATTGAGAATCAATCTCGAAATATATATTCCAAAATGCGGGTGGAATTAGTGCGAGTGACCCTTCTCCCCCCTACTAGGGATTAGGAAGGAAGTTCGTTCTTGATACTCATCCTTTGATAGTGAAAGATAGGAATTGGCTTGCTTGGGCAAAAAAACCATTTGTGATCTTGCTCCACCATTACTATTCTGTTTTGAGAGTATTGAGAAACAAGCTCTTTAGTTGTCTTTGCTTAGGTAGTCTCCTTCAGCCGAATCGACTGCGAACGAAGGCTTAGCTTTGTCAATCTGTATCGGTTTGTCCCCAATGGCAACTACCCACAAGAGAATCAAATCCAAAAATAGCTCCTCCGCATCCCAAGCGCGAACCGTCCATTCTCGCGCTAACATGTAGCGGATACTATGTACAATGGATGTGTTTGGCTTTGACTCATCACAACCCTTCTCAATAAGCTCAGCCACTGATTTGGAATCGACTTCAAGCTTAGCCCCAGGTTCCAAACCAAATTCAAACCTGTGAATAAACCCAAATGTTCAGCTCTAGTCGATGAGCAGGTATCAATCATGTACGTAAACCCAGCAACCCCAGCTTTTGTGGAATCTCTAACCAAATCACCAGTTCCTGCTAACCCCACCGAAGAATGTTCAGCACTCTCGGACTTCAAAACAGTAGTTCCCACCAGACTTAAAGTAAAAAAGGAAGAGAAAGGTAAGGTGATGCAGTAGTAAAAAAAGTTCGACTAATTGCCTCTACGGTAGAACTGATTCTACGTTACTAGAAACTGATTATCAAAAACTAGACTCTCATATTGAAAAAAGGTAAGATGTCCCTTTTTGGTTATTTATTTCTTTCCATTGATATGAAAATCTGTAGAATAACTCCATAAGTACACAGCTTCTTCCTTTTTATCCTGCTGTTAAACCATCCCCACTCCTCCACAGGAGGAATCGATTCTCGTTGCCTCTGGATTCCGACTCACCCTTCTATCCTTGTTCAGATAGATGATGTCATTGCCTCTGACTCTCTGCTGCTTGAGACGCCAAATGTTGGCGGCTCTACTCCTGATGTTTAGGTGTCCTACTCGCTTTTGGATGCAACCTTGTTCTCCGTGTGCACTTTTCTCTTTCATTTACCTGTTATACTGGGCGGTTATTGTGTGGACTGTTTTTTCTTGCTCAGGTTTGTTGTTGGTTGTTATCCACCGCCCTCTACTGGGCTTTCTTTTGGTTTCTCTGTGGATGTTACCCCTGTGACTTGATATGCTACTGAATTTGTTGATGTATAATTCGCGTATTTTCCAATTTCTTACTTGGAACATGCGTGGCTTAAATGAGGGTTAGCTGTTATAAAATCACTGTATATCTGGCAAACCCTGATGTGCTGTGTTTCCAAGAAAGAAAATGGGACTCCATTTCTTCTTTTTCACTTAAGTTATCCATTGGCAACCCTTTTTTTCCTTTGTAGCTAGTGATGCGATTGGTAATTCAGGAGTAATCCTAATTGCATGGAAATGTTCGAGTTCAATATCGATCCCAAATATGCCCTACTATAGAGAGAAAAGATATTTCAACCTATCTATCGATTGGACTTGGTACTCTTGATATTGTCGGGGAACCTTGAAGGCTAGTTCAGTTTTGAAGTAGTAAGCCCTTGTATCATCGATGGAAGAACTTATATTAGATGGTTCTAATTTACTCCTTTCTTGCACCACAACCCAACTCCAAGTTATTGCCCCGCGCGGGGAAGGCCAGTTGTTGCTAGGCCATGTCCAGACTCTTTTTTATCAATTCTTTTTTCTATATGAAAGAAAATCAATCTCACGTTCAGAAGAACTCCTATTGACTTATACCGATCCATCCGTATCTCACCCAAGAGGCTTCTCAGCGCTCTCACCTAAGGCAATAGAAAGAATGCCCTACCTAGTTGACCCGAGAAAGTCGGGCAGATACCGGAGTCAGAGAGTCATTCTAGAAGAACGATACTTGTCCCCAGTTTCATCGGTCTATTTCTATCGAAGAGTATGCTAATATTCGAAACTTGACAACCATGAATATTTTGAATACAATATCTAGTGAATGATTATACGAAACTTGACGTGTTTTGTGATCCTTACTCTCTAAATGCTGGAATTGGTAAAGTCTTCTTTCTCCTTTTTGAAAAACTCTTCCTTAGGCCTAAAATGTACCTTCCGGCTCCGGATAATTCTACCCTAGAAAACAAAACATCAAAACAAAGACTAGATATAAACGTGCGTGGGTTTTTCATTCTTCGGACCACACCAACTCTTGCTTGCTTGAAATTGGCAAGTATGAGAGAGTCCTATTTATGTCCCCCTTTCTACTACTCTCCAGAGTAATTTGGTGATCGCACTCGCGCCCCAGAGGTCAGGACTTGGCTTTCTTGAACACTGTTGAGTAACGGTCGAAAAGTGCCTCCAATTCCGGATTCTACTTTCCGTTCTTTTCAACTTGGAAATTGGTGGATTGACGCCTCTGCCAACGGATTCCCTAACCCCATCCTGGTTTCTAGGTTTTTCAATTGGGCGAGCCAACGCACCAAATTCTTAGCGAACAAGGCTTTTAACGGATCCTGTCTTTTTAGGAGTAGCCGCGCGGAGGTTGAAACGAAGAGAACAGATGAAAGGAGGAACTGCAGAGCGGGGCCCGAGGCGCGGAGAGACGTTTAGACGTAGGGAATTAATACTTCAGAATGGAATCCACGGCGCAGAGGCAGAAGAACAGGGATGAAGAGTTTCAGTGAGGGTCTGTGGATTCAGAAGAAACGGACGACTCCAGTACGTTGCAACTGTAGAGGAGGCGTAATAGCTGAACGAGAGTGAGTTATAAGTCTGTTACTGATTTCGCTGTAATCGCTACCTTGGGATGGGAGCTTGGTGACGCCTATTCAGCTAGGTAGGGGGAATTGGTCATAGCCGAAGTCGGAGGCAAAAAGAAGGTAATGAAATGGATAAGAAAGGTAGCAATTTCCAAAGATTTCTGATCCCCAGAGATTCTCTTTTTTGCTTTGCCCGAGGTTGATGGTCTGGACGTCAAAGAAGGGGAAGAGAGGAATGAATGAACTTCCTTTTTTTGGTTAGGAATCAAATATACAGACTTTGCTATCGACCCCATTTCTTTTCATAATCGTCTATACTATTGACAATAGAAAATCGGGGTCAGTCAAGTTCAGATATTTTTCTTTTCCACCTCTGCTTATTCTAAGAGTTGCTTCAGCTGTCTAGCGCTGGCGGCCTTGCTTGCTTTTTCTTACTTCTTCCTTTTTCTTGTCACTGGCTAAAAGCAAGCTTTATAACAAGATGCTGGCTTGCCCTCTTTTGGATCAAAATGCAGACTTTCAAAGTCTCCCCCACTCGACAAATCCAGGTAGAGTTCTTTCATACCTCTCTCGCTCTCACGGCAACTCCTTAGCTCTTATGCTCGATAGCGCCCTAACGATCATTAGTCCCTTTAAGGCGGCGGAAGGACGTCGCAGGCTTTCTCACAGGCAAGCTAGAATTTCTCACATCCTGTCGCTAAATCCACTCACTTTCTCACTTGCTGTAACAGAAAGAAGTCAAACCTAAAGGAATTCAACTTATGGAGGGTTCTCTTTCACTAGTCTTTGGAAGAAAGTGACTGGACGTCAGAAGAAAAGGCCTGACTCACTTCAGGGGGAGTGGAAGTTTCTGCCTTCCCTGCGATTGGGGAAAAGCTATTCCATCTTTTTTCTTCTGACTATTGAGTTCATCTTTCTCATCTATTTTGACAGTCATACAAAAGACAACTCGAAAAAGTTCCCAAGCATTCGATCTTCGTTTATCTTCTTCTTTTTTGAAATAAGACGTCGGATATCATTGAATATAATAAGGAAGAAGTGTGATCTTTTTCCTTCCTTCGTCTTCAATTTCATTTTCTTTTCTTTTTGTTTCATTACGCCGCAGAAGATCAGGCTAGCTCCGCCTGAGGTTGCTTGCGCCCCACCTACCCCCCCACGTCAACTCTTGTATACGCTTGCTGCTCGCTCAGTTGCTTTCAGTAGAAGGTCATCGGGCATACCACCAAGTGGAGGGCGGAGCTTGAAGAAGTCTTTGACTTTGAGTCGCCTAGTGATAGGAGAAGAACCGAGGCGAGACTACCTTCACTATTCCATCCTTCATGCCGTTCTCGGCCCCTCTTGTGGAGCGACGCCTTTTTCCTTTTATAGAAAGAAACAAACCTTGGATAAGCTCCCAATCAACCTTGTTCCACTAAAGAGTTTTTTGGACTTGATTTGAACGCTTTCAATCAACCACTTCTACTGCTACTACTCCTGATACAATCTTGCTTGGCTTACTTGCTTGATTGATTTAGTTTTCCCGTTGGTTGGACAGCAGCTAAGATGAACTAAAAGGATTGTCTCTATTGAACCTAGCCTTACTCCATCTCGTATTCAAAAGAAATGGATCTCCCTAGATTTCAAACTTCAAAAAACAATGGATGTGTCCCAGCCCATTTTAGATCCATTTTGAGATCGACATTGAGACCCAACGGCAGATCCACTTCCAAAGTTGATGGAGTAGAAGAACCCGTATATTACCCTATCGGTACACCTGAATAACCATATCTGTGAAAGCCGGTCCATCTGTACACATCGATTCACCCAAGAACATCTGTCCCAGAGGGAAAGGATTTCTGTTTACCTCCCTTGATATCCATATCAAATATACAAGATCTTGTCTTATGGATTCACATAATATGTATTCCAGCATTTCGCTTAGTATCGACTAGCACTTAGTAATTGATGACCATTTCGTCTTGAAAACTCATACCCTGATGGAAGGAGGGAGAAACAGAATGAAGCGATCATGTGCAATTGTTTGTATATAGATGCTACGTTGGATAAGATTGCACTTTGGTGTCAATGCGCTGAATCTGGTCCTGTTTCTTCTTGATTGACCCATCCAATTTCTATCTAACTCATGAGTCTCGGCTCCCCGTGAAGATGCGTTCACTATTCGTCAAAGGGAGGAAGAGAAAGAAGTCAGTACTTCGAATACTTTCATCCACTTGTCAATTCTTTGTGTCAGACTCACTCGCCAATTCTGTGTGATTGAATTTTGCACTGATAAGGTGTGACTTATTGGATGTATCTTACTCATTCATCTGTGTAAGAATTTGGAATTCCTCTTCCAACTCGTCCCAAAATGGGCGTTATGGCAAAGAACAAGAAGAAAAAACAAGAAGAAATTTGTCCAATAGTGAATCCCGAAACTACGGCATGTTTCGACTGGAGATCAACTATGGCACGTTTCGACCAAATGAGACTCCTCGGGTGATGCGCCACATGAGAAGCGATTTTCCAAGACTTTCATTATTTCATAACCTTCCCCTTACTTCTCAAAGACCAATATCTTGCTTCAAGAAAGAAAGGCGAGACAAGATTATCAACCAAATCAGTACAGTTCTGACTGAATCCTCGGTTATTGAAGCAACTTCGGAGGGAAGAGTTCGACGCTTCTTTCTTCTTTCTCTTTTTAGAACAATTCTCCTATTGGTATTGCTGAGTCTTCTACTGAAGCCTACGGATTCAAGCCCAGAAATTTCCTTACAATCGCTTTTCGGATGAGAAAATTGGTGGGTTAAAAGAGCATTTTGGAAAACATTTTTGGGTTTCTGAGGCTAAACGTTTGGAACTTGTTAACTGTTGTAGTAACATGGAAAGAATTCAATTTCCGTCTTATCTGGAAGGATGGATTTGTTTCAAACAAAGGATTTTCCTAAGGTTTCTGGGGTGTTGGAAAGCTTTGATATTAATCAATTATGAGGATCTGATAAAGCAACTCTACTGAAAAAGGTAGGTATAGAAAGATTGTAGGAACGTAGAGGTATACCCTAGCCCTCCTCCAACTCCCACTTCTTCTAGATTTGATTGTCCCCACCAGCTGACCAAAACCGACAGACGGACATAGCGAAAAAGAATCTTCGATTGCCTTGAATGATTCAAGAAACAAAAGACAAAGAACCAGTTTCAGAGACGATCTATGAGTCCAAAACATCCCTATCCCTATCGGTGGAGCTACTGCCTTCTGTAGGCACCTCTCGTTCATATTATGACACTCCTTCCTATCGTATGCCTTTCTATTTTCTTTTGCGACTAGGAGTTCAGACTTTTCAGATAACGCTAAGCAAGCTTTCCTTCCGTTCGCTAGTGAGGAGGAATTGAGGCGAAAGAAATTCCAAAGTGAATGAAGAAAGTCAATATACCGATTGCTCAGATTAGATTTCGGGGGTAGCACAGGTAACTTGGTAAGATACATCCAATAAGTCACACCTTATCAGTGCAAAATTTTGAAACAGATTGCTACAGGAGTACCAAATTCAATTCGAAAATCTGAGAACTTTGACAGAAAAGGCCCTATTTGGATGAAGAGTTTTTTGCTTCCTATCCAAAGTGGTAGGAACTACTGACTAAGGTAGAATAGGTACGAAAAGCTCTAGAGAGATCAACTACTAATGTGGAGAGCACAGAAAGTCAACGTAGTTAGTTTCGACCGAGAGACTGATGCGTCTCGACTAAACTGTCAAACGAAACAACGGGTTTCGGGCCTGGCAAAAGGAGAGGTTCTAGTCTAATTGGAATTTCATGGTTCATCCCACACGTACGATTCGCTTCCCTGGTTTAGTTTGTTTCTAGGATTAATTGATTGAAGACCCAAGAACCAAAATCCTTCAAAGAAACAACTTCTACAACGTTTTTCCCTCTACATCATTGAAGTCTTTGATTGAATTGACTATTGTATGAGAACTATGCATTTCTTTTCATCCTCTGTTTTGATGATTCTATAATCTATATTATTATATACTATCTTTAAAATATAAAAACTATTTTTCTATATGCAGAATTAAAAAAATGTACGGAAAAAAGTCCTTCTTGAAAAATATATCTTGCTCAAAATAAATGAAAAAGCATTAAAAAAACTGATTGCTAACTGAAACTCAATCTTTGTATTAAGTCACTATGAAAAATTATAATTATCAAACCTCATCAAAAAAATCAGGGAGAGTGATGCATTTGCAGACTTTGCATTGGGGGCACAACACACACCCCACCTGCAAATTAAATTGATCATAAATACCCAACCAAAAAATAAGAAAGGAAAATATTAATTTGAATAAAAAAATTCAGATGTGATTATTCTTGATTTGGATGGTTGTATTTTCAACCTCATAAAAATAGCATATTAAACCATCCACTCTCTTTACATACTTGACACATTATTCTTTCTTAATCAGCTATAAATCAGGAACCGAACAACTTGCTCAAATAAGATAATCTCCCTATTTTTGTCTTTTGTTGCTTTTCTTCTCTTTTATCAAGCAATGATCTCACAACGAAAGCTGCTCTTATATATGAATTTTCCATGATAAGAATAGCAAAATCTTCAATGATTAATGAAAGAATAGATTTCAACTATTGATAAAAATATCAAATTATTCTCATTCACTAATCAAAAGAAAATATGTTAGAACCTAGTACATTAACTGGTCTATCCCAACCTTCAGGCCCACACCATATTGTCCTAAAAAAGACTTAAACTTGGTTGGTGCTAGTAGTTAATGCACTAACTTATTTAAGTAACTCTAATTTTCAATCACTACTCAAGGTAAGACTAATATCAACTAGCCCCTCTTTTTTCCACTATTTGGTTCCGGGGTGTAACAAACTCCCTCACTTCAATTTCTGACGTCCCCATCAGAACTAGCACCTGGTCTTAGTCTCGTCCTAGTACACATCCGTGCGCACCTTCACCCCATACATGTATCCCCACTGAGGCATATATGATCCTCAAGTTCTCTGGGTATGATAACAGTATGGTACGTTTTCGGCCGCACGATAGTACTCTCAGGATCGAACTGCTCTGATACCATTTGTTAGAGTCTAGTACATTAACTGGCCTAGCCCGACCTTCAGGCCCACACCATATTGTCCTGAAAAAGGCTTAAGCTTGGTTGGTGCTAGTAGTTAATGCACAAGCCTATTTAAGTAACTCCAATTTTCATTCAGTACTCAAGATGAGACTAATATCAACTAACCCCCCCTTTTTTCCACTATTTGGTTCCGGGATGTAACAAAATCTACTTCTCTATTGGTAAAAATAGAAGATTATCTTTTTATCCATTCCAATCCAAATGGAAATTTTCGATCATACCATTTAGTTTATAGAATTTGCATTAGAACCAATTGTTATTCTTGTAATTTGTACTGTGGACGAAAACGGTCCGGATATTACCCGAACCAGACCGGACCGGATCCGAATAGAAAAATCCGGATCCGTTGAGATCCGGATCAGGGTCTTTTATTCGGATACGAATCCGGATACGGTATTGGATTTTGGTGTAGTATCCGGATCCGGATCCGCCGGATCCGGATACTATTCAAAAATGGGTACCCATTTTTTGACCCATATTCTCAAATACGGTATCCATTTTTGACCCAAATTTTGAATTCATTGAAATATCTATAAATTTAGTAGTACAACATCTTCAAAATCTATAAAATTAATAATTATTAATTTAAAAACATAATAAAATATTATATAAATGAAATTTATGATATTTTTTTACATATTCATATTTTTTTGATGATTTTTTTATATTTAATATAGTTTATCAAATAGTTGTAATTTTTATCCAGTAAAAATATGTTTTGTTATTAAAATTCAAATTTTTTGTGTATAATGATATTTGAGAAATAAATATTTATATTAAGTACCAAATATCCGTTTTAATTATCCGAATAAAATCCGGATCCGTATTCGTATCTGAAATATCCGGACCGTATCCGTATCCGTTTAAGATCCGAACCGTATCCGGGTCCGGGACGTTCCGGATCCAGAAAAAAATATGGATACAGATATGGGATGATCTCTATCCGGACCGGGTCCGGACCGCTTTCACCCCTAACTGTGGTCCATGCAAAATTTAAAAATTATTGAGAAATTAGCATATTTATAACACTCCAACCCCAAAATTCTGTTTAGTTTTGATTTTTGTATGTTATTGTACAAAAAATGTCAATAATTATGTTTATGTTCTCAATTTCAAACAAGTTTCTACTTACAATCAGTTGATAGAAAATTACCATGTAGATATTTTCATTCAATTGAAAAATATCAATCTAAAATGTCGCATAAAAATTAAAAAATTTAGCATCAATTATTTTGGAACAAAAGAAAACTATTATAAGAAAACAACGTACTATATATAATATTAAAACGGAAGATTCAAATAACTATTTCAACTTTTTTTTTTCTCAAAGCTTCCATTCAAAAAAAAAAAAACTATTTCAATTTTCTCTACAAAAGCTCTTCCGAAATCAAGGAGCAACTTGCACAAAAATTGAAAAAAAAGAATTGGGCCTCAAATTGAGGGCATGTTTGTATTCAAAAATGGGGGTTTTACTATTTTAGAAAACTGTATTTATAAATCCAGGGATTTGGGTCAAATCAGTATTTTATTTCCGGAATCTCTATATTTGGGCTTAAGAGTTAAGCCTTTTTGTTCTTCTCTCTCCCATCCTTCTTCTCCTATATATTTCGTTCTATTTCTTTCTATCTATCTTTGTATAAAGAGGAGAATGATGACTCCGCCATTAATTCAGCTCGCCTCCGACCTCTTTATATCCCGTCTTTGCTTTGGTCTCTCTCTCATTTGATTCTGAAATTGTGCATATTGTATTGCGAATCTCTCTCTCTCACACTCTCATTTTGGGTTAGATTTATGGTCTTTTGTGATTTAATGGCTGTATTAATTAGTTCTTAACTGAGACATTAATTAATTTCAGGAACGATGGCATTTGGGGAGCAGAACACATTGTCTGAATTATTTCGCCTCCTTGACGAAGCCTTCTGTTTCGGAATTAATGCAAGTGAGTGATAATTTTTTCAGAATTTCGTTTATTTTTTACCGATTTTTCTATTTTTCATTTTCTTTTAATTTGGAAAGGAATCCTATTCCGCAATGTAGGGACTCATTTTTGAAGAATAGAGGGCCTTTTTTGCAATTTAGGCAAAATGTAGGACCTTTTTTTATATTTAATTTGGAAAGGAATGCTCTGCAATGTGGTTGTTTTTTGAATTTTTGAAGAATAGATTTTTTTTTTCCAATTTCCACTAATGCAGGGATAATTTTACTTATTTCCCGATTTTAAGAATTTGATTTATTATTTTATATATTTTTTCTTTTTTATTTAATTTTGGAAGGTATCTGGTTCCGCAATGTAAAGATACTCATGGAAGGAGCGAAATATATTTGGGCTGTTGGATTAAAGAAAGAAAAATTCCGCGCGACTGTGTTGTTTTAGCTACCAAGGTTTAAAAAATAAAATAAATTAAATTACGTAGAAAGAGTAATTTGCAAAAAAGTCCCTTATTCTGCAAAAATATTTGTTAGGTTGGGATTTATTTTTTCAAATTTTGGCATAATACATAGGATCTTTTGTAAATTTCCTATCAAATATTTAGACCAAATTATAAATCTAATTAGCTGAATCTCAATTGAATTAATTTAGAAGAAAAAACGAATCTTAGTCTTCAATTAATCATCAGTTGTGCAATTAATCAACAAAATAAGCCAATAAAATGAACAAAAATAAAATACTAATCGAAGTAATAAATAAATTAAAAAATAGGTTGCAGGCCCATCAGGGCAGATGGAATGGATAAGAGGGGGCTCACATTCTTTGGATTCTAAAAATAGGCAATTAATTCCAGGTTTTATTTCATTTCTTTTTCTATTTTTTAATATATTTTTTAACATTCAACTGAGGTCAAAAATATTAACTATTCAGGTTTGTTTCTACAATTTTTCATTCCAAAATTTTGATACTATGTTTTGCTCAAAACAATTTCATATTATGTCAATTTAATTTTAGTCCTTGTACTTTATTGTTTCTCATTTTATCTGAATTTTTATTTTATTTTTCTTACATTATAGAATGCTTATCATTTATTATGCCGCAATTTTGATACTGGATTGGCCGAATGTTGCCATCATGAGAAGTATTCATTTATACCGTAATATATTTATGTATTACTATTATATTAATAATGTATTGCTTTATTATATTTAGGATAAGTTTGGTAGCATATAGTCCAATGTCAATGGGTCTTCTTTCTGGCAAATACTTGTTCGAAAATGGTGGCCCTTCTGATGCGCGATTAAATCTTTTCAAAGGTATAATTTGAAAATGATACTTCTCTTTGTTTTTTTTTCTAATTATTAAAGATATTTATTTATTTATTTATTTTTGTGTTAATTATTAGGGAGATATTCTGAAGGTGAATCGAGATACAAGCTTTCAAAGCCAGTAGTTAAATCGGCTAGCCAAGTTTGTTTTTAAATTTAATAGAGGGTTATATTATATTATCATATAATAAAATAATAATAATAATAATAATAATAATAATAATTATTATTATTATTATTATTATTATTATTATTATTATTATTATTATTATTATAATTATTATTATTATTATTATTATTATTATTATTATTATTATTATTATTATTATTATTATTATTATTATTATGATGATGATGATGATGATGATGATGATGATGATGATGATGTAAGAATTGCTCAGAAGTACGGTATATCTCCTGCATCTCTTGCAATTGGTATTTTTAATTTTTATAATATTAAATGATATTTTATTTTATTTTTATCTTTATTAGCAACATTGAGCAACAATAGTGTTAATTTTAACCAATTTTTTTTAATTGTGAATTTTTTTGGGCAGCATTTGTGTTGAATCATCCTTTGGTTGCTAGCGCGGTTTTTGGAGCAACGAAATTATTTCAAGTAAAAGCCAGTAATATTAATAATAATTTCTGAAATAAATCAAGTAAATTTGAGGTACCCTAATCCTTGTCCATGATCTGATTTTTAATTTCCAAATTTTTATATTTTTGCATTTATTAATTTTTATAGTTCTATCACTTTTTTGGCTTGAGGGTTATATATGTATTCTTTCTTTATTTTTATTTTTTTGAAATAGTTGAATGAAATTTCCAAACAATTAATTTTGTTCATTTTGCTCTTTTGGTATAGAATCTTGATTGCATACGACGTTTACCTCTTCATTGCTCATTTACTTATTTTTTGGAGACCATATTTGTCCAAACTAACTCACAATATTAACATATAAAAAATTAAAAGAATTGGAATATATTGGTATTACACCATAACCTTCTTTAAGATTTTTGTAAATATGAATTAATCAAATATTGTAAAACTGAAACATGGCAACATGCATTGATGAGATAGAAATCTAAATTCATTTAAGCACCTCAATAACCTAATTGAAGTTGTGAGACTAATCAAAATTAGTAATATCCCATGCAGACCTTTTGCTTATAATTGTCGATGCATAAAATCTATACACGAAGATGCATGTATTCCGCATGTTTAACAATGATTTCCTCAAATGCCATATAAATAGTGCGAATTTAAAATTTGGGGAGAAAATTAGTGAAATAAAAGCGTGTGTTTTTAGGCAACAAAAGCCCATTCTTTTCGGTTGTAATAAATGAAAAGATGTGAAATTAACTTTTTTATTATATCCTATCAAATGGGAAACATATATATTTATAAGGAATTAAGGACCTAAATAAGTATTCATTTCGTATTTTTGTCCTCACACCATTTCTTATCACATTTTGTTACAAATATTATCCTTACATTATTTTGATTCATTTTGCCATCATAATAGAATGAACGACATGATTTACTGACTATTAGTATCTCAAAAATTTTGGAATTCATTCTCACAAAATCTAGATTTTGATTCTCGATTCCTAAAACCAGCTCGTTTTCACAAAGTCTACATTGGTTGTTCTAAATTCATGCATTTTTCCTCTCATCTTAGGTGCTGGAGATTTGACATACATCTTTCAAAAAAACATATATTATTTTCTATACATGTAAGTAAAAAAAGAACATTTAGACGGTGCATAACTAATGAAAAAGAAACATAAAAACATAATTTGAGCAAAACATGAAACTATCTTTGAATCATATTGTTAGACTTTAACACAGCTCATATAAAATAAGGAAAGTCGTGCATTTGTAAACTTTGCTTTTGGGACACAGAACACGCCACCTGAATTTCAAGAATTAAATTGATATAAATACCCTGATTCGTGTCCATGATCTGATCTCTTATTTTCAAATTTGTAAGTTTTTACGGGAATCTTTTCTTTTCTTTTTTTTCTGCTCGAGGAAAATAGACAGTCATATATTACCACTAGTTGAATGAATTTTTCAAAGCAAAGTTTATAAATTTTGTTTGTTTATTTTGTTTTTTATAGAACCTGGATTACTGGCTTCTCTTTTGTGCAATCACACATTTTGTTGAGATCATAATTATTAAAACCAACTCGCAATACAAGGAATTGGCTAGTGTAAATGACAACATAATTCTATATATGATCTTGAAAAGTATAAGTTAATAAAGAAATACAAAATAAAAAATATAACTAGATCAATTGAAGGAATACAAACTCAAATTCAAACTTCAGATTTGTAAACTTCAAGAAAATTACATATTCTTAGCATGATCATAAATCAAAACTCTTAAGCACCGCAACCATAGTCACAACTAAATTATTGATTAATTGAAGCAACTTAACTTACAATGGCTAATACCAAATTGGACAAAACAAAACAGCTGATGGACCAAAGGAGAAGATTCCGCCTTATAATTTCGTATCAACTATGAAATCATAAGCAATAAGTGTTTTACTCATGTTCATAGTTGATTTCCTCTAATGTTCCATATCGATACGGGAATATTATATTAGTGGTGAAAGTAGCCAACAAAAATTTGTATTTTTTTTTCAATCATAATAAATGAAAAGATATAAAAAAAAATTAGTTTTTATATCCTATAATTATAGCTTATCCTGTATTTCGGAACGCCTTTGACGAAAACTGAATTGAGCCCCTAAAATTTTCTAAATAATATTATCCTAAATTAATTACAAAATATTTTTAAATACGTCACTGATAATAATTATAAAATTAATTTAAAAAGTTACAAAATACTGCTCGTCTTGCTCAAAATAAAATACGATACATAATTATTATAATTTAAATATGTTTCTTCAAGCAAATACATCTATTAAATCTTAATAATTACTTACGTGATAGGATATTCCATTAGTGGAGATACTTATTTAAATAAACAAAAGAAAATTAAGATCTTTTTACAGTTTTGGGTAATTCGGCTTGAATAAACAAAGTGAAAATTCAGATGGTTGATTGGAAAAAGATTATAACTTGTCGGTATATTGTAAAACCTAATTAGATGATATTATCTAAAAGAAAGTAACTTGACCGGTACTGATAATATCATTTTAGTGATTCTGCGAAAATGTAAGTGAGTGATAATTTTTCAGAATTTCGTTTATTTTTTACCGATTTTTCTATTTTTCATTTTCTTTTCATTTGGAAAGTAATCCTATTCCGCAATGTAGGGACTCATTTTTGAAGAATAGAGGGATCTTTTTTCCATTATAGTCCTTGTACTTTTCAATTTTTTGTATTTGATGCTGGATTAGTTTGATGCTACCACCATTAAAGTATTCATTTATCACATAATATATATTTAATTATTTATATATTATTATTAATAATATTATGATTATTAATTTTATTATTTTAATTATTATTGAAGGATAAACTTGTTAGCATGCAGTCCAATGCCAATGGGTCTTCTCTTTGGAAAATAATTCTCAGAAAATGCGGGCCCTTCTGATGCGCGATTAAATCTTTTCAAAAATTTAATTTGAAAACATCTTTTTAAAATAAAAAAAATTACCTTTTCCCCTTTATATATATTTCAGATTTATTATTTATTCAATTTTTGCTAATTATATAGAGAGATATTCTAAAGGTGAAACTAGATACAAGCTTTCAAAGCTAGTAGTTAAATATGCTATTCATGTGAGCTTTTAATTTATTAGAGGCTTATATTATACAATAAAACATTATAATTATTATTATTACTAATTCATTTTTATTATTAAAAATATAGGACAATAACAATTATACCATAATTTTGGGACTCATTAGAGGCGAGTTACTGTGGGAGTCGAGGATTTTCGTTGACAACCTCGACATTTCGTGATCTTAGGTTTTTGCATGACAGTAACTCATGGAGGCGAAGGAAAGTTTCTGGAACCGAAAGAGGAAAGAAGAATTTGTGCGGCAGAATGTGAAGAGACAAGACTTAACTTGAACACGACAGCTGTTGTGTTCGTGTCGAGTAGGCTTACCCAACGTCGAGTTACTGGTGATCTCCATTTACTACTAGAAAAACAGGTATCAGGCACGGTGATAAACCATGCCTGAAAGTCCAAAAAATCGTGCCTGAAGACTTCAGGCACTGTTCCCCATGCCTGAAAGTCTGTGCCTAATGGTGTGGTTGCAGATGCTAGGTTCAGGCACGAACCGTGCCAGATAACCTTTTAAGTACGGTTGCACTGTTCACATCAGGCACGGGACGGTATCGTACCAGAAACTATGGCTTTCTGGCACGGCTGGTGCCTGAAAGGTCTTTCAGCGAGTGGACTTCAAGCACGGTCCGTACCAGAAAGTTGTATAAATTTTCAGGTTTTTCAGGGTTTTCTGACATGGGCGGTGCCTGAAAGGGCTTTCAGCAAGGGGCTTCAGGCACGGTCCGTGCCTGAAACCTATATAAATTTTCAGGTTTTTCAGGGTTTTTTGGCATAGGCCGTGCCTGAAAGTCTTTTCAGTGAAGGTATTATCAGGTACGGTCCATGTTTGATACCTTCGTATTATAAAATAATATAGGCATCAGGCACGGCCCGTGCCTGATTTATCTCCGATTTTTTTCAGCTCCCAAATTTTTGTACCGATTCAAGTTAAAAAAAATTACAAAACACGCAAAATTCACAATAATGTATTCATACAAACCAATTTATATCCGAAATACATCGATAAACAAAATAAAAGTTCATAGATCTAACATAACAATATATGTTAATTATTAAAAACACACAAATATCCATTTAAAACCTACAACAAACAAACATAAACTTAATCACCTAACCACATGACAGATCTTGACCTTTATGTCGTATTGTTGGCATTCGTGGCAGATCCAGAACCAACTCCATCCCTTTGTGCATTACAAGCCTTAATATCCTAAATAAAAATACACCGTGCGAGATATCTGATTTTGTTGTAGTGATTTAAATGACTGTGGGCTGGGCTGACGGGATTTTATAGATTAGGTTTTCATTTCTCGGATGGCTTTAGTTTTTAGTGTTTAGTATCTCAATTTTGTTTTTCTTTTGCAGATACAAAAACTCTATGTAAATATTAGAAAAATATAAATGGAAATTTTGCATTTGGAAGAGGCATATTAAAGCCCTCTCCAAATTTCCTAAACAAAATATGTTATAATGTGATATTGTCATAACTTCATAGTTCATACTCATATGAATCTAAATTTATGGGATGCTAAGCGCATTTTGTAAGTTATACTCCTTTATTTGTTATATATTCTTAATAATATAATATGCAATCATAACCTCACATTCAGTTTATAATTATGGGTTCTGATATCTTCCACGTCAGCCAAAACGCAACGCATCTCCACCCCAACGATTTCCTCCTGAGCACGCGACGACGACAGTATGGCGGGATGAAGGTTGCTGCTGAGATCTGAAAACAGAGGTGCGACGACGAAAACAATATATAAACCATGATATAACAGTATATAATTCAAACAAACAATATATAAATAGTAATATATAATTCAGACAAAAAAAAGTATATATATAGTATAACTTTCTGATATAAACAATATATATAATTCGGATGAAAACAGTATATAGATATGATATAAAAGTATATAATTCAGACAAAACGGTATAGGTTTTGATATAACAGTATATCTAATTCAAAAGAAAACAATATATAGATATGATATAACAGTATATATATAGCAATATATAATTCAGACAAAAAACAATATATATAACAGTGTAAGATGTAATATAACAGTATATATATGTGTATTTATAGATATGATATAACATTATGTAATTCAAACAAAACAGTATATATATAACAATTTCTTCAGCCGATAAAACAGTATATATCAGATCATCGTGTTGGAGAAGAATGGAATGACGGAAAGAAAGACAGGAGACGCCGGCGGCTGAGAAGCACGTCGTTCAGCACGCTCGCGCACGGGTTGTCACCAGATCTGTCGTGATATTGAATTTCCCTATAATTATTTGCAAGAGCTTACAAACTTAAATATGTATGTGCACAATGTACAAGGTCAAGAGTTGACTTGCTCACCATGTGCAAGTCAACCATGAAACTACAACTATCTAAAAACAATTCGTGATACGATTGCTCAATATGTTTATTAATGTCTAACGACCATTATTTTTATAGATTTTTGCTTTTCTTGCGAGTATATAGAAAAATCTGTACAAACGCTTTTAATTATTTAATATAATCTTTTGAAAGGGGGATATGCAAGCTCCTTCCAAAATTCCTCAAAAAAAAAAAAATTTTAAATAGAAAGAATTTGAAAAAAAAAATGACGTTCTTTATGCTTGAGTTATAATTAGCATTTTAACTCTATAAAGTTTGAACTATTTTTATCTGTTATTTTGAGGAATTCGAAATAAATTTTTAATTTTTTTGCTTTTGATTTGAGATGGGAAAAACTATTTCAATCCAAATTCAGAAAATAAAAAAATACAAAAATAATTTCAAACTCTCCTACATATTCAAACATAAAAATGTTATCTTTACAAAATCTTTTTATTGTAAGGTCAAGAGTTGAGTTGACTCTCGGACAATGTGCACCATGTTCGTGCTTCCCTAGAATACCGGCAAAACTTTGCAGCTCCACATGGACAAGTATGAGATAGAGAGTTGACTAATCCCTCTCGCCTTCTTGTTTTATGCTGATTATAAATAAAGCATTGAACCCTTATCGTCTAAAACAAAAGAGAGAGAGCAATAATCATGGAGAGCTCGAATGAAAAAAACAATACTCTCATTCACATTAGCCATCTCCACCCCTTAAAGCTGATGGATTCCCATGAAAATAAACCAATATGCCATGCATGCCACCAACCATGCCTTGAACAATCGTATGGTTGTCATGAATGCTCCTACTTTCTTCACACAACATGTGCTTTGTTTAAAAGAAAACTGGATCACCCCTCTCATCCTGCTCATACTCTCAAACTTCTTCTCACTCCTGATTACAACGCTGGGGGTTTCTCATGCAACGCATGTGTTGGAAATGGGTATACATTGTGCTTTAACTGCAAAGAATGTCAATTTGATCTCCACTTGTCATGCGCCTCTTTACCTGAAGAACTGATTCATCAGTCTCACCCCCACCCTCTTGAACTCATATATGAGAACCCTTATCCTGAAGATGTTGAAACCCTTTGTTGTGACCTCTGTGAGGAATCTATGAATATATTGAAGTGGTTTTATCTTTGTAGGGAATGTGATTTTGGTGGCCACGTTGACTGCTTTACAGACTCAGAGGTAGCAGAAGAGAGGTTGAGAAGAAGGAATGAACAAGCCGCTCAGCAACAAGCTGGAAACATCTCAACCCAGATGATTCAGCTGTTTCAGATGCAGCAAACTATGAATAGCCAAAGGATGGCCCTCCAATCTATGAATCAGCAAACTATGAATAGCCAAATGAGGACCCTCGAAATGAAGAATGATCTGACAATGAATATGATTAAAAATATGAGAATTTAATCAACCGTAAAGTGATCTGGGAAAATAATATTACAGATGTTTGTTCGAAAATCTCTATTTTTTCTGAGCCATATATCCGTGTCATATTCTATTTTGTTCTTTTATGTAATTTTTCAGCAGAATGTTTTTGTTTTATTATGTGATTTTTCAGGAGAATGTTTACCCACTGTACCCTTGTTTTGGACTTTTTTGTTTTTTGAACTGGCAAAAACAAAAGAAGATTAATTAAGAAAATGACTAAATTTTCAAATTATTTACGAAAATGGTCATTTCGCCCAGCCTTGTTTCGCCTAGTAACATGGCGAAACATCTGCTTGCGCTAATATTGTTGTTAATTCATATAAAACAGGCTGTTTCGCCTAGTGATGGGGCAAGTCTCGTATCCGCTCTGGAAGCACAGTCACGGAACGGGCCTTTATTTCCAAAAGAAATGAAGTCGTGCATCGTATAAAATATTGAGGAGGAAGAAGAAAAGTAGATAAAATATTATGTTGTATTATGCTTGTTGTTATGTTTAGAAAGGAGGGAAACTCCTTTTATGATGAGGGAGAGGAGAAGACTTGGTTCAATGTATTAATACAATTTCAAACTCCTCATTTAGTGGCCATTAAAAAATATCAATTAAAATACAGCATAAGTTTTCAAATTTAATTATATTATTTATATAATAAATAATATATAACATTTTCCCTCAAATTTTAAAACTTAATATTTAAAATATTTCCTCCAATACTCGGTATCTACTATGCATAAGTATGAGGGGACGTAGCCTTTAAACTCGTACGTAGTGTTGATCATATACGATCAAAATTTACATGGTAAACATATGTTTTTGAACCATAAATCTTTTTACTAATTTTCTATAATCACACACATAGTAGGAAAATATTTATGCTTTAACGGATGTGCGCTATTTATGGTCATGCGCTAATCTTGATTATCATGAAAATATTTCAGGATTTCGCCCATATCCTCAGTCGCGTCCCACGACTATTCTCACTTAGGTAATTCCTCAAATGGTATACGGTATGGAAATATACCCCCAAATATTACTTTTATTAAGTAATTTATTTAATTTATTAATTTCAATATTTGAAAAATAAATCTTGAAATTATTGAGAACAAAAGTTCATCCTAACCATCATCTTAAAGCACTTCACCATAGGGATGAGCACAGACAAATCAATGTCTAAATAGTGCTTCAAAATGCCACATCAGTAGTTTCGTTTAACCTTTGAACCATTTGTCCCGTCCAGTAGGCCACAATGTTAGGGGCCCCACTGCTGTTGACGTTTATATGGGCTAAACGCTTCATCCCCCTCGATGAACTAGATCTTAAATGATCTTCTATTATCGGATACATCTTTTTCCGATTTTATATGATATCATATTTTATTTTCCGCGGTTTTTCATAAGTAATAATGTGCCAAATTATTTTAGCTAGCATTTACATTTTATTGATTGATCAAATCAATAATATTCTTTTCAACAAGAATTCATCAAAATTAATGATAATAATTTAGGCACAATAGGAATACTAAAGTAAATTCCTAAGCCAATTTCAGGCATATAACTTTCATATTACGAATAATATGATATTGACCAATATTTTTTTATAAATATTTATTGATAAAACATCTAACATAAATATATAAAAGTTGTTCAAGAAATTAGGATATCATATATATCCATATTAGATTAAAAAATAATTATTTAAATCCAAATTCATATGAAGAGATAATTTCATCAAACTTCATAGATTTATATATTGGACCACAAAATATTTAGTGGAATCAAAATTTATATGAAGAGATAATTTAATCAAACTTCATGTATTATTTATTTATTTTGCTTGTATTAAGCAATGTAAAATTAACTTAATAAGTTAGTAAACACTGTGCATTTTTTTTAATAAAAATTTATATTGTTCGTTAAATTATTATATTGGTCAATTTTAAAAGTTATATATATATATATATATATATATATATATATATATATATATATATATATATATATATATATATAGGATAAAATTAATTTATCTAATTATAGATAGAAGGAAAATATAATTTGTTTAAAAAAAATAAACTATGGCTAAAATATTATAATCCAATTTTGCGTTGTAGCATTTAGTATTTTTTAAATAATAATTTAACAGTACTGTATGGCCAATATAAGGCAACAAGTTGCATGATTATTTTATTTTTGAAATTAATATAAGATTATTTGTTACACAATAAATTCGTATTAAATAAACATAATATAATCATGATTTTTATTTTATCCAAACTAATTAGGAAAAATTATTTGCCTTATTTTTTATCCAAATTGGAAATAGTTGGTCATGCCGAATTTACTATATTCCAAATATGCCAAAATAGGCAAAACTAAATATTAATAGTCAAAGTAATGGCTAATATTTATTTTCTTAATTTACCTCATATATATATATATATATATATATATATATATATATATATATATATATATATAAAATCTAATTTGATTACAAAATAGAGTTGTAGGCTCCATAATAATTTTAATTGGTCGAGAAAGTAGCGTTTGGCACAAACGTGAACATAAGCTCCACTCAAATCTCTAATTAAAAGAGAGATAAATGAAATTAATCAAAATATTGGACAAGGCCTTTACTCATTTCACTTAAATTTATAACATTTGTGTCAGTACCAAATCTTCAAAATCAAACCAGGATCATGCTCACGCTTCGCTGCGAATATTTAAATTTGTTATTCATTTAAAATTTATGTATAAATTACAATTATTTATAATAATTATATTATGTAAGTTAGTTATATTTAAAATTATTTTGAATTATATCATAAGATATTCTATTCATTTATTATTCATTAAAAAATAGTTTCGATATCACATCTAATTTTATAAGAATGGATAACTTTATACAAATAAATTTACATATATGAAATAAAATAACGTAAAGAATTAATTCATAAAAAAACAAAAAACAATAATCCAAAAAATAATTAGGATTATTAATTTACAATCTAATTAATTTATATTTGCATTAAGATTTCTAAGATTAAAATATCATCTTTTTTTATCTCTTTAGTTTTTTTGTGCCTATCTATTGACATATTATATAAGAAAAAAATCCAGTATTAATCAGACGATGAAGGGGATCTAAAAACTAAAAATATACGATAATTTATTTCATAGATTTTAGTTGAAACCCCATAAGACTTAATTATAGATGATTAACTTTAAAAAATATAAAAAATAATAATAATATTTAACATGATTTGTACAAAGAAAATATGGTATTATATCTATAGAAAAAGTATGTTTACTATACATAAAAAATATAACATGACTCAGTTTCTGAAAAAAATTGTCACCGTTATTTTTCTTATTTATATTTTGTTAGTTATTAAAATGATACATATTATCCATAATACATTAAGTAATATAATATAAATTTCAATACTCCGGAATTTTATTTGATATGATAGTTCTCACGTAATTGGAGATATAACACGAAACATTAATCTAACTGACCATGTGATATTGTGATAATAATTTAAATGAAAAACTAAGAGTTGAAAAAAAATTAATCTAACGGCCGAAATAAAATTGACGATAGGTCTCTTAAGAATGCTTAAAGAGATATGAAAAATAAGGTATAAGATACAACTTAATGAGCACATCATTTTTTTACATGTTCTTTTGTATAGTCTTTATTCACATATTTTAGCAAGAAAAAATAAATAAATTAGAACCATAACAATATGGAACTCAAAATAAAAAGAAAATTCCAACAAATTCTATTTGATGATTTTAACATGAGAAAATAAAATATTTCATTAAGAATTATAATTTTTTTAAGAAGAAAAGAAAAATTATTTATATTTTAATGAGTGAACTCTTCATTAAATATTGGTATTAATAATTGAACATAACTTTGAACTATGATTCATTGAAGCTATCCGATTAAGATCTGATGGTCACAAACAAATTTATAACAGTTCTCACTAAATCGGGGATGTAACATAAAATACTAATTCAACAAATTATATGATTATTTTTTAATAGCCACACACATGTTGCCATAAAATATCAAAAAAATTGAGAAAATGAATGGCTAAGATTTGACTAAAAAATTGATCAAACGGCGGAGATAAAAGTGGTAATGTGGCCTCTTGAGGAAAGCATGTGAAAAATAAGGAATTGGGGCTAATTTGGTTTAATACATTTAATGGCATTACATGCATTTTGTTTAATGAAAAATATGGGCTTCATTTCATTGTCCATTAAAATATTTGAGCCTAATTAAAAAGAGGCTTATATGGATAATACTTCCTTTTTTATGTTGAAAGCATTGAATATAAGACTTGAAGGCCGATTGATTAAGACCTTAATTAACATTCAAAACTGATATTTCATTGATAATTATTATTATCATTTTTTGTAATACAAAATCTTGTGCAATATATATTTATATGTTTTAATCAAATGCATTGCAATATTAGTGAGTACTATATAGATATTCAATAATTACAATATTATCCATGTACAATCT
This sequence comes from Juncus effusus, assembly GCA_027726005.1. Classification (NCBI taxonomy): domain Eukaryota; kingdom Viridiplantae; phylum Streptophyta; class Magnoliopsida; order Poales; family Juncaceae; genus Juncus; species Juncus effusus. Next base: position 8,193,132 of record CM050897.1, on the reverse strand, counting down.
AAGGATCACCAAATTAGTGAATTCCTTTATATAAATGCATTTATTATTTTTTATTTAATTAATATGAAGAGATAAAATTTATCAAACTTCACATATCATTATTTATGTATTTTGTTTATGCCACAAATATGGACTTTACTCTTGATATAAAAATTTGAGTCTAATTAAAAAGACTCATATTACTATTTGTCAACAAAATATATTTTGACTACTAAAGATGTTCCAAAATAAGAAACCATCTACATACAAATAAAGGATCACAAAATTAGTGAAATCCTTTAAATAAATGTATTTTACAAATATCCATTAATTTAAATTAATATGAAGTGATAATTTTATCAACCTTCATATGACATTTAAGTCATACATGTATATAACATGTTTGGAATTTTTTTTTCTTATCCAGAGAGAAGATATTGATTTATATATTCATTAATTCATCGTTGTAATCTTATATACTTTAAAATTGAAGAGGTATTAACGGCTAAAATAAATTTTAAGACCATACATATTCTCCTGGTAACCTCTTAATAGTATTTATGAAATGACAGAGGGTTGTTGCTAGAGGTGGCAAAATCTAGCCCGACCCGAAAATTCGACCCGACCCATCCGAACCCAAACCCGACCCGACCCGAACTCAAACGACCCGAGACCCGAAACCCAAAATACTCGAGACCCTAACAACCCGAAAACCAAATGACCCAAGACTCGACGACCCGAAACCCGAACGACCCGAATGACCTGAACTTACATATAATGAATGAAGGATACACCTATTGATTTCACTGTTATGCTAGTATTATATATTACTTTATAATATCTTATTCTGTTTCTTATAATGTCAACATTATTTTAGAAAACAATATATTAGTTATATTAATTTCTAAGACATAAAATTCTATTTGAGACTTTTGAGGTCATCGATCTATTTTTACTTGCGCAAAATTGAAAATAGATATTTATTTAATTAAAAAAATTTCATCACAAGTTAAACACAGTGCGTAACTAGAGCTGGCAAAATCTATCCTGACCCGAAAATCGACCTGACCCATCCGAACCCAAACCCGACCCGACCCGAAAATGTTGACAAGTCAATGACCCGAAACCCAACCCGACCCGAACCCGAACGATCTGAGACCCGAAATACCCGCAACTCGAATGATCCGAAACCCGAAATATCCGAGACCCGAACGACCCGAAACCTCAATGACCCGAGACCCGAATGACCCGAGACCCGAACAACCCGAAACCCGAATGACCCGATCCGAACCCGACCCGACCCGACCCACCCATTTGCCACCTCTAGTTGTTGCCATTAAAAGGAAAATGGACAATTAAAATGGTCACTAATCAAATCTTTAATTTTGCAAGTAACATACCAGAGCTTATCAGGATACTCTGTTATTTGATTACTTGTCATAAGTCATATATCTCTATTACCAGTTTGCAAAAGTTTACTCTTGGTTTCAATTAAGATATGAAAGATGAATAAACAAATCAAATATTAGAAGTAACAGACTTGATTAAAAAATAGAATAATACAAATACCTGCGCAAGGCAGATGCTTAGAGTGCAAGTCCAAAAACTCCCAAATACACTAATAGATCTGCTCAATATCTCAATAATTATGAGTTATTTTAGGAGTTAAGACTCATTGGTGTCGCCATTTATTTTTTATATTTGTCTTTTATGACAATTAATATTATTGAGCCGCCTTAATTTGCATTTATATAAATTATTTAACTTAATTTCATATGAAGAGAAAACTTATCAAACTTCATATGTCAATATGTATATAAGATCACAAAATAGTGAAATAATTTGAATTCGTATTGAGAGATAATATTTATCAAACTTCATATATTTAAATAATATATGCTTCTTTAAGCAATGAATATATTACTTATAAGCTTGAATTTTTTTTGTTTTTTTGATGAGGTCAATGTAATAATGAAATAACCAGTCAATGAATTTTGACCATTCAACCCAATTTATGTTCATTTTTACCTCAACAGCTAAAATAAGTATGAACTATATAATAAAAATATGTCTCATTTAGCATAGTAATTACTGAACAAGCCCTATTAAATTTTCGCGCCTTATGTCATAAAATGGTGGGTTATATGATCATAAATGACATGCAAAAATTTAATGATCATTTTTTGCTGTTACTATATGTGGCGTTTAATAATATTTCCTTTAGGCTATAAATGCCAAAATTATGTGTGTTTGTACGCAAAAATTAGGGAAATAAATTTGTCCTTACTCAAAACAAATCTCATTAAGCCTTTTTTTTAATGTCAGCCAATATAAAATGGGAATTTTTTTTTCCCTTTGCAAATGAAAGATGAGAGCTTAGTATTCGAATAATATAACTAAGTTATGGTTAAGTTGTAAATTATAAAAAATAAGCTTAGTCCAAATAGTTGCAGCAATATACGGCCAAATATAAGGCAACATTGTATATTGTATACATAGCCAGAGCTGGTAAAGTCCATGAAATTAGGACTAATCAGATCGAACCAAATTTAAATATAAGGTAAGAGATTTGCTTAAAATATGACCTTGGAAGATAATTTCAAGAGAATAAATTATTCAAACATGAATTCCGTATATCATATCAGTTCATGAGGTAAAATTGTTGTAATTATAGATCAATTAAACTTCATTCTGTCTTTAGATTGTTGATTACTATTCTAAAATTAACCAAATAAATAATTAAAGTAAATCATAAAATAATGATTAAAAATAAGACAAGCCTGATGTATAGCCGTGCGATCGAGCCGCGACTGTCCTAAAGACAGAATGACGCTCTCTTGTGCAGGATTAACCGTTTATCCGTCTCCAAGATTCTACATCACGATCAAGTTTCGTATCCACTCCGGTAGCACAGTCACAGAACGGGCCTTCATTTCCAGAAGAAATGAAGTCATGCACCATAATTTCTCAAACCAAGTTTATGGTTTGTATAATTGGAAGAAAATATTGAGGAGGAAGAAGAAAAGGAGATAAAATATTATGTTGTATTATGCTTGTTGTTATATTTAGAAAGGAGTGAAACTCCTTTTATGATGAGGGAGATGAGAAGACCTTGTCCAATGTATTAATATCATTCCAAACTCCTCATTTAATGGATATTAAAAAATATCAATTAAAATACAACAATAAGTTTTAAAATTAAAATATATTATTTATATAATAAATAATATACAGCAGAAGAAGGACCAATAAGGAAGTTGCCGAATTAGAAGGTATGTTGCTTTATTTGAGTTTAGGTTTAGATAAGTTTGGTTATTTGTTAGATTTGTTAGATTTTTTTATTTTTTTGAAATTGGTTTGAAATTAGGTTTATAAACTAAGCTATTTGTTCAAAATTAGTTTTCAATTTGTTTGATTTTGTTGATTTGGTTAGAAGAAGAAGAAGGAGGAGGAGGAGGAGGAGGAGGAGAATAAGAAAAAGAAAATTTGATTATTGAAAGTAAGTTTTATTTATTTCAATTTTTTTTAGTATTTTTTCTAGTATATTTTATGTACATATTTATTTTTGGAATTATTTTTTGTAGTTTAGGTTATGTACTTATTTATTTTATTAATTATTTTTCTAGTTTAGTTTATGTACATATTTATTTTTGGAATTATTTTTTGTAGTCTAGGTTATGTACATATTTATTTTATTAATTAATTTTTCTAGTTTAGGATTATATATATATATATATATATATATATATATATATATATACATATATATACATATATATATATATATACATATATATATATATACATATATATATATATATATATATTTGGGTATATTATTTATAGTTTTTTTTTTAAAGTTAAAAAAAAGTCATATGTATGTTATGTATTTATTTATTTATGTATATATTTATTTATATAAAAAAATTCTGATGAAGTGTTATTTGTATTTATTTTTAGGGCTATTTTATTATATGTATGTATGTATTTATTTATTTATATAAAAAAATTCTAATGAAGTGTTATTTGCTACAAACTACGCGGATGAGTTGGCTGGATTACGACAGCAGACTGATAAGCACTCTGCAGGAACATTGGAGACCGGAAACACACACATTCCATATGCCCATTAGCAAGATGACCATAACGCTAGACGATATTTCTTGTTTGTTGGGAATGCGTACAGACGGTGAGGCCATGTGTTTAAATAATAGAGATATTAATTGGAAAGAAAAGATCGGCTACTACTCGAAAAAGAAATCTCGGAATCGGAGTTCAAGGGAAATGGGAGAAGCAATATTTTGTTTAAAAGGACATGGTTGAAAAATAATTTCTCTGATTTGGAAACTGATGCCTCCGATGTGAAAATCGAGCAGTATTGTCGAGCCTATATGATTGCATTATGCGGGAATGTGTTGATTACGGAACCTTCGGAGAATTGTGTTTCAGCACGGTCTCTGCTTTTATTAGAGGACATGTCGGTGTTAGATAAATGGGAATGGGGTAGTAGAGTTCTGGCATATCTTTACAAGGCATTGTGCAATGGTGTTCGTAAGAAATTTAAGAATATGGGAAGATGCATTATGTTGCTACAACTGTGATCATGGGAACATATCACTATCAGACGACCGGCTCCTAAAGATGTACGTGAGGAACTGCGGGATATGGCGATGCCGGTGACGCAGATGAGAAGCTGTAAAATACGAGAAATCGTGTCATTTGCAAGCTCACAATCTTAGCAAAAATATTTTTAAGTCCCCTAATTCATTCACAAAGTGTATATATGGAAATTGAGTTTAGGGTGTCGATCCGCAAGGAAGAAATGGCTTAAATAATTAACTTTCACTTTTAAGTTGTTCTTATACTTCAAAAATCAATCAATAAATACACTAAATACTAGATCCACTCAAAAACTTTCACTTTTAAGTTGTTCTTACACTTGTTTCAAAACCTTATTTGAATAGCAAAAACTATTCCAAGTTCTTAATATCCAAACAAATATCAAAATAAAATATCTCACACAAATATTTCAAGTCATCCTTCTAAATAATTCAACTTAAATCGTAAGAAATTGTGTTAAAATTTAACCTTTTAATTGCCATAATAAAATGCAAAAGTTCACTTAAGATTTCATCAACAAATGTCACACAAAAAGTCTTCCCCTACTTAATAAAACTACTCACAACCCATATTTGTAAGTACTGGTGATATTTTATTCATTCAACAAAATAGAAAAATTAAAGAGAAAAAAAAAAAATCAAACCCTAAGTGAGGATCGATCATAAGCCTCCCCCTTCTTGATTTAATCTCCTCTTAAACACTTGTTCCTTCTAGATCAAGCTTGTCTCCTTACAATTTCTATCTTTCTTTTTACTCTCTAAAATTTGGGTTCGAGCTTGGATTTTAATGGTGGAAAAAGAAAGAAGAAGAAGAAGAAGAAGAAGAAGAAGAATGGTGAAAATGAAGATGTAATAATGAATGGATGTGGATGTGAGAATGAATGAGAGAATGGTCCTTTTGAGAGAAAAATGGTGGTCCTTTTATAGATTGACCTAAAAAGATTTGGAATTAGGGTTGTGTGACTAAAAATTTAGCTTGATCCGGTTTGGCTTTGGGTAGTAATTTTGTAGATATTTAGCACTCTTTTTTCTTCTTTTCTATTCAAAATCTGCTTGAGTACACTTTTGGGATTTCTCTAGCATTTGCTCTTTCTAACACCAGACTTCACACATGGCACCTCCTGATTGGTCCACACTAAATTCTTAAATCTAATCCAACAATCCAGAACATGCCACGCGTCCTGGCCAAGGGAATCTGTGAAAATGGGCTACCACATGTCACACGCTGATTGGCAGAAAATGGATCCTCGTACTGATCTCTACAGGCTCTGCAGAAAAAGTGTCTGCTCTCCTCTCCATTTCGCTTCAATGGATGGCCAATTTCCTTCCCAAACACTCTTTATACACCAACCGGAGGTGTCCATTAACCATATAAACGGAGGAAAGAATCAGCATCTTTTTTGAAAACGGGATGCTTAACGCGTTTTGACACGTGTCGCTTGCCGATTGGGGACCACAATATTCTCGTACTGAGCTCTGCATTGTTGCAGAAAGATGCGTTCATCTCTTCTCCATTTTGCTGCAATGGAAGGTCCATTACTTGCTCAAACCAGTTTTAATAGAGAAATGGAGTTATATCCGTTTAAACGAGAACCGGAGAAAGGATTGAGTGGCTTGATTTAGAAAATGTGTTTGGCAGAAAACTACGCCACGCGTCTGGTTCATACTTTCTCGTACTGAGACCTGATACTGACGTCCGATAAATGCTCCCCAATAGCAGGATGCCATGTGTTCACTTCAGCTCAAGTTCTAACAGCCTCGGCCACGTGTCACTCCCAGATTAGGAGAATGTTTAACTATTCTGCCACTAACCATCTCACCCTCTTCCGTATAATTGAATCTCATGTAATTGATCATAACATCTCTTTCTGATTCATCGCTTTCTTCCATTTCTGGCACTTCATCTTCATCATATTTGTCCTCTTCAGCATCTTCAAACCCATCTTCAACACCATCTTCCTCGTCATCTTCAGTAAACAATCTATCATAATTTCTTACATGTTCTAACCTCTCAGGCTCGTTGTCATTAAAAGCTAAATTCAATCTACTACTAGTTCCTACATAGTTAGGATGCGTTCAACGTATATTTCTAATTCAGGCTAACCGTGTTCAACATATTTGGTGTACTGAGCAAAACTAGCTAACTGTGAATCATTCGAAATTTTCACTATCGTAAAATATAAACTATCCCCTATACGGTAAGGACACCTACCACTAATTTTAAGATCATCACTCTTAGGCCAACCCGTGATAGCATAAATTTCTAAACACAATCTGTAATAATTCCTATTTCTACTACGTCGGAGAAGAACAACATCATGTGGATAGTAATTGTATCCGCTCGAATCTTCAACAATTTGACCATTGTAATATAGAAAATTTTCTGAATTTTGTGACATTTTCTTGGAAAAGAGAAAGAGAAGAAATTTTTAAGAGAGACTTATGAGATTTGATTTGTTGATGATCAAGTATAATAAGAAGACTCTTTAAATAGAAATATAAACCCTATACTCTAAACCCTATATACCTAAAAAAGTTGAGATTCCACTTATACCCTAACCTGTTCAACCAATATTACCCACTAAAAAAAGTTGAATTGTCATTTCATTCTGAAAAATTAAAGATACTCTAGTACTCTACATCTGAATCCTAAATGCTATACCTAAAAAATCTAAGATTCTACCTATATCCTGACATGTTAAATCAGAGTTGTCATTTCAATCCGAAAAAACAAAAATTCTCTAGTAAATGCAAATTCTGAATAAAGATAAGTTGTTTATTATTTATTTTTTCCTTCAGATTTGTTTTAATTTTTTCATTTAAAAATGCTGAAAAAGGTTGTTTCGCCCAGTGGCGGGGCGAAACACGGATTTTGCCGTTTTTTGGGATTTTGGGCTCACATTTTCGGGGCTCAGCCTGTTTCGCCCAAAAAAAAGAGAAAAAAACATGTTTCGCCCGGCCACCGGGCGGAACACGTATTTTTCCCATTTTGTCCCAAAGGAAACACCTATTTTTTCAATTTTTTTTTTTGGCTAAATATTCTTACTAACCGCAGTTTAGCGGGGGGAAATAGAAAAAAGGGCTGTTTCGCCCCACCACTGGGCGAAACATCCTGTTTTATATGAATTAATAACAATATTAGCGCAAACAGATGTTTCGCCCCGCTACTGTCGCCCAGTGGCTCGGTGAAATGGTTATTTTCGTAAATAATTTAAAAACTTGGCAATTTTCTTAATTAATTTTTTTTTTGGTCGGTTCAAAAAAAAAGTCCCTGTTTTGTGATTTTGCTTGCTCAGATATTGCTTTATCAAATTTTTACTTGGTTTGTGCATTTGCTTGCTCAGATTTTGCTTTCTCAAATTTGTACTTGGTTTGTGAAGATTCTGTTTTTTTTTTAATGTTACAATATGATTTCCTTTTTTCTTTTACAATGAAAGATGTTAATGTCCATCGACAAACGTACTTCTGATGACAATGTTTGATTTATTCCTCGAAACGAAAAAAGGCCTACTACTAAAACTGTACATAAGAAAAGAAAAAAGAAAAAAAGCAGAACCAAAATAGTGGATAAGCAAAATCAAAAGAATGAAATATTATAGAGATGAACAGCAGCATAACACAACTCGCAGAAGATCACCAAATAGCATCCAAATTAGAGAAATTAGAGGGTCCAATAGAATCGACAAACCCACGAACTGATAAGTCGGGCAGAGAAGCATCCGTCTCTTTCAACAAATCATGATCGATAAAGATGACAACAACAGTGATGTCATCATGGAAGTATCTGCGGATCCCCTTCTCCACCTTCTGCAAATCTTCGTACCTCATCTGCCTCTTTCTCGCCGCCTCCTTCAGAGCTGCTGTCACCAGTCTCTTTGCAATTCCCTGTTTTCAGTTTCAAAACATATTCAGGATAGTTTTAAAACAATCAGTATTTATTTTGTTAGTTAGTTCAAGCTCATACAGGTCTTGGATTATTGTGGACGATTTCAACTGCTTCTTGATTAGTGAGATGCTCCCAAAGGCCATCTGACGCGAAAATCAAGAATTGATCTTGGGGATATAGCACTCGAGTAAAGATGGATGGCTCAGACGAAAGGATGGGCCTGCGCAGAGGTTCAGAGAGCCTGAATCGAGCCACAGTCGGATCCATTGAAAATTCAGCCTTTTTCAAATAAGCATCTCCTATGGTCCGTGAAACCTTCACAAATGACACAAAATAAAATTAATACAAAAGAAGAAAAAACATTAAAAAATTGAACAAGATATTATAAATAAAAATAATTTTCGCTAACTTGAATAATGCCTTTGATACGCCAAACGCCATGTTTAAGGACCACGATGTTAGAATCATCTGGATGAAGAGACCTCAGCTCCTGCCTGACCTCAGAGAGGCTGGCGTTATGGTCTCGAGTAATTTGCTCCGCGATAATTTTATCACTTGAGGGGTTTAAATAGCCAAGCACGGCTCGCGAATCTCCCAAATTGGCAATGTACAGAGTTCCCTTGAAAATGACTCCGACTAAGCAGCACGACCCGATTGCAGCTATGACCGGTTTGAATTGGTGCATTCTTCTGACGTGTGTTAAGAACCCTTCTTCTGTTGCTGACATCGCGTTTCTCACTACCTCCTCTGAAATCGTACCTGCTTCTCCAGCTAGCCCTAGTTATATATAGCATTCAGCTTGTTAGCTTGGTGAAATTTCAAATTCCAATCCAAGTTTTTTACAAATTGAGATGAGATGCCTAGTCTTATATTAATCACAGGATCAGCCAAGAAAAAACTCAATAAGCTCCAATAAGAATTTCGACGAGGAGAAGTTGGATTAACGCCATTAATCTACTCAAATTAGACTAAGAAATGGCATCAATCCAAATCCCTCAATATAACAATTCCAAAAGTGAGTTTCCAACAAATTTTTTGCCCCTCAAACTTTGTCCCCACTATATAAACTAAAGGGAGCAGTGGCAGAGTTTTACAAAGACCGGAGAGGGTCACGACCCCCTCAAGATTTTTAAAGGTTTAGTATATAAAATTTCGAAAGCTATTAATATTTATATATATTGTCCCTCAAAATTCTATAAAAATCTATTCATTGGTGAAAAAAAATTACTGCCCCCAAAATACTAAGTCAAACTCCGTTACTGAAAGAGAGTGTATTATCTTAGGATAAGATTTATAAGTCTAATGCATGTCATAAACCATAATACAAACACCCTTTGAACCTTAGTTATCAGTTGGCATAATTGGCCAGGAACAATCCCGTTATATGATTTGAAAGATTAATAGAAAATCTCTTTTCTTTTTTTTCTTCATGAGAGCAATTGAGTAGGGAATTTTGTAATTATTGTGTAAAGAAGCATGTGTATTAAGTTTTATAACAAAAAGTGTTATTTTTATTGGATTGATACGTGCAACCAGCATAATTTTATAAAACACGAAAGCTTATTAAAAAGAAAGTACATCTTGTACTATTTGGAAAAAAAAAAAGTGGGTTAACTACAATTTTCAATTTTGGATGAACAACCATAGCTGTCCCTCACAAATGAATTCAATACAATAACTTTCAAATCCCAAATCTACAGCCACTCATACCCATCAATTTCAATCAACCTACCAAAGCAATTTACAATTCATGATGCATCAGAACCATTAATATCTTCCACACACATCAACAAAGATCCAAACCTTAAAAAAGGGTAGGTCTGATTTGCCCCTAAACAAAAAAAATAAAGTTAACTACTTACTAACAAGGTGAAGAAATAGATGGTCGGCCACGAACCTCGATGCGTCAGCTCCTCCGTGTCCATCATAAACCCCGACAAACGTCCCAACAGAACCCGTCTCGACCTGACTGTGATCCTCGATGGTCTCATTGGCCTGAGCGACCGCAAATGAGTACTCGCCAGCCACGTGTTTTCCGATGCCTCTGGACCACACTAAATTATCTACTTGATCAACATTGGGATCGGATTCATCCTTGCTCATACGCGCGTACTTCCTGGCCAGTGGGCCCCAGCACGACGTTGCTTTCCGCCTCATCCACGACAACATCCCTCATTTCCCGCTTCAGAGGATCCGATTAGGATTGGAGTAAGGATTTTCTGAGTTTTTAGGGTTTTGTATGGGAGGAGGAGAGAGAAGGGAGGAGATGAGGGAATTGGGTCAGCGCGGTTACTGGAGAGTGAATTGCTTGCATTTTATAGACTGTTTAAACTTGGAGGCTTTGTGTCAGTGGATGTTTATTAACGATATTGCCACTAGAGTGATGATCTGCACAGGCTCGTATTTGATAACATCATGACACATAATGACATATTATATAATTGGTTTGAGGCTTCAAGTGATATTTTAGCCTGTACAATATTATTAGACCTGTTAATATTACACAAGATAACCAACGAAAGGAAACTGTAATGGATCGGTTGTGGATCTACAGAAAAAAGAGAAAAAAGTGCAAAAAGGAAAAGGAAAAGGGAAAAGCGCAGCACACGGAGACACGACGTTAAGTGGTCGCTCTCACGACCGTGACTCTGGAACAAAGTTGACTATTTTAGGCCTCTATTTTATTTTGCGGCTGATAACCAGCCTAAAAACTCATTGTCCAACTGCCATCTATTTCTTGGTATATTATTATATCTTATCATCATATACTTCGTGAGGGATATTAATAATCATGTGTTAGTATGTTTAGTTTTATGCTATATATTTAACTCCAAGTCTCCAAAATATCCTCATTTAAGTCAAAACAAATAAACTGCAAAATATATATATGTGCATGCATTAAAAAAAATCTGTTATGGATCTTATCACATTATCGTGTGAAGGTAAAAGAAAATTATATATATTGAAGGCAGGTTATCAAGAAGAGGAAAAGGGTTGAGAGAAAGTTCAGTCAACCTACATATCGCACAGCTTGTGATCCTCTGACCAACAAACCAACACAAAGAGAAAAATTATTTTAACATGGTACAACATCATGAACATCTTCTCCGTTTTCATTTTATGAAGGCAGAATACCTTATTTCCGTTCAAAAGTTTTTTTGCTCATAAATTATGAAATTTTAATTCTTGGACCATATAATATAATTACAATAAGTTTAACTAGATTAAGGTTTACATCTAAAAATTATTTTTAAGATTTTGTTGGTTCACCCAACACACAAATTCTTAGTTTTTCCTCTTGATAAGAGTAGAAAATTAAGCATGAATTAATTATGAGGTTTAATTGAAATACAAGATGAAGAGTTCATCCATTAAAATATTTTTTTTTTAAAACAATGATTCTTAATCAAATATTTTATTGCTTCTAATAATGCAATCACATATAATTTCGTTTGAATTTTCTCCTTGTTTTGAACTCCATATTGATATGATTCTAAATTAATTTGTTATTTTACTTAAGCATGTGAAGATGAACTACATACGATAATATAAGAAAAAATGATTATATAAGACATACTTACTACATAAAATAATATATTTATAGATAATTAAAATCAAATATAAATTAAATTTGTAAAATTTAAGATGAATTATGTATGGGAATATACAGAATAAGAAATATATAAAAGAAGCCTATGTAAAATAATGTATATATTTAGATAATCAAATTACATAGTTAAACTATTAAATAACATTTTTAATGAATTGATGAACCTCCTGCATTAATGTTCAATCTCTTTTTTCAATTCTCCTTGAGTCACATCACTCATTTTATTGATATTCTCTAGCAATTTATGTATCGTTATTACCAAATTATTATATAATTGGTTAAATTGATATTTCTTTGATTTTGTGAGAACTATCAAAATCTTTGGTTTCTCAAACTCGCAAATATTATGTGGCAATTTAGACAATATTATTAAAACAACTTCATTTATGATTTGTTACAATAATTTTTCAAGTTTTATAGTCATGTTTTTAGAATCACAGTTTGGTTCACTAATATTTTTTTGACAATTAGAAAATATTATCAGTACAACATCATATGATTTAGTGGATTATTATTTCGTGTTATATTTTTAATTTCGTGAAACCACCATATCAAAATATTTCTCAGGTGTTGAAAATGAGAGCTCATTGTAATTACAAGTTAAAGAAAAACTCAACCATGACAAAGTTTAAGAGAAAATAATTTAAAAAAATGAGCCATATTAGTTTCTCATATAATTCACCCTATTTTTTTCCTATATAAATTTTTTAAAGATTATGTTAGTGTCATTAATTACTTTTTTTTTCTTTGTAATTTTTCTCTCGTTATGATTTAAAGACATAATAATACATGAAAATTTAAGAGAATAAGTAAAAAAATTATATACTAATTTTAGAAATACATATGCAAACTTGGATTAAGAGCACGAATCAGTTATTGTTTAGCTGTGTTATTCAGTAGATCGTTGACCTTTCTCTGTGACTTTTTTTTTACAAAATTATTACTTATATTCCTTTATTTTTCATACTCAATTTGTGAACGCACAAACTATTTTTTTGAAAATAAATGATGATACATAAGTACATCTTATTAAGGAACGTAAATTCATAAGTAAAAATGATCTTGTAAACTAACTTTATATGATTATATTTCTATTTCTATATAATAAATTGATTTTAAATATTATTTGGATTATATTATTACAATTTTATGCACTTATCAAAATGAACACTATAATTAAAATATTCGCAATGTAACGCAGATATTATCCTAGTTACTTGTATATAATGGACTCTCTTTTCTTTTTTTAACATTTTTCTATTTCATTTCTCATTTTTGCTCTATTCAACGATAGTTGAATCTGTAATTACTAATTAGACTTGAATCAATGAAGTTTGCGCGTACGTCCTTAGAGATGGCGCAATATATTCAAAAAAATAATTGTTCCTATTTATTTACCGCTATATTTGTTTATTCCTCCCCCCACAATATTTATGTCACATTTTGTTTAGAAATGTGCAAAACCTCAATTAGCTAGTCAGAAAATTATTTTTAATTCACATTGAACTTCCTAAGACTCTTGGTTGCATTTTTTAGAGCAGACTGGAGACGCCTCCATCGGTCAGCAATGGACATAAGGATTGTACTTTTTTTCTCGAAGAAAGGATTTTGTACTTTCTTCTGTTTGAAAGGATTTTGTACTTCAAAAAGAGGAGGTGTGGGTCCATTAAAGCAGAAAACCACATGCAATATTTTTTTTTGAATGCTCCACATGCAATATTTAATGCAAACTTATTGAAAAGTGAGTAGAAAAAGAGTAAAATTTTGTCAAAATTAGTTCATTGGTGTGTTTGTAGTGTATACAGTGGTGCGGACTGCGAACCAAACCACTTTGATATCACGTCATATTTCTCCCCTTATCAAACCTTCCATTTCCTTCAAAAAACTAGAAATTTGACTTCGTGTTGCCATTTTTATTTGGAGTCCTAAAAAGCCTCAAAAACTTATCAAGCCTTAAAACCTGAAGTATTACAATTGGATGCGGATATTAATCTCATCTTTATGAAATACATAATGGAATTAGGTTCATTGCTTAAGAGACTATGAATAAGTAACCTATCATTTATACAATTCTATTTTTTTTTAATAATTATCTTCTGTAAATATAATTGGTCTTAATATTTTGAAATGTGGATATATTCAACTAATATGTCACCCATCCTATTCCTACCAGCATGTAATTGCCATTTGAGAATAATGATACATGATCTCCCGTGACTGAAGGTTGACGTGTATCCACTAAAGGTTTCTAGAGTTCTTTAGATTTTAGTATTATCACAGGATTCATAACTTATTTATCTTATTATTCATTTTATCATCTGTCACCAGCTCGAGGTCAAGATGAATTCACTTTCACCAAAAGAAAATTTAATATTTTATCTTCTTGTATTTTCGTGATACCGTGTGTGGCCAATCTGCAATTTTTCACATGCAACCTTTATGTACAATATGTATTTCTATTTACGATAACCTTATTCTTTTATTTTCATTTATTTTTTAGCATCGTCATTATGTTATATCATCTAAATTGTTTCATCCGTACCTTATTCTTTTATTTTCATTTATTTTTTAGCATCGTCATTATATTATATCATCTAACTTGTTTCATCCGTAAAAGAATGAGATAGAAATCTTAATTGTTGTTGATTGATAATGCTTTTATATGTCTAGTTATAAATTTTTATGTGTCATTATCATTAATTTACAATTCTTTGTGTGTATTTGAAGAATGTCAATGTTGTCATCCGATGGATTCATGTTGGACTGATTGCACCAAATTGTTTTTCATTTCTGACTAAGTTCAAGTATCAATATAACTAAACGTTGTTATTTTTCTGAAGTTTGTTGTTAATAAAAAATAAAACATACAATATACATAATTCTCTCCTATAGGATTTTTACACCAAACAAATGGATGGCATGCGATGAAAAATCTTATATATTTTTTGACTAATAGGTTAGAATCTGGTCATGGGCTCCCAACCTAGGCCTAAGAATGCTGACCTTCAATTGCCCTTATCGTACAACTTTGAATCTCTAATCTTACTACATACACGAGAACATAAACAATTATTATCCTCTTCTAGAGATCAATAATCTCCACCCATTTTCTCGACCAAAATAAAAGAGTTTTGACTTGGTGTTTGCAAAATCACCCTCGAAATCTCGTGTACCAATTATTAACTTTACAGCAACAGAAACCCCCTGCTACTGACTTCTTGCACATCTCACGGACACTAAATGATTTATTGAACAACAGTTCACTCTTTATGTTGTCTTACGTTTTTAATCATATATATTTTTTGACAATTCTATCAGACATACATACGCACACATTCAAACATGCATACTCTAATCTAAATCCTAAAGAATTTAAATCCCTAACAATGAGATTCTCCATCAGATCATTCTGAAGATCGAACTTTTTTAACAAGGAGATTCCTCGACAATTGCACTAAAGCGATATCAATGGTGTAGCATAGCAACAAGTCCTGCTGGAAATAGATGAATATTACACTATTTTTATATTTCTGTTTAAAAGACTTGAAATAAAGAAAATCATATTAGCTTATATTTTGTCATCCAGATTTAGTGGGACGACAATAAAAAGTTAAAAAGTTAAAAACCTAGGTCTCGATCTGTGTGAGATTGTGTGCTTGCAAACCGCATTAGTAGCCAATGAATGACAAAATAAAGAAAAAATAAATAACAAATAAGATCCAAGAAAAATTTGGCTGTCAGCAACCATCCCCAAAATATATCCTGATAAACAAAATACAGCCACTAATCTGCAATATATACATACATATAACAACACAACATAAACCCTTTTCTCCAACAATATCGGTACGTTTCTGCAACTGTCATTATAAGAATAATTCTACTCCTTCGACTTGGACGAATGGTCCTTTTTATGGCCGCCAAGAATACGAGAAATCTGGAGACCCCTACTGAAAGCTTGGTTGAAAAGCATGCGGGTTTGAAACTCCGAAACGAAAGGAAACCAGGCCAGAAATGCTATTGGCGTAAACAATATAAGGCCCATTACAATTTCATATCCTCGAGCCAGCGCACGGACCGAACTCCAAAAACCGGCCCACTTCACCACAGGCCTCAATGCCTGTGCAATCTAAACAAAGATAAAATGATAAACTGAGCATCATAGAAAAGGAAAAAGAAAAAGGAAATAAATTCAAAGAGTTGAGATTTGAGAGGGATTTACTAGGAGAATTCCCCAGCCGGTAGGCATGAAGGCGAGGATGCAGATTATTATGTCTTGAAAAGTCATGTGAGGAAGAGCAATAAGAGTGATGAGGATCGAAACAAAAGTTACGAATATTAGAAACTTGAATAGCCTGAACACCAGCTGAAAGTTCGCGCTGAATCTACGCCTCCCAACAGAAACGGTCTGCAAACAAAGTTGATCACAACTTTTTTTTACTAAAGTACCTTCAAATGGATGCTATATACGATAGATAAGCGACTCACCTTCAGAACAAGCAGCATTGCCAAAATCACAAGCCACGAAGCCCCATAAATCTGAAAAATAAAAAAATACACCATATAAACTCCAAAAAAGAGAAAAAATAGAAGAAAAAAAGAAACACATACAACCATACCGTAATATTCTTGGTCTTTTTAGTAACATTCAAGTGATAAACAAGCCCATACTGATAGATAAAAAACCTCGAAGCCAGCAAAATTTCAAATAACACCCCTCTTTTTCCCGTATACTTCAAATGATCGTGCTCTCGTTCCCACCAACTCTCCCAGCTCTTCTCGGCCGAGACTCCGATCCCGCCTCCGTTACTAATCCACTTATTCCAATCGCTCCAGTCCTCCACGATCTTCTGCCACTCGAAACCTGATATTTTTTTCAGTTTGTTACTTTTTTTTTTTTAGGTAAATTTCAATGTAGGTTAGTGAACTTTAAAAAATGATGAAATAGGTTACTCAACTTTCAATTGTCCCCTAGAGGTCAATCAACTTTCAAAAATGACCAAATAAATTAGTCAATTTATTGAAATTTGAGTGACCTATTTGGTTATTTTTTGAAAGTTGAGTGACCTATTTGATAATTTTTTAAAGTCGAGTGACCTCTAAGGGCCAATTGAAAGTTGAGTGACCTATTTGGTCATTTTTGAAAGTTGGGTGACCAATGTGAAATTTACTTCTTTTTTTCTTTTTTTAGTTTTTTTAGATATTTGTTACTATTGATTGTACATATTCATTGTAAGGATTTTTACTTTACGTTTAATGAAAAGTCTACCGTAGGCTAATAAAAAAAAAAGAAAAAAAACCTGAGGGGTTGAAGAGAAAGGGGGCGAAGAGCCAGGTGCCCACGAGAAACCACATCGAGATCGTGATGAGTATCAGCCCGATTGCGCTGCGATACGATTGGGCGAAGATTTGGTAGATAATGAGGAGCATCAGGAGCTCGATTCCTTTTACGAAGTGGCTGCGGGAGTAGAGCCTGTAGTTGTCGGCGAATTTCGCGTGGAAGACTACGAATCCGCGACCCGTTCCCCTGTATGCATTGAAATATTTCATGATACTATTGCTTGATAGTCTTGGAAATTGCGTAGTATTTTATTGGGGTACTACTGATTGATTTAGACGTTTAATTGGTTGCACGTTCAGTCCTTGTACTATTGATTTAGACTTTTTGGTCCTTGTAGTTAAGAAGTTGTGCATGTTTAGTCCCTCACTTGACAAAAAAAGTTAACATCGTTGACTTTTTTATGTTATGACCATTTACCCCTTTAAATAATATCAAAACACAATTATTTATACAAAATTAATTATAACAGAAAATATATTTGCATTTATTACTATTTTCATAGAATATAGAATTATTTTCTTGATAAAAATAAAAAATATTTTGTTGTTAAGATTGAAAGGTCAAAATAGTCATTAACTAAAAAAATTGAACGGTGTTAAATACTTCCGTTAAGTGAGGGACTATACAGGCACAATTTCTAAAATACAAGGACCAAAAAGTCTAAATCAAAAGTACAGGGACTAAACATGCAACGGTGCATTTATCCCTTTTTTATTCACAGTACCTGTACTCTGCGCCACCATGTAGCAAAGTTCTTCCATAATAATGCATCTTGGTCCCCAACGAAAAAGTAAAAAACACCGACGCGAGCTGGAGCTGCATGAGCACAAACTCGCTGAGCGCCGTTCGAAACCCTCTTTCTAAACCGATTTCCATCATCATTGGTAGGGCCATCAGAAACCCTAATTGCACGAATGATTGGGTGGCTAGTGCAACTTGGAGAGACTTGTTGTGGACGAATTCGCGTGATGTTGTGAGGCCTTTTTCGAGCCCGCTTAGCACGAGGTAGAGTCGGCCGTAGAGGAACACGTATACTGTTAGCACTGTTATCTGTCAAGTGAATAAGAAAGATTAAAACAAATTTATCTTCTGCAAATTAAAAGGGTTATCTGTCGATTAAATAAAAAAAATTCAACATGTTTATCTTTTGCAAATTAAAAGGGTCATCTGTCGATTAAATAAGAACAATTAAACATGCTCATCTTTCGCAAATTAAAAGGGATATCAATCTGCAGCCTTTGAATACCAATACTGTTTCTTATTAATTGCAACACTTGACAGAAACAATTGATAAAACTAGAGAAAAAAAAATGTAAGTTTGCCAACTAATAAAAAAAACTAATCCCAAAACCCAGGGGCTTATCCGCAATTAACCCATAACAAAGGTCCAACAATACCAGGGTGCTGACGTAGAACCCAACGGTGGTGAAATAACACGAGAGCATCCTGAAGAAGTCGAACCGGTGGCCGAGTCGGTAAATATCGCGACTCAGCGTCTGCTCCCCGTTTCCGTTGGCTATCTTGGCCTCGAACAGCGAGATCTGGTTCAGCCCCACGTCCCGGCCCTTGCCCACTTGCAGGTACTCGTGGTGGGTCACACTTCCCTCTCTTAGAGTTGAATTGAATCCTGTGAAATGAAGTAATTATGTGATTTTTTGTAAAATAAGAAATTGAAGAATATGTGGGGAAGAAGAGGGGAATTCGTCAAAAAAAACCTCATTTTTTAGATTCCTTAAAGTAATGGATGGAAAACTTAAACTTAACTCTTGTTGGGGGGGGAGGGGGGGTTTGAAAGTCCAAAAACTTAGGGGGTTTTTGATAATATTCAGAAAGATAGGGGGTTTTTGAAGAATTTCCCAAAAAAGAATGATGAGAAATGTGGTTACATAAAAAAATGTGGAAAGGAATATACCTGCAAATATATCTTCACTTAGGTTAATAATCCTTGATGCTTTGCTTACGCCGCCTCTTGTCAAATGGAAAACCCTATCAAACACGTCTGGATGACCATAGTGAAATCGCACCCTACCATAGATAAATTACAAATTACAAAACGTAAACCACATAAAAATATGAAAAACTTATGCAAAGAACATTAGCAATAATTGATAGTTGATATTACAACCAAAGTGATTATTTGAAACCGACCTTAAAGGATTTGCGAGCAGCCGTTGTCCAATAGTCACAAAGCTCGTCTCTTGATTTGACATAAACCACGCAAGAGAAGATACACTGGATACATCAAACAGGTATCACAGATCAAAAGAAATATATAAATAGGCTAATTTACTACGCCAATATTGACAATTTGAAATGAGAAGAAAGAAAAAAATGAACAAACCTGCCTGTGAAGATATGCTCTCTGACACCAAGTATAGAAGGGTACCTCAAACCGTCATGCTTTTTCAAAAACTCTTGCAATAAATTCCTCATCTTGAGCGCTTCTTCCATATAATTGTCCTAAGATTCAAAAAAGGCAAAAATAAAATATCGCAATTCATCTTATTAGAAGAACGCATATAAATGTCAGTACCTGATTCATATCTATAGTCTGTAAACCTTCACCACGCGTAAAAATAATCGCATGATTCTGATTTTCTGGCTTCCCTTCACCAATTATTGCTGGGCCTGGAAGCTTTATACGATATACAACCTAGACACATAATAAAAAGGTTAATCACATCATAAAAGGATAGAATCAAATGAAAACATGAAAAATCGAGCGGTTATGTCAAATTTTACAATGAATTACTTGATCAAGATTGAGTGATGGAGCAGAGGAGTCAGACTTAGGAATAGCAGCCTTAACCAAAGCAGAGTAATAAACCTTGTGTATCTTCTTATCTTCCCTCGTTTCTTCAATTTCATCAATATAAGCCACTCTCAGAGAAGGATAACTGCCACAATAAAAAAACAAATATTTCAGAACACAAATATTTCAAAATACAAATATTCCTGTTAGAACTGTTTTAAAGTATTTTTTTTTTTAAAGATTTGATAAAATATTTTTTTAGAAAATTATTTTTGCAAAACATTTTATCATGAGGGCAAAATGGGAATATCAAAAATATTAACTAATAATTAGATGGAAAAGTGGATGGACGGGGTTTTTTGAAAATGAAAAGTTTATCATAGGGGGTTTTTTTTAAATCTGAAAATATAGGGGCTTTTTTGTAATATTCAGAAAAGTTCGGGTTTATTTGTAAATTTCCCTTTTTTTTTTTATCTATCTACGAAATACAATTAATGACATACGTGGTCATCAGTTTAA
The DNA here is from genome assembly GCA_027726005.1 of Juncus effusus. Lineage (NCBI taxonomy): Eukaryota > Viridiplantae > Streptophyta > Magnoliopsida > Poales > Juncaceae > Juncus > Juncus effusus. The sequence continues at coordinate 8,172,426 of CM050897.1, read as the reverse complement.
GGATATCCTGAGCCCGAGGATCGCCAGAACGCTTGTGAATGCCGTACTGCTGGCAAGAGACGACGTAAGTGAACTTCATTTCGGCTAAAGCTTGGCATTTTCTCCATAACGGCTTCGCATGCTCGGAGCTCTCTTCGGACATTAACTCGGCCGCTTTATATCCTTCCAACAGATCTGAAACATTATAATACAAGAATAAATTGTCGAAATAGGTAAAGCAAGAATGGATTAAAAAAGGGAAATTTTGAAATGACCCCCTGACTTATCTGAATATTACAAATAATCCCCTGAGATTTCAGATTTTATTTTAGAAAGATATGAATAATATGCATTTCATTTTTTAAAAAAAGAGTCCTCCATCCACTTTTCCATCTAATAGTTAGTTTTTTTATTAAATTCCCATTTTGCCCTCAAATATTCATGAGATTATTGTTCAATCAAAGTTAATTCATGAGATGAAAAGGTGGATGGAGGGGGTTTTTTGAAAATGAAATTCTTATCATAGTGGGTTTTTTGATAATCTGAAAACTCAGGGGTTATTTGTAATATTCAAAAAAGTTAGGTAAAATAAGAATGAATATAAAAAAAACATGATGATTTTGTTACCATCATCTTCTGCCATATCGAGGAACGCCTGCAGTTCGAGAGCTTTCCTATAGTACATCATGCCCCTAACTGAAAATAATAATAAAAATTAGAGAATCTTATAGAGAAAAAAAGAACAAGTGCGATAAAAATTAAAATAAAATTACCGGTTCTAGTTAAGGTTTGGCCTCTGTGTGAAGCCCACAAGCGTACTTCCTCTTCAAACTCAGTACTCTCACGAAATTTCTCTTCAGATTTGAGCCCTAGTCGCTCGAGGAAATTTGTCCACTCATCTGCATAATTTAAGTAGTTAGTTATGGACAGATTCAGTATGAAACTATTAAGAATACGAGATTATGAGAAGGGAATTAATATTATTGGACCTGGGTAGATTTTCTGAAGGTAGAAAAGAATCGAGACGCCATCTTCATTTGTCTCATCGAGATTTTGTAAAGTGAATAGAACATCTTCATTATAGTAAGGCGTGAGCACACTGCCAAAAGAATATGACAAATCAAATTATTCAATAATACCTCAACCTCATTAAATTAGTGTGTAATAGAATATCATCAAGTAAAGGAATTAGGGAAATATTCAAATAACCCCCTGACTTCTCTGAATATTACAAAAAAAAAACCTGAGTTTTCAGATTTTCGAGTAAGCCCTATGATGAACATTTCCTTTTCAAAAAAAGGAATTTCAAAAAATTGAAGGAAATTTTGGATGGAAAAATAGATGGAGGGGGTTTTTTGAAAAGAAAATGTTGATCATAGTTATTCGAAAATTTGAAACCTTAGGGGTATTTTGGTAGTATTCAGAAACGTTAGGGGGTTATTTGAAAATTTCCCACTAAATTAACTAGAAAAGAAACATCAAGTAAAATATTTAAAATAGGGTTTAGCGTACGAAAAGGAAAGCATGTTTCGGACTTGAGGCGCATCAGGCATGACCATAAATAATGAATTACTAAAGAACGAAATTCTTCTTCTCGCTTCCAAATTCGTTGGCACGTCCATGGCTGATTCCGTAACCGTAAGCAACAAATCGAGCCTCTTTATCTGCATTCAAACACGAAACTTCATCAGCAATTAGGTAATTAATCAAAATAAATGAATGAATGAAGTATTTGTTCTAACCTTCCCTTTCCAGGCTTCGGATACCGGTTTAAATATTTACTTATAAATTTATAATATCATTTATTTGTTTATTTATTTACTTAGTATGATTTTGTTCATATTTTAGTTTACATTTATTTATATTTAACATAAATAAATTTATTATTTATTATTTTTGTTTAAATAAAAAATAAAAGAAATTTTATGAGGGTATTTTGGTCCAAACAAATATTTATTGGAAGGGAATAGTTAGTTTTAACCCCATAGGGGGCAAAAAAAAAAATTCAAACACTTTTATAGGGGGTTTTCGAAGGTATCCAAAAAGTGAGGGGGGGTTTGATAATATTAAGAAAAGTTAGGGGCTTTTGATAAATTTCCATATAAATAAATGAATGAAGTATTTATTCTAACCTTCTCTTTCCAGGCCTCAGTTACCGGTTTAACAGGAAATTTTATCGCACCAGCTGAAGCGAAAAGCATGTCAATAGATTCAGCCCGGCCATACGAACCGCCATGGTTTGAATCAAGAACACTGAACCAACATAAACAAATAAATAAATAAGTTAGATCATACACTAAAGAAGTAAAAAGGTGGGATTGATGAAATGAAATAAACTTACTGTGATTCTTCCATAATGTCCTTCGTCACGACTTCAAACATGTCAATGAAGAGAAGAACTACCTCCTCCCTTTCCTCTTCCTTGTTATCAATCTGTAATATGTATATCATGTACATTAATCACTAATTAATCTGTAATGTGTATTATGTGTATTGAATAATTACCAAGTAACTGATTAATTTCACAAAGTGGTCGTAAAGAGCAGGCAAAGCACTCATGTCGAAATTCTGTATGAGTTGCCCTTGCTTCATTTGGTTCTCAACTTCTACAAAGATTTTATCAATCACCCTGTAAAATGCTAATAGTAAGTACACTATACTAACTATCTCAATGATTAACAAAAAGAAAATATATTCTTAAAATAAAACACTTTTTTTCATCTGCGCCCTCAACTAGGGTATATATAATGCTTTTAAACGAAGCGTAACATTCATGAACAGCAGCTCTCATGTACTCATCAGATTCTATTCTTTTTGTAAGTTCGCGATCTTTTCCTGTGCTGTCTTTAGCCATGTCTAAAGCTATTGGGATCTGAAATTATATACGCAAATAAATTAATTGTTTGTGAACAGTTTTTTAAGAGTTGGAAATTTAGAAAGCGAGAGAGAATAGAATACCTTGCTGGCGAGTAAGAAAGGAGGCCATTGAATGAGATCTAAATCTCGATCAGCGCAATAGGGGACGAGTAATAAATCCATCTCTCTGCATTTTGTTTATTTATTTTTCTTTCAGGAGATTGTAATATTTAGGAAATGATTAATTTCTGTAATTTTTGTTTTATTAAAGTACCTGTTACTAATGAGGTCTTCTTTCCTGAAGCTCGTAATTATTTTGTTCCACATCTGTGCAAATCTCGCAGCCTGCCTCTCCTTATCAACAACTGGCACCTGGAAATAGTTCATAGAAAAGGAATATCAGATGAAAAAAATGGTATATTCAGGATTATCCAAAGAGAAAATGCTTACCTTGGCAAATCTACGAGATAGTGAGGCTGTAAGGCCTTTCTTTTTGGTACCGGTATTTTCAAGTGGTACCAAACGAGCATTGAATGCACCGGGTAATGACTTAAATCGAGACCTCAGCATTCCCAAAGTTCGAATCTGTACATCAAAAATATTTATTAAAAAAAAGAAATAGTTTAGTTTAAATGGGCAGTATTTCAATGACGATGATTAATTAATTAATTAATCAATTAATTGACCTCTCCAAGGCGGCGACAAGCCCCATAAATGCCCCCAAGTAATGTGGAGAATATAGCGTACCAAATCTGTGTATCCATGAAATAAACCTGCAAAATATACCAAATATAACATGGTTCATTTTATTGTTCCTTTTATTATTCAAGTTTAATAGAAAAATAAATGAAGTTACCAGAATAATCGGAGCCCAAAGTGAGACCACAACACCGATATTACCTTTGGCTGCAACAAGAAGAGATTATAGATCAAGTTCAAATAGTAGAATATCAGAAAGGTTATATTATATAGTGAAAAAAAGAGAGAGATTTTACCTTGAGGAAAGAACTCGTGCCACTGAAAAGTAGTGATTGGAATTTTCATTATATCTTTGGTCGGACCAACAAGAGGCTTAATCTATAATCATGTTACAAAAGAACAAAGATATAAAAATCTAATCAATGGACTCAAAATTAAACAGTAGAATCTCTACTGCCCAATCAGAAATCTTCTAGAGTAGTAACTAAGATGAATATTATCACGATTAACTATCGAAATTTCAGCATAGAAAAGGTTACTAATAAAAATGGACAATATCACAATTAAATAATAAATATCGAAATTTCAGGATGGAGAAAGAGAAAGTATAATACAAACCTCTAGAACATAACTGAATACCAATTTGGCCATTAGAGTAACCACCCAAAACACCGTGTACCTAAAATTCAACAAAAAATAAGACAGTAAAGAATTGAGCATACCAATAACTTGAAAAAAGAACATCTTATTAAAATTCATTGGTTTTTCTTTTTCCAGACTAAGACTTATTTTGAGATGGTTATAATAACTTAAAAGCTAGCCATTCATATAATGAACAAAATGTCCTCACATGAAAAGTGAAAGCGTACTCTCATGCATCCCCCTTCCAACATACAAATGAGGCTGCCAATAAAACAACATAATATTAACCAGATTATTAGAATAACAAGCCAAGACAAAGAAGATAAAATAGTATATTACCTGAGACCACCACATGGCAAACCTCACGATCCTAAACTCAGACCGCTCCAAAAACCTCCTGAGCCACGGAAGCAAGAACAACAAAGAAGCCAAAACATAAGGAAACACATATATGGAAACAAATACAATATACAAACACGGTTGAGCTTTTCCGTTTCCAAACCAGCTTCTGATCGTCTTTGAGAGCCCGTTTGGCGGGTCCCACATGTAAGCGTATGTGATTGGTAGTACAATTACCCAAACGCAAGCTGAGACGAATTTGAGGATGAAGCGTAATTTGACTGGAAATGACATGTTTTTCCTTGCTTTCCAACTCAGTATGATTTCAAGAATCGCTGTAATATGACAAGGCAAAAGCATAAGCATCAGGAGGAATAGCATTAGATGATTACATAACATTGTGCCGCAAAAGAAAGCTAGAAATTTTTCAAAACCCCGTAACATTTCTGGAAATTATCAAAAAAAAAAACTTTGTAGATTCCAGCATAAACCCCTATCTTTTTAAGCTTTCTCAAAAGACCCTAATATTTCTGAACCCCCCTAAAAATAAGTAGGGGTTTTTTGAGAGAACATAAAAACTCAGGGGAGTTTTGAGGGAATCTAAAAAGTTAGGGGCTTCAATAATTTTTAGAAAAGATAGGGGGTTTTTGAAAAATCTCCCTTTTTATTATTACCTTGACAGAGTTTTAGAATTGCAGCGGTAATAAAAATGCTCAAGACTTTTTTGAACACGTTGAAAGTGAAAATATCGATAGGGGAATTTCCGTTCCAAGCGATAATGATCATTCCCTAGTTTATAAAACATAAAGAGTCACGTAAAGAATGTTCAAACATATTTAAAGAAAATAAAAAGTAAATATGTTGAGCGAATTAATTACCTGTAGTGCTAAGATAAAGAAGCTCCACATCCTGTGAAAACTTCGGAAAATATGCCAATATGACCGAACCTCAACAAAGTTAACTTTTCCGATCCATCTGTCTGTTCCATATTTTATCCCCTAAATCAAGAAACAACGCGAAATAATTAGTGTGGAACTGAAACTTGATGAAGGAAAAGAAAAAGATTTCTTTTGAGTATGTATTAACTTAACTTACATGATCATCTTTATCAGAAGAAGGCGGATCTGTGCCATGATAGAAGAAATCTGCATCTGGTCGCATCGGCCAGCTCAAGTGAAAACAATCAACAGACCTGAAAAGGCAAATAAAATAAAAAATAAAATAAAATCGCTAAAGAGATTTTAAATCTGAAATCTAAGACAGCCGTACCAAAAGTATTCATTCAAGTCATCGTAGTTTCTCCACTGAGAATGTTTCGACTTTTGTCTTTTGCTCCTCTCAGCTTCCTGCACGGTATACGAAGTACAAGCAATTAACTAAATAAAATACTCGCCAATTGAGTTAAAAATGAATTGGTGTTATTATTTTTAGGGAAATTCTTCAAAAAACCCCTAACTTTTCAAATTCTTCAAAAACCCCCTATAAAGTAAGTTGGATCTTTTTTACTCCCCTATGAAGTTTAACTTTTAACTTTTCCATCCAATAAATTTTTTAAAAGACCAAAATGCCCCTCATATATTCATTCTCGTATTTTATTCATCAAATAAAAAATAAGTAAAAAATAAATTTACTATTTTACATAAAAAATAAATTAATGAGAACAAGTGAAAACCTTGGCTATTGTGTTATAAATAGGAGTAACAACTCTCTTCAAAAAGGCCTCGTCTTCACCTCCGTAAGCCGGTTGTATGTACTCACCAGTCACTGGATTCACATTTCCTGCTAGCATCTCGTACAGCTCAAAAGCCATCTGTTTGTTTAACAATATACAGAGTACGTTTATAAGATGTATAACTACGTTGATATAGTACCAATGGGGAAATTTCATGCGTTGTTTTAGATTATCAAAGTTTCCCTTTTCGAAACAGAGATTGATTTTGATATGGTTTGAGTTCGCGGAGGGAAAACAGTGTGATATGTTTAAAGTTTTGGAAGCGTTAAGGGTCTAGGTATGGGACACTTGTGCATATTAATAAATGTAAGAATACAACATACATGATGATATATGTAGCATAGACATTCAGGCATGAATCTGAGATTTGCAGCTTCGCCCCATATGAGAAGATAAAGCGCCATGTAAAGTAGCTTCCTTTGTTGCACCTCCTGCGCGACAGCTGGCAGCCTGTGATTCGCCGAACAATAATAATAAGCGAAAAATTTCAAGGAATTCTAATTTAAATTTTAATTTATACTCACCAAAGGCTGCTCTTGCGATTCAAATACTTGCACCACTTCTTGTAGTTTTTGAACAACTTCTTCATGACATCATCTAATGCGCTCTCACCCAACTTACATGAGAAATAATTGGTTAATATACCATCCTTTATCTATTAAGATGCAAAATGAAGAATTACAAATTGAAAAAGGAATCTTACCTTAGTTTTCTCATCTGGCTTTGCGCATTTGCGAATATGCACGTTTGCAAGCAGTAAAATCAAATGCTCACGTTGGTTAGAAGCATTATCTTTCTACATAATTAAAAAGATTTACAAAACATATGATATCAAAAAGATGGTTGTAAACGGCTCACTGAAATGCAAATAAACAGTATATAAATTATGAAAGCATATAAATAAAATATCACCTGAAAGCCAAACATAACTTGGAGCCAATCAAGAAGGTCCTCGTCAGGTTTATTAACGTGATCTTTGGGCCAAGGAAGGCCGCTCGTTTCGCGAAGTGCAATCACAGATGCTTGAATCTGAATATTATAAAAAAAAAAAATGTTTCTTTTAAGCAAAGGAAATGATTTTATTTTTGAAATATAATAAGGGAAATTTGCAAAAAAAAAAAAACTACATTGTGCCTAAATTGCAAAAAAGCCCCTGCATTATTGGAAATTGCAAAAAAAAACCTACCGTTCGATTGAAGCTAACACCGTTAGTTGGAGTAGTTTAATCACTTGGAATTTATTTTGTAAATATACAAGGGCTTTTTTGAAATTTAGGCATAATGCAGGGGCTATTTTGCAAAAAGATTTGGAATAAAATAATGATGGTGAAGTGAGAAAAGGACCTCAGGGAATTGCATGATAGCCTGATCAGCACTTTCAGGGTCAAGAGGGAGAATGTTATAAGGCAGATATATTTTTGTCTTTTCCTCGACCTTGTTGTGCGCTTCCAAAATCTGAGATGGAAAAATCAGTTTTAGAAATAGTATATTAGAAGAGATTTATATAAAGTGAATAGTAATGTAATTATAGGGTACCTCACGATCGACTCCAAGGGAAATGGTAACATTTACTGCTTCCAAAACTTCAAATAGAACTACGGCTGTTTGGTACGCCTTTGTCAGCTGAGCACTGAAAAAATAAAACAGACGTTTCTCAACAAAATTGTCTTACTTAAAATTGAAATAATAGAATCATAGAATCAGCTTTATGAGAATAAAAATAATAGAATCATACGATGAGCTTTATGAAAATAGAAATAATAGAATCATACCGCTCAGCTTTATCAACAGCGCTTTTCCGTGCCTGGATATAATTAATGTAGTACTGCTGATAGAATTTCCGCATTAACTGCGCATCACTCTCTCTGATTTTCCCCACAAGCGTAGGATCATCCCCCTAATTTCAGAAATCAAACCCAATCAAATCAAAACATACGCAAAAAATTGATAAATATGTTGACCAACAAACAATACCTGTTCTAAGCGTTGTCTAAGAGCAGTCTTGAACTGGCGAACACCACGCCCGCTTGACATAGGATCCAATCTGTTCGCCTTCTCAAACGCATAAAATCGACCTGTGCATTACCCATTCAAAACACAATAATCAAAATCATCAAGTACTGAACCAGATTCTATCATGCTTAATCGAACATGACAGTGGAACTAGTTAAACTTACATAGATATGCGACACGACGGTTGACAGGCTCGACTTCATTGGCGACTCGAAGGATCGGAGCGATTTCGGAGAGTGACGAAGGAACCACCTCGCTGTCGATTATAGGATCTCCGACTATCGTCTGGCTCCTCGTCAGCCGCCTCTGTCCCGCACCAGATGACGATGCATCCATTATTTGCCCTCTCTCACACAACAAAGATTTCGATTAACAGAAACCCTAGCTAGGGTTTAGTCAGGGTCATTAATGGCGTTTGAAGCAAAACATTTTAGTACAGAGAGTAAAAATAGGTCGGTGTGTTGTGTTAGTGCTCCTTTTTGGCGCTTTTGGGAAAGTAAAGATGCTGTGCAAGAGAATTTGAGAACGGGTTTGGTGGTTGCGTTTATTACTGAAATGCCACTGATAGTAGGGTTCAAATTAGATGGTGGTGGTTTAGAAATTTAAATAAGCGAGAGGGACGAGCGGATGTGTGTTTAAAATGCGGAGCCATGTGAATTAGTACAATAGTGTCTGCATGTAAACAGAGACAAGTTGACGACTGTCCGGTGGAACATATAAATCGTGGTTTTCTGAAGTCGACATTTTTGATAGTGAATCATTGTCCCAAACAAGCTTCTTAATTGCCCAACCTTTCTATTTTTCATTGCATCTATATTACTCGAGTACTCTCATTATATTACATTTACATCACCTCAATATTCATATGCTAGATATTAAGATATGGAGTAATTGATTAATAAAAGGTTTTACATTTGGGAGTGGGAGAACAAAAGCCCTCCTCCCTAAATTTTCTCAAAAAAAAAAATATGGACTAATCTTAATTCTTAATTAATAATTGACTTTTTAGTTTATAAACTATTATTTATGTTAAGATTTTTTATGTGTACATTATTTTATAACTTTTTTCTTTTTGAGAAAATTTGGAATGAGCTCTAAGTCCCATATCCAAACGTATTTTTCTATATTTTGCTTTCTATATATGTATCAGCAAATATTTACATCCTTTTCATACAATCTACGAATGGAAAAGAGGCCAACATCTCGGCCCAAAAAAAAAACCAACCATCTAAGAAAATACAGTTAAACCTAGGTTTCTAAATGTTTCTCTTTGTCGAATAGCTGTCCAACACTCTTGTCAGTTCTTTGCACGTTGATTCCGCCTCCTCCTAAACTGTGTTTTCTCCTTCTTCAAAGAACTCAACCCCATTAAACTTGCTGGATCTGATAAGGCTGAGTTCTTCCTTCATTTCTTCTACTAATTTCACACTTGATTTCTTCACACCCTTGAAAAACCTTTTACATCTTTCCCTCCACACTACGAATTCGAAAATACCTGCCTCTTGCTTTAATTTACCACTAGAGGTCTATGTTGTGATCCAGGAGAAGCCAACTGACAGCGCCATATTGTTTGATGGATCAGCATTAATGGCGTCTTGAAACTATTTTTATAACTTATTATGTACACTTTTAAATTGTTATATCATCTTTTGTAGCCGAATTAGTTACAAAAGGCTTTTATTAAAAAAAATAAAAGATTGCTACAAATCTATATTATATCATCCATCCGGATAAGTCATCCTACGAACTAAATCCTCACTAACACTTTCATCCTCGATAAGCTCCAATTCCGAGGACAAAGAGTTTTTTTTTTTATAAAAATTGCAACACACTCTTAAGTTGTGCGTGCGATCTCCATTAATCAAATGTAGTTACAAAAAGTAAGCATTATTAGATGGAGCACATAGAGAGAAAAAAGAAAAAGAAAAAAACAGTATCAGAATTCGGATCCAAGAATTTAAAAGAAGATTGAAGAAAAAACTCCATCCAACATCACTAATCGAAATCTTCTAACTTCTATCGGCGCTCTATTAATATCTTGTATAAATCAAATCTATTATGACACTTTTGGCACAAGTGGACTTGTGGAGTTATTTTCCGTTTTTTAAATTTAGAAGTTCAACTTTTAAATGACTTATCTCAATTTTTAAATCTTCACATTCACAATTATTATTAATTAAAATTCATTTTTCCAAATTCTTTTAATTGTGCCTTGTACGACTTTACCGAGGCCTCAGAATCGATTAGCATATGTTGAGTATTGACAAGAGATTCTTGAAGCCTATCCAACTCTTATACTAGTTCATCCGTTGGTCCAAGTTCTACATTATTATTTAAATTGCTTGAATTTGAAACTTTTATTTCTTCTAAAACATAATCAAGAGTATGGTCTAGAAATACCTCGTGACTCGTATAATGGACTGTACCTAGAGATGGAGCATCGGATGAGGAATGTGCCGGAGGAGGAGGAGGAGGAGGAGGTGGTGAAAGTCATCCTTGTTTGTGAAGCATCTCTTGAATGGTCCGTTCACACACTTCATCCACATTGTTGAGCGCCATGAAAGCAACGTTTGCCATTTTCGGGTCAGAGTTGGATTCCGATTCGGCTGAGTTTTGAGGAATCGCTTGAGTAGCTCCTCGACTTCTTCTTCTTATCAATTGCCTTGTCATCATGTCTTTTCTCACGTCTATCATCGTATCGTTCTTCTTGTTGCTCATCTCCATTCTTGTTCCAAGATGTAAGCTCGGGATGAAGCGTGTAACAGTTGTCCATCGTATGTCCCATCTTGTTACACTCGAAACAATACGACTTCTTGTTGTTGCGTCGACAGTTGTCGTTAAACCGTTTCTCACGTGGTCGTAAGTCACCAAATCGTTTCACAAGAAACGTCATCTCGTCATCGTGAGTGTCGATTGCCGGCATGACTACGGTTGTCACACTTCAATTCAATTTTTCTATTTTTGTGAAAATCTATAACAACGGAGTTTTTTTCCATGTATTACACTTCATTTTTTGTGGTTTTTTGAAAAACAATACAAATTGTGTTTTTTTCCATGTATTTGTTTTAAATATTTGTGGTTATGAGAAAACAACAAAAGATTGATTTTTTCCATGTATTACACTTCAATTCGATTTTTTTGTTTTTATTTTTGTGGAAATCTATAACAACGGAGTTATTTCCACGTATTAGACTTCATTTTTTGTAGTGTAAAAGACTTATATTTATGTGGTTTTGTTAAAACAACAAAACTTGTTTATTTTCCATGTATTACACTTCAATTCGATTTTTCTGGTTTTGTGAAAATCTATAACAACGGAGGTTTTTTCCATGTATTACACTTCATTTTTTTGTGGTTTTTTGAAAAATAATACAAATTGTGTTTTTTCCATGTATTTGTTTTAAGTTTTTGTGGTTATGAGAAAACAACAAAATATTACTTTTTCCCATGTATTACACTTCAGTTCGATTTTTTTTGTTTTCGATTGATTTTTTCCATGTATTACACTTCAGTTCGATAGAAGTAGCTGATTAGGTCTTCTGGCCCGATCTCTTGCGTCCCCATGGTCGTCTCTAATGAAACTCGAAGCGCCTCCCAGCTTGACGGCATAGTCCTGATTAATTTACCTACAACTTTTTTGTTAGGGTCTCTTCTAAACTGGTGAATTCAAAACGGTCAGTGTTCCTGCTCTGGTATCAATTGTTGTTTGATTAAGGTCTAAAGAGGGGGGTGAATAGGCCAAACACGTGCGGAAGTGGATTTGACTTTTAGATTTTATCGACTTTTAGGTTATTAAACTTTTAGGCAGATGGTCATATTAACAAACAAATAGATAATAGAAATACAATAAATAATAAAAAGGTAATGAGATACCGAACACCGAATCTTGTTGACGAAGTTCGGCGAGATAGTTGTGTGAGTCTTAACTACCCGTTTTACTAGCGGCTCTTACCGCTTTCACGAGTGCCTACTCTCAACAAACTTACAATAAATCTCTTTCAATCTCAACTAACAAACAACAAACAACAAACAACACTCGCTAATTTCTCCCTAATCTCACAAAATTATTGAGTGAATATTATTCAATACTAGAGAGAGAGAATTCGTGCTTTTGCTTTTGAAAAACTAGTAGTCTTTTTCGGATTGGATCTGCTCTTCTAAGATCGAATAAGCAGCTCACAAATATGAAAAAACCTACCACACAGACTGGCCCGCTTACTGGGCCGATGAACAGCCTATCTAACTGAAATTACGAGCACTTGAGAGAGGCACGTTTTTTCCAATTTGGCGCCAGTAAAATCAGCAGAAGTCCCGGCCGAAGAACAGGAAGAGCTTCATCATTTCTGTCATTGAGTTCACCATTTCATCATTATTTTCCATTCCTGCTTTGTCTCTATATCCCAGTTTCCCTCTTGTTTCTTTCCGTCAATATGACTCTCTGTCAATCAATGCCACTTCATTCTACATATATCAACTCAAACCCTAACACTAGATCGAAGTGCCAATTATTAACCTCGAGTTCCGGCCATTCATGGCTTCACTGGAGAAGATTCTCACGGCTGAAGAGGTCGAGCTAAAGAGGCACGACCCATCTGGGGATACTGGTTTTATGGCCGTAAGTGTGCCTTTATATACTTGTTTTGAGAGAAAGAATGCTTTGTGTAAGTATCGATTGGTAAAGAACGAGAGATCAATTGATATTTATGAAGAGGGTATTTCTGGTGAAATGAAAGAAATCAAGGTTAGAGTTGATAAACACCCTCGAAGAAAAGCCAAAAAGCAGTTATTGATGTACGAGAAGAGTAGTGATAATGATGTTTATGAGAATGATCTAATTCCAAGAACAGGTTTTAGAAATTTGTTGGAAACGCCAAGTTGTTGCTTTGTGCCTTCCCTTAGAGAAGCAGCAATTGAAGCGGTGGTTTCAATTTTGACTAGTTCAATAAATTGCTTTGCTACAGATGCGAACTTCCGTGCAGAACTTGGACACAACTGTCTTGGGAGTTTATCCCATGATTTAAACTCAGTTTCTGATCTTAGAAGAGTAATATTATCTATTGAAAGAAAAGTCAAAATCGGTTTGGACTCAAAGAAGCTAAAGAAAGATTCATTAAAAGTGTTTGAATTGATTCATGGAGTTTACGATTCTCAGTTGACAGCTTGTGGGAATTTATATATTGGATTAATTTACAAGCTTCAGAAGAAGGAGAAACTGTCAGCTAAACATCTCCTTCAAGTGTTTGTTTATTCGCCATTTAGTGCTCGTACTAATCTCCTTCCTGATTTGTGGAACCGGTTTTTTTCTTCACATTTATCTCATTTGAAATCATGGTATTATAGAGAGGTTAAGTGCTTTAGAAAAGCACATAGTAGAGAGAAAAGGATGAAAATGCTTGAGAAAAGATACAATGATTTAGTGGATAAGGGTACGCGTGACTTGGCAATGTATTATTTGGAGTGGCTTGAAGGACAAAATGAGATTGAACCTCTGGTTTCATATGTTTCAACCCTTTCTTTATACTCTGAAATTTCTAGTAAAAGATTGTGTGAAACTGTTTCTATACAAAGAAATATTCACAAGGAACCGGCTTTGAATGTAAGTGGTCATTATTTTATTTTCGGCCTTGTATATTGGAATGTAATTACAAAAGAATGAAATAGGCAGGCATATCCATACAGATATGAAAAAAAAATGCAAGTACTTATTTCTTTTTTTTTGGATAAAAGCACGTACTTATTTCTTAATTATCTTGCAAATGTGATCGAATTGGGTTTAGCAGGCATGAGTTTTTGCTGGGGCAAAACAATTGTGAAAATTCATCTCTTAATTTTGTTTCATTCTTATTCTCTTTTATAGGAAGATGAAGCTGAACATAAAGATGAGTCCTCTGAGGACTCGTCGTATCCATTCAGACTTAATGTTCCTCAGGTAAAATTTGTGCTCACCTTTTCTTTTCCAACACAACCAACAAATTCATGATATATCTCTTATTTGATCCTAACTTTTAATTACCTATTACTGTATGTTTCGCAGGGAAATGAAAATGCGCTTATCCTCAGAAAATTGGCGCTAGAAACATTCAAACAGAGGTGAATGCTGTTGGTTCGATTCAAAGTTTACTTCCTAGAGCTAGTTGGTCTGTACTGCTGCAGGTCTCTTTTGGTGGATTTTGTCACAATAATTTTTTCCTTTCCTGATAAATGGACCCTAATTATCAAAATCAAAATACTAATGATCAACTCGCCACAAAAAAAATAGTAGGAAGATTTATTAATCTAATTTGTAAAATTAGTGTGTAAAAAAATTGAGTGTTACTGCCCAGCTGGCGTATTAATGAGTATAATTAAATTATTCATGTTTAATACTTTAATTAACAGTCTACTTTCAAAATAAAAATAAAAAGTAATAATAGATTTGTCTAGCTAGCTATGTAAGCAACTGTAGGTGAATAACTTTGTGTTAATTTTGTGGTGTGAATATATTGTGATATGAAGATTCAAGTAGCCTCGTCATTCATTCACATGGCTGCCTTGGAAAGAAAAGAAAAGAAAAAAAAGTAGTGGACCCGTGCACTCTGAAAGTGATTGAATTGCAAGTCAAAGCTGGCTTTCAAACGTAATACACTCTTGGCTGCCGGCTGAGACAGAACCTTCCTCCCACCAGAGTTCAGTTTTAATTTCTGAATATATTCTGTACAAGTATTAGTTCATTAATTAGTTTCTGTCCACTAATTTATCAAGTATTAATGTCATTTCTTGACTGTCCTGATTTGGTTTCAATCATGTGGTTCTTGTGACTTGAGAGTGAAATTAATAAATGGAGTTCCAAGTGCCTTACTTAACAATCTAAAACTGGACCAGACCGATATCTTTCCTTTCACTTCATTTCCCTCTCAAGGTCAACTCACCTTTTTATACTTTCAATTTTCATATATTTCAATTTGCAATCTCCCAGTCCCAACCTGTATGCTGTTGGTACCTTACAACAACAACTCCGATTAATGTCTGATTAGATTCACGCCCATTATCGTCGGCATGTGACTTTTGTTTGCTTCTATGTGCTCTTAATTCGAACAAGTATTGCTATGTTACATCAGATGCGTCCAGTAATTTGGGAAAATTATTGGCACCACCCACTTATATATTACTTAAGTATCACCGACAAACTAATAATTAAAGTAACCAATTAACTAAAGTGGCGTACTCAAACAACGTCTGCCTATATTAAGTCTTCTAAACACGCGAGTTCAATTTAACCACGCGATCCGTCAAACAAAAAAATCCAAATTATTATCGTCTTTTTAAATTTAAGAATCATTTATTCCCAAATTCAATCTTTTTTTGTAAATCTTTTATACTTGATGATATATTTTTTTATATTGTTGTATGTTTTTTTTTATATTTTGCTGATATGTCTTTTATATTGTTGATATACCTTCTGTAGCTGATATATCTTATGTTCTGTATTAATGATATATTTTTTGTATTTTTGTTCTGTATTAATGATATGCCTTTTAGTATTTCTCAAATTCATTTTTGTATTTTAATTTTCCTATATCTTTTTAGCTGATATATTTTTTTGTATAGATGAAATGCATTTTTGCATTGTTGTATGCCTTTATATATTGCTGATATACATTAAGTATTGATGATATGTCTTTTATATTTGCTCACATACCTTTTGTATTGCTCACGCGTTGTGATGTGTCGCAGAATCAGTAACACATTTCAACCAAGTGCGCGCGTGGTTGATTCTTTTTGGTGACACATAGCGTGCATGCTTTTTTGGATGACGTGGCGGCTTCTAAGTGAGCCAGTGGTATGGATGGTATATAAGCCGGTAGTATGTATCCGGACTCATAATTTGGTATTGTTTGATGTAAAAAAGTTAGCATGTTATTATCTTTATACAAAAAAGAAAGGTAAAAACATTTTAATTGCAAGCACTAGTATATAAATAGAACTGACAATTAGATAAATATATAAAAGAGAGGTGACATTTCTGACCCTAACGCGAAAAATCCGTCTGACTCATCGGAAACCAAACTCAACCCGATCTGAGAAATTTAAGAAATTCTAATGACCCAAACCTCCTCGATCTGGACCGGAACAAACCGAATCCGAAGTGATTTGTTGGTTGATGTTGCCTAAACTCGACACAGCCTGAACCTGAATTATCCGAACCCAATACAACCCGAGAAGCCGATAGAATATAGAGTCGGATGCAAACAGATCTGACATGAATTGATCCTGGTTAGGACCAATAGTAAAAAATATGATTTCATTATATCAAAGCATAATATTAGTGTTTAATATTATCATAATTATTTTCTCAACTTTTAATCGTAAAGAAAATTGGATTGCTCTCTTTTATGGAAATACATGAACAACGGTATTTGGTTCTTAGGACTTAAGATTATTAGGGGAAAAAAAGATAGGTTGTTAGAAAAATAAAGGAGGAATTTCATATTTACCCTTCCAAAAACCCAAAATATCATATTTATCCTCCCAAAATTTAAAATATCATATTTACCTTTCTAAAAGTCCAAAATATCATATTTACCCTTCCAAAAATTATAAATTATAAAAAATGTCCATATTACTAATTTCATCCAATTTTTCTAATAAAATTAACTCTTCCTATTTCAAATTACTATTTTATCCTTCCTTCTCTCCCACATCTTCCCTTAAACTAATTTGTTATCTTTTACTACTCCCATGATAATCTATGAATATTTTAAGAATTAAAAATAGACCTGGTTTCCCTATAAAGCTTTCATAATAATTAAATAGCATATAATTTATTTTCTCATTTTCTTACTCATGTCACGTGAAAATTCTTGACAAATAATTTTGGGAAACAAATTATGACTTAGACATTGAAGATTATGGTTACAATACAAAGTAAATAAAAAAAAAAATATAACCATGACCTACAAAGTCTATGTGGTAAAAGTTTTTTAGGGAACTAAAATAATTTTTAATCCTTATAATAATCATCGATTACCATGTGGGAGAGAAGGAGGGGTAAAATAGTAATTTGAAATAGAAACAGTTAACTTTAACGGTAAAATTGGATGGAATTAGTAATATGGGTATTTTTTATATTTTATAAGTTTTGGAAGGGTAAATATGATATTTTGGATTTTTAGAGGGTAAATATGATTTTTTAAAGTTTGGAAGGGTAAATATGATATTTTGGACTTTTAGAAGGGTAAATATGATATTTTAAATTTTGGAAGGGTAAATATGATAATTTGGGTTTTTGGAAGGGTAAATATGAAATTCCCCAAAAATAAAAAGAGAAATGTTTTTGGAAAAAGAATGAGAAAATATATGGGTTTATAGAATAAATATTGATTTTTTTTTTTTTGAAATGTAACCGATTAAGCTATTAAAGACTTTCATTAAAATTAGAAAAGGGCTACATAGATTGTTTTGAATCAACATCCCTTAAATAAGGGCTTCCTAATCCTACCGGCCTTTTGTTACGGAGCTAAAAAAACTAAGAAAAAACTAGTCTACGCCGTGCCCTGCAGGCATGCTTGTTTGTCTGTCGATTTTTGTCGTTCCAAATTCCATCCGCCCTCTTTTTCAAAGCTTGTGTTGCTTGTGAGGCTTCACCAATTAATTGATTTTAATGATTCTGAAGATCCGTCATCAAACATTCGCCCCAACATACATTCCTGCTAAATATTTGTGCTAAAAACATGGGTTTAAGTTTTGGCCACTTATTCAAATCTCATGCTAAACAATCATTTTCAAATTCGTGCTAAAATATGCTTGCACAAAAATTGGTGCTCAAACTAATTGCTAAAAATCAAATAAATGCAAATTTTGTGCTTTAACAATCCCGTACCAGTCATGTAACCTAATCAGCCCCGGAGAATCCTGTAGCAGTCACGATACCAGCGTCAAATCACCCTTGTACCAGCCCCCAAACCGTCCCAAATCTGCCCCAAAGCCCTCTGCCGAACGATATCGGCCAAATCAGCCCCATACCAGCGTACGCCTAATATCGTCATGCCATATCCAACCCGTTTTACCAAACGTAGGCCGTCGGCCCAAAAACAACCCCCGTTTTTGACGGGACCAGCCTCATTTTCAAGCTCAAGCACTCAGGGACATATATCTGAACAACCATAGTGCCACGAGCCACCCCTGGGGAGGAAAAGGTCACGCGTTACTACATGTTTGCCCCCTCATTTTCTGAAATTCGCTCGAGCATACACCTCCCCATATAATTAGTATGGAGCCTACACCCTCCCTACTAAATATTTGAACAGCCATAGTGCCACGAGCCACCCCTGGGGAGGAAAAGGTCACGCGTTACTACATGTTTTTCTGAAATTCGCTCGAGCATACACAGCCCCGTACCAACCATACAAGCTTTAAAAAAACTATATCTGATTGAGGAGCACTTTTCTGCTGTTCAGATTTGCTTCGGATTCTACGGTCTTGCATGTGATTTCTGAGAGATCGAAACCTTCAGAGAAATCTGGTGTATACATGTAGATTGTGTCGGTCGTGCAGCAGCCGACACAAATCTAGGATTTCGAGTGGAGAGAGAGCAGTATTGTAGCTTCGAGCTGAGAGCCATGACAGCTAGGGTTTCGTGCTAAGAGTGGCAACATATACAATTTCGTGCTAAGAGTGGCGACAGCTAGGGTTTTGTGCTGAGATCAGTGACGGTTAGACTTTGTGCTCGAGCAGCATATCGAAGCTTTGCAGTGAACTAGCAGATGGATAGGCGAAAAATCCGGCAAAAATCGTCATAATTCTTGCAAACAAGAGAAGAGAAGAGAAGAGAGGAAAGGGAAAGGGGAGGTGTGGAGTGGGTGAGCGGTGCCAGCACAAGACCCAGGGGAGGGGCCGGAGTGGCCACCTCCCCCTAAATCCGGATTCAAAGATAGAGCCGGCTAGGATTTTCTGTTGAGAAGAGAGGAAAGGGAAAGAAGAGGCGGCTCCGTCGAGACATCTGTTTTTGAGGTTGGAAAATAGAATAAATATTGATTTGAATTGGATTGGATTTATTATTCAGCCATGTCCCGATCATATGCAGTCGTGTATTAATCGTGTTCAAAAATTAACTAATATTAAAATATCCGAACACGTGACTGACATGTGTATGAGCCGTGTTAGTGCCGTGACCGTGTCCGACCAATTCTTTCAAGTGTCCACGAAAACATAGCTTATGGTGTTTTTTTAAATTAAATTTCCTTTTTTGTCTTCCAAATTGGTTTAACTTTTATACAATTCCTAAATAGAGTGATATAGTACATCCAAGTCTTTTTAAAAGTTATATACTTTATTTTTTCTTTTTAAAAAAATGGGCAGTGAACTATGGACGGAAAAGTTCCCTTTATATTAAGAAATTCGTAAAACCACGTGCATTATGCCAAAATTACAAAACAGCCCCTTTATTATGGAAATTACAAAAAGTCCCTATCTTATTATCAGAATTGCAAAAAAAATTCTACCATTAATTACCAACTAACATCATTAGTAATTAAAATTTAATTAATCTCTCTTCCCCCTGAGATCAATTCTTAAAATTTTTTTAAATTTAATTAAAAAATGCTTAAAGTTAAAAAAAATCTTAAAGTATAATTAGTGTCTCTCACTTGGAAAAAAATCTTTTAAAGTTTAATTTTTTTTTACAATTTTCTTAAATAATTTTAAAGAATATTTTTTCAAATAATATTTTTAAAGTTAATTAATATTCATTTACTTAATTAAGCACTATTAATTAAATTAATTAATATTTCTTAATTATATTTAAGAAATATTAACTAACTTTAAAAATCATATGAAGAGAGAAAAATATTAATCATTATTCAAAACATATTTTTTAGGTATTCAAAATATGAAAACTAACCATATTAACTCCAAACTAACTTCATTTTTTTTTTTTGCAAATTTGTCAATAATACAGTGGTGTTTTTACAATTTCCAATAACTCATGAACTCATTTTTGCAATTAGAGCATAATGTATAAGTTTTAAATCAGAGCAAAGCAACATTCTTCTCCAGTGTCATATCCCTCCGTTTTTAATCAAAGCTGCTGAACTACACATAACAAAACCGGAGAGGATAAAGTCGGCAATGACTCTTCGAGTCAATGTCTGAAGACAACGCCAGCCAATTCCGACCTTTCTTCTCTCTTTCCTCACTCCTCTCAGCTCATCAAAAAAAAAATATCAATTTTGCTCAATTATATCCTAAACCTTTACAAAAAGCAAATAAATAATTGATTTTGCTGAATTCTATCCTAAAACCTTACAAAAAAAGAAATTATTCAATTCAATGAATCAGAAGCTCCCTTGAACCCCTCCTCTCTCCTTCCTTCTCCCTTCCCTTTTCCATTCAAAATAAAAAAAACCCAATCAATCCTCACACTTATCCTCCTCTCTCTCTCACTCTTATCAGATCCATCCAGACAATATTTTAGATGCGATCCAATATCTCCGTTTCATGGGCAACACATGCGGAGGCGCGTCTCTGATCAGGAGCAAGTACTTCAGCTTCGCCGACCGAACAACCTCCAAACACTCCGCCTCGACCGACTCCGACCAAGTGACCAACAAACTCACCGAGGACCACGACCACGACCACGACCGGACCAACAAACCCAACAACCCAAAACCGGAGATTCCGCCGAAACCGGTTCCGTCCGTGATGAAGCGAGGCGGGTTTGCGTTTGATCCTAATACGAATTATGTTCTTGGCCACAGGACGGCTAATATTCGGGACTTGTACGTTTTGGGTAGGAAGTTGGGTCAGGGCCAATTTGGGACGACTTATTTGTGCACCGAGATTGCGACTGGGGTTGATTATGCGTGCAAGTCGATTGCTAAAAGGAAACTGATTTCGAAGGAGGATGTTGAGGACGTGAGGCGCGAGATCCAGATCATGCACCATTTATCGGGGCATAAAAATGTGGTGCAGATTAAAGGGGCCTTTGAGGATCAGTTGTACGTGCACATAGTGATGGAGCTTTGTGCGGGTGGCGAGCTTTTCGATAGGATTATACAGAGAGGGCATTATAGTGAGAGAAAGGCGGCTGAGTTGACTAAGATTGTTGTTGGAGTCGTTGAGGCTTGTCATTCGCTCGGAGTCATGCATAGAGATCTCAAGCCTGAGAACTTTTTGTTGGTTAATAGAGATGATGACTCGTCGCTTAAAGCGATCGATTTTGGACTCTCTGTTTTCTTCAAGCCAGGTAAGGGTTGAATTTGAAGTTTGATTCATTCTAGCTTTGAAAAAGTCAGTTCAGTGATTTTGTTGCTTTATAACTTATTTATATGTAAATTATCTGTCCTAATAGCATGAGATTACTAATTTTGGGTGCATCTGGATTAATGTTGTGTTACTCACTGTTTAACTTAACCATTATGAAAAGATTATGACATAACCCGTTAACATGTTCCCTGTATTTATTTGTACAACTTATTTCCTACTAATACTAATATACTAATTCATACCGTATATTATTATATCAAATTATAGGTCAAGTATTTAGTGATGTAGTTGGAAGCCCTTATTATGTGGCTCCAGAGGTATTATGCAAACACTACGGACCAGAAGCTGATGTTTGGACAGCTGGCGTAATCCTTTACATACTTCTAAGTGGTGTACCCCCTTTTTGGGCCGGTAAATAAAAAAATAATTATTTTATCTCTTTCAAAACATCGATTTCTTTATTTAGTTGAATCTAATATTTTGTTTTTGTTTTTTATTTCAGAGACGCAGCAAGGAATATTTGATGCAGTATTAAAGGGAGTGATCGACTTTGACTCGGATCCGTGGCCGTTAATATCAAACAGTGCAAAGGATCTAATTAGGAGAATGCTTAATCCACGTCCAGCTCAGCGTTTAACAGCGCACCAAGTTTTGAGTAACTAAATCTCTTTCTTAATGAATCATTATCATTCATTAAGTAATATATTCATTTTTATGAATATTTTTCTTAATGTAGGTCATCCATGGATATGTGAAAACGGAGTCGCACCTGATCGTGCGCTGGATCCTGCCGTCATTTCTCGACTGAAGCAGTTCTCTGTGATGAATAAACTCAAGAAAATGGCTCTAAGGGTAAAATTAAAATAAATTTAAAAAAAAAAGAAACAAAGAAAGATTTTGTTGTATTCTATGAAATGATTAATTGTAATTTCTTTATCTTATAGGTTATAGCAGAGGGGCTTTCAGAGGAGGAAATTGCGGGGCTTAGAGAGATGTTCACAACTATGGACACTGATAACAGCGGTGCAATCACTTTTGATGAACTCAAAGAAGGGCTCAAAAAGTACGGTTCTACCCTCAATGATACCGAGATTCACGATCTCATGGACGCAGTAAGCTCATCCTCAACTCATATTATAAAAATTATATATATTGACTAAAATACTCAGCTAAGTATTTGACACTTGCTACTCAGAGTCTTCTAACCATTGGATTTGTACTGGGATTCGTGTTTCTCATGATAAGCACAAACTTTGAGGTGAGATTTTTTAAAAGTTGACATGAATCTCAATACAAATCCAATGGTTTAAAGACTCTTAAGTAGCAAGTGTCAACCACTTAGCTAAGTAATTTACTCATCCTCTCTCTCTATATATATGCCGATTTTGATTTATTTTATTTTTTTCCTCTGATTATTTATAACTCAGGCTGATATAGACAACAATGGGACGATAGATTACGGAGAGTTCATTGCTGCGACGCTTCATCTGAACAAACTAGACAGAGAGGAGCATTTAGTGGCGGCATTTTCGTATTTCGATAAAGATGGGAGTGGTTATATCACGGTTGATGAGCTTCAAGAAGCCTGTCGCGAACACAACATGCCTGATTATTTTCTCGATGATACCATCAAGGAAATCGACAAAAATAACGTAAGAAAATATTTGTTTATTTATTTCTCAAAATCAAGGTTTAAATTTGATTCGCCGTAAATGATATTTTTTGGCGTGTTTTTATTATATTACATCATGTTAGATTATAGTACGTAATATATTTGTATTGCATTATGTTTTATTGGGAAATTTACAAATAACCCCCTAACTTTCTCAATATTACAAAAAAACCACTTTTCATATTTTAAAAAACCCCCTTGTGATAAACTTTTCATTTTCAAAAAAAACCCTCCATCCACTTTTCCATCTAATTATTAGTTAAAATTTTAAAATTCCCATTTTGCCCCTATGATATAATATTTTTCCAAAAATAATTTTCTTTAAAGAAAAATTTCTTAAATTTTTTTTTCTAAAAAACATATTTTCTGAATTTTTTTTTTAAATATATTTTACCAAATCCTTTTTAAAAAATCGTAAAAAAATTCTAACAAAAAATTTCTTAAAAGTTTTCGTTAAAAACTATTTTATTTGTTGACTATTAGGATGGGCGGATTGATTATGGGGAGTTTGTGGCCATGATGACAAAAGGCAACATGGGTTTAGGGAGACGCACAATGAGGAACAGTTTGAATGTAAGTATGAGAGACGCACCTGCTGCAATTTGACACCTTTTGGTTTGTATAGTTTTACTTGCTTAGTTCATCTTCTTCCACGGTTTGGTTTTTAGACAGACTCTTTTTGCTTCTTGTCTTTGTTTCTGTTTTCATTTCATGTTGTGTTGTAATGTTATGTTCTTGAATTCCGCATTTTTTCCATATATGACTTGATTGGTAATGATATTTATTGGAATAAATTTGGACATGAAACCATCTATTTGCCCCAGAATGTTTTTGAGATACCGTCACATGAATCCTTGATATCGTCCATGGGATACCTATTGCTTGCTGCGGTTGCGGTTTCTTGGACGAGGCTTCTTTATTTTTATTATAGGAACTTGTATTTAAATTCCTAAAAATGTGTGTAAAACTCACAAATCACAACTTCAGCAACCCTTTGTATTCATGCGGAGACCTCGTTAGCCATATTAATGAACCTCTAAAGCGATAAGCGCAATCGCGTGGTCCGAAGCTAATTATGGGGCCCAACAAAAAACCTAAAAGTAAACCAAATGTTGGAAAGTGGCTAATGAGCCTTTAAAGCGATAAGCGCAATCGCGTGGACCGAAGCTAATTCTAGGGCCCAACAAAAAAAACCTAAGTAAACCAAATGTTGGAAAGTTCTAGCGTCAAGCCCTCTTTTAAGTCTCAGAAATCCTAGCAAATGGGATCTGAAATTGACCACACATTGAACCCAGGAAAGCATTTGTCAAGTTTTACAAATCCATCTAAATTTTTTCTAAAAGACCATTGCAAATATTTTGATGGCACGAAACTCCGATAAAAAGTCAGAAATTTCTATTATTCTTTATGGTTAAAAACCCTATAGAACCTTGATGTTTACAGCTCAAAATTTTGAGGGAGGAAATGCCTTTGGACCCTCTACAAACATCTATAAAAGTTTATAATTTTATCCTTTAGGAAATAGTAACAAATAATGGAGGCATCCATTCAATTGATTCATTCTCTAACATGTGGGGTCGAAATGTAAACAATATAGGGACTAAATTTTGTTTTGAAGAGTACAAGCCAGGTTTAGTTTGTTTTAAAGAGATGAGTTTAAATAGCGGGTCAGATTTGGGTCTTGGTGTAGAAAATTGCAGAATTTGTAGTTTTCAACACCGTTTTTGAAAGACCACCTCTCTTGCCGTTCAAAACTAAAGTGCAAGCTTCTCTTCAAAAATCAGAAAGAAGAGTTATAATATATACTTCAGATTATATTTATCCGGTTGAAAATTCAGATGTAGGGTTGACATGAACCTTCTGTCCTGCCATCTAAAACTCAATGTCGAAGAACCGTTCTCCGACTTCCTTGGTTGATCACGTGAGTCTTTCTTCTGTAAGGATAACCTCTACCAAGCTCCACACGAACACCAGCTTAATAGGAATTTATCGACTTGATCTACTCAGTCGATAAATCTGATGTAAAGTTCTCTCCCAAAAGTTTCTCTTTCTAATTTTCTATACTAATCCTTCCTAAATTTTTCTTCCTAATTCTCTCTATGCATCTAGAATAGAGGGTAAGGCGATAGATAAGAACAACAAGGAAACCGATTCTTGCACACTTCTGCATTCGAACTCACCATTATCGTGTGTTCGAACACTAACAGTATTTCTAGAATTATGTGCACACGTCAGGAAACAAATATGACTTTCCATATAGGTGTGTTCGAAGTCATTATTACTGTGCATTCAAAATGTTATAATGTTCCTAAAATTTCACATTTTCAGCGTTCAATGCTAGTTTTTTTCACTCAATTGTAATATATCAAGTCATTGTCTTGATATTTGTCATTTCTTTTCTCTATTTTAAAGTTCCAGTTTGTGTTATGGGTCGGTCTAACTCGGAATTGGGATTCGAAAAATCAAAATCATTAAAGAAACTCAAGTTTTATTCAAA
Source organism: Juncus effusus (assembly GCA_027726005.1). Lineage (NCBI taxonomy): Eukaryota > Viridiplantae > Streptophyta > Magnoliopsida > Poales > Juncaceae > Juncus > Juncus effusus. Next base: position 8,146,756 of record CM050897.1, on the reverse strand, counting down.
AACATGTTCAAAGTCTAAATGGATTGGATTTTGATAAGAAAATGAAAAGTTATTTGGGAAATAGACAGTGTTACAGAAATCGGCTTAGGCGGCCGCTTAGGCGCTATGCGGCCCAAAAACGCCCAGAATATGCATATTGGGCGCCATTGTGCGTTTTTTCCGCCCAGAGCCCGCCTAGAACCCGCCCAACCCGTCTAGATCCGCCCAGCGCCCGCCCAGGCCCAGCCCACTATGTTTTTTTCTTTTTTTCATCCGGCCCACTAATATTTTCCTTTTTCTTTTATTTTTTCTTTTGTCCTTTTATTCTTGGCCCGGCCCACTAACCTATTTTCTCTCTTTCTTCCTTTTCCTTCTTTCTCTTTTCTTTCTCCAGAAGCCAATCGACCCTTTCTTTTTCCTCTTCCTTCTTCATCCGTTCTTCCTTCCTCACCAAACAAACTCGCCGCCTACCGCCGCAGCTCGGCCGTCGCCACCTCCAGACGCCGGAAGCCGCCACCGAACGGTAAGTTGATTCTATTTTTTGCTTTTTTGGTACAAAACTTTTTGAATTAGTTTTTTTTTTCAAAACTGAAATTAGTTTTTTTCCCCAATTTGTTACGTAAATAATGTAATTAGTGATGTTCTTTTTATTTAGGGTTTAATTAGATTTTTTATTCTTGTTGTTTTATTTTTAGGGTTTCAATATGGCTTCTAGTTCATCAATGGTTAGTATCACTGCAACTCCAGCAACTAGGTCGAGTTGTCCGCCCCCTTCATCTGCTCCCACATCCGCATCCGCATCCGAACCGGTATCGAACGACGATTTGAAAGGGAGTTCGGAGGATATTGTGTAGTGGACTTTGTTTTGCATTTTATTTGGATATTGGGATAATGTTATTAAATATAGTATAAATAATACAATGAAAAGTGTATATAATATATAAAAATACTTAAAAATACAAATCTGTCTAGATCCTGCATAATCCGATTAATCCTCAATGGTCCTGACCGCCTGAATAGCGCCTAGCGATTTCTGTAACATTGAAAATAGATAAGCACGATGCACATGTTGGGCGTGTTGCAACGGAGAGAGGTTTTTATGTGGCCAGCAGTATAAAGCCCTGCAATCAGGGCAACTCATCACCCTTGATGAGGTGTGGGGCCTATCAAATGATTGGCCTTGATTGCATGGCTTTATGCTGCTGGCCACAGAGAAACCTCTCTCGTTGCAACGACGCTCATGTGGGTTTGGTGTGAAACAAACTTAGACTCTGGCTTAGGCTTAACTTGTCAACTTGACTATGCTTTCTAAGCTTAAGATGTGCACAAGGTTTTGGGCTTTTTAAGCTTAGTGTTGGACTGGAATAAAAAAAATGACTAGAGCGCACCTCGCTCCACTTCGGCGTATTTATCTTACTTCTTGCACTATAAAAATAATTGATAATTCTATAAAAAATTATACTGAAAATGATGTTTTTTTTTTTTTGCATTTTAATGGTACATATGATTCTCCACATTTGGATAGATACAAAACTTTCTTCAACTATATTGTATATAATATCTTATACATGTATAAATGATTTATAGCAAGTTGACAATTTAATCATGTTAATATTTATAAAAAAAATATTAATTCTTTTCATTATGCAACTTAGTATCATCATGTGTAAAACAATGAAGAAAAAAAAGACAAAAAAAATAGAAAACAAAACTGAACATAACACCTTAGAATAAAAAATAATAATAATTAAATGGGAGACTAAGAAAAAAAATATCATATTTGAATAAAAAAAATATGATAGCAAAGGTATGAATATTAATAACTAAGCATAGTATTTCCAACTTGAAAGCAAAATGCATAATGAAAAGAATAAACTAATAAATTTTGAATTTGTTGAGAAACAAAATTTTGAATTCGGTGGGCCAATAGGCTACTCGGCCTGATTGAGGATGGGTGGGCCAAGAGGATGTATATTCATTGAGTCAATGAGGGTGAAAATGTGGTAAAATAAAAAGAATATTGTAGACAGCAGGTTTCGAACCTGGGTTAGTTTCAATTAAAGCGAGACACAATACCAACTGAGCTAGAGCTGTGTTGTGATATGTAGCTTCCGAAAAGAATTAAATATTAAATGGAATGTTTTTGTAAAATATTGCTTGAAGAAAGATTCCAAACTCGGGTCAGCTGGGAATGAGGCGAGAGTTAAGACCAACTGAGTTACAGCTCGGTGGTGAATCAGCACTTCACAAATAAATCTAATACTCCAAAAGATATGAAAGGAAGACACATGTCGACGTCTCATGATATGTCCAAAATTAAAGGCTAGTAGGAATGGGTAGAAAAATATATAAAGTTTTGTTGTATTCATATATCCTCCATATTGCTTTTGGATTTTTATATAATCTTTTTTGTTTCATATATACTGTATTTCTATTTATTTTTTATATTATATATATTTTTGTCAATTTTATATTCTTTTCTCTTTTTATCTAATGTATACTGTTTTTTATAATTATAATTATATCCTATATATACTATTTTGTATTCATATTTATTTGTATTATGTATATATTTTTTAGTATGGGATCTGATAGATCACGATGCTTGAAGCAACCCTAAATTATGACCGTTGACGTGAGGCCCCCCTTTGACCTTTGTCACTCCCAAATCACGCCGCCATATACGGAGACAGTTCGCTCCGCCGTGTAGCACTCCCGTCGAATCCATAACAGTATATATATTAGTACTCGAACAATACTATAATCTAATAAAAACAGTATATAAATATGATATAGCAATATATAATTCAGACAAAAACAGTATATATATGTGATATAACAATATATATATATATATATATATATATATATATATATATATATATATATATATATATATATATATGCGATATATAGATATAATATATAAATATATAGAAATGAATTACAATATATAATTCAGACAAAAACAATATATATATAACGAATATCTAATACAGACAAAAACAGTATATATCAGTACATTGATGTGATATAACAATATATAGATAGATATGATATAACTATATATATATATATATATATACCACCGTCGTGCTGGAAGATAGGAAATATTTGCGGGAGTACTACGGACCCAATAAAGTTGGGCCCATCATGATTTAGGAGTGTTCTAAGGGTCGTGATAATACATTTCCCTTTTAGTATCTATATTTTTGGGAAGTCTGATATCAGGACGGTACTGTATCACGCCAGATCACGACGGACGATACATATAATATTTTTTTACTTTTCAATATATTATATACTGCTTTTACCATTCTATATACTGTTTTTTTTATGTATTTTTTTTTTACTTTTGGAATTTATATATACTATTATAACATATTATTTTATTTTTTATATACTGTTTTCACTCTTTATTTATATACTATTACTATTATAAAAAATGAATTATATATACTATTATCGCACTATAGTCTGTAGTAAACTATATATATACTATCGACGTGATCTCGCGTGCTACAGTGTTGTCATGACATATCAAAAATTTTATATGCATATTTTAGTGCATACTTTTTTAACTTTTTATATAATGTTTTAATATCTATATATAGTTTAACTTTATAAATTGTTGTCTAATATTATTTTTGTATGAAATATTATATACTGTTTCCAAATGGATAAAGATGCCACCTGTCATGTTTTCAAGAGGATAAAAGGTGTCAAGTTCTCCATGCTTGTATTTTATTTTGCTTTGCTGCCACTACGTCTGCATGTGTCAAGTTGACAAGTTTAGCCTCATGCATCGTGCTCTGGTCGCTCTATTGGCCATCGCGTTTTATCGTATCCCAAATTATTTTGACGACCATTTTTACGAAAATGTCATCAATTATGTTTAAGATTCAATGGAGTAATTGAACCCGCATTTTTGTAAAACCTCTACACATCAAGAAATTCAAGCGGATTCTTAGCGGTTCTATTTTGAAATACAACATAAGACATGTTTTGAGACTTAATTAATTTGTTTGCTAGAAAAAAAAAAAGTTAATTATAAATAGACACATTTGGATCATTATTTGAGGCTCAAAATAATATAATATACGCAAACTCCAATTTTTAACATATATACAAGGAAATTCAGGTTCACTCTCATCTTGACACATGTCCTGACAAAATGAATATTTATATTTTGTTTGACAATATGAATCACAAAAAGGATTTGGCTCAGTGGTTTAGTCTCTTGGCTTCGCTCAAGAGGTCTCGGGTTCGAATTCGGGCAGAGAGATTTTTTTCCACAATTTCGAGCTTGGCACGTGTCATCAGTAAGTTTCGTTCTTATATTTAATTTGACAACATTGAACAAACAAAAAGTTTGGCCCATTGGGTTAGTCTCTTGGCATCGACCTCAAAGGTCGTGGGATCGAATCCGGGCAGAGGGGACTTTTTTCGACAATTTTCTCTTCAAATTCATGAGATCAAACTACCATAATACCCCCGTAAAATTTTACTTATTCGAAAATTCCGAGGGTAATTCCGGTCATTTCACTGTCGAAGCTGACCTGTAGCGTGCAATTATCAAAATACCCCTAGAAAATTAGCTGTCTCGAAAAAAATAAGGGTAATACCGTCAATTCACTCATTAGGCTAGCATGTAGCGTGAAGTTACCAAACTACCCCTAGAAAACTTCGCTGCCTCAAAAAAAAATAAGGGTTATACCGTCATTTCATGTCTAGGCTGACCCGTATGAGCAATTACCCTAACTAGAATCTACCCTCGCTTCACTTCGGGCTAAATATACGATCTTTTTAATATATGTTAATTAGTTGATCCTGTGAATGATGATTTTTTAGACTTTTATAGAGCATAAAGCATGTTTCATGAGATTTTTATTGTAATTAAATGCTATAAACTTATGATCATATATAATTATTCTGTTAATATTAATCACAATACAAAAAATTGATTATAATTTTATTGCTTAAATTTTTTTTATTTTATTTTCTACTATTATTAATTTGTTACATTATAATTATCCAATATTAAATATGTTATATTATTATTGATACTATGTATTATATGTTATAACTCCTTAAAATAACTTAATAAATTACAAATTAAAAAAAATAAAAATACTTATTAGGTTCAAACTGTGGACTCATAACAAATCAAAGCATACCAAGGATTCAAATTGTGGACTCATATCAGTAAAAATAGGTGGGAATCCATTGAGCACACGCACCATGAATAGCTCAAGTCTATGTCCGGTTTTGCCACTTCTTTATTTAGTCCCACATGCATTGTTTCAACAAACAAATAAGCTTTTATAAAGATATCAATCTCTCATTAATTGAATTAATAAAAAAATTTCTTTTGACTTTTGGTGTAGCCCTCGCTCTGCTACGGGAATGAATTTTTTTTCTTTTCTGATTATAAAATTTTAAAGGAGAAAAAAAAAATATGAATCATGATATTAAATTTTTTGGAGGGATAGTATGAAATTATTTTAAAAATTTTATTAATCAATTTGGAGAAATAACAGAAAATTATTTTCCAAAAAAGTTAATCAATACTTTGTGAGGTATAATTTGGATCTACATAACAAATTTTCTATACAATTGGGAACAATTTGGGTGTAGATAACAAATCTCTTTTAATAAAGATCAAAATAGTAATTTATTATGTGACTAATTGTGTAGTGGATATTATTTTATTTTTATTTATGTATGACACACTTCATATTTCTAAGTATTAAACTTACCACAGATAATCTAGAAGTGCCACATGTCACCTTCGTATCCTTGTTAGTTTGGGTCTTGTCATGTGGCAAAATATAGCGGGTATAATTGACCTTGAAGTAACCCGTTCCGCACTGGAGTTAATAGAATTAGTCATAGAAAATCTGATTGTTGACTAAGGTTGCGACACGTGGCATGAACCATGGCTAGCTTTCAAGCAATTTGCCACGTAAAGGGGCCCGAGCGTTCAGTTTGTATGTCAGGACACAGATAAGTCGTAAGGTTGATAGGCAGGTTACGTATGAAATGCAGAATGGTGTGCCAACTGATATGATTGATTCGGTACATATGGATTCTTTTCTGTCACAGTTCAATAAGTGTGTAGGCAGTACTCTAGCCCACTGTTTGGACAGGTCATACCAGTTCAGCAAGACTTTGTGGTTGCTGCCCGTATCCTTGCGTTCTGGACATCCACCTTCTTTGAGGAATCGCCGGCTTCTATAGATAGATCAACGGCGTATGCATATTATATGTGATTTGCAAGCCTTGCTTTGGATATTTTGAGAGTGAATACTTGGTGCAATTTTCTTTCATTCGTGGAGTTTAGTGCAATGTAGTTTCAGTTGCTGCATGAGTACTTGTCAAAGTTTCTTGTTCAAAATCAAGAGTTGGTTGTCAAAATAGTAATTTATTATGTGGCTAATTATGTAGTGGATATTATTTTATTTTTATTTATGTATGACACACTTCATATTTCTAAGTATTAAACTTACCACAGAAAATCTAGAAGTGCCACATGTCACCTTCATATCCTTGTTAGTTTGGATCTTGTCATGTGACAAAATGTAGCGGGTATAATTGACCTTGAAGTAACCCGTTCCGCACTAGAGCTAATAGAATTAGTCATAGAAAATCTAATAGTTGACTAAAGTTGCGACACGTGGCATGAACCATGGCTAGTTTTTATATATAGTAGTATAATATCCCTATAAAATTTCGTTGCTTCTAAAAATGCAAGGCTAATATTGTCGTTCAGCATTATAAGCTGGCATGTCCCCGTCTTCCGGAAAGGTATGATGTCGTAGTGGTTAGTTTGTTGGGGGCAGAGTCAAGTGACATGGGTTCGAATCTGCATCCTTGCAGATTTTTTTTTAAATCTCACGTGTCTAATGTACGCCATTATATATATTATTTAATGCAATATGTGAAAAATATGTGTTATCAAGTGATTTAGCTCTTGAGCTTGAAATGACAGAACACAGGTTCAATACTTGGCTGGGCTTTTTTTTTCAACTATTTTGCATATACTTAGTTTTAAGGAACCGGTATTCCAACCACTTATGTCACCATATCGGTGATCTACTCTATTTACTATATTATCACACGCAAAATTTGACCTACCAGAATTGATACAGTTTCATAAGTTCATTAAAAAACTAAAAATATATTTACTAGGTGATTTTTATATGTATACTGAAAATAAATTTAGCATAGCAAATCATATTTACTATCATTGTGTCATGTTTAAATATAAAATAATACTTAGTATGTGACTGTACGTCCCGAAGCGGAGCGAGAGTCACCCTAATAATACAGAAATGATAATTTTACAAAAAGAACCCTCTAAGAAAATACGTTACAGTGTTTAATAAAATGCATATATTAAAATCCATATTTAGATTCTCCTAACTATAATAAAAATAATGGTTTTTGTTTCATCCAAATATGTGTTACGGATAAACAGTTATGGCCGATTTACGATTAGGTTCTTGGCAGAGACCTATTTGTAAATCGTAGGATGTTTTCTTTTGCAATTGGGCTCGGCCTAATTATTATTGGGCTGGTTAATTCATTTTTGACCCCCTCTTACCCTCCTCTCAATATAAAAATAATCCAAACCCGCATTTTTACAGCTATCTTTCTCTTTCTTCAAAGCAAATTCTCTTTCTCCGAACACTTTTGATTTTGTGACAAATTAAAGTAAATAATTTAGAAATTTATTGAACTATTTTAATGTAGATTTGATGAAGATTAACTAGTTTCCATAGTCTTTGAATTTTTCTTGAAATCATTTTTGTAAAAATCAATTGCTCTTTGAGATTGCACAAAGGAATAGCTCCATGACCCCAAATAAATTAAGAACTATTTCATTCGTAGATATTGAAGTGTAAGTTATTTTGAGTGATGTTGAAGTTTTGTTGAGAGAATTAATTTTTCTTTACAAATCATTTCTTTGTTTACTTTTTAAAGTGGGTGAAACCTATAAAAACTCAAATCACCATGAAAAATTATGAAAAAATATCCATTAATTATATATATATTGCACTTTAGAAAATTTAGAAATATTATAATTTCAACCAAAGAAATGTTGAATCCTAAAATAAATTACTTTTTTTTTTAGGGAGAACCACAAACGATCGCTTGATGTTTGTTCTCTTTTAGGTGGGCCCATATGCCTTCACCTAAATTTTTAAATCAATCCTGCTATACGCGGGATTCGAACCCCTCAACTATGGATAGATGGGGTTGGTACCATGACCACTAGGCTAACCTAGTGGTGGTTAAAAAAATTAGGGCTTGTTTTCATGTGTTAAATTTTCTAGTATAATATTAGGATATTTCTAGTGATTAGGATTTGCAAAATCCAAATACTAAAGTATTATAAACTCTAGTTTGTGAAAAAGTATTGTGTTTGTATGTAAATAAGCAAATTTGTAAGAATTTATAATATAATATAATATAATATAATATTTAATATAACATAACATAATATAATTTTTAATATAACATAACATAATATAATTGTTAATATAATATAATATAATATAATATAATATAATATAATATAATATAATATAATATAATATAATATATTTTTGTATGATTCCTAAAAAATCACTAGAAGAAAACTTGACAAAAAATTAAGTTTTCAAAGTTGGAGCTTCTAACTTTTGTATACAAAATTTACTAAAAATTGGAAAATATTTCTAATACTAGAAATTCCTAAAATGCATCCAAACAGCATTTTCAAAAAGCTAGAAAATATTTTTAATACTAGACTAAGGGCATGTTTGATTTGAGGTATTCCATGATACACGGATATTGCAAATACATGGATCCAATGATCCATGGATTTGATGATCCATGTGAGTTGTTTGATTAGATGGATTTGATGATTGAGGATTTGAATATTTAATTCAAGTTTATTAAATGATAATTGTTAAGTAGTTATAATGACATACAAATTTTATTATATATATTATTTAACAACAACAAATAAGAATATGGATATATCAGTTGTATATATAAAAATAATAAATAATCTTAAAAAATAATAAATAATAAAAATAAAAGTAATAATAATGATAAATAATATAACATAAAAATAAATAATATAATATAATATAATAATATAATATAATATAAAATAAATAAATAATATAATATAATACAATACAATAAAATACAGTATAATAATAACATAATATAACAATACAATACAATATAATATAATACATAATAATAATATAATACAATATAATAATAATATAATACAATACAATACAATACAATATAATAATATAATAATACAATACAATACAATACAATAATATAATACATAATAATAATATAATACAATACAATACAATACAATACAATAATAATACAATACAATACAATACAATACAATACAATATAATAATATAATATAATATAATATAATATAATATAATATAATATAATATAATATAATATAATATAATATAATATAATATAATAAATTGGTGTATTTTGTAATACCAAAATTTTGAGTGTATTACAAAATTCCCGGATTTGAGCCCTAAAATTCATGAATTCTTTAAAATATCTCAAATCAAACAAAAATTTTTGTATAGAATCATGTATTCATAAATACAATTCCCTAAAATACACCAAATCAAACATGCCCCAAATCAAACAAATACTGGTCATCCAAACAAGCCCTTATACATATCCAAACGAATCCTAATGAGAATAATAACTAGGAGCAATGGGCCCGGGGTCTGGTGTTAAATGATGACTTAGTACCTGCAAGCAAGGAAAATTCCATTCAGTCATTTGCCTTTTCCTCGTGGGGATTCAAAAAATGGGGAGAGAGAATACACAATGATGGATTTACATGCTTTTGTTGGGTTATTCGGTTTCTCCATGGCAATACTTGGTGTAATATTTCGGGTTAATAGGTGAGTACTCAAATTGTCTAATTTTTCAACTTAATTTACAATCTTGTAAGTAAAATTTACCAAGTCACATTTGAATTTTTGCAAATAATCTGGGTCAAAACATGCTTCTTCTCTGATCAATCAATCAAAAAGTTCAAAACATATAGCCTTTATTAATAGATGAAACTCAACATATTGCTCTCTTCTTAACTCTAGATAAAATGATGTGTGTTTGCCGGGATTCAACCTTTATTTAATGTGCTAGAAAACTTTGCTAAATATGTATGTTTGTCGGGACTTAAATTCATATTATCTTGCTACACATTTAGTATGTTTTACCAACTAAAATGTGAGTCATTTTATTCTAGATAATTATATTAGTTTAAAGAGAGCAATTTATTATTGTTATATAATAAAATTTATGGGTGGATGTTAACAAAGACTAACGGCTTTAGACACACAGAGATAAGAGAGTAGGGATATTTAGCCCACTCAGTTATTTGGCAACTTGGTCAATTATACTTATTTTTCAAAATCTAAAAAATCAATAATCAAATTTCAACCATTTAGCTATAACCTATACCATTAAATAAGGTAGTATATTGAATTTCACACAAGATAAACAAAAAAAAAAAAAATTATCCTTTCGACCATAACACATGAAAAAAACGATGGTCAAAAAAGTTTATACATGAATTGTCAAATAAAAAAAAACTTCAAATCTGTTTTTTATTTTTTTTTGTAATTGGATCCAATACAGGCCATATAGATTAGATTTAGAATCATTTTACTATTTTTTAAACTTTCCCTTAATTAAAATTAGAAAAATTAACATTTGAGAAAACATGACATTAAATTTATAAGAAATATTTCACTATAATGATTTAAGTGCGAGTAGTTTGAATATGCCAGTAAAAGCCTTAATTAGATTGTTACAAAACTATCATTGGTTTTGTCCAGTCAGAATTTAAGATTGAATCTTTACATGATAATAAATAGCACAGAACTTAAAAGAGGGGTGGGGCTGAAAAGGTACTAGTGCATGCAGTTGAGAGTGCCATAACACAACATATGGTCATGTTGATGACTTGCTTTTTGTGAGAGTGATAATGAGCAGCTCATCCTTGCCTCCCGCCGGCCATTCTCTGCACCACCAGTGCCAGGCCACTCGTGATCCCACCCCACACACGCACGTACCAGCCTCAGTCTGGATCGTAGTGCCACAACTCCAAGAAAACACTGATAATGGGTCCCATAATTTTTATTCTATTAAGCTGCCAAATCGATTATGACTAGAGGACTGAAGAAATTAGAGCAGCTTAATGAAAAACTGAGTGGGCTCTCTTTAGCTTGGTGTAGGGTTTCTAAATTTGCGAAAACGAATAGCACGATCTCAACCATCTTATCTACGCAGAAAATAGTATAGCAAGGCCCAACAAAAGAAAGAGCTGAATGTAACCGTACCGATCAAAGGAAAAGAGCCGAATGTAACCGTACTCTCATGTATACATTACGTATAAAAGGAAACAAATATTGCCTCTAATATTTGTTGTGATATAGCTCCCAATCTTGTTCAGAAAGAAGAATATACTTTAATTTTAATGAAAATTATACTTTACTAACAGTGACAATCTTGATCAAAATCATTGAGGAAACTATACTAGAAATTACATCAAAAATTTAGAGGGTTGGTATATAATTTCTAAATCTATCGCAAAATATAGTATTATAACTATATATTTATAATATTTTTTCAAAATTTAGAGGGGACGGCTGTCTCCTTATCTCTATTAAGATCCGTCACTGTTTATCAATGTAATGGAGAATCCAAAACTTAAATCAAGTGTAAATCCAACATGGAGATTAAAAAAAAAAAATATTCTATCTCTATGTGGTAAAATATACTTTTTGTCATGTTCAAAATCGGAGCGCAACCATCATATATTATTAAAATATATTAATAATATACGAAGTAATTTGTACATTTTTTAGTTGCCCAAATATCATCACCTTAGTTTTTGTATTGTCCCTCAAATCTATGCTAAAACAACCAAATAAATTGACATGAATTTAGACTCAGAAACCTGTTATTAGTACCGGCGCAACTTCTCTATAATTAAGCGAATAATTAACCGAATAGTAAATACTTTTTAATCAATAAGTAACATAAAAATAATACTATTTAATTAAACCTCATGATATTTGATATTTGATTACATCAAGCTTTCCGTTTCAAAACAAAATAGTCATTATGCCATAAAAACTTATCACATCATAGTGGAATTGATTGATTTAGTTTCTGTTTCCAAAAATTTACTTGGAGACACTGGCGAATCTTAATAGGAACAGGGAGGGGCAGCTGTTCCCTTAAGATTTTGAAATTTTAGTATATATATATATATATATATATATATATATATATATATATATATATATATATATGATAATGCTATTGCATTTTTTGATAAATTTATATATTATATGTATTCCCTCCTCCTCTAAAATTTTTACTATATTTTTCACTACGACTCCCCCGCCCCCCCAAGAATTCGGGTCAAGATCCACCACTGCTTGGAGACTGTGTTGCAAAAGTCGGATGTAGGGATTAATCGACAGCCCCCCAAAATTTGACATTACGGGATTAATCGAGATTAGTCAAATACTAATCGGAAGCACAATTCGAACTGAATTTGAAAATATTTTTCAAATGATATTAAATAAAACAAAAACTTTAAATATTCAAAATTCAAAAATTCAACAAAAACAGACATACATAATTCAAATTTAAAGTCCAAAAATAACATTTAAATGTTTTAATAAATTGTTCAACCGTCAAAGACTCCTTCACGGTATAAAATGAAAATACCATACAACACAACCACTCCGTAGGGTCACTGGAGCTGTTCGTGAATCATGACTCGTGTGTGCGTGAGCCGTTAGGTGTTTTTGCTCTCTAACTTTGAGTTTGTGTGAGGAAAAGAAAAGAGAGATCGTTTGTCCGAAATAAAGAACGAAGAAATTTTAGGATGGGCTTGAGGCGAAAAATGTAATAAAAAAATTAAAAAATAATAAAAAGAAAAGAAAAAAGAAAAAAGAAAAAATGAACCTAGTAGGGCAATTAAATGGGCTGAAGACGATCAACGTCGACTCAAGTCGGGCTGAGCTTTTTTCGCTAATGACTACGAATAATCAGAACGATTAGGTCTCTATTAGAATTTATTCGGCAACTAATTAACTATTAATCGGGACTATTACAACGAGAGAGAAGTTTTCAAAACCCAGACTTTTCCCAGGTTTGGGGTTCCAAAACTTCCTTCTTACATAACAAAACACCCATTTTTCATTTTTGTCAAAGTATTAGAATCCTGTTGAAAACTCGGCCCAAAACTCACCTGCCCAACAGGCTCTACACGTCACACAACTGAATGACGTGGCGTGTTTATTTGGTTTTGGTTATAAACTTGTACATGTTTCACGCTTGTTCATGCAGATTTACAAAGAATACAGAATTCTGCAAAGAATACTGAAATTTGCAGATTTATAAAATGCAGTCCTTGTTAGCTTGTGCTGTACACCCCAAAAATTCCGGCGCACTCCTTCCTTTTTCTTCCCATTTCTCCTTTACTTTTCTCTCCTTTTTCTTTCTTTATTTTTTTGAAAGGACAATGAAAACAATTTTTCTATGAAACAAATCCAACTACTTAATAATAAAAATCGTCAAAGAAAGAAAAAAAGTAAAACATACTGACGGATGACAACTTGTCATTCAAATTTTGAAGTATTTTTAGGGGTATATATGGCAAAATAAATAAAAACATGAAGCCCCAAAAAGAGCAAAGGTGGTGGAGCTACTTTGTACTGAAAAGCCATCATTTCCAAGAGCAGGGGTAAGGACGCATTATTCCCTCTGCCGTCCCCTATTCCTATTCGGCTATTCCTATTCCTCTATTCCTATTCCTATTCCTCTTAGGTGGCGACAAAAGGAATTTATTCCAGGAATTAATTGCGAACAGGGGCCTAAATTGAGAATAATTATGGTTTTTCTTCCTTGTAGTAATAAACACTGTACCAGTATGCTCAGGCTCTCAGTCCTGAAATCCGTTTTTACCCATTCTTACAGCACACGGTAGTGTGTTCTTAAAGACATGGCATAAAAAAATTGACAGTCGTAATTAATGACATTTGATTCTCATTAATACATCAAATCAATATTTTATTCCTTTTTACTATTTTTTTCGTGAGGTGAAAAACATATATATTTACCTTGTGGTGAAGGGAAGAGAAGTTGAAGTGTGAAAATAAAAGCAATATTGGACGAAGAGATGCATGTCAAGATAAAGAATGAGTTATGGTTTTGTAGACTGACTCTCTGAGACTGAACCCTACACTACTGCTAGTCTTTGAACATTGAACAAGAAGAGAAGAAACCTCAAGTTGAAGTTTTACAAATAATAATAGTGTGCATTTCGTATCTTCTTGGTTTTTTTCTTTTCTTAAAAGCTAAATCTTTTTATATTTTAAGGATCTTTTCATTAAATCCATATCTCCCACCTTCACGCAGCCTTTACTCTGCATTATTAACTAAAGAATATAAATGTGGATTGAGAGATTGGCCAACTGATATTGACATGAAAAATTCGCGTTACATTTTTGGGAACAACACCCTAATAACGCCAGTAATGTAATGTACTTTCCATTAACTAATTTATAAGCCCTAATAACGCCAGTAATGTACTTTCCATTAAATAATTTATACGCCCTAATAACGCCAGTAATGTACTTTCCATTAAATAATTTATACGCCCTAATAACGCCACTAATGTACTTTCCATTAATATTATTTAATTAACATCAATATATATATATATATATATATATATATATAACCCTGTGGTTAAATATTTTGTAATATTACATACCGTTGTTGATTATGATCTGTAATTATATAATTTGGTGACTTAATATAATCGACATGCTATATAAATTATATACAAAACTGATAATCGTATTATCATTTGTTATGTGGCAAATTATTTAAAATTATTTATCCTATGTTTGACTGTATTTTTTTTATTATGATATGGGACGTGAAATGGTACAAAAAACTGGAGAAAACTGAAATCATACGGTTGGGGAGTGGAGTGTAGTGGATCAGTGATGAAACAGTTGTCAGATTGCACCAGCTTTTCTTTATTGTTTTTGTCCCGTATATTGTAGAAAAAAACGCATGTCCAATTAAACATCTTTCTTATTTTATTTTATTTTGAGGAAATTCTTTGTTATTTTTATTAAAGATTTTTTTTGAAGAACTTCTGTTTTTCTTTGTTTTCCAATATCGTAATTTGCCCGTTTTCTGTGGAATGTTTTGGGAGATTTTTGAAGAGTATGTGAGTGTAGGTTTTTGGTTTTCTGACTCAAAGACAATAAAATTGTGTATAGATTATAGAAGTTTCAATATTACAGTTGTTATTTTTGAGAATATGAATTTATTAACTGTTCAAAAAAAAAAAATGAATATGAATTTATTATGTTTTAAAACAACTTATATTTAATAAAAGAATACATGAGGGCATATGAATATAACACCTAGATTCAACCTCAAGCAAGTATTCAAAAAAAAAAATATCCACATTAAGTATCATATATATATATATATATATATATATATATATATATATATATATATATATATATAACATACGTATGTTTTTAGGGTGAAAAACATACGGCCCAAAATACATATTAAATCAACAAAAATTTAAATTTCAACCGTACGGATGGAATATATATGTTTTGAATATGTTTTAGATTAATTTTTACAAAAATCAAAATATTATATTATTGCCATCATATATCATCAAAAATCACATAATCGCATATGTATATATATATGTATATATATATATATATATATACATATGTGTATATATATATATACATATGTGTGTATATATATATATATATATATATATATATATATATATATATATATATGTATATATATATATATATATATATATATATATATATATATATATATATATATATATATATATATATATATATATATATATAGATAGATAGATATGGATATGTATATATACATATGTGTGTATATATATATATATATATATATACATATATATATATATATATGAATATATATATATATATATATATATATATATATATATACACACATATGTATATATATATATATATATATATATATATATATATATATATATATATATATATATATATATATATATACACATGCGATTATGTGATTTTTGATGATATATGATGGCAATGATATAATATTCTGATTCTTGTGAAAATTAATCTACAACATATTCAAAACATATATATTCCATCCGTATGGTTGAAATTTGAATTTTTGATGATTTAATATGTATTTTGGGCCGTATGTTTTTCACCCCAAAAACATACGTATGTTTTTTAGCCACACTCATATATATATATATATATATATATACTATTTCAAAATCTAAAGAGGACATCTGCCTCTCTAGTAACAAAAGATCTGCTCGTAACCTATTCATAACTGCTCCATGTGATGACTATTTGCATCATATATCTCTAATTTATGAACAACTATAAGTGGAATGAATATTAATTGAGATTGACGAAAAATGGATAGTTAACGTACTAATTTGACTAAAACTTAAAAAATAGTGTAGTACTTTTTTTTTAGGCGGAGCGGCGATTTGGAAAACTAATTCAAATTAGACGGAAAGTAGTATTTTTTATATTATTTTGTTGATCAAAAATAGCATTTAAACTCTTTTATGGATATTATTTGTAATCTTCAATTTGTAGCATTTTTTTCTTTTTAATGAAAATCTTAAATAACCTTTTCAGCTACAATTCAAAAAAGAAAAAATCCTTAAAAAAGAGAAGTCTATCATAGAAGTTGCCTTGATTGAAACCAAGAGTAAGGATTGAATTGATTGTGATGGATACCCTCAAATAATTTGATTTTTTGCTTTAATTTTTCTGTTTTTGAACTTTTGAAGTTATCAGTATTTAGTCATTGATTTCTTTTAATTATCACCAAAAGTCTAAGAAGAACTTAAATTGGCAAAAGTCGTAGAAGCATTAAATACGGTTGGGTCTATCCTTACCATGCAATGCAAAGCATGAAGAATTTTCAGAGGTGCAGCCGACCGACCTCATTACTTTGAATCCTTCTCATATAAACATTGTCTTATTTGGGTAATTTACTAGTAACCCCCTATCTTTTCTCAATATTACAAAAATGGTCCTATATTTTCAGATTTACAAAAAACTCCCTATGATAAACTTTTCATTTACAAAAAACCTCCTCAATCCACTTTTCCATCCATTTATTAGTTAAATTTTTGAAATTCCTATTTTGCCATCTTAAAAAAAAATTCTAAAAATATATGTTCTGGAAAAAATATTTCTTAGAAATATTTTTTTGAAAAAAATATTTTATCAAATCTTAAAAAAATTATAATAAAAATTTTCTTACAAAAATATTTTCTTGAAAATAAATTTTCTAAATTTTTTATTAAAAATGTCTTTAAAACCTGTAAAATAATTTTTTTGTAAAAACTATTTTATAAGAAAATATCTATTAAATAATTTTTTTCATAATTTTTTTACCATTTATTAGTTAGTATTTTTGAAATTTCCATTTTGCTATGATAAAATAATTTTCCAAAATAATTATCTTAAAAAATAATTTTCCAAAAATATATTTTCTGGAAATAATATTTCTTAGAAAAATAATTTTGAAAAAAAATATTTTATCAAATCTTAAAAAAATTCTAATAAAAATTTTCTTGAAAATAAATTTTCTAAATTTTTTTTATTAAAAATGTCTTTAAAACTTGTAAAATATTTTTTCTATAAAAACTATTTTTTAAGATAATTTTTAAAATAATTTTTTTCATAAAACTTTTTTTTAAAATAATTATTAATTTAAGAATTCTTACCAATTATTGTAAAGTTTTTTTTTCAAAAATATTTTTCTAAAAAATAGTTTTCAGAAAATATATTTTTACAAAATTATTTTTTAAGAAAATTATTTTGGAAATTATTTTATCATAGGAGTAAAATAGGAATTTCCAAAATTTTAACTAATAAATGGATGGAAAAGTGGATGGAGGGGTTGTTTGTAAATGAAAAGTTTAATCTTAGGGTTTTTTTGTAGATCTGAAAACATAGGAGAGTTTTTGTAATATTGAAAAAAGATAGGGGTTTATTTGTAAATTTCCCATTTAATTATGGGCTACATTATCATCTATATCCTCGTAAAAATTCAGAATCATTTAATTGTATGTGTATTTAAAATGTGCGTATATCATGCTTTAAAGTTCGTTCATGTTGTTATATAATTCCTTTATGCTTATTTAAAATGTATGTATATCATGCTTTAAGCACTGGTTATATTCTTGTTTCAAGGAAAATTTTGAAGTCATCTTAATCCGTCCCATGTTATTAAAAAAGAGTAATGTTTATATGAAATTAATTGATTTGATACTTTAAATTCACAAAATTGTTCTGGCAAATATTAGAAAAGAGATGAAGTTTTTTCTGTCCAAATATTTTCTCAAAATTTTAGAAAAAAGATGAAGTTTTTCCTCTCCAAATATTTTCTCAAAATTTGTATAACATGTGGTTGTCCGTCGTTTCTATTCACTTATAGCCAGAATATTTGTCGACAAGATAGACCTTTTCTCAAATATCCTGTACTATTCATAAATTCTTGAAATTTATTCCTTTGTATTAAAACTTTCCAAACAGAATTAATTAAGTTTTCCATGTTCTTCAATGGTGGGCACGGCCAACTGATTGATTTGATTTGAAAAGGCCAACCCCAAATCCTACTCCTATTATCTAGAGTTTTGAAGCTAACTAGGGTTCCAGTTTAGACTGAGCCATATTAATCTCATACATACGTAAACATAACAGTTGACTTATGACATGACGTGCCATCTGTAATGTAAATGTAAATACATATAAAAATAGATGTGTGGTGTAGACAATCTTTGACTGTTCAACCTAGAATAATGAAATTATTATACCATATAAACTTTCTGGAAATGACTTACGTACGCATGTATATACTTGTATTCTGCCCCGGCTATACGGTACCTAAGCTTGCTTCTATAGACTGCAGTCTGCACAGTTCATAAAAGAGAGAGAGAGGAGGGGATAAAAAAAGAGAAGGTAGTAAAAGAATGGACAGAGTGGCAAGAAAATCGTTTGCTCAGAGATTCTGTAGCCGTCTTCTTGCGTGAACATTGATCGCCTTTCTTTAGCTGGACTGAACTAATAAAGGATTTGGTAACACGAGCCAATTTTTTATTGGGTCCGATATACCACGACGGATTTTCCATCATAATATAAACAATAATGTATGGATTATATATAAACTACAAATAAACAATATATGAAAAATAATATATAAGTGAAAAATAAAAACAATATATATATTATATATAGTATATAGAAACGTGAGAATAGTATATACGGTCGCTATCAAAGAACGGTGGTGACAATTACCATTGATTTCATCCATAGACTATTGTTCCTCTAGTGAACTGTGGTGTATTAGCACTCCAAATGAGCTATAACAGCAAGATCATCGATCCGCCAGGCTTGAAATTGCAAATTGATGAATTTCAACAATATCCTGTATTTAAAGTTTATATTGTCTGCTCAACTTCAAATGTGTAGCAGATGAACCGGGCCCCTCAAAATGGAAGGAGGTCGCTTTCCATGAATTCCTCTCGGATTAAATCATGTGGCGGGAAGATAAGATATCGTCTCTCTCCCCAGTAGACGAGCTCAAAGGGCTCGAATCTCAGTCCATCGACGACTAGGACAATATCTGTACTCGTATCCGGTTCATAAAATCAATATTATATTTGTATCCAGATATGTGTAAACTATCTATATCGCTGTCAAATACAGATATATTTATTCGGATATGAATATTTTACGGATATAGTATGGTTCGGTTCCGATATTATCCATCCAATTTATTCAATCCTATTTGGTGTATATAGAGGCTTTATTAAATATGTGCTAAATAAGATTGCAATAATATTGCTAAATATTTGTTGAGACTTCTGCTAACTATGCTATGAACTTTTGTTTTTGAAAAATTAACCATCTATGCTATAACACTCTTTTCCAATTTTTTCTAAGATATATTATATTAAGACGAAAATAAGGAAATTATGGCATAAATGACATTACTATGTTTAGTATATAAATGACATTTTTATGTTTAGTATATATGGAATAACTTACATATTATATAATAGGATGGTATTTCCCATTTTAGAGGGACTTTAATTATATTTTGAGATTTTGCAGTATACACAGGATCAATATGACCCTTTCTTTTTCTCTCATGAGATTGAGTCAAAAGGCTGTGCCCCACTGCCCTGAAAATAATAATTAGGATGAGGGCCATGAAATTGGAATTTCCCTACTTTTCCAGGCTGACTTATTCGAGTATTTCAGCGACTCTGGAAATTACGTTTGTCTCCTTCCATTTGTCTAACCCTTCTCTTTTCTTTTTTCCCTTCCTCTCGCCTATACAGCTGCTTTGATTCTCTCTCTCTCTCTCTCTCTACAGCCATTAAATTCTGCTCATAATGACTTATTCTCGTGATTTGTTTCTTTAATCCAAGACAGTTCCAACGACATACTTTACAAATACAAACATAATACTAAGACTTGGAGAGCTTATATATATATATATCGAGAGGGTGCTTTAAGAGAAAACCTATACAGATTATAGGAAAATATATTCTTTCTTTTTGCAAGGGAGTCCTTTCAGAGGCCCCATCAAGAGAGTGAGAGCTTACGTAGAGAAAGAGGAAGCCTAGCTTGTTTCTGTTGTTGTATTTTAAAGGAGATAAAGGAAGAGAAAGAAATGGGGAGCTGTGTGAGAAATGGAGCGGTGAGACCATATATTAGGTCGAAAGTTCCACGCCTTAGATGGACACCCGATCTCCATCATTGTTTCGTTCATGCCATTGAAAGACTTGGAGGCCAAGATAGTATGTTTTCATCTTTATGTTACTCTTTGCATTTCTTTTTTCCTGCGCTTCACTTTACTAATCTGTGCTTGAGATTGTCATTGTTTACTTCTCTCATTTCTCGAGGCCTATTTCGATTTTTAAAGGAATTTTCGGTATTTTATTTGTATGCTCATCATTTATATGTTCTTAGTTTATGCTTGGTGATTTGTTTCATTATTGCAAGTGCTTGTCTTATGATTGAATTTTGTTTCTTTTCTTTGTAGTCTCTAACTTCTTTTGTAACAATAAATTTTGCAGAGGCTACCCCCAAGCTAATTCTACAACTGATGGATGTAAGAGGCCTCACAATATCTCATGTTAAGAGCCATCTCCAGGTAACATTTTGTTATTTTTACTTTGTAAAAAACAAATTTATCTGTTGTAAGTTGGTTACTAACATAAGGTTTATCATGGTTTTGGACAGATGTATAGAAGCATGAAAAATGATCTCGACAGGAGAGGTAAAATTTTAGTGCATTTTTTTCTTTTTAAAATGGATTTTTTTAAAAAACAATGGGTCATTTAGGGGTGAAAATGGTTCGGATCGGGATCATACCATATCCGTATCCGTATTATTTTTTCGGATCCAGATACGAATACGGATAGTTCCGGAAACAAATTCGGTTTGGATATATATACGGATACGAATACGGTCCGGATATTATCGGATATGAGTACGAATACAGATTCATTTCGGATATATTAATATACTAATAGATCATATTCTTCTAAATATTTAACTATTTATAATGATAAAGTTAATAAAATATAGCAATTTATAAGGAAAATTTGAAGAAATAGCAACAAAATAATAATATGGATAATATCTGTATCCGTATCCGAATACGATAAAATCAAATATCCGTATCCGTATCCGATATATAATGAAATATCCGAAAAAGGATATTATCAAAATAATAGTTTATCCTGATCCGGATATTATCCGTATCCGTATCTGTATCCGAGAGCCAAATCGATTACCGAATCCGTATCTGTATCCGTATCCGACCAGATATAGATAATTTGATTCGAATACGGATTCCGGTTGATCGGATAATATCCGACCCGTTTTCACCCCTAACACTCATTATCCATGCCATTTATTGCTTTCACTGTTATATTTTCTACATGCTGTATATAGTATAGTGACTTGTGAACATTGTAATTTGCTTTATCTATTTTGCATCATATAGTTTGCTTTTCCTTTTTATTAGAACCATTTAATTATATAAACTATTTTACTTATATTAACTATTTAATTATATAAATTTTTTAACTTTGCATCTCATAAGCATGATAATCTCTACCAAGGAAATACAAAAATAAGCTAAAAAGTTGGGAACAATGATTGGCCCAATTCCAAAGTACATGTAATAGATTTCTCAACCTTCTTAGATGGCCTTCTTAAAAGTTAACTCCCTTTTTGTGATTATTATTGTGAAATAATCTACTTAAAGCTAATCCTCCTTTTGTATCATTATTATTTATTATATTTCTACTACATTATTACAGAGATACAAGAAACGAGGGAACAGTGGTTGGAACCCAATCATGGCACAAGTGATGAGTTAGAAAATGGAGATGGTCCATGCCCTTCTTTTAAACCCGGAAAGCATTTCTTGCCCCAATTTTTGTACTCCCAGTCTCAGATGCCTCCTCTGAAAAGGTCAGCCTATAAAGTATAAACTTATTTTGTATCTAGACTCTACTCGTATCTTACAAAAAGACAGCCTAAATATATCCCCCTTTTTGCACCCTGTACTTTTTGGATACAAACTTTAACTTTATCTTGGAAAAAAGAGACAAATTCTAGCCCTTTGAGTTCCAAGGACATATTAACTTCAAAATTAAATATATTTGCAATTCACTCTTAAAATATATACTTGTATATTATATATGATATACAAAATCTATTAACATTCAAGGATGTATTAACAACTAAAAGTAGTCATTTGCCTGACACATATTGAAAGGTCCTAAATCATTTTAGAGATATGGAGCATCAATACAAAAGAATGACTAGTCAATAACCTATTTTCTTCAACTTTTGTAGATGCCAACTTTTTTTGAATAATTTCTAGATGCCAACTTGAATTATCCATCTAATTTTCCCCAAAAAAGAATTATCCATCTAATTTGGTAAACTTAATTATCTTACTTTCTGAATGTATTTTTACTTTATAAACACAGGGCTAGGGTTGAGGCACAAGTCACACAAGGAATCAACTCAAAAGATGAAGGATCTGAAAGGATGAATAGAGAGAGATCAGTAGTGACCTCTTATCAATATCAGTATAGCATTGATCATTACATGCACAATGCCAAGTTTGATAGGAGAATAAAGCAAAAAGAACAGCTGGAAATGGGAATGGGAGTTCCGGAAAGTGAAATTGCACCGAATCTCAAAGTTTTGGGCTCTTTCCTTGAACAATCTGACCCATTTAAGGTACAAATTCAGAACTTCCTTTTCCCTGCAAAGTGGGTATCTTTATAATTTCTTTTTTTTTTTTTGTTGGGATTTTTTGGGATTTTGGTCATGAATTATTTAGGCATTTTAAATTTGGAACTAGGATTCATTTAGGCATCTTAATTCTTATCTTGTAGTGTAATAAATCCAAGTTTTACTAATGCTTTGTCATTATTTGATCGATCTATATTTTGTTATTCAAATGCACTAAAGTTAAGTGGAATATATTTTCTATCCTTATCTTGCACCCATTACTGGAGTTAGGTTCCTGTCATAAATATAATGATATTTGTTGAAAAGAATATTAAAACATATCAGTCAACCTGACAGTCTGCTACAAAATTATACTTTTTTATTTTGGGGGAAATTTGCCAGAAGAAAGTGAAAGCCTACTGCAAAGATCAACTCATCTTTTCATTTTTGTTGTACAAACAAGCTCCTTTCTTTTCTTCTCCAATTAAAATAGGAATTTTTTTTCATTGAACAAGGTTCAAAGTATAGCATTTGTTTTTTTTTTGAAAGCAGCAATCATAATCTAGTTTTCTAACTGCAGGTTAATAATCTTGATGAGTTGCATTTAACACCCTTCTTGAAGAAGCTTAGCTCAAAAAAGAAAGGGTACTCGTTCAAAACCAAATCAGTTGTCTCTAAGAAAGAAACAATGAGTGATGATTGTTCATTATCCTTGTCCTTAGCTTTGGATCCGAAGCAATCAGACCAGAATCTCCAAATTTCATCAGGCAGTGAAAACAGCTGCATTAATTTTCCTTCGGCCATGAGAAGCCTTAGCAGTTGCTCGGCTTTTTCAAATTATCATGAGATTAACTTGGATCTTTCTATGTCCATTTGTGGTTCTTAGATTTTGATGGCATGTTGTGAACTTTGATTTTCTTTTTATGGGTATTTCTATGATTTCTTTAGCTTGTTGCTTAGGAGTGGAATATTTGTAAGTTACTAAGTAGGCATTAGCTTTAGTATGTGCATGCTTATTTTCTTTTTATTCTTCTTTAACAATTTAACTTATCATGCCATTAGATTACGATCTTGCTTAGTGTATGAAGATTAGTCTCACTTTACCTAAAAAAATGTTGAAAAGTACTCATCAATTATTGTGCACTAAATTATTGTGTTAATTCTTTCTCCTGCATTGTCAAAGGTTTGGACTTCAGAATATGACATTTCAGGAAAAGAGAAAAAAAATGTTACTTAGAATATTCTTTCCGCCTAAGGAAAAATACAAGAAAATGAAAATAAGGTGAGAAATTAGCTATAAGAGGATTATCCTTTCTAGATAGTGGTAAATCATACAATCTCTTCCGAAAATTGTTTAATGAAATTACCAAGATTGATCACATGTCAAAACAAAGAACAGTTCAAACCCAACCGAACCATGAACTGAACCAAATGTATGCCAGCAGGGTTCCAAAGAGTCAATAATAAATAATGTAATCATTTTACGAAAGTTTTAACAGTATGATTAAACTAAATGAGAACATCTACCAATTTATTCAGTTTATTCGGTTTAAACTATTTGCCAAAAAATTTAGAATCAAACTGTATTACAAACTTGGAATTATATGAACAAGTATTAATTATTCCAGGACTAAAGAAACATTCTCCCTGTGTGTATTTTCAACACAATTAAGCATCTTAATGAGGTTAAGAATTTTTATTTGAAATATGCTTCTCAAATCTGCACAAGTCAATGAACTTATGTCATATTATGACTTCTTCAAGCACAGTGATGTAACATGCGGTTTATTAATTCTCTCATTATCATAAATGAAAATATGATTAATGATAATAATACTAAAATAAATAAGGAGAAATAAGAAGTCAACACCAAAACTGCTCCTCAAAAGTGAGAGTAGATAATACCATTTAGTGAGGGTAACTTGGTCGTATTTTAATGTATTATATATTGAATAGAATAGAAATCAAATGTGACTGTTGAATAGTCCATGTAAACGAGTTGACAAAACTTAAATGCCTTGATTAATTATAGTTTTTTTTTATCTCCTTATTTTCAAATCTTCTTGTGAATTGGGAACTAAGGAACATGATATTCTTACCTTTAATAACTGCCTTGAGGAATGTCTCCACAATCAATAATTCAAAAGTATCAAGCATGCATCCAAATTAATCAAAGATATTTCACATACACCTTTTACTTGTCAAATAATCTGACTTTATCAATAGTCCAAAGATACAGCAATACCTGATTGCACATCTTATTGGTTGGAACTAAATTTTCTTTTTTTTATCTTGAGAATAAATTAAAAAGATTAGTTGGTGTACCATTGTTAGAAGTAACTTGACAAAATTGACAATGACCATTTATCCATACACTCTTTTTTAACCAACTAACAAAGACCTATTTATATTCTATACAATCTTTTTAAACCAATTATGTGCCAAAGCTTTGAAGCCAAAATAAAAAAGAATACTTGTATCTAAAGTCTATTAAAATAAAAATACATACTCATTACAAATCAGTAGAGCACAGTGCAAGAGGTACAAGGAATAATAAGTCAGAAATAAAGCATCATAATGCAACATGATGATGGCTGGGACTTTATGAGACTAACTATTCATACAAAAATCATGATTCAATAAAGTTAACACAGTAAAAGGGAGCCATCATACAAATCAGAAAAAAGATGCCAAAATGACCTTTTTCCAGTTTGCCAATAGTTAAAGGGTCATTCGCAAATATTGTCACTTTGAATCAGCAAGAAGAGACTTAACTGAAAGTTTCGGTTTTGTAGAAACAAGTTCAAATGGAAGAACTGAAACTCCAACTACTGATGACCCGTCGGGTAACCCTAATATTGGTAATAACTCTACCAATACAACTACCTAATTTCACCAAAATAAAATAAATAAATAGCAATTACTTGACTTTTAAGGGTAATTTAAGCTATTAAGAAATTAACGAATTTTACCTGAGGAGACTTGAGATCAACAATTGAGTTTTGGGCAATGAAAGTAATTGCTTTACCAACAATCTTAAAACATTGCTCTCTTTCCATTAAACCTGATTTATTTATCTCAGCTTTATTTTCCTTAGTTTCTTCGCTGCCTCTTCTGTTATATCCCACCGCAAACTAAACACAATATTACAAGTTTTAATAAAAGAAAAGGGAAAATATATTTACTATTTAGAAAAAGGATTTACCTTGATTGGTTGACCATCTAGATTATTTTTTATATTGGTAAAGTATTCTTTGAATAATTTTGACACGACTGAGTTTAATTCGTTCTCTGAGAGTACACATGTTTCCTGAATTGGAAATATGCGATTGCACCATCTGTTCAAATACAACAAGTCTTTAATACAATCTATAATCTCATTTCAACTTCACATAATTAATAAAGATAGAATAAAAAATGCAATTCACCTCGGAGATTTCAACTCTTTGGATTTCAGAGAGAGAAAGAGGTCTGATAATATCGGAGCGACCTTATCATGAAACTCGTTGTCTTGAAATGACAAGAGGATTAAACCGCTTCTTGTGAGTTTGACAAGAGAGATATTAAGTTTCTGAATTATATTCTCATTTGAATCAATTGAAGGGGAAATTGAGTTCCCACTCTCTTCATCTGTTTTAAACATACGTATAAATTTCAATAATAGAGTAAAACTTTAAATAAAATTTTGTCCTTTTCTCACCAGAGATGTTTTCTTTAGAGAGAGGTTCTGAAATTTCAGGAGATAATTTTCTTTTTTTTGCTGATTCTGACGATTCAAGACTGCAACAGGCTTTCTTAATATACTGCGATTGAAATTTACGAAAAAAAATTGAAGTTGAAGGATAGAACAAAAAAAAAGATTCGAGAAATAAAGGATTGGATTGTTGATATATATGACCTTTTCAAGAAATGAAATGCCTTCCTTGGTAGCACTTTTCTCGCGTTCTGGAAAATAAATACATTATATAGTTAAAACTATAAAAAAATGGAAAGAAGAAGAATGACATAAATTATCAAGTATTAAAAAATTACGTTAATTAGAGCAATCTTAGTGTTTTTTTGCCTCTCAAGGAGAGAAAAACTATATGATAACGCAGAAATCAAATCTGTTTACTGACCAACTAACTAAACTACTTTGTCATGACCCAAAATTAAGCATTTATCAATTTGTATAAATAAAAAGCAATTGAGGGGCTTTATTGAAAATTTGCCTTTGAAACCTTGTTACTGGTGTGAGAAGGAAATTATGAGTCTGGACCGAGTAAGAAAATTAAGTATTAAAGCGAGAAAATTTTTGGGCATCATGAAGAGGGTATAATTGTAACG
Organism: Juncus effusus; assembly: GCA_027726005.1. NCBI lineage: Eukaryota > Viridiplantae > Streptophyta > Magnoliopsida > Poales > Juncaceae > Juncus > Juncus effusus. The sequence continues at coordinate 8,118,983 of CM050897.1, read as the reverse complement.
AGATTATGTTGTTGAATATTTTGGAACGATATTTTCTATCTCTTCAATGAACTATGCTTCAGTGAAGCCAATTTATCCAAATTATCAATTTTCTTCTCATTTATTTTAAAGTTCTCTCTAAATTCCTCTCAATTGTAACTCAAATCGTTACGTACATTGATTTCAGATTTAACAAGACGATTTAAGCAATGTAAAATAAACAACGAACTGTGCAAGACTAACTGATAGGGCAGGTGACGAGGAACCCAGAGCGAGATCGCTGGAGAAACGACGGAGGCGCCTTGTAATCGTATCTGGGCAGGTTGATCACCGCCGCGTGCTGCTCCCACGGCGCCATGGCTGAAACATCCTCTTCGTTTTCGTCGGACTTGCGAGGGTTTTTTAGTTTTACGTTCGACTCCGCCATCACATCAGAGAGTAAGAAGCTGGCACTTTCCCGGTTCAAATTTAGGTTAACTGAGCTCAAACTAAAACCGGAGTTATATTATCCGAGAATTGAAATCAGGATTCACACGAGAATTGAATTCAGGGTTACTTCCACCAGAAATCTTATCTCGGATTAAATAGGGCCTTAGACTAGGATAATGTTTGTGTTGCTCTATGATATTATAGTATTTTTATATCAAAATTTCTAATATAATAAAAGTTAAATTATAATTATACAGAAGCAGTATAAAATTTAAAATTGTTTTACGATAAGATAATAACAATATGGCACCATTATCTGTTATGAATATGTTTGACAATAAAAGATATATATATTTCTTGATTTTTAATTTGATATATAATATGATATTATTATAATTTTGTTTGATGTTATGAAATTATTATAATTAAGATATAAAAAAAAAGGAAAGTAGGTTGCTATGTGATCTCATGTTGATTTGTTATTAATATGAACCCCTCCACTCACACACACACAACAAACCCTAAGTGATAGGGCAGGTGATGAGGAACCCAGAGCGAGATCGCTGGAGAAACGACGGAGGTGCTTTGTAATCGTATCTGGGCAGATTGATTACCGCCGCGTGCTACTCCCACGGCGCCATTGATCCCACAGCTGAAACATCCTCTTCGTTTTCGTCGGACTTGCGAGGGTTTTTTAGTGTTTCCTCCGCCATTAGAGAGTGTGAATGAAGCTCGCGTTTTAGGTTAACCGAGGTTTTAGACTAAAACCTGAGTTTCATTATCCGAGAATTGAATTCAGGATTCACACAAGAATTCAATATCCGAGAATTGAATTCAGGGTTCTACCCGAAATCTTATATCATATTAAATATGGTCTTAGTTTTAGACTAGGAAAATATTTGTTACCCTGTGATATTTTAATATTTTCATATCAATTTCTAATAAAAATCAAATTAAAATTATACAGAAGAAATATAAAATATATAATTATTTTATAATAATATAACAACAATATGGCACAATTATCTATTAAATGAATCTATTATTTGACCATATAAGATATATATTTCTTGTTTTTTAATTTGATATATAATATGATATTATTTAATTAAGATATAAAAACAAAAAAAAAATAAAAATAGGTTGCTATGTGTTCATGTTGATTGTTGTTAGTATAAACACCTCCTCTCCTTTACGAACCACACACACCAAACCCTAACACACAACAAAATCACTCTTTTCTCTCAATCAAAGGAAATACAAAAACAAACAACAGAAATTCAAATGGCTTCAACCAATTCTTCGCTGACTTTCCAAGTCAACAGGTGCGAGACGGTGCTAATTCCTCCTGCCGAACCGACTCATCATAAGTTCAAACATTTGTCAGGAATAGACAACCAAAAATAAATTCGGTTGCCCAAGATCGAAGTTGAAATATTGCCCAATTATAATCTCTACGAAAAATTCAAATAACTTAGCCCACAAGTATTTTTTCTAGCGCATTTTTTCTTTGCTTAATTTATCTATTATGAGATTCGGAATTTTGTTTCCTCTTTCCAATCGTCATTGTAGCGTTTTCTTCAATTGAGGATTTTGTCGAACACCTTACATGCAACAAAAAAGACAAACTAATTTAGCTAAAAAAATGTTGTATTTTTCATTCATGAAAAATAATAAATGCATAAGTAACTATGTATAAATAAAATAAAGTTTTAGAAACAATAATTTGCTCTATTACAATTACTTAATTATTAGAACTTAGAAGATGTAATATCTCATTTCCTCTATTTCTTTTTCTCCCTTTCTTTCTTACAGAGCTATTGCTGTCAAAGGCGAGGTGAAATTTGGAAAGAGAAACGGAAAGAAAAGAAGAACGGAGGTGAGAGAAGGCAAGAAAAATTGGAGCCAGAAAGGCAAGAGTGAAGGAATGGAAGGAAAAGAAAAAAAAAAGAAAAATGGAAAAAGAAATAGAGGAAAAAAAAGAAAAAAGAAAAGAAAAGAAAAGGAGGAGCCAGAAGGTCAGCGGAAGGAGAAGGAAAAATGGAAAAAAAAAAAAAAATAGAGCCCGCCTCGCTCTCCGCTTCGGTATGGAAATTCATGAATATTTTATATACATCTGATGCTCACATTTATTGTATAAACAAAATACGTTATTAAAATTTTAGTTATACTATAGTTATAATTTGTCGGTATATTATTCTCTTATCTTTTTATAATTGGTTATATTATAATACAATGAAAATAACATATAAATAAGGCACCGTGTTGTAGTGATAGCAATATAATTATTTAACTGGATATTTCCCATATTATGTAGGGGCCATATAGAATTTTTTTATTTTATTTAGAGATATGCTATAAATAATATCTCCTTCTAGAACATACGAAAATCAGAATTCTCATTAATTAATTATGTAAACAAAATGCTACATCACTTCTCTTCGGTAAAATTACACATCAATAAAAAAGAAATGAAAAAAAGACGCAATTTTTTTTTTTTTAATTTTAGAAGAATAAGGTGTTTTATTAATTCATAGAAATAATTATGATGATGCACTCTCTCATTGACTATTGTATATTTACTTTTCATCATGAAATATTTTATCAATAAAACTAATATAACATTTTACATTTGTATAGAACAGTGAATAAGTACTCTCTCATTTGTGTTTTTTGTGGAATCTATGTAAAAGGATATTTCCATTCTCTCTTTGTCCTAAGAATTGTACGAAACTACAATGTTGAGGAAACAATGGCAATTTTTACGATTCTAAATATATATATAATATGTTTGGCAATACTTCCATACACCCACTTAAATTTTTTTTTTTGCTCACACAATCTCATCTTGGCCTTTCATTTCGTGAGGGCACAACGGGAATGAAGTGAAAAGAACAAAATGAATGCGTATTTCATTAAAAGAAACAATTGCTAACCATATCCAAATTGTACTTTTATTCTTTTTTTATATTTTCCTTGCATACATTGCTTTTGATGCATATCAAAACAATTTTCATAAACATATTATAAATAAATATTTTTCATCTAAAAGTATTTTTTTTATATTATTTTTTTGCTAGATGTTGTATGATGTAGATCTAGCAAAGCCATGCTATGCATTTTTTGTTATAAAATTATGAAAGCATCATATATTTTTATAAAATGAATATATCATGTTATGAAAATATTATGTATGTAAGTAACATTCAACTTGTGTATAAGTAGAATACAAATAATTAATTTGTGGGCAAAAAACCTATGAAATAATATATATAAGTTATAATAGAAAATAATATATAACTTTAATAAAAATAAATATAAAAATATAATAGATAATATATATAGACAGATAATTACATACTCCAACTTTGTAGTAGATTTTCCTCCATTTTTTTTTATAGATTAACTTTATCCTTCATTACTAGTTTAATTTTGCGTGTGCTTTTTGGTGCTGAAAAGGAATGTGCATTTGGTAATACATTCTATTGTCAGAGATAAAGAGATGGTATGATTCTAGATAAAGAGAACTAATGAGTAAATTGTGTGGTGGGTGATATGAAGCAAATAGATCAACCCGTTACACTAAAGTCATAAATTTATAGTTACAATAGACTGTAATTATTGTTTCACTTCACTGCTCACGTCCAGAGTAATGGTGGCTCAAAATTACTAATATGCCCTCTCATTTAATGATTTGTAACTGACTGTATGAATGAGATTACCTGCTAAACCGGTTGTATAATTTTAACCTGTTATCTCAATTAAATCTAACCGTCAGATCAATTAAAATGGATGGTCCAAAATAACTGAGTGCATTGAAGAATTTCCCTAATATGTTATATGTATATTTGATATGTCATAATTTTCTCATTTTATAAGGGCTTAAATTATATTTTTATATTTTGAAGGGTACACATGAAAATTTGTCCTTCATAAATCATATGCATTTATTAAACGATACATGACAATTTCTCATTTTAGAAGGGCTTAAATTATATTTTTATATTTTGGAGGGTATACATGCAATTTTTCCATCGTAAATAATATGCATTTTTACTATTTTCTTTCTGATTTTATCCAATTCTACCGCTGTACAATCTGTCCATGAAAAACCAAGACCCTTGCAAAGTCATTCATGACGCTATTTATAAAAACTCTCGTTTCTTACTATCCGATTGCTGGTCGGTTGAGACAGATGCCTGACGGATCAAGGAAACTCGTGGTTGAGTGCACTGGCGAAGGAGTGTTGTTCATTGAGGCTGATGCGGATGCAAGGCTCGAGTAGTTCGGCGACTTGTTGCAACCTCCTTTTCCGTGTCAAATGCACAAGGTCTCGTCCAATTTATGAACACGGTCACCGAGATGGCTCGCGGACTTCCATCCTGCCTGTATGGGCCCGGGAGCTTCTAGAAGCCCGCTCCCCTCCACGTCCTTCCTTCGCTCATCGCGAGTATGAAGAAGTCACCCACACAAAAGGCACCATCATGCTGCTCGATGACACGGTGCACCGTTCCTTCTTCTTTGGCCTAAAACAAATTGCTGCGTTACAAAAACACGTCCTTCTACATCTACGCAACAATACCTCGACATTTGAGATTTTGACAGCAACTGTAAAAATGTCGTACAATTGCTCTTTCCCCTGATCCATAAGAGGAGATGAGGATCATCTGCATTGTAAATGCTGGCGGTGCCAAATGGGGTCTAGACGTTCCCGGAGGATACTAGGGAAGGCCTTCGCTTTCTCCTTGGAAGTTGCTACCGCCTATAAGTTATGTCAAACCCGTAGGTTACGCACTGAGTCTGGTCAAAAGAGCCGAGTCATAAGTAAATCATGAGTACATGCTTTCACTCGCAACCTGATGGTTTTACGTGGCCGGCCCACTTCATGGTATGTGAATATCTTGTATACGATGTGACTCGTGCGAGATTCAGTGATGTGGATTTTGGATGGGGAAAGGCTCTTTACGGCAGGCCCACTAAGGGAGTTGGAGCAATACCTGGTGTGGGCATTTTTTTTTTTTTTTTCATTTCTTTCAGAAACGTCAAGGATGAAGATGGAATTGTTATACTGGTTTGTCTGCCAGGCCCTGAGATTGAAGATGGAATTGTTATACCGGTTTGTCTGCCAAGCCCTGAGATGGAGAAGTTTCATTCGGAGCTAGAGATGTTGCTCAAGGAGCCGGTGAACAATGCAGACGAGCAAGAGAAGGTGATCATATTAGCATTTTGAGTATATTGAATATATTGTTGATTTGGATGACTTTGTTTATGGCTTTATTTATGTTTATTTGTATCTTTTTTTTTGAAAAATAATGTGGGTAGGTATATTGTTTGATTGCGGAAAATAAATGCTCATTTGGATTCCATTATCACGAAAGAGAATAATATTGAATAATATTGAATATATGGTATTCTCTTTCGTGATATATTGAATCATTGATTTGTTTCTTTTTCTTTGGTGTTGAATTTATTCCATTTCGTCCTCTATCTCGGCTAAAAATAATAAGAAGTCCTCAATGGCTTGCAGATAACCCTCCTTATTCCTCCGAACGTCTTTCAAAATATCCTCGTCTCGGTGTCGTTGGGACCTCTTTTGACGACCACCAATAAAAAGAGATATATGACTTTTTTTTTGCTCAAAGGGATATCAGGAAAAGGGATATCAGGAGTTTCTTCCCCATTCTTCTTTCGTAAAAGAAAGATCGGAAGATTTGAAGAACTCTCGGGCAAATCTCCCGTTTCCGTTATTTTGTTCAATTGGTTCCATAATATAATATAATATAATGAAATTCATTACTTAATAAAAAGCGACGAAGCGAAGTAATTTATTATGGTAAATTAGTATTTGTTAGTATGTGGGTAATCATGTTCATATATAGTTCTTTGGCAAGAATATAGTACTTTTGTTTTTGAATTAACAATACACGATTACGATTACGTTAACTAATTAATCCCAACTCCTTATTTTTCATCTACTTTTGAGCTTTCTCAAAATGTCACATCACCCAAATAATCTAAACCGTTGAATGATAAGAAATGTCCACATCTCAAATTGTTGATTCATGTCTTGATTTTATGAGTTTCATATATTTTTTAACTATTTATGGAGTAGTTATTTTACACCATCTTTTAAACTCGCACAAGATGATACATCATCATCTTTTTTTATATTACGACCGTTGTGATCAAATAAGCACTCGGCCACTCTTGTTATCTCAAGTGAGTATCGATCAGTCGTATCTCTGAAAAAAAAGTATTGTATTATTTTCGTCATACAAATGTTCTTGTTATTATCTTGTATATTTTTTACACGTATAAATACACCCATTTTAGTCATTATACATCAATTAGGAATCCAAGGTAAAAATCAACTAAAAATATATTCTTTTTTGAAAAATATACCCTGATCCCCATATACTCTTTTATGAAAAATATATATAGTACAAATATATACCTTTTGCTTGAACATATCTACTATTATTTGGTAAATATATACTGATAACCAAGAAAAAAACTACGATGGCTTGTCGTGGCACTCAAACAAGCTGCATGGTGTTGTCGCATCCCTTCTAACAAAAATGAGTAAAGAAAGCGTCTTGTAAGATAATGGGTACCGTACCGGAATGTGGAAGGGCTAGTTGGCCAAAGCATTAATTTCCGATCAGTGATAGGTCTAGTCGCGAGATAGAGCAGGTCGGCCCAATCAAGTTTTTGTTCGTCAGAATGGACAAAAGCTTGACCATAGCCTTGTAGATCGCCTGCTTGTTGTTGGTAGGCCTTTTTCTCTTCTAATGGCATGTTGAAGAACTCCATGAGATCGACCTTGAGTTGCTTAATCAAGTTTTCTGGTACTTCATGATTGACTAGCTGCAATACTAATGAAAATTCAATAATCAATGATAGATTAAGATTCGTTCATGTCTTATTATTATCTGATGATTAAAATAGTTTACATGATGTGACACAATGAAAATGATTAAAGATTAAGAACAATAACGAGGTGGAGTCAATTATTATTATTATTATTATTATTATTATTATTATTATTACAGAATTGCACCTCGATTTCATGTTTGTTTCGAAGATGCAACTCACCTGAAAAAATCCCCACTCTTTGCAAGCAGGATCAAGCCTTGCAGCTTCTTGACATGAAAAGGCTGGATCTTCCAACTTAGCTAAATCGATAATCGGCAACTCAATCTTGTCACGACAAACAAACCTTGTTGAATCGGCAATCGACTCGGGCCGAATATATCTTTCAGGTATCTGGCTTGATCCGTTCAGTGAAGCAGAAAGAGCTTGCACGTTCGGAACTGGCAATGAGTTGCCAGCAGAAATTGAATGAACTTGATCATTCTGCACCATTTTTCTAGAGATATAGCAAGTTCAGTTGTTGGTTGAGTAATGAAGAATTCGACATGAAAGGGTTTATTTATAGACAGGTGTGATCTGATCTTAGGAATTCAAGCAAGTGGGGGCGGCTCAGTGCTTCTTTTGAGTTTTATGTGTCGTGTTTTATCTGCAACAATTTATATAATGAGTCACTTAGAATTTAAATTTCTGGAAATAGTCTCGCGTAAAAACTAAATATTGTTATTAAAAAAAAATTGAATTAAGTTTGCATTGTTTTTTGTTGAAAATTTGAATCTAATCGACAATATATCTCTGTAAATAAGAGCTACAACACCAAGCACTATTTTTTGTCCAATGTGCCTTAGAGAAAGATGATATCTACAGTTTATCCATTTTTTGGACTTTGTGAAATTTCCACACACTTTCGGACTTTTCTTCTTTGCGTCTTGAATGGCCATTTTGGTGGTTGGCTGCACACTATTTCTATCTTTTATCCATTTCATATATAATTCATATTATTATTTTGGGGCAGCTGAATTTTCTTCAAGCCCTACATATAATGTGAGACTTCACAAGTGCATTATTTTGCCGTTACATGTCTAATTCTAAGTATTAGTTTCTATGTTTTGCCAAGAATTACTCACAACAATAATTGGCCATTGGGGCAGCTGAATTTTCTTCAAGCCCTCCATATAATGTAAGACTGCATAAGTGCATCATTTTGCCGTTACATGTCTAATTCTTAGTTTCTATGTTTTGTCAAGAATTAGTCACAACAATAATTGGCCATTGGGACAGCTGAATTTTCTTCAAGCCCTCCATATAGTGTGAGACTGCACAAGTACATTATTTTGCCGTTAAATTTGAACAAAGTTAAATAGAAAAAATCGAAATTGAACAAAATTGTATTTGCCATTATTTTCCGTAAGTTTGACACGCAATGTTTCGCACCATGAAAATACCTAGCTCACGCATGATCCTATTAAGGCCCACTCAAGTCGGCCCAGCTCAACGCTACTAACCTCTTGAGCCAGGAGAATTAATTCCAACCCCTTATTTTTCACTTACTTTTGAGCCTCCTCAAGAGGCCACATCATCACTTTTATCTCTACCGTTGATATTTTATGACAACATGTGTGTGGCTATTAAAACATAATCATATGATTGGTTGGATTGGTGTTTTGTGTTTCATTCTTGATTTAGTGAGAACCGTTGTAAATTTGTTTATGACCATCAGATCTTAATCAGATGGCTTCAATGAATCATAGTTCAAAGTTATATTCAATTATTAATAACAATAGTTAATGAAGAGTTTACTCATTAAAATATAAATAATTTTTCTTTTCTTCTTTAAAAAATTATAATTCTTAATGAAATATTTTATTTCTCATGTTAAAATCAACAAATATAAATTTGTTGGAATTTTCTCTTTATTTTGAGTTCCATATTGTTATGGTTCTAATTTTTTTTTCTTGCTAAAATATGTAAATAAAGACTATATAAAAGAACATGTAAGAAAATAATATGCTCATTAAATTATACATTACACCTTATTTTTTATCTCTCTTTAAGCATTCTCAAGAAACCTATCGTCAATTTTATTTCGGCCGTTGGATGAAAAAAAATTTCAAATCTTATTTTTTCATTTAAATTATTAGCACAATATCACATGGTCAGTTAGATTAATGTTTCGTATTATATCTCCAATTATGTGAGAACTATCATATCAAATAAAATTTCAGAGTATTAAAAATTATATTATATTACTTAATGTATTACGGATAATATGTATCATTTTAATAACTAACAAAATATAAATAAGAAAAGTAACGCTGACAATTTATTCAGAAAATGAGTCATGTTATATTTTTTTTTATGTGTAGTAAACATATTTTTTCTATGTATATAATACCATATTTCTTTTTTACAAATTATGTTAAATATAATTATTATTTTTATATTTTTTTAAAGTTAATAATCTATAATTAAGTCTTATGGGGTTTCAACTAAAATCTATGAAATAAATTATCATTTATTTTTAGTTTTTAGATCTCTTTCATCGTCTGATTAATACTTGATTTTTTTCTTATATAATATGTCAATAAATAACGGCACAAGAAAACTAAAGAGATAAAAAAAAATGATATTTTATTCTTAAAAATCTTAATACAAACATAAATGAATTAGATTATAAATTAATAATCCAAATTATTTTTTGAATTATTATTTTTTATTTTTTATGAATTTATTATTTATGTTATTTTATTTCATATATGTAAATTTATTTGTATAGAGTTATCTATCCTTATAAAATTAGATGTGATATAGAAACTATTTTTAATGAATAATAAATTGATAAAATATCTTATGATATAATTCAAAATAATTTTAAATATAACTAACTTACATAACATAATTATTATACATAATTATAATTTATACATAAATTTTAAGTAAATAACAAATTTAAATACTCGCAGCGAAGCGCGAGCACGATCCTAGTATAGTTCAAAAAGAGTAGCTGTAGCTCTTATAAAAGAGACAAGCTGGAACTAATTTATACATATAAACAAAATCAATTAAAAAGCTTTATTTCTCTTACCAATTGCTCGAAGATTAATATTATACATGCACTCAAAAACTAATTCTCATTGAATAAAAAACCCAACATTGAACAACAAATTATGTTTTAATAATTAATACTTAAAACACAAATCCCATGATGAAGCAAATTCTTTCATTTTAGAGCATGTGACTGCTCATATGGCCACAAATCTCAAAGAATTTTCTGAAAAGTTAAAATATTGGGGAAAAAGTTAAATCATTGGAATAAAAATCGTAAACGAAACTCAAAATATTATATGGAAAATTGTAAGAGAGTAATTTGTTGGCTGGACAAAAAGGCTGAATTGCATGAATTGACAAAATTAGAGAAGTGGTTCAAAAAGATAATAAAGAAAGATTAAAAGAATTAATTTCTTCAGAATAAGAGTATTTGGAAGCAAAGAGCTAAGCATAGGTGGATAAAAGAAGATACAAATACAAATTTCTTTCACAACTTTGCATCAAATTAGGTTGCTGATTCTAGTTCTAAAGGACCCAAGTAATAACAAAGAGTAAGACATTCACAAAGAGAAGCAAGCATATTATTCAACTTTTACAAATTCTTGGGTGGGTCAGAGTCTGTCACCAGCTCCAACTCACACTGGGGCAGCCCAATTCAAGGATCGGCTCCTCAATTCCTTCTGAACCTTCTGGAAGAACTATAAACTCAGATTTCTCTTAGTTTATATGCAATCCAGATATATCCCCGTAAGAATTCAGTATGAGTTTGAGTCTGCGGGCATGAATGATTTTTGATTTTATAGCAAACAGAGACTGCATAGAAGAGTGAGGTATTGATGTTAAGAATTGGTTTCTCAATGAAACCCAAACTTTTCAAAGTCTCAAGAACTCTTCCTAGAGCATCCATCGCCATGATAAAGAGATGGGGGGAGAGAGGGTCTTCTTGTCTCACACCTCTCTTTAAATAGATGCTCTTGTCGGGCACTCTATTTAGCACCACCTTAGCTACACCCCTTAAAATAGAATGCTTGACCCAATTGAGCCATTGGCAGCCAAAATCCATGCTTTTTGGATATCGACTTTGAAAAGAAAGTAAAAGTTTTTTTGTTGTAGTGGGCATGACTCACTAGCTCTCTACCAAATACAAAACACTCTGATATTTCTCTATTTTCCAAGAAACCTAATTGGTTTGGGGAAATCAGGATATTAGTAACCTTCTTGAGTCGATTGGCCAAGATTTTGAATATAAACTTTTGTATACTAGAGATCAAACTAATAGGGGGGATTTTTTTTGTGAATACAACTACTTCCTTCTTTGGAATGAGGGTTGTATTTGAAATAGCAAAGTCTTCAAGGCCCATTGATATTTCGTCGGGACTGATTACTTGATACATCTCCTCTCTTAGATACTGTCAGTAATGCTTAAAAAATTTCCTATTGAAGCCATCGGGACCCGGGGATTTGTTATTTTTCCACTTTCTTACAACCTCATCTAACTCTTCGATTTTTAGATCTAGATTTAAGTGGATTATCTCTTTGGAAAACTTTTTTAAGTCCCAAATAGAGTCATTCAACTATCTCGGTTTCTCTTTACATTACAAAAAACCGACAATCAAGGATTATAGAGCCTTATAAAGAGGTTTGATAAGCGATTACAGGGGTGGTAAGGTAAAATATTAAGGTCTGGTGGTAGGTTGGTCCTTGTTAATTCCATTTTATCATTATTGCCCATTGATCATCTCCAAGTGTTCAAGTTCCCACAAGAATTGTCAAAGAGGTTGACAAGATAAGGAGGGATTTTCTTTGAAAGGGGACTAAAGACACATGTTATAATTTGGTGAAGTGGGAAAGAATATGTAGGCCAAAAGATGGTGGAGGGTAGGGGGTTCTGGACCTCAAAACCTTCAACAGCATTAATGTTTAAATGGATGTGGAAGTATAACAACAACACTCAGGGCCGGCCCCCTTATTAGGCCCATGAGACCATGGTCTAGGGTCCTAGTTTTTGGGGGGCCTTTTTATTATATATATATATATATATATATATATATATATATATATATATATAAATATTTCTAAGCCCAAATTCAAGCCCAATCCTAAACCCAAATCCACCCGATCCACTAAACAGAAATTAAAAAAAAAAAAACTTCCGCCTCTCTGTTTCTCTTCTCTTCCGCCCCTCTGTTTCTCTTCTCTTCCGCCAACTCTCTGTCTCTCTTCCTGTCTTCCGCGGCTCCGCCCCTCCTCTGTCTCTCTTCCGCCTGAGACCGAGCCGCCGCCGCCGCCCGCCTGAGATCTAGCCGCCGCCGCCCGCCTGAGACCTAGCCGCCACCGCCCATAGCCACCACAGCCAAGGTTCAACTTCTTCTCATTTGGGTTAATTTTTAATTTTTCAATTAGGTTCTAAATTGGTTGATTTTCCAATTTTAGCTTTAATTTCAGTTTAATTTTAGCTCTAATTAAGCTCTAAATTGGTTAATTTCAGTTTATTGAATTAGGGTTTTAATTTGAATTTATTAATAATAATAGGATTATGATTTTAGTCCCTTTCTTTCATGACAAGGAAATTAGGCATATATGATATATGATTGGAATCTAATTAGTTTCTTGATCTTAAAGCTTGATAAAAATGAGATGTTAAATATTGGGATTTTCAAATTTCAAATCTTATCTTATAATTTTAATATTATATATAGGTGCATTATGGCTCCGTCGGGTTCTCAAAAAAGAAAAAAGAAGAAAAGAGAGGAAGCTTTAATCAATTCGCAAAGAGGAGCTCTCAACAAATGGATTGCTAGAAAACCGGTTGCGGAAAATTTGGAGAATGAAATAGATGAGGGCGGACAAGTAGATAATGAAGAAAGGGAATAAATAATAGAAATGGATGCGGGTAATGAAGTGGAAGAGAAAGAAGATTTAGAAGAGCAACAAGATGTGGAAGAGAGTAATGAAAATAAAGAATTGAATTCTGAATTTGCACCGCCGGATATCGATGATCCAATTAATTGGGATAATATTGATCATAAATTAAGAGATTTATTAATTGAAAGGGGTTCTAAAAAAATTGTTGATTTTGAATTTCCAAGGGATGACACGGAACGGGGTAGACATTTTTCTTCCACTCATTTTATTCGCCATTTAGACAATGGAGAGAAGTATGATAGAAAATGGTTAGTGTACTCCAAGGGTTTAAATAGTGTATTTTGTTTTTGTTGTAAATTATTTAAGTCGGGTCGAGACAAGACTAAATTAGCTAATGAAGGATATAATGATTGGCACAACTTAGGTGGTAGACTTAGAAATCATGAAATTTGTAAAGAACATATGGGTAAATGGATTGAATTGGAGAGGAGATTGAAAAAGAATGTGACGATTGATGCAAGGTTACAAATACAAATTAATAGAGATAGAGAACATTTGAAAGCGGTATTGGTAAGAGAAATTGCTATTGTGCTAATTGCTTGCAAAGAATAATTTACCATTACGCGGAAGTAGAGAGAAGATTGATGAAAAAGATAATGGACTTTTTTTAAGTGTGATTGAAATGTTTAGAAAATTCGATTATGTGATTCAAGAGCACTTAAGAAAAATTGAAAATAAAGAAATTCGTAACCATTATCTTAGTCACAAAATTCAAGATGAGTTGATACAATTGTTAGGGTTTGAAGTTAAGAGCAAAATTATTCGGACAATAAAAGAAGCAAAATATTATTCGGTTATACTTGATTGTACACCGGATGTAGGCCATAAAGAGCAAATGTCTCTTATAGTACGATGTGTGGATATCTCCATGGGTCCAATAGAGGTGAAGGAGTTTTTTTTTAGAATTTTTGAATGTTGACGACACGACGGGGTAGGGATTATTTGGTTATCTTCAAGATACTTTGGTTAATCTTGAACTCAATTTTGATGACTTGAGAGGGCAAGGATATGATAATGGCTCTAACATGAAAGGCATAAATAAGGGTGTGAGCGCAAGAGTGCTTAAAGTAAATCCTAGAGCATTTTATACGCCATGTGGTTGTCATAGTCTCAATCTCATTCTTTGTGATATGGCCGAGTGTTCTATTGAAGGAAGAAATTTTTTTGGGGTGGTGCAACAACTTTATGTGTTGTTCTCTTCTTCAACACATCGATGGGCAATTATGCTAGAATATGCGGAGGGTTTTAAGGGTTTTACGCTTAAGCAATTATCACAAACGCGTTGGGAAAGTCGAATTGAAAGCATCAAGCCTCTAAGATTTAAGATTTCAAGCATAAGAAATGCTTTGATGGATTTAGCAAATGAGAAAGACACGGATCATGGTACGAGAGGTCATTGTATATCTCTTGCAAAAGAACTCGGATCTTTTGAATTCTTACTAAGTATTGTTATTTGGTACAACATATTATTTGTTGTTAATGGGGTTAGCAAAATCCTTCAAAGTCAAAATATACATATGGATGTTGCAATAGAACAATTAGAAGGCCTTGATAATTATTTTAAACGGTTTAGAGATGTTGGTTTTAATGAGGCATTGCATAATGCGGGTGAAATGGCGAATGAATTAGGGGTTGAATCTAAAATTGTTGAAAAATGAATTATTAAAAGAAAGAGGCAACTTGATGAGGAAGGTAGTAAAGATGAAATAAGTTCGGCTTTAGAAAAATTCCGGAAGGAGTACTTCCTATTTATTGTAGATCAAGCAATTTCATCGTTCAAATCTAGATTTAAACAATTTGAAGTTTATCATCAAAATTTCGGTTTTTTGTTTTAATGGAGATGATTTGTTTGTGGAGTTAAAGTGTTTGAAAACTATATTGCCAAAAGAAGTCAAAGCACCAATTAACATACTTAATTATTTGAAATATTTAGAGGGTAATTTTCCAAACGCTTGGAACGCTTATAGAGTGATTTTGACGATACCGATTACCGTTGCCTCGGGAGAAAGAAGTTTTTCAAAGCTAAAATTGATTAAAACGTATCTTCGATCTACAATTTCACAAGAAAGATTAAACGGATTAACTTTATTGTCTATTGAAAGTGATTTAGCAGACGAGATAGATACTAATCAAGTCATTGATATTTTTGCTTCGAAATTTCCGAATAGAGCTATATTAAAATGATGATTATAGTCTTCTAACTTTTGTAAATCAATATAATTTTGATACTAAATGTTTTGTTTTGTTTCGATGTACTAAGACTCTAATAGTAAAAGAATAGAGCTATATGTATTTTTTTTTTGGCATTGTGTATTTTAAATTTATTATGATTGAAGAATTTGGGGGTCCTTTTTGGATATTGGTCTCGGATACTCCAAAACCCGGGGCCGGCCCTGACAACACTTCTGGATTATCTTGACAATCCCTAGTGAGCAATTTGGGTGAAGTGAGATTGGATAATAAAAAGAAATTAAGTGTGGATTCTTACTCTTGGACAGACATCAAATCTTTGTTGTCATCTTTTCTTTCATGTGTGACCTTTGAGGTGAGGAAGGTGACAAGGTTAATGTATGGAACAACAATTCGAGTGAAGGAGTTTGTCATCAAACTCTCCCCACACTATTGTCTCATACCAGATCTTCCTGCTGCACTTTAGCCCAATTGAAGGAAGTAGAGGATAAATTGAACTGGTTCCATCTTATAACAACCCAACTCATGAGTTTCAGTATCTAGTACAAAAAATGGAAGAAATAGAGTTAAATCAAAGTGAAGATAGTGTGAAATGGAGATGGAATGAACAAGTCTTTAATACTAAAAGTGCCTACAGGAAAATGATTCGTAGTGCCTACACACACAAAGATATGGTGAACCCTGTGGAAAATCAAACTACCCCTCAGAATACAGGTGCATTTGTGGGTAATGAGATGTGGAGGGACACTTACACAAGATAATTTGTAAAGAAAGGGCATGGTGTTGATCAACAGATGCCACTTTTACAAGCAAAACCTCGAATCGATTGTGCATCTCTCAAGTAGCTGCAACTTCATGAACCTCCATCAGGATTTAATTATGTTAATATCTATGTTGCACGACTATCGATATAAATATTATATCCGATACGATACGAATATGACAATACGACAAATTTAGAAAGGAATATTCTTTCATGCTCCATAATTGTCCCTCTAGTGCCCCCCGCACATCAGCATGACGTCACAACAGGTAAGTGAAATTGACATATGGTATAAAGTTGGTTGATCTGGTGGTGGTAATCGGAAGATAAAACGGTTGTGCTATTTTCTAGGTGATTTTTTTTTAGTTTTTCTATAATTTTATTTATTTATGATAAAGTATTATGATTAACTGTCATATGTTCCATCCAACATCACATCTTCATTTAATACAAATTAATATTTATTTTTAGGTGGACCCCTCTTTACAAAGTCTTTTTGACAGAAATTTTGCTTACCAGTGATAATTAGTCCTTAAGTAATAAAATGAAATAGTTTTTATACATCTAATTATTAAAAAAAATGAGGGAACCCCCATATTTATTAAGAACCAAATTTTATTTTCTAATCACATGCTATAAATTTATAACATATATTTTTCACTTAATTTGTTTAACCAAATATAGTATTTCAGTCAATGCACAATCATACAAAATTGGTAAAAATAATAAAATAAATTTTCATTTTATTTATAATCTAATACAACAAAATATTACCATACAAAATACCATATATTGATGTTTCAATTTAAATCAATTTTAAGCATTCAAATTACACATTTTAAAGAATTTTTCAAAAATCCAAGATACGGTAAGACAATTTTATATATTATTTTATTAAATTATATTTTATATATTAAATTATTTTCTATATTGATATCAAATTTTTATGTAAGAGGTACTAAAATTTGTTATTATAGAAATATCTTCATGTAAAATATTTCTTTGTTATCGTTTATTATATAATTAGATGTTTTAATCTTGTTTTATTGATTTTATATTTGTTATCATATGTTTTAAAAATTATGTTCTTATCTTAGAAGTATCTGATGCGGATACAACAAATATCTGTGAAATATTCATTATAATTTTGGCATAAAATATTTTTATATGCCATATGGACATATGGTATATCCGATGTATCTGAGTATCCGATCTGGATATCAGTATCTGATACAATACGACAATATTTTTGAAGTATTCGCGCAACATATGTTAATATTAATAAACTATTGAATTACATTAATGTATCTAATTTGCTTTGCATAAAGAAAAAAAAACTTAAAATGCAAAAAAATAAAAATAAATAAATAATGATTGCACATTTACGTTAAATAATTTTCGAATTTTCTTTTTTATTCATGAAAATTAATTAGGGAAAACAATATAACTCAATAACGTATGATTTTTATTAATAGAATTTTGCACAAATAAACAAATTCTATTAATAATTATCACTCTAAGTAAAGAGAAACATGCTCTGTTTGATATTTTCCTCCGAAAGTCATCGACCACAAAAAAATGGGCCCACTGAATGTTAAACAAATGGTCACATTTCTTCATTTCATTTCAATCGGGAGAAATCAGCTGAGGTTGCCTGTTCATCTTGAACAAAACAAAAAACATGTCACATTTCTTGACGCTTGAAATGCTTCCTACCACTTCTCTTTCTCTATCTGAGTCCGTAGGAGACTCCGAGCTATCTTTTCTTCTTAAAAAATGAACAAGACAGCTCTTACCCGAGTCTCTTTGTAATATTCTATCCCTTTTGTCTGTTCCCGTCACTTTCAACTCCATATTTTCCCCTCGAGTTTCATGTGAGCCCTTTCCATTCTTCCTCTAGATTTAGTTCACTCAAATATAAAAAATACTCCACTCTATTATGTAAATATCTATGTTGCATGACTATCGATATGAATTTCATATCCGATATGATACTGATATGACAATATGCCAATTTTAGAAAGTAAAATTCTTCCATGCCTCATAATTGTCTCTTTAGTGCCTCCCGCATGTCAGCATGATGTTACAACATGTATGCGACATTGGCATGTAATATAAAGTTGGTCGCTTACGGTTAGTAATCGGAAAATAAAGATATTGCTATTTTCTAGGTGTTTTATAAGTTTTTCTATAATTTTTTTATTTATGATAAAGTATCATGATTAATTGTCATATGTTCCATCAAACATCACATTTTTATTTAATGCAAATTAATATTTATTTTTTTGTAGACCCCTCTTTACATATTCTTTTTGATAGAAATTTTGCTTAAGGTGGTAATTAGTCAAGTGATAAAATGAAATAGTATTCATACATCTAATTATTAAAAAATTGATGGAACCCCCATATTTATTAAGAACCAAAATTTATTTTCTAATTACATGCTATAAATTTATAACATATTTTTTCATTTAATTTGTTTAACCAAAATATAGTATTTCAAACAAATATAATGATTAGTCAATGCATTGTCATACAAAATAAGTAAAAATAATAAAATAAATTTTCATTTTGTTTATAATCTGATTTTATATTTAATATCATATGTTTTAAGAATTATGTTCTTAACTTAGAAGTATCTGCTGCGGATACAACAATATGTGAAATATTATCTTAGTTTATTAATTCTCAATAGTAATTCTGAAATTAGACTAAGCTACATCATTGGTAATATTTAACCCGTCAGATTAAGTGTGTAATGTATCTTAAGCCGTCTGATTAAATTAATTATTCTCTTAATCCATCCGATAATAGCTCCGCTCATTTTTTTCACGCTGGATGGACTCATTCATAATTCTCATTTCCCTCGCCTTTCCTTTCTCCCTCTCTCTCAAGCACCCCATCCATTGCCAAAAGAAAATGCCCCCTAATCGCCATATTTGCCTTTTCTCGCCCCCAACCACTTAGAGTAACACTCGCCGGATTTGCCCACAATAATCGACAATAAAATTGAGATTTTTCTTCTCTCGCTCTCTCGCACGAACCAGTGCAGAATCGACTTGACCGCACACCATGAGTGATGGCTTTTCTTCTCTCACTCTACCAGTCCAATTGGGTTTCAAATTTATGGCTTTTGTTCTAATTAGGTTTCCAAATTTCACTGCTTTTCAGTTTTTGGGTTTATATTTCTTACTGCTGTTTATATTTCTTACTGCTTTTAATCACAACATTATCAGTTTTAAATGGATCTACAAATTCATCCTCAACAGGCCTCGACAATTAAGTTATTTACTCAACCCTAATCTCTGGAATCCGGTTAGTATTTTGTTCAATCAGTAGTATACACTGATATGCTTTGAGAGCATGACTCTTTTTATCTCCATTTCAGGTACTGGATGTTAAAATATAAAGATGCATTTGTATGTTATGAAGGCAGTCAACAAATTAGGAAAGATGTTTCTTGGAAATTAGATTTTTCTTGTCAAGGAGTTTTAGTATTTTCATGTATTAAGTTGAAACGCAAAGCGGATGGGAGTGTTGAGTGCTATAAAACTAGACTTGTAGCGAGAGGTTTTTCTCAACGGTATGACGAGGATTATGAAGAGACCTTTAGTCCTGTCGCCAAGATGACATCCGTGCGAGTTGTGATTTCAATGGCTGCTTCGCTAGGTTGGAAGCTGTCACAGCTGGATGTGAAGAATACTTTCATGTATGGTGAACTCGACAAGGAGATTTATATAGAGCAACTGGTTGGATATATTTCCAAGGTGCGTCCTGACTATGTGTGCAAGCTGAAGAAGGCGCTGTATGGTTTGAAGCAGGCACCTCGAGCTTGGTATGGCAAGATTGCGGAATATTTGGAATTTTGTGGTAATTCTTCTTCGAGTTCGGATCACAGTTTATTTGTGAAAAGGAAGGCGAGTCTATACGTGGTCGTCCTTTTATACGTGGACGACATGATCATCACCGACAATGATGAAGGTGAAGTTGCAAGACTTCGGGGCGAGCTCTCGATTCGATTCGAGATGAAGGATCTTGGAGAGCTTAGTCACTTCTTGGGATTGGAAGTGGAAGGTTTGAAAGATGGGTATTTTGTCTCTCAAACGGGCTATGCTGGGAAGCTCATTGAGAAATTTGGCATAAAAGAAGGCAAGTATGGTTTGACACTGCTGGATGCAAATTTCAAATTGAGACGTGATGATGGAAAGGTACTTCCGGATCCTCGAAAGTTTCGTGCTCTTGTTGGAAGTCTGATTTATCTCATGATTACTAGACCGGATATTGCCTTCGCGGTCGGCCTGGTGAGTCGGTTTATGCAAGCTCCGACAAAGTCGCATCTGGATGCAGCGAAGAGAATTCTCAAGTATGCGAGTTCGACTCTAGATCTCGGGTTATTTTATAAGAAGGATTCCGAGTTCGTTTTGCATGGATATACCGATGCTGACATGGGCGGTGATTTGGATGATCGGAGATCGACATCCGATTATGTTTTCTCTTGTGGTTCTGCAAGTGTTTCTTGGTGTAGTAAGAAGCAAGATTCGGTCTCTCTTTCTACTACCGAGGCGGAGTACAAGGCGTCATCACTTGCGGCACAAGAGTGCGTTTGGTTGCGGAGGTTGGTCGAGAATGTTTACAACGCGGTTACTGCTCCTACGGTTATTCGAGGCGACAATCAGAGTGTGTTGAAATAGGCGACCAATCATTTTTGTCACGCGAGAACCAAGCACATCGAGATCGAGAATCACTTTATTCGTGAAAAGGTTCTTGATGGAATTATTGGAGTTGAGGAGGTGAGAAGCGTTGACAACGTGACTGATATCTTCACCAAGTCTCTCTCCAATGGATCATTCGAGTTATTGCGAGCCAAGTTGGGGCTTTTGACCAAATGTAATTTATGGGGGAGTGTTAAAATATAAAGATGCATTTGTATGTTATGAAGGCAGTCAACAAATTAAGAAAGATATTTCTTGGAAATTAGATTTCTTGATAAGGAGTTCTAGTATTTCCATGTATTAGGTGTTAATTGGGGCAGTAATTCTTTGGATTATTTCTTTATATTAGATATGACAATCCTATAAATAGAGCTGTAGGGGTAGAATTTTATTCATTCCAGCAACAACAATATTTTATATCTCTTTCTTTCTCTTGTAATAAGAAATTTATCTTATTTTTCAAGTTCCATTGTTCAATTTTTTCTTCTTCTATTATTGTTCTTTCTTGGGCTAGTATGAGCGTATTGCTGCACTATTATTTTCGTTGCTAATAATCACAAGGTCGCTATTCTAAATCATCCCTGATCATTTATATGATATTTGTGGAGACAAATATACTTGATGAAATAACTTTTATGTCCATAATCTTTAAATATATATGTACCATATCTTATCATATAAGAAAATATCTTTTGTGACATTCCTATGAAACTCATCATATAAGCCGCTAGGATTTTATGCGCCCGTTTTAATTTATTCTTTGTGTGTGACCCTGTAGGCTCACTTAATGTTGGTAATAGACTTGACAGTCTATAAATCATGAGCAGACTCTAGCAAGAAATCATGACTGCCCAAATTAAGTGAATATCGGTGATCCGATTTACCTAATCCACAATAACGTATTTAGACCTTTTGTCACGCGATATCTATATCGATCATAAGGCCTTGGAATACGTCATTCTTATATTAATCGACTAATATTTCTTGATCCTGTATTAAAGAAAACAAAACAAACGACATTAATAACTCTTATTAATTCATTTGAGTATGGCCATGCATTTTTTCAGTTCGATTTATCAAGAGGCCTAAAGATATCTCTCTCATTTAATGAGAGGAACAATCCCTTCTTGATTGCATTCATCGCTCTACATGATTCATTATATACCTAATCATAATCGTTATGACCACCCGGTTAAAGGCAGTGTTAGATTATGTTAAAGTATAAAATTACTTATGTTGGGAACCGAGACAATCTCAGGTGAAAGGACTATAAATACTTTATGTTACAAGAAACTCTCGTGACATAAAACATGTAGCATTCTTGTGGCGGGTCAGTCCAGTATATGGTCTCTAACATATACATATGTTAATGACTTGATAACTATTTATCCATGATCAATAAAAAATAATCACCAGTCAACTAACATGTTGGTTTACATTTATAGTTACTGAGACAAACATCAACTTTATTAGGTCAAATTAAATATAATGGATTTACCACCAAAAAGGAAAATAAATAAATTTTGGATCCTAATTACCTTTCACCATTCTTCTTCTGAATCCAAATTTTGTCATCGCTAGAGCTGTCACATAACCAGCAAAATAAAACTTATAAGATAATTCAACTTCACAAAATCTTAAAATTCTTATAATTAATCACAAATTTACCTTGCAACTGTTATATGGCTATATGGACCAGCTGGTCGAGGAGAAAAACTGGAAACAACTCTAGAAAGAGACTCATTTTCATTTGCACTAAATAAACACTTGTGTTTTCTCGCATCAAGAACCAAGTCACCCCAAATAGATCCGCTTTTATACAAAGTACTAGCATTTCCAATTATCCAAAGACAATACCTATATATATATATACATAAAAATATTATCATTGTTCATTCGTTATAAATATTGTAGCCATTTATATATATATCTACCTTGCTCTGGTTAAAGCAACATTGGTGCGTTTGAGATCAGAAAGGAAGCCAATGGATCCATTAGGGTTTAATCTCACAGTGGATAGAATAATAATATCTTCTTCACTTCTTTGAAATCCATCAACAGAATTTACTTTCACGACAACCCGATTCAAATTATTTGAATTACTTGCCTTGCTTAATTTTTCCCGAATTTCCGAAACTTGAGCGCTATATGGACATATGATCCAAACATAATTGTACTTCCTCGAGTTTTATTGCACACTAATTTCACACAAAAAAGACAATAAAGAAAGAAAGAAAGAAAGAAAATAAATAAGCAATATTTTTTTAACGGATGTCTCGGAAGAGACAAAATAAGCAATAATGCTAAGGTCCAAGCATTCAGCCTCATAAATGGATATACAATCATATATAATATTGACACCCATGATTTTAGTTGGTTTCAACTGCTTATCATAGATCACAAAATCAGAGGTATCCCACTGCTACCAAAGGTTGAGAATTCAGAGATCCACATCATTATCGATAATAAATAAATTAATAAATTTGGACTTATATACACAACACACAGAATCTCTACCTATTTTACTGTCAATATGGTCAACCATAATAATATGGTCATTTATATTAATTTTTTTTTATGTTTTGAATAACCATCTAATATTTAGAATAATCATATATAATTAATATTCTAATAACTATTTATTTATAATAATCAATTTTCATTAACCTGCCGCTGAAAAAAGTATACCAATACTAAAAATTGATGGAGATTCTTAGTTGAGTATATTTTCTGAATAAATTTTTTACAAACATACCATCACGAAGGCATTTTAATATTTCCACAATAACTCCAACTTCAACTAAATTCTTCCTGCTCCGATTACAATCATCCAAACCCTCCTCTCCGGCCTCAACATTGATAAACGAATAGGGCCCGAAAATCGCACCGCGAAGATGTTTTTTCATGGGCCGTGCATAACACATTTGGTGCGTTCATGATTTGGTTATTGTAAAATGCTTGATTGGGGAATCTGATTATAGACGGGGGCATCCTGTATTGCGTGTTGAGAAGGGATTTGGAGTAGCCGATTGAGGTTAGTCGCTCGAATAAACTTCTTCCGAATAGCGCGCTGCTAGAAACCTGTTAGAAATATTTAGCATTATTTTTAACTGTAATGCTGCAAGACATAAAATTGAATATTAAGATTAGCCCTAAAGAGCTTTATATGGGCTTCTAATATTTTATGTTGATTCCTGAATATAAAATACTGGTCCAATTAGCATAAAAAGTTCTGTAGGGATGGTTTTTACTAAATAAAAAGCTTTTTCGAGTTGGATTTTTTGTCTTTATCATCATCATCGAATTGTAAATGCACAAAGGTACTGGGTGTAATTTGCAAAAACACGAAAGAGGGGGGGAATAGGTGTACCTTGCTTTTAACTAATGCAGGTAGTTGACACTCATCTCCAATAAGAATAGAGTTCTTTAATCCGAATAATTGAAAGGGAATCAAAGATTCGCACTCTTTCAGTTGGGCTGCTTCATCAACCACTACCAAATCAATTGGTTTCATAACGTCCACTTTATGCAACGTATATGCACTTGAAGCGGTACAAAAGATCAAAGCCGCATTTTGCAAACATAGATCAGATATTGTTCTTTCAGAGGGCGATACAGGAAGATTCAATGATTCTCTAAGATCAATCGAAATTTGAAGACAGTTTGTCTTTATTCCATAAAGAGCATTAATTTTTGGCGAGTGATTTGTATTGTCAGTGTTGAAGATGGTTTTCAAACTGTTTGCTCTAACCTGCTTATCATGAAGCAGGAAATTGAATCTCTCAAGAAAACCGAGAAGCGATTTGATATTTCTCAAATTTGCATGAGAAATGCAAGTTCTTGGAATGTGAAACACTAGTATAGTAAAGCACTTTGTTGAATCCATGTATAAAGTGTAAAATCTCTTTCGTACAAACTGAACAAACGACATTTTATAATCCTTGCCTTTTTCATCTTTATTTTCCATGAATTAATCGTATAAGACAAGACAATTCTCAAGAAATCCGATAATTGAATCGAGACAATGTCTCCATCCACAATGGAGAGAGAAACACTCCTTCAATCTCTTTACACGAAAATCAAGAAATATCTCTTGAAGTTCATGAGACTTTACATCCATGCGATCTTTATTACCAAACAACACAATGTCGCCAAAATTACGCATTGTATTCACATTATTTTCTTTTTCTTTAACAATTCTAAGCACTCGAGAGGCCACTTGAATGACAGCTGTATTTGTGGGTGCACATGTAAGGGTTCTGTATTTAATTTCACTCATTAGAACTAAGGAAAAAGCTCACTTTAGCACCCTTAACTCTTGAGTTTGCTCACTTTTGCACCCCCAACTATTTTTTGCTCACTTTTGCATCCTAAACTATTTAAATTGAGCAATTTTGCACCCTCCATCCGTTAAATGTTTAGTCAGCAGTTAGATGATGATATGGCACTATGATGTGGCAAAAAATATTGTTTATTTATGATGACTAGATTTTTATTTAAAAAAAATAAAAGAAATATACCTTCCCCTTCCCCTTCCCCTTCCCTCCCCCCTCTCTCTCCCCTCTCTGCCTCACGAAAGAAAAAAAGAAAGAAAAAAACATAAACACACCCGCTCCTCCCTCCATCTCTGTCCGTCCGCCGATTAGTTCGCCGGCCGCCGGTCACCGCCGCCACCTCTCTACCGTCAGGCCATCTGGCGGTAGATTTTTTTTTTTTTTTTTTCAAATTAGTAACGGTTTTTATGAAAGAACCGTTACAGAATTGCTTAAATAGTCCAAAATCTGTAACGATTTTGGACTATCTGTAACGATTTTGGACTATTTAAGCAACTTTGTAACGGTTCTTTCAGAAAAACCGTTACTAATTATAACAATTAGTAACGGTTTTTCTAAAATAACCGTTACAGAGTTGCTTAAATAGTCCGCCTGGCGGTAGAGTTATTTTTTTATTTTTTTTTTAACGGGTTTGATACCCGATCCGATTGGATCAGGAAAAAATTACAAGGGTTTTTGTTTAGGATAGAGAGAAGAGGAGAGGACTTACTAGGTGGTGGAGAGGTGGCGGCCGGCGAGGGAGAGGCCGGCGGCGGTGACCAACGGCCGGCGAACTGATCGGCGGACGGACAGAGATGGGAGGGAGGGGCGGGTGTGTTTGTGTTTTTTTCTTTCTTTTTTTCTTTAGTGAGGCAGAGAGGGGAGAGAGAGGGGGGAGGGAAGGGGAAGGGGAGGGTATATTTCTTTTATTTTTTTAAAATAAAGATCCAGTCATCATAAATAAACAATATTTTTTGCCACATCATAGTGCCATGTCATCATCTAACTGCTGACTAGATGTTTAACGGATGGAGAGTGCAAAAGTGCTCAATTTAAAAAGTTTAGGGTGCAAAAGTGAGCAAAAAATAGTTGGGGGTGCAAAAGTAAACAAATTCAAGAGTTAAGGGTGCTAAAATGAGCTTTTTACTAATGAAGAGCTAATTATTTTTGTTTTTCCGGTTCCAGGTGGGCCCCATATGAGATTAATGGGGTTTCTGTTGCAGTAAACGGAAGAAATGCAAGTTAATACTGCATTTATCTGAGACTCGTTCAGATTAAATGCACATAACCATTTCTTTATGTCTATATCGTTGATCCTTGTTATTCCACTTTCATTGTGTCCTGAATTCTGTCACAACTGAATAAAATACAGTATTATGATCATGATAATAAATAGGGGTAACAAACTGAAAATTAAATGAAGTATAGTTACCTGTGGTCCAGCGAAAGCTGAATTTATAAGATGAGTATTTCTTTGGAGAGAAATGTTATGCTTCAAGCACATCCAAATACGACTATAAGTAGTCATGTTCAACAAATAAACACCAAACAGAGAGCTTCTGTCTCCGTTTCCCTTTCTATACTTCTCATCTTCAATTTTGCATGACGCTTTGATTTTATATATATTTGGAGGTGAATCATCATCTCCTCCCAATGTAACTAACCCTAGTTTGTATGAATCTCCATTCTTACTAAGATCAGAAACATGCATTTTTTGCCTTGTGCATAAAACAAAAACATCCCCTTTTTTAGGAGCGTAATTTGTGTTTTCAGAATTCGAAGGCGGTTTTTTAACAACAATTTGGTATTCGGATTCTTCAGACCATGGTTTTTCTTTGTCAAGTGAGAGAATTGTGATAAACGGGTTATCGGATAGGGATTCCAAACCCGATTGAACATCTGCTCGCACTTCTTCAATTAGTGGATAGTAAAATGAATCCAAGTAGTCCTTTTGAGAATTGAAAGTACTACTGATTTTGGTCACCTATAACAGAGCAAATAGCAAGTAAATAATCACTATTTTTTAGCTATAAAAAATAATTACTAAATTCATAAAAGGTATTTCCGGGGAACCAAATTAGAAATCTATAAAGGTGCTAGATGAAGAAAAAAAAAGTAGAAGAAAAAGTCACCTTGTTTCTGAAAAGATCTTCGTTTAGTACATCATCAAGAGACCAAGAAAACACTAGGTCGATAATGGATTCCTTCTCTTTTCTGGACATTTTTTTTGAAATGGACAAAAAAAAAAGATTAATTCACGGAATAGTCTAGTTTTGAAATTATTTGGGAAAATGGACATTTCGCCTCATATCTGGGCGAAAATCAGTTATTTTCGCCCAGGTCAGGGGCAAAAAACCCATTATCTCATTTTTCCCTCACTCCGCCTGTTAGCGTTAAATCAGCTATTAATTAAGTTATAAAACAGACATTTTCGCCCAGTTATGGGGCGAAATTTGGAAATTTTAATTTTTTCCCATAATCTCAGGTTAGAAAGAATTCTTAACGAAACGATTAAAAAAATTGAAAATTTTAGTATTTCGCCCCATATCTGGGCGAAAATTATTTTAGCCCATTAATTGAGCGAACAGACTGAGCCCAAAAAATCGAACCAAAAAGCCCAAAAAAATTTAAAAATATCATTTTCGCCCCACAGTGGAGCGAAGATTTAAATTACAATTTTTCCGCCCCTGTCAGAAGGAAATTTTTAACAAAAAAAAATTGCAAAATTTATATTTTCGTCCCAAGTATGGGCGAAAATAAGCTTTGGCCCATTGTCAAACCCGTAAAAGCCCCAAAAAAAAAAAGGTATTTTCGCCCCACTTTGGGGCGAAAATAGACCCTGCACCCCAAACCGAATAAAAGAAGAGAGATGCTTCGGGTTGGGGCAAAAAAACCGGAAATAAAGAGCGAAAAAAAGAGAGAAAAAAGAGAGAAATTTGGGGAAAGTAGTAGAGATAAAAAAAAGAAATTAATTTATTGAAAAGTAAGAAGCAAAAAGGAAAAAGAAAGAGGTATGTTGTGTATGTTATTTAATTTTATTTGATTTTGAATTGAAGGTTTTTGGGTGAAATTATTGAATTGTAGTTTGAATAAGTTGTTACACCCCGACTCCAATTTCGACCCGAGGTATAACGGTCGTATACCCTTAAGGATATACGACGCTAAAATCGTACTACACAGCGGAAAAATACAAGGAATAACAAAATCAAGTATCTAATATTTTAATTACATTTAATTATTTTTATATTTATTTTATTTTCTTGATATTTGACGACGCTCAACCCAATGCATCCACTTAATAACTGAACCTGAAATCTGAGAGAAGGGAAAAAGGGGGGTGAGCACAAAACTCAGTAAGGGTATGCTCCGCATACATTAAAAATAATATTAATTTTAGTAAATAAATATTTCAATAAATCATAATAAATATAAATATAGTTAAAATTCTTTTATATTGGGATATCGATTTCTCATTCCACTTCCACGCACACACATTAGATCATGCTCCGTGGCATCGAGTACGCGCACAGATACAAGTCTTTCCGAGCTCGTTATTGGGTGATTCGGCAGTCCTAGTTTCACTCTACTAAGTACGGCCTGTCATCATTCGTAAATCAGCGGCCTTGGTTTCGCTCTACCAAGTACGGCTATCCACGTTAATTAACTCCACTTTACAACTCTCACACACCATATCCCATAAAAATATTTATTTCTCAAAAATATATTGTATTATTCTCAAATATTATATTTACTATTACTAAAATAATTTAAAAACAGTACACGTATAAGAGAGCAAAAATCCCTTACTTGAAATTATGCACAGCAAAACTAGACCGAAGTTTTAGAATCTGATTGCCATATACATGTAATAACATCATCACGGACTCATTCTCCACATGAATCAAGAGCTAACAAAGTTTTACATCTAAGCAGAAGATTAAACACATGAACTGCCTGATTGCTGGAAATTGAATTAGAATTGATCCTCTAATTAATTATTTAGAAGTTATTTGGATATTAAAATGATTACTTGAATTAAGAGAAGGAAAAAAAATATGAGAATGAATATATGTCATATGGTATTTGACTTGACCAAAGCAAGGAAGTTTGACCTAGACAAATCATGGATTGTAAAGAGGAGGCCTTACTTCTATTCACCATCTAATCTGATTGCACCAACACCACAGAAGCTCCACCAAACTCATCACGTGATTGATCCTGAACTCCAAGTCCATAGAAAATGAACTCATTCTTAGCCCAAATTGATCTCTTGTTTCGTGTGAAAGAGAAGACAAGCAAATGAAAGAAAACCAGAACGGATAGGAAGAAAGAAAGCCGGTTTCCTTAAGCTCTATGACAGATTTTATAATAGAGAAATATAACAGCCAAAGGAAAATTAAATGAGAAGAAATTAGAAGCGATTTAGGTTACTAAGAATTCATTTCCTAAACCTGACAATTAATTTAAAGACCGAAACACCTGCACCAACTAAAGATATGACTTTGGCAAAATAGACCTTCAAATTTCGAATATCATAATTTTTGTTCTATCAGTCAAATTTCAAAAATTTCAGTTGCAAAATTCTTATTTCAAAATACAGGATATGATAAAATATTTATTTTGAAAAATTATGAAAATTAGTATATTTAGTAAATTACGAAAATATCCATGAACCAAATTTTAAAATTTTCGGGTTATAACATAAGTTAAAATTAGTTTGGAGAACTTATTAATTTACTTTATTTGTGGTTGATTTGTTAATTTATTTAATTTGTGGTTGTTTGTTGAATGTAATTGATTTGTTGAATTTAGAAGAAGGAGAAGAAGGAGTTGAAGAAGAAGGAGGAGGAGAAGAAGAAGAAGAAGATTTGAAAGTGAGTTTGTTATTTATTTTAATTTAATTTTTTATTTTTATCATATATTTATTGCATATTTTATTTATTTATTTATTTGAAAGGGATGTCTTCTAGAGGAGGTGCTGGACCTAGTCAGAGACGTGGTAGCGGCGGTAATCGTGAGAAGGCTAGGGATGAGCCAAATATTCCTGAATATCCACTTCATTCACAACAAAGGAAACATAGGACAAACGCTTTCAGCCAAGATGGAGATGTTGATTTGAATGCCATGCGATTCAGACAGCACGAGATGACGGTATTATATTTAATTATTTTTAAAATATGTAGATATTAATACATTAGTTACTGGAACAAGTAAGTTATGATAAATATATCTTAATTAAAATAATACGTAACAACATGAGATAATGATATTATATTTAATTATTTTTAAAATATGTAGATACATTAATTATTAGAACATGTAAGTTATGATAAATATTTTTTAATTAAAAATATGTAGACATTATTTTTTAAGTATATTTCTCTTTTTCCTGCAGGTGCCATGGGACGAAAGATATAAGGATTATTTTAGCGATGCTTGTTTGTTACAAACTCAGAGGATAGGTTTCATTCAATGGGACGCAAGATTGATCACTGCCCTGCGGGAACGTTGGCGAAAAGAAACACATACATTTCACATGCCGCATGGTGAAATGACAATTACACTTGACGATGTGTCATGTTTGTTGGGGTTGTGGTGCGACGGTGAGGCATTGTGTAGAAATACCGGAGGTATTAATTGGACGGCTATGATCACCGAACTACTCGGGAAAACTCCGGGTCCGAATGACTTTAAAAAGGGAAGCAAAATACTGCTCAAACGGAGTTGGTTGCGTGAAATTGTTTCTGATTTGGAACGAGATGCCTCTCAGGACCGTATCGAGTAGTACAGTAGAGCATACTTGATTGCTTTTTTTGGTGATATTTTATTCACGAAAAGTTCTGGAGATTGTGTTTCGGTAAAGTATCTGGTATTTTTGGAGGATTTGTCACAGTTGCATATTTGGGCTTGGGGGAGTGGAGTGCTCGCGTACTTGTACAGGGAGTTGTGCAAAGGTACCAGCACGGGTCGTAGAAATATGAGAGGATGTGTGTTGCTGCTGCAGTTATGGGCCTGGGAACATTTTGTTGTTGGACGACCGTATCTTACTGGTGATTTCGGGCAAGGGTTGCAAGGTGATGTCGAGAATTTGCATGAAAGAAATACTATTGGATTTTTTTGGAAAGGTGTTACGGATCGGAGGGATAAAAATCCTAAGGGGCATATGGGGACACATCGCGATCAATTTGATATCATGCGTCCGGAGGAGGTGAATTGGACACCTTATGAGGATTTCCGACCTTTACTCGCGCCGATTTGTGAGGAAGAAAGAACTTTGGCGCTTATTCCAGTGCCATTAATTTGTCTCCATATTGTCGAGATGTACCACCCGGATGGGGTAATGCGACAGTTCGGGCTCTTGCAGATGATACCCCCACTTAATTGTGTATACGATAAAGAGTTACATGAGATGAAATTTGAAGGGGGGGATGATTGTTTATACGATAAAGAGTTGCACGATGTGAGATATGGACGCGGAGATGATTGGCCCGTAGTTCACGAGGAGTATCTGCAATTATGGCAAGATAAATGGGAGTTTTGGACGACACTACCAGCGAGTGGACCGTACGACCCTTCCATGTTGGATGCATACTTGGACTGGTATGCACGATCTACCAACCATTTTGTGCAGACTACAATCCCGCACAATTCGGCTACATACTACCCTATGGTTCCGGCCACAAGGAGAGCGGTAATTTACTGATATTTTATGTTGTAAAATTATTTTTGTTAGGTATATTTTATTGATATTTAAACATACTCAAAATTCTACCAAATATTTTTAGAGTTTAGGCATGTTGGAGGCTGTCCAATATGCATCCGAGATATTTCGAGGCGAATGCAACAATCCGCAAGAGCATGCAAAAAAGATACTGATAGCTCTCAGGGGTAGCATGAGGGAAATCAACGATTGGTCTGGTCATCCCTTTTTTAATGTTGGAGAAGAAGGAGAAGGAGGAGAAGAAGATGTACCGCGCAGCCAAGTTACTTAGGTTCAAACTTAGCCTCAGCGAGGACACAGAGGAGGAAGACGCGGAGTAGGAAGACGTGGAGCAGGTGATTGTTAGGGACGTTTATTCTGGAATGTATTATTTGGACTTACTTTTTTAGAGTATGTTATTTTGGACTATGTTTAATTTATTTGGACTATGATATTTCTGGGACATTTTAGTTGTTTTGATCAATTTTAAAGAAACAACAATCCATAAAACATTACAAATTACAATCCATAAAACATTACAAATCATAATCCAGAAACATTACAAACAATAAACCATAAAACATTACAACCTTCTCGGACATTTTGTTTTCGTTTGTCCTGCTACTCCGCAAATGCTACAATGCTTTGTACGATCTGCGTTATCCATGGTGTCCATACTATTATGAAAGCGTTTCTCCTTTCTTCTACCACGCTTGTTGGTTCCATGGGCATTTTTCCTTATAAGTTTCTCAGGAGGAACCAACGTACCGTTGTAAACAATTTCACGATCAACCCACTGTTCTTTATCCTTTATTGGATAAAAACTTCCTTCATATGTACGCTTAAAGTGATCTAGAGAAAAATGTTGATGTATAAAATATTCGGGACAGACACCTCTGCGCATGCAAACTGCAACGAGATGCGAACAAGGGTAGTGATATAGCATCGGTTTCTGACAACTGCAATTGCCTTCATTGAAATTCACATGGAAGCTCTTCCCCCCAATCTTAGCACCACTAGTTCCTGTTATCACCTCATAAACACCGTTTTCGACATTGAAAGGAGTAACTCGATGCCCACGCGCCTTAACGATTTTTTTCTCCATTTTTTCCATCACTACATCTCCCCACATTCTAGTATTCATTTCCATATTTGCAGCTATCTCACGCTTGTTGACAAAATAACTATTCAGCTTGTAGAATGTCTCCATAATAATTGCCGTAACGGGCAGCTTCCTCATACCCTTGAAAACGTAATTCATCACTTCTGCATGATTACTAGTAGGAATGCCCCACCAGCGACCTTCCGCGTCATACGCGAATGTCCATTTTGATTTATCTTTCTTTTCTAACCATTCCCACGCCTCATAATTTTTATCCTTTAATACTTTATACAACTTCTTAAATTTAAATTTGGTAGGCGCCTTAACTAGTGGTACAATCAATTGAACCAGTGTTTTGTCTGATACAGCGCTACTAAAATTTGCTTCTAAATGCCGCATGCAATAACGATGGTAACTTTGAGGTTCCTTCCATTTGCCTTCCTTCATTGCACGAATTATTCCGGCATGCCTATCCGAAATCACACATAAGTCTTTGCGATGGCCGATCAAAGTACCCAAACACCCAAGAAACCAACCCCACGTTTGTACCCTCTCCTTATCCACTAAAGCAAACGCTAGGGGAAATAATTGACCATTTGCATCACTGGCTACCGCCATCAATAAACATCCTTGATATTTTCCGGTTAAAAATGTTCCATCGACTGTTATGACAGGTTTGCAAAACTCAAATCCTTTAAGTGATGGACCAAATGTCCAAAAAAGACCTTCGAACTCCTCCTCACCAGCATTATTTCTGGGACCTCTCCAAAAGAATCATCATTAAGGTAATAAAAGTACGAGATTAACTATTAAAATTTATACCTCGGATCTTCCTGATCCGCGAGACGGAGAACGGATGTAGGTCTGAACGATTCTGACTAGCAGCCTTCTCCTTCCTGAAGATCGACTCCGCGAACCTCCTTGCTCTTCCCAGGGATGAAGAACTTGATCGCTCGCTTATCTCCAAAGTAGGAGATCTCTACTCGTATCCACGCGAACTTCAGACACACGGAATTACCGAACTCGGCTAGATGAGTCCGGAAATACGTGCTGCCTCTCTATTTATACTAGAGAGGAAGATGAACGATTGCTCAGTTACCATAACTGAAAACCTAATTTTCTGCGCATATTCCGTTCAGAACGGAACCCTTCCATTCAAAACGGAATATAGTTTCCAAAACTGCGAAAACCTTGCTGCCAAGAAATTGACACCTTCCGTTCCGAACGGAAGCCTTCTGTTCAGAACGGAAGTGTGTTGTTTTGCACAATCAATCATCTAATGATTGATTATTTCGTTCACCAATTTATACGTCTCATGTATAATATGTTTTAAGGTATTTTCATCCCGTATGAATGGAGTTCATTGTGTGATCGTGTAGATTTAACGATGACAACGATCTTCTAAAGATCGTAAGTCATGAGTAACCTCTAAACTGATGTCATGACTACCCATGTTAAATGAAATGATCAGCGATCATAAACCTCTCTGAATAAACATTTGCTTATTCCTTTTGTTCTACGATATATGTCTTGATCACAAGCCATGGAAGTATGTCATCCTTGAGTTTGATCAAAGTCTCTTTTCTGATCGAGAATTAGACTGAACAAATACAAAATGATATTAACAACACATGTTAATCCATTTTGAGCATGACATGTATTTCCTTCAGTCCTAGTTCATCAAGGGGCCCAGAGATATCTCCCTCTTGATGAGAGGAAGAAATCCCATTTTGGTCACTCACAATCCTCGTCATGATTCAGTGCATATCTAATGATGACCCAAATGATCATCCCGTTACGGATGAAGTAGGATCATATTAAAGTATCCAATTCCACATACATGAATCCATGGTGACCTCAGGTCGTAGGAACAAACACACTATTTGTATGTGAATCACCTTGACATCCCTATGTCCATGATCGGCAGAACATGATCATCCAATCTGCTAATATACTAGTGTGGATATGTAGCTTCTTACCTGGAGTATGTTTATCTCTATAAACATCATACATATCACTAGGGACCAGTGTTTTAAATAGCGGCGCAATTGCGCGCAATTGCGGAAATTACCCATAAATGCAACTCGCGATGAAATTATAGCAACAATAACGTTTTCGCCGCTACAGGCGCTATTGCGGTCGAAATAGCGGAAAAAACCGGCGCTATAGCGCTATTTGGATAGTGTTTTTTTTATTTAGACCCGAAATTCATTAACCCGAACCCAATCCAACAAGTAATTAAATCCAAACCCAATAAGTAAATAAACCCAAACCCAAAAAAAATAAAACACATTTCTTTCTCCATAGGCAAACGAAGGCAAAAAAAATGATAAAGACAAAAAAATGATAAACCCAAACCCTACATTTCTAAAATGATGAAGTTGATTCATCATGTTCATCCGAAGATGATGAAATAATGAATGCTAATTTCTCTTCATCCGAAGAGAAAATTATTAGTTTAAGTATTAATATTTATTTTGGATAATTAAGTATTTGTGTATTTATTTTAGATAATTAAGTTTTCATATGTTTATTTTATGTCGCATGTTTAAATGCGGACAATGAATTTTGTGTGGTGCATGTTTAATTATGGATTATTGTAATATCTTTATTTATGGTGGTTTTGATTTTGATTTTGATTTTGAAAATTTTGTTATAACTATACAAAATGGCATTTCCCTGCTATGAGGTCGTAGCGGCGCAATAGCGCCCGCTACCGCGATGCGCTACAAAAAAAGCTCAAACGCTATGGACCGCTGTATCGCAATTTAAACCATTGCTAGGGATGGTTTAGAATGTCATTTGTTGGTTCACAGTTCTACTATCAGAATCACGTATTCTGATGACGTGAACCCGAAGTGTCATTCATGGTCGATCCAATATATGCAAATATATTAGTCACCCATACACTCATTCATATATGAAGTGAATAAACATGTTTCTCATAATCTAATCTCTAGTCCAATACTTTGGCCTAGGGTATAATTCCTTCAGTCTTCTACTTGCACTAGGCCAATCCTAAGCACCTAATTCTCATTAGGCAACATGACCTTCATGTTCTACTAGTGGAAGGATATGCGTATTAGATTATAGAAAAAACTTGTAATGTCTACTACTGATCTCTATCATTAGTCGAGGACTTCTGAAATAGGTACTTGTATCCTTGTTGCTCTATTCTGAGCAACTCTTTGTTCATAACATAGATCGTCAAGCTCTAAGAGCACTCGAGATTACTCCTAGTTCCAAGATCGACTTTTGATTCAAGCATACCTATTGTCTGCTTCTAAAGGGACAATATGATTTTGTTTCAGTTATAGTCTCTTATTTGGAACTCTTCCCAAATTACTGCATTCAAAATAAATGAATTGGGATAATGATCCATGTTAGGAAAGTATAATCTCTTACCACTACTTAGCTCCCAATAAACGGATGATAAGCGCATGAACGTCGTAGGCAAGATTTCTTTCTTACATATAAAATTAAATTAAATTAAATAATACATTATAATATAATATAATATAATATAATATATTATAATATAATATAATATAATATAATATAATATAATATAATATAATATAATATAAAATTAATAAAATAAAATAAATTAATATAATATAATATAAAATAATATAAAATAAAATAAATAAATTAATATAATATAATATAATATAATAATATAATATAATATAATATAATATAATATAATATAATATAATATAATATAATATAATATAATATAATATAATATAATATAATATAATATAATATAATATAATATAATATAATATAATATAATAAATTAATTCGATAAGATCACTGAGATTGACCAGCCAAATAAAGTGGATCAACCCCGAAGAAAATCTGCGGGTGGCCCAGACCTCTCAAGAGATTCGAGAAAGATCGGAAGATTTGAAGAACTCTCGGGCAAATCTCCCGGGAAGAAATTGGAATGGAATAATATCGTGAAACTCCGGCATGTTTCGAGCACAAAAAGATCAAGTCCGGCACCTAATGAGCTCCCGAAAAGTATTTAGTGCTCATTCCGCTCCTGTATAAGGAGCGAGATATTGTAAATATAATATAATATAGAATAAAATAAAATAATATAACAAAAAATAATACAACATAAATAATATAATATAAAATAAAATAAAATAAAATAAATAAATAAATAAATTTAATATAATATAATATAATATAATATAATATAACATAATATAATATGATATGAGATGAGATAAGATGATATGATATGATATGATATGATATGATATGGCATGACATGACATGATATGACATGATATGATATGATATGATATGATATAATATAATATAATATAATATAATATAATATAATATAATATAAGATAATATAATATAATATAACATAATATGACATGATATGATATGATATGATATGATATGGCATGACATGACATGATATGACATGATATGATATAATATAATATAATATAATATAATATAATATAATATAATATAATATAATATAACATAACATAACATAACATAACATAACATAACATAATATAATATAATATAATATAATATAATATAATATTTGGTATTATTTTAATAAGACCCTAAATATTCCTATAAAAAACTTAACAAAAAGTCAAGTTTTCAAACCTTCCAACTTGATATACAAAATTTCCCTAAAAATTCTGAAACCAAACCTCCCTATAAATTTCTAAAATGGATCCAAACAATCATTCCTAAAAATTCCAAAAAAGATTCCTAAACTCCTCTTTCCTTGAAATTCCTTGTACATACAAACACATCCTTAGGCTGTGTTTGGATGTAACAACTTTTTTGGGGTTAGGATAGGGAATATTTTGGGATTAGAATTGTGAAATGACATTTCCTAGAAGTTCAGGGAAGTATTGGAATTTCAAGATGATGCTTGTTTGGATAGAACTTACGAATTTAGAGGAAATAATTAATGCATGAGAAACTTCATCATATGCTATTTTTTCATCTTCACAACATAGAAACATGTAAAACAAAATAAATTAAGATAAAATAAGTCCATCACAAAATATTATAAAATATTAAAGAAAACTAAATGAAAAAAATATTACAATTAGAAAAAAAATATAAATGAACATAAATATGATTTAATGATATTACAAGTTAACAAAAAATTACAAAACCATCATGGTCTATTTTTATCCCTTACAAACACCAACCAAAATATTAGTTTTTTTTAACAACCCCTAAACAAAATATTACAACTTCCCTTTCAAACACTTCCCAAAATATTAAAACTTCTCCTTATCGAACAATAACCAAAATATGATAAATTTCATTATCTATAAAAAAAGGATCCATGCGTTCATTCATTATTAATTCTCGACCTAATCCAACGATCCTTGTACTCATCTTTCACATCCACAAAAGCCTTCATAATCTTCTCATCCATTAAAAATAAATTAGTCACCTTATCATAATCTTCAAAGTTAAATCCATCCAAATGATCGAATAGATCCATTGCATTCTTAAATGAGTACTTATTCTCTAATTCAAACCGCTTGCATTCTAACTCGGACCGCCTTTTCATTTCTTGTATGTATTTATCCGTCTCAATCCTTTTCGTTTCTAGATAGGGAAGCTACCTTTTGCCTTTCGTTTCCTTGCAGGACGCGAGGATGCATCTTGTGGAGGAATAGATACTTGAGTTGGAGTCTCGACTTGTGAAAAAGCTAGCAGTAGTAAGATTTGCGGAATATATTGCAGCCATCAATTCAGGAAACAAATCATATGCCCCCTTCCAGTCGCGAAACAAGAATCTAAGCGTGTTGCTTTGCGTGCCAAGCCTTCCAATATGAAATGGTATATTCAAATTTTAATTTAACGATTTCTACTAGGGTTACTGGTTTAATTGCTAAATCCGCTTTAACGACATCTAGAATTAGTCCCCCAACAAATGCACTTGTTAACTGTTTATGGTCGTTGTTAGGTTGTCGATTAACACATACGTGTGGTTGTGTATATTTTTTAATCTCAAACACATGTCGTTTATTTTTGCATGCATACCGCCTCCAATCCCAGTCGTACCGGTCATCTTTTAGCTTGCATACTACGATATAGAGCGTTTTGTTTAATTTCGAGACTACAAATTCTCGGTGATTCTTGACACTATATAATTTTACGGCCGATTGTAGCTGCTCTTTTGTGTTGAATGTCTGCCCCTCATACAAACTATCATCGCCACTCACACACATCCTCTTACCATACAAGATATCGATTTTCGCTGCTTCCCACAAAGTAATATCTTCAAACTCTTTCGCCAGAGGATTGCCAAAAGTTCCTGCACTAACCATCTCACATACTTCCGTGTAATTGTTCATAACATCTATTTCTGGTTCGTCGCCTTCTTCCATTTCTGGCACTTCATCTTCATCATATTCATCCTCTTCAA
This sequence comes from Juncus effusus, assembly GCA_027726005.1. NCBI lineage: Eukaryota > Viridiplantae > Streptophyta > Magnoliopsida > Poales > Juncaceae > Juncus > Juncus effusus. The sequence continues at coordinate 8,079,510 of CM050897.1, read as the reverse complement.
TATTTTCAAACTCATCTTCAACACCATCTTCCTCGAAATCTTCAACACCAGTTTTTAACACTCTATCACGATTAATTACAGGTTCTAACCTCTCAATCTCGTCGTCATTAAAAGCTACATTTGATCTACTACTATTTCCTATATAGGATTCTCTAGTTTCGATGCGTTCAACGTAAATTTCTAATTCAGGCCAACCGTGTTCACCATATTTGACGTACTGAGCAAAACTAGCTAACTGTGAATCATTCGAAATTTTTACTATCCTAAAATACAAACTATCATCTATACGGCAAGGAAACCTACCACTAATTTTAAGATCATCACTACTAGGCCAACCGGTGGTAGCATAAATTTCTAAACACAATATGTAATAATTTCTATTTTTACTACACGGGAGAAAAACAGCTTCATGTGGATAGTAATTGTATCCGCTCGAATCTTGAATAATTTGACCATTGTAATATAGAAAAATTTCAGAATTTTGTGGCATTTTCTTGAAAGGGAGAAAGAGAGAAAGAGAAGAAGTTTGTAAGAGAGACTTATGAGATTTGATTTGTTGATGATCAAATGTAATAAGATGACTCTTTAAATAGAAATCTAAACCCTATATTCTAAATCTTATACCTAAAAAATGCTGAGATTCCACCTATATCCTAGCATGTTAAATCAATGTTACCCACTAAACAAAACTAAATTGTCATTTCACTTCTGAAAAAATAAATATTCTTTAGTACTCTATATCTGTAACCTAAACTCTATACCTAAAAAAGGCTGAAATTCCACCTATATTTTAGCATGTTAAATCAATGTTTCCCACTAAAAAAAACTAAATTGTCATTTCACTTCTGAAAAAGTAAATATTCTTTAGTACCCTCAACCTAAACTCTATACCTAAAAAATGCTGAGATTCTACCTATATCCTAGTATGTTAAATCGATGTTACCCACTAAAAAAAACTAAATTGTCATTTCACTTCCGAAAAAGTAAATATTCTTTAGTACCCTATATCTGTAACCTAAACTCTATACCTAAAAAAGGCTGAAATTTCACCTATATTCTAGCATGTTAAATCAATGTTTCATGTCATTTCAATCTGAAAAATCAAATATTCTCTATTAACCTATATCTGAACCCTAAACTCTATTACCTAAAAAAGCTAATATTCCACCTATATCCTAGCATGTTAAATCAATGTTGCCCAATTAAAAAAAGCTAAATTGTCATTTCAATCTGAAAAAATAAATATTCTCTAGTACCCTATATTTGAAACTTAAACTCTATATCTAAAAGAAACTGATATTTCACCTATATCCTAGCATAATAAAAACTAAATTGTTTAAATTTCAATTTTAACGAAGTGGAAAAATTATATTTTTCAGTCTGTTTTTGTTAAAAATTTCATTTAGGGGAAAATTAAAAATCTCCAATTTTCGCCCCAGTTTGGGGCGAAAATAGCAGTTTTTCGAAAAAAAAAACTGTCATTCTGTTCTGACGGAGGAAAAATTGAAATTTTAAATTTTCGCCCCATTGTGGGGTGAAAATGATATTTTTAAATTTTTTTGGGCTTTTAGGTTCGATTTTTTGGGCTCAGTCCGTTCGCTCAATTATTGGGCCAAATGAAATTTCGCCCAGATATGGGGCGAAATACTAAAATTTTCAATTCTTTTAATCGTTTCGTTAAGAATTCTTTCTAACCTGAGATTATGGGAAAAAATTAAAATTTCCAAATTTCGCCCCATAACTGGGCGAAAATGTTTGTTTTATAACTTAATTAATAGCTGATTTAACGCTAACAGGCGGAGTGAGGGAAAAATGAGATAGTGGGTTTTTCGCCCCTGACCTGGGCGACAGATATAGGGCGAAATGTCCATTTTCCCAAATAATTTCAAAACTAGGCTATTCCGTGAATTAATCTTTTTTTTTTGTCCATTTCAAAAAAAAAGTCTCTTTTCTGTTCTCTTTTCTCTCCATCGCCCATCTTTCCCTCTGGAGATGCTCCATTATTACAAAGCTTCTCGCTTAAGGAAAGTAGAATGAAAAGAAAAACTTTCTGAATTCTCAAGGGCCGAGGTGAAATGTTTATTCTGCCGAGTCTGCATTCCTTTGCCACACAGACACTTGGCGCGTTTCAACTGGTCTAGTTAAAAAGAAAAAGAATATGAAAAGACATTAGTTATGCTCTGAGTCAATGCAAGTCTCCGAGTAAACTTAGTATATTGTCGCTTGGGAAAAAGCATTTGATCTCCAGTTAGTTACGAACTTATGAGATGTCTCCCTCTGTGTTGTGGCCTTGTGTGGGTTGAATATTTTTCTTTAATATCATGGATATGTTTTCTCTAATGAAATCTGTCTTGTTTGACAAAATTAATGCATTATATTTTTCTTTAGTATCATCGCTATAATTTATTTTTATCAGAGTGTATGATTGGATTCTTTAATTGAGGATATGCCTTTTATATTCATGAGTATGAATTTCATTCTCATATTTGGATAGATTACTTGGTAATAAAATAAGGTAATCTAAGATGTTCTTAAGGGTGTTTGTTTAGAGGTTTTGAATGAGGATGTTATTACATCGATAAGTATGGATTTTATTAACATACTACAAGGGAGGATGCTATTACATCGATAAGTCTGGATTTTATTAACATACAAGGGATGAACCCATGTTGCGTGATATTTTCGTAGGATCTTTTTGACGTCACTGCTATAATCAATAAACAGAAAAGGAAAAAGTACAGATACAACTAAGTTGAACAATTCCATCAAAAAAATTAAGTTGAACAATTTTTATTGGCATGAACCATTAATACCTAGAGATTTATTTGTTCCGTACTTCATGCAAAGATAAGAATAAGAAAGCATTATTGATTTATATGAAATGAAATTATTGGATGTTATGATTTATTTTGCATGAAGAAAATATTTTCTCTTTTTTTGTTTTGTTTTTGAAATTGCCAATATAAGAGTGGAGCGAACACATGTCTCTTTATAGGCCTAAAAACCTTTAACAAACCAATATACATTCCTAAAATCTCTCTCCTCACATTTTTCACCTTTATAATGTAATACTCCTTGAATTAAAATATTTGGTGATACATAATTCTCCTTAAATTAAACACAAAAAGTATTTGTCATCAGTTCTTTTAATATTTATCATCAACTCTCTTTTAATACTATCCTCTGTCCCAAAACAATAGTAAGTCTATCTCTGAAAATCCGCAAACAATTCAATAGTCCTATCCAACAAGGCAACAACTTGTGAACCTGATATCCTTAAGGGAAACATTTTGACTCGTGAAGCCAGCTTGATATGATTCAAATCCCGATCGTAAGGCGGAAATTTCAAAACACAATTATCCTGATAATTCAAGTCTCGCCTGGAAAGAAAAAGAAAGAAAGAAAGACGACTGAAACTTCGGCAGGGAATCTTAATCTCCGGCGATCCGCCTAGGAAGAGTGAGCTCTATTCGATGGACTTGGATAGTGGTCTGTAGAATACCTAGGTCATTAGGCCAAACCGAAAGATAGAGTTCCTCTCCTCACGCTAGGAGAAGCTGAGGTCATCTCTTACCCGGAATTTCAACGTGGAAAGATCTACAATCAAGAACTAGAGGCTTGTTTGATTTGTACACCGGATCTTCACCAAGATTTCCACATCTAGTGCAAGATAATGGAAGCTAAACTCTAATTCATCCAAGCTTTACTGAAAAACCTAGCAACCGAAATGGAAGGAGTCAAGCAAGCCAATCAAGAAAAATCATGGATCACAGTAACCCACAAGAAAAACAAACAAACCGACAATTTGTATTGCTTTAGATGCTTATCCAATACACATCAAAGAGCTGAATGCAAAATCCCATTAAATGTCACAAATGCAAGACAGAAGGGCACATTGCCAAATTTTGCAAGGAGGAAACTATTAAACCAATAAATAAAAATCCAATTTGTTGTAACCCGAATTTTTATTAAGGGTATTTTCGTAATAGTTTAGAAGTTAGGGGCTAAATTACAAATACTAAAAATTAATTTTTGCTAAAACAATAAAATTAATATTTAATTAATTAGTTGTATGTAGTTAGTTATATGTGAAAAGTTGTGTAGTTATATTTCAAAGGGTATATAATAAAATGAATAAATAAATAAATAAAATAAAAAGATTATAAAATGAATGGGTGCAAGTAGGGGATAAGATAAGATTCCAAAATGAATGGGTGTAAGTAGGAGATAAAATAAGATTGTAAAATGAAGGGATGCAAGTAGGATATGTATATAACTACCCTTACCCCTTATTCTCTCTTCCCTCATTCCTTCATTCATTTCATTTTTTTTCTCTCCCTCTCTCTTTTCTCCAATAAAATAAATAAATGATAAAATTCCAACAAGAAGAACATGAGATAATAGTATCGGTGATGCGAGTTGATTCAAGATGATAGTTATGATCGGAAGTTTCAAAACGTCATTAGTCATGTCGTGTTTCTTTCAAGGTAAATATTTATGCTCTCAAATACGTTTAGGGTTTTTAAACTATTTTGATATATATAGATTTTAATAATATAAATTATATTTTATTAGAGCTTATATTGCTCGTAATAAATATTTTATTATTTATGAAAATAGAATATTTGAGAATAATATATAATAGTTTTGAGAAAATATAAAATATTTTACGGATTATATAAAATATTTTGAGAAATATATATTTTATGGGATAAGATGTCATTTGTGAGATAAGTGAAATATAGTTAAGGTCACTACAGCCGTACTTGGTAGGTGGAAGCCAAGGCCGCTGATTTCTGATAGGTGATAGGCTGTACTTAGTAGGTGGAAGCTAGGGCCGCCGAATCACCAAATAACGAACTCGGAAAGACTTGTATCTATGCGCGTACTCGATGCCACGGAGAATGATCTAATGTATGCGTGTGAAAGTGGAATGAGAAATCGATATCCCAATATAAAAGGATTTTAAATATATTTATAATTACTACGATTTATTTAAATATTTATTTACTAAAATTAATATTATTTTCAACGTATGCGAAGCATACCCTTACTGAGTTTCGACTCATCCCCTTCTCTTTCTTCAGATTTCAGGTTCAGTTATTAGGCGGGGCATCGGGTTGAGCGACGTCATAATTCGAGAGATTTAATGTAATAAATATTTATAGATACTTAATTTTTATAATATATAGATACTTAATTCTTTTATTTTCCGCTGCTTTAATACGATTTTAAAGTCGTATATCCTTAATATAAATTGAGGATATATGGCCGTTACATCTCGGGCCGAAAATGGATCCGGGGTGTAACACAATTATCCAACAAAATAATCCCAATTACAACAGTAATACTTTCATCTCAATAAATCTCATGCAACTTATTTCTTGCAAGAAGAAACCCTAGAATCATTTCCTGCCAAGCAGCCATCTCAACATCCTCTCCCTGAAACCACTCTCCTAGTAAGAAAATTCCCAAGATATTTTGCCACTGAAACAAAATTGAAAACCTTGTTAGCAAGCATTGGAATTTTCATAAAATTAACCATATTAAACGAACTGAATACCTAGTGGGTGCATCCATTAATATGCTGGTGAGAAATACCCAATCAATTCCCTATATTCTTTATCTCCAAGATGAAACATCCTTCCTCAAAACTTATATTACAGTGGCATCAAATTCCATAAACCCTAATATTGAAAAGGAAAAGATTTGGAATGTGATAGAAAAACCCTCTGAGTTCCAGAAAGTGGTTGCCAATCCTCAACAATAGAAATCCTGCTCATCATCACCCCAAAATCAAATTTATTCATCTCCCATATCAATCCCTTTTTATGGTCCAGTCCTGGAATACATAGGTGATGATTTAGCCGAACCTAAGTCACCACCAAAAGAGCTTTTGTGCCTCGAACATAAGGAGAACACACTTAATGAAGAAACAACACAAGCGGAAGTACTTGAAATTGTCAGTCCAAGTACAAAAGAAGGTAGAGAGCAGGCAGAAAGAAGAAGAAGCGAGAGACTTTTAGTCAAACAACCCTCCAATTACACATCTGTAATCGAAAGAGCTCAGTTAATTCAATATAAAGAAACAACACATGGATTTAATAAGCAAAATGGCAAAAACAAACAGATATTGTTGGCAGACCAAATTAAAGAATTTTCAGCTAAGAAGGAATATCTTGAGGTAAATGAAATTTATGAAGTACTGAATGGGGTTGGTTACCAAATCACTAAAGACCTAGATGATGCCATAAAAGCATTGGTGAAAAAGAAGAAAGGTATCTGAAGCGTCAGATAAGTTCAAAGAGTGTAAACAAAAATTAAAAATAAATTTTAAATCATTGAAAATACTAAGTTGGAACGTAAGAGGCTTAAATGATAAAAATAAAAGAAGACAAGTGAATGATGTTATTATAGGTGAGAATCCAGACATTGTATATTTGCAAGAGAGCAAAATGGAAGATTATACAGATAGAATAAATAAAGAAATAGTAGGGGCCAAAATAGATAATTATCCTGGCTTCCATCAGTGGGAGCTTCTGGAGGAATCATTCTAGCATGGAATTCTCATATTTTCTCAAGCGACACCATAATTAAACTGAACCACTCTGTTACAGTAGAACTGAGTTCCAATTGGAATGGTAATATATTAAATGTTACTGGGGTTTATGGTCCTCAATCAATACAAGAGAAGAGGATTTTTGTAAGTGAATTAGAAGGTATCAATCCTGATACAAATAGCCCATGGCTGATTTGTGGAGATTTTAACATGGTTGCTGAGGCACACGAAAGAACTGGTGATAGTCCTGAATTCCCCAATTTTCATAGGTATGATATCAAACCTTGACCTAATAAACCCCCCATTACAAGGTTCAGAATTCACATGGTGCAATACAATAGCTTGGTCCAATAAAGAATCGATAGATTTATGTTTAATATATCTTGGTCCAATCTAATCCCAATTTACAACCAAATATCTCTAACTAGAACCTGTTCAGACCATAATCCAATAATATTACAAACCTCAAACAATTTTCCCACAAACCAAGGTTTTAGGTTTCAAAATTCTTGGCTCCAGAATAAAGAGGCAGTAACTATAGTTGAAAATCATTTGCAAGCCATTCAGGCTAAGAACTTAGAGGAGTTTTACAAAGAACTTTCAGCTTTGGCAGTGAAATTGAAAAGGTGGAATAAAAATAGAAAAAATGATTCCAAGCATTATAAAAATAATTGCAAGTTCATAATTAATTGGGTTGAGAAGAAAGAAGAAAACAAAATTCAATAGACTTGGAAAAATGGATTAAACAAGTGGCAAAAATCAGATTGGTAGCAATTAGAGAACAAGAGGAAAGCTATTGGCATCAAAGGGCCAAACATAAATGGGTTCATGAAGGAGATAAGAACACAAGATATTTTAAAGTTATGCATCTCAAAAAAAGAATAAATTATTGATACCAAAGTTAGTGGACCCCACAACTAATACTGAAGTTTCTAAACATAATGATAAAGCACAAATCCTCTTTATTTTTTACAAATCACTAATTGGTACTGAGTCCCCAACCTCCAGTGAAATGGACCTTTCAGAAATTAGTAATAGTATTAGAATAGATGAAATGGATGATGTGATAAAAAAAAATGGAAAAAGAATAAGGCTTTAGGCCCTAATGGGTATACTGGGGAGTTTTTCAGAAAGGTTTGGCCTTACCTAAGATTGGAAGTATATCAAATTATATCCTCAAATCCCATATAAGAAGGCCTAGGGAAATTCTCAACCTCATTCATAACCCTTATTCCCAAAAAAATAAGGGCAAACATGCCTAAAGAGTACAGACCAATAAGCCTTATAAGCTGCATTCAAAAAATAATATCCAAGACTCTTGCTAACATATCAAAAAGAGTGATCAATCAACTCATTCTTCCAAACAAATTAGGGTTTCTAGAAGGAAGGAAAATCACTCAATATTTCATGTATGCTAGAGAGACAATTCACATAGCCAACAATGAAAACAATCCATTATTGTTGTTCAAAGCAGACATTCATAAAGCTTTTGACTCAATTTCTTGGCAATTTATGATACAAATCCTGGAGGCAAGAGGACGTGGAAATCAATGGATCCAATGGATGAAATTCTATATTCTAAAGGGGAATGCTACGGTTTTGTTAAATGGAATTCTTGGAAAACAAGTACATTTAAAGAAGGGGGTTAGACAGGAGGACCCACTGCCCCTCCATCTATTTATACTAGCTATGGATGCTTTAGCAAGAATTATTGAGAGATTAGGGTCACAAAACTTCATTGAGAGGCCAATAAGAGGAGCCCATATGATATTACTATATGCAGATGATACATTGCTTATGATTAAACCTGATTTAGTGCAGGTAAAAAGGTTGAAATTCATTCCGACAATATTTGGAGAACATTCAGGTTTGACCATAAATTTTGACCAAGTCAGAATTTATAGTAATTCCTAGTAATGTTGATGGAATTGAGGCAATAGCACAAGAATTGGAATGTATGTATGTACAATTGCCATTCAATTATCTAGGTTTCTCCGTTGATTATAACAGACCCCCAAGAGAGTTTTTCATGCAAATAATTGAGAAATTTGATAAAACAAATTACAAGGTTGGAAGGGTAAACTTTTATCAATTGGTGGAAGGTTAATATTAATAAATTTTGTACTCACATCATTACCTATTTTCTATTTCTTTGTATTTCATTTTCCTAAGTGGGCTATACAAGAAATGGAAAGTATTAGAAGAAACTTTCTTTGGAAGGGAGAGAAGGAGAAAAGATTTAATTTGGTGGCTTCGGAAAGATGTTGTAGGCCAAATAACATTGGAGGTTTGGGGATTCTAGATTTACTCGTACTTAATAGAGCTCTGCTCTTAAAATGGATATGGAAATATTACAAGGTGGTTAAGGGCTTACAATGGCAATCATTGGTTAATGATTTAGTAGTAGAGGACTCACAATTCTATACAAACAGTAGAGGATCATATTTTTGGAAAGATATGAAGGAATTATTCCCTTTTTTTTTAACTGCAACACTGAATTTGTGGTGAATAATGGGAAGAGTACCAACGTATGTGTAAATAATTGGGGACAAAGTGCTTGTATCAGAGCATTCTCTTCATTGTATTCCCACTTAATTGATAAAAGAGGCTCTATCGCTCAGTATAAAGAGGTACCTGAGATAAGGACTCTATTCAAGGAATTACTGGCAGTAAGGCGACAACAGGAATATCTGACATTCAATTTGATGCTAGACCAGATTCAACTGACCAATTCAACTGACCTGGTAAAGTGGAGATTGTCAGATAAGGCACAATTCACCACCAAAAATGCATACCAGTAAATGGCAGTGGGGATATTCACACGTATGGCAGATTAAAATACCACTAAGAATGAACATTTTTTTGTGGGAGATGAGGCAAAATAGAATACTAACCCTTGATAATATGAAGAAGGGGGGTTATTCCTTTGCAAGTAGGTGCTTTATGTGCAAATGTGAGGTTGAATCGGTGAAGCATTTGTGAGTGTGAATACGCAAGGCAGCAATTGGTTATAACACTGAATGCAACCAACCTTGAATTTGTTCTCCCGCAAAGTACCACTCAAATGATAGAAGCTCTGTTTGATGGAAAAGGGGGAAAGAGAGGTAAAAGGGTGACAGCGTTATTCATCTTTGTACTGTGGTGTGAGAGATGTCGAAGGGCACTTGGAGATAATGAGATGAGTAGAGATGAGCTTCTTAGAGAGATTTTCAAAGAAGATGGGGAGCTTCGAAGAGTACAAGAAATGTTTAAGGAGACATTTCCTCAAACAGGAGATAGAGGTAAAGGCACAACAGGAAGGAGCTATGTTACGCGGATACTTCAAAAATCCAGCCGTATCGCATCGGATACTTATACCCGTATCGGAAGCTCCGATACCGTATCAAATAAGCCATTTGGTGTTTCCTAATATTTTATTCCAAATAATACTGGATACTTCACAGATACTTCCCGTATCCGCATTCGATACGTAAGAATATTTATTTTAAAAATATAAAATAGCATATATAAAATCAATAACATAAGATTAAAAGATCTAATTACTTAACTAACTAGAACAAACAAATATTCTTGTATCAAGATATATCTATAATAACAAATTTTTAGTGTCTCCTACATCAAATTCTAATATCTGAATATATATAAAATAATTAAATATATAAAATATAATTACTAAATAATAAAATAATACTTAAATTGCCGTATCCGTATCCTATATTTTTTTAGATTTGACGTATCGCCGTATCCATATCGTATCGGATACAATACTCGTATCAGTATCCGTGCAACATAGGAAAGGAGAGAAAGAGAAGTTTAGATGTAAAATAACGGCGCAAAACGATTTTTTTTTTTCATTTAGGTATTTAATAGTTATAAGATGGGCCTGAAAAGTATTGGTCCAGTCTCGTTTTTTCCTTAGTTTTTTATTTCTTCAAGTTCTTCTTTTGTTTTTGAGGAAAAAAGATACAGATTGTGTATAATGAATAGGGTATATAGATGGTAAAAAACAGAATATTATAGTGAATAGAAATTGCTTTACATTTGGATGAGGGATTTTCATGCCCTCTCCAAATTTTCTCAAAAAAAAATGTGTGTTCTTTTTCGTGCTTTGTCAAACCAAAAAAATGAAAGTAATAAAAGAATTGATTATTTGGTAAGGGATCTAACCATTTTGATTCTCATCCTTGTCAAGAACTCCAAATTAACCCCCCTTTATATTTTCACCAACCTTTGGGCAATTTTAAGAGCCCACCTCACACATTTTTACAACCATTCCTTTAATCCCTTGTGGCAAATTTACCTCCTTATAATTTTCAAAAAAAGTTGATATTTTGTGGTTCTTTTTATGATGTTGATGAGTGACCAAATTTGATTAGTTAATTTGGTCTTATACTTTGCATAACTTTCAGTACAAATATGTAATTAAGAATTAATAATAACATTAAAAGCATGCATGCAAATAGTAACTTTAAATTGGGTAAATAAGCAAAAAAATTCTAATTATCGTTAAAATTGATTTCACTGTAGCAAATAATAATTCTTTTGCCATATTTCAATAAATTGCAATACTTCGGGTTGAGGTTGTAATATTTCTAATTTTTGTAATGGTGAGGACAACAGTCATTTCCATCGCAGATATGACAAAATGTATCTGTTTCTCTACTAATTTTTACAAATCAGGAATTAAATCATAAGTTTGCACCTCTCTCCCTTTATATTCAATTCTTTGTTAAGTCTTAAAATAACATCCTATTGTGTAATTGGAATCAATTGCTGAAGGTATTATTGTCCAAATATCCTCAATTTTTCAGAATTATACCCACTGAAATTTTTAACTACATTGATTCAGCAAGTTATTTTTTTTAAATAATCCGCATGTTATTCTACATGTTTTTCCTACTATCTGGGTTATTTGCTATACGAAGTTAGTTGTTTAAACGCTCAATAGGAACATATAATTTATGTAAGAGATTTGTTGGTTCAATTTTGGAATATTCACTGCACTGATCATGACAGTAAAAAAAAAAGTTTGAGAGAACATAATTGAACGGAATTTTAATTTGTACATTCGCTATAGTGCTTCTATAAAAAAATGATGCTTCTGTAAAAATTTGCATGTATAGCTTTGAAAGCTTGAATGGGTGAAGAACTGAAGATGTATATTATATTCTTATGGTAAATCATACACTAAGTCTTATATTTGAATTACGGTCAGCAATAAAAAAAAATAACAATATTAAACTGAAACATCAATAGCAAAATATAGGGAATATAAATAGGTTATTATTAAAATTTTGATACCGCAGCAGAGCGCGGGAAATACCCTAGTGATACTAACTTTCCATTGGTTTATCTATTGATCTATTAATCTATTTTATACCATTTATATATACTACCCAATGCCAATTACTCCACTTGAAAACACCAAATTATCTACAAATTCTACCAAAATAATAATAATAATATAAATAATATCAAAATATAATAATAATATCATGATATAGATGGTGAAAAGCCTTACCAATGCAATTAATTGAATTGTAAACTTGAACTACTCACACATCTTCAAATTTCTCAAAAATGTAGTTGGCATAAGCTTTGAGAGTAGAAGCTACGACATTTTGTATCTTCTGGAGAAAAATATCCTCTAGAGACAGCAATTCATCATCATTATGGGCCAATTTGTTTTCTACCTATGTATTCAGAAAATCAAATTAGGTTTTTATGCCATCTTAAAAAATCATGTACTGCCATCTTCTTAAGAAAAATAAAGTTACTTGAAGAAGAACATCAATAAATATTTCATTTAAATTTATAAAATATATATAGCAATTATACCTTAACTTGCAGGTTGTATTTAATTGTAAAGGTTCCTCATATGATGGGATTTGAGTGATTCCAATAGCTGAAACATAAAATCAAAGAAAACACTAAAATAACTATATACTAAAAGAATTAAAACTAAGCTAAAAGGGTAAAGCCATTTTATATTATCTTGAGCTGTTTTAATTTGATTTACAACTTCTTTTCATATCTTAAATGTTTTTTTGAATTCCAGCATTGATTTTTTAGAGTGATGCTTCCATACACCCACTTTTAAAGAAACTTTTGCTCATTTATATCATCTTGGCCGTTCATTTTCTGAGGGCAAAACCGAGATAAAAATGGGAATATGGAAATAATGGCACGCTTGTCTATCTCATTAAAGTGGCGTTCGGCAAGGTGGAAGAATAAGAGTGGAGGAAGTGGGTTATTCCAGCTGAACAAGAATGGAACTAAATGAAATAAATGGATGGAAGAGTGGAATTTCCTAATTCCATGAGGGGGTGCAAGATCTTTATTCTATGGAATAAGCCAAATTTTAGGACGAAAATATCCTCCTTTCTTCTATCATAAGATGATGTGACACTAGCAATTAATGTATTGTTTCTCTCTCTCCTTTCTTTCTATAATTTTTTTGTCAAAAAATATGAATGAAAAAATCACTAATTTTCGATAATAATTTCACAAAATCATAAATTTGAAATGTGAAAATGATTGTACTCATTTTTCTCTATCTAAAGAGATATGTCTTCCTATATTTTTGAATAAAATTTTATTTTTCTTTTGTAATTGTATTTTTAGTTGAACATTTATGTTTTTATATTTTCTATCTTATTTAATTAAAAAAATTAGAGGTTATTAAATAAATTAATAGAATATAATTAAAATAAGGATATTATAGTAATTAGCAATTATTTCTATTTTTTAAATATACGTATTATTTCTTGTTTATATTTTCCTTGAATGTATTGCATTACATGAATGTCAAATATTTTTCAGTCATATTAAAAATAAATATATCTAATCTAAAAATAAATTATTATTATACACCATTTTTTTAATTATAAATTTATGAAAACACCATACATATATATTATATATTTATGCATAACTTATATATTGTTTATTATTTTCTTGCATCGTATAGATATATATTATATGTTAGAGAACATCATACATATATTTTCTACAAGTATATTCTTTTATATATATTATCATTGCATACCTATAAACTTTCTTCAATATAGCTATATTGTTTGATTACCCTTATATATACCAGTTGTCAATAACATGTATATTGTTTTCATGGAACTTTTAGATAATATTCTTTTTCCTCTGTACATATTTTATACATTTACTTCAATTCTAGTTTAACTATATGTGTACAATTTTGTGCTGGGAAACATACACATTAATTAGTTGTTAGAGATAAAAACACCTACATCGATTCTAGATAAAGAAAACTTAGGAGTGAATTGTATGGCGGGTTATTAAAAAGCTGTGAAATCAACTCGTTACATAAAATCTTAAGATAATCACTGCACTAAACTTTATTTACTGTTACGCCTAATCCACCAACGTCTCGTTAACTGTAGTTCAAAATTACTAAAATACCATTTCATTTAATGAATTTTAACTGGCTAAACCGGCTGTACACTTATAACCGGTCATCCTAATTAAATCTAACCTAAAATTCATTAAAATGGACGGTTCAAGAAAATGGGGCCACTCTTTTCTAGATTTTACTTCCTCATTTTCAGCAACAAATCATAGGTCATGAGTTCAAAACTCATTTTATATTGGATATAGAGTCATCTCCATTTTATCAAAAAAAACTTCCTCCTTTTCAGATTCCAAATTCTTCTTTTCAAGTTCCAAGTTCCAATTTCTAATCTTCAGATTTTAACTTCCTTATGTTCAGATTTTAAAGCTTCATTTTGAGAATTTAATAGGTATATTGTACTCTTATGAGAAATATCATCATGCATCGAAATTAAAGGAAGAGCGTATCACTTTAGATTATGTACCAGCACAGCTGACGCTGATTTTGTTGCCAAATCTAAAACTCTTTCCTTAAATTAAATATTGCAATTAATTAAGGCACCTGATAGAGCACGACGGATCCAATAACAGTATATATAATTTATTTTCTAATAATAATAATATATACATAACAATATATATAATTTATTTTCTAATAACAGTATATACATAAAAAGTGAAACCAATATATAAAAATGGAAAAACTGTATATAAAATGGAAAAACAGTATATAAAAGTAAAATAATAAAAAATACACAAAGAACAAACAACAGTATATTAAATTGCAAACAGTACATAAAATGAGAAAACAGTATATAAATAAATGGAAAAAATAGTATATCTACATTGCCGTCGTGCTACATTCATGCTACAGTGTCGTCGTGTTTACACATTTTTCATTAATTAATTATGGACACTAAAATTTATGAACATACTTTTTTTTTTCTTCTCAGCCCTTAGGCATGTATGTTAACTAGAGTTCTCAATAATTACATCCCTGGAATAATTAGAATTACATTTCATTGTATTTAGAAAATTTTTCTACTTCAACTTTGAGCTCCGTGAATTCGAGCCCATCTTGCCAGACCATCCGCTTCATGTAATAGATCTCTTGACATGTATAGCACCATAAAATCCTTTCTCGCTCTCAAGGTTTCGCGGAAATCCATTGCTTGATAATACACTCGCCAAAATTAGAGAAATCATCTCCCCCCGATATACTCAGTACCAATGGCTTGTTATCCGATAGGAAGGAGCACTCGTTAAAACCCCAATCCTTGTCTGCATTTTTTAATTGACAAAATAATTAATTAAAAAATGAAGGTTAACATGTACTTAGCAAAATAATTTCACTAAACTATATTTTGTATCACATTAGACAAATAAAAAAAACCTACAAATATATGCCACATCTCCCACAGTTTTGTATAATATTGGGGTCAGTTGCATAGCTGTGAGAGAAAAAAAAAAGATATTTTAGCATTTCAGCTTCAAGTATCAAAATAATGAAATTGCAAATAAAGTTGGATGGAAATATTTGTAATGCCTTATTCTTGTAATGGATTTTCAACAAATGAACCAAAATTAAGCAAGAGAAGGATTAAATTTGAAGCACAAACTCCAAACAACATTCTCAAGAAAGACTTACAATCAAGCCCTTCTTGTAGATAGATTGTTCATCGGGAGTCCAAAATAACTGAACCGGGGTCATGCTTTAGCCCTTGACATGCATCATATCATCACCAGATCCACTGTTGTTAGGATAGCTGTTCGCTCCTCCATTAAAACTCTTCTCGAAAGGCCTTGCGTGTTTCTGCCCGCTTCTCTTTCTTCCTTTCACGCATTTAGAGTTATAGGGTAGATTTGATGAATTGCATGGATTAGATTGGATAAGCGGCGCGTGTAGGGGGAAATTTCTTGAAATTGCATGTCTGGAATGATTGGATTTGATCAATACGGCACTCATGCAATCTATGTCTCTGGATTGTGTGTGAGCCCGGGTGAGAGGGAGAGGGGAGGACCTAGTGACGGATGGAGAGGCGGTGCACCAAAGTGAACGAAGGAAGAGCAAGCTCACACGTGGTTAAGTGGAACATTGGACAACAAACGCACTGCGCAATATAAGATTGATATGATGAGGCAAATGACCTGAAAAAAATAAAGAACTTAGAAAAGATACAAATTGTAATGCACTACACATGAATTACATGTCCAAATGAAATAGGTTATTTATGATAATAGCTTACATCTCACCGCTTTCAAAGAATGGCAAAAATTTACTAAGATTAGGACAGTGCTCGCGCTTCGAGACGTGTATTTTAATTTTAATACTTATTTCAATCTAATAATGTATAACTTGTAATTATGAAAATTCAAAATTAAAGTTTATGAATCCATAATACATAAATAATACATAAGAATTAAAAATTATTGTCTTTGATTTTCTTATATCATGTTATATTAGAAAAATAAATTAAATATTAATCAGGCTTAGATGAATGAGATCAGAAAAAATAAAATGCTAGATAATTTATTTCGAAGATTTTAGTAGAAAATTTTAGTTGAAACTACATAAGATTAAATTATAGATGATTAATTTTGAAAAAGATAAAAAATAATAATTATATTTAATATTAATATATGGGAAAAATATGTATACTACATAGAAAAATATAACATTACTCATTTTCTTCAAAAAAATTATTACCGCTATTTTTCTTATTTTTTTTTAGATGTTAAAATGGTATGGATTACACATATGTTATTATGAAATCCGTAGTAAATTAAGTAATATAATATAGTTTTCAATATTCTGAAATTTTATTTGATATGATAGTTCTCAAATAAGAGAGATATAACACTGAATATTAATCTAACTAATCATGTGATATTATGATAATAATTAAAATTAAGAGCTAAAATTTGTTAAATTTTTTGATTCGACGGGTGAGAGAAAATTGATAATAGTTCTCTTGAGAATTTTTAAAGACGGGTAAAAAAATATAATAAGAGTAAATGAGCTTATGATTTTATTACATGTTCTGTTATATAATCTATATTCACATATTTTATCGAGAAAAAATGAAATTAGAATCATAACAATATGTCTTTATGTGATATTGTGCATATAATTGAAATGAAAAGCTAAGATTTAAAAAAAGTCAACTGTCGAGATAAAATTGACAATAAATCTCTTGAGAATGCTCAAAGAGAGATGAAAAATAAGGTACAAGGTATAAGTTAATGAGCATATTATTTTTGTACGTATTCTTTTATATAGTCTATATTCACATACTTTAGCAAGAAAAAAAATTGGAATCATAACAATATGGAACTCAAAATAAAGAGAAAATTCATACAAATTTATATTTGATGATTGTAACATTAGAAATAAAATATTTCATTAAGAATTATAATTTTTTAAAGAAGAAAAGAAAAATTATTTATATTTTAAAGAGTGAACTCTTCATTAACTATTGATATTAATTGTTGAACATAACTTTGCACCATGATTTATTGAAACCATCTGATTAAGATCTGATCGTCACAAACAAACTCACAACGATTCTCATTAAATCGGGTATGAAACACAAAAAACCAATTCAACTGATCATATGCTTATGTTTAATAACTACATAAATGTTACCATAAAATATCAATAAATTTGAGGAAATGAATGGCTAAGATTCGATATAAAAATTGATCGAACGATCAAGATAAAAGTGATGATGTGACTTTTTGAGGAAGCTCAAAAGTAGGTGAAAATTAAGGAGTTGGGGTTAATCTTTTGCTAGTGAGGTGAATGGAGAAATTTGTAACATATATTTATGTCAATTTCAAATTAGTCTTAAATCCAATAAAGAAATGAATATACACCAACATCTACAATCAAACCTTGATGTATGGACGAATACAGACCAAAATCTTACAAAAAAAATAGTAAATCATATTAAATAAATGAAACATTTGCTTACCGGGCATGGTAACTTTTGACTTTGCTTTATGAGATCAATTTATAAGAGAAAAATAAATTATTGAAAAAAGAGGTACTGAGTACCTTGTTATAGAGAAAAGAAGGGTTCAAGCATTCGTCAAGCATATATTTACAATAGTCAGTCCAGCAGGATGAATGGGGCATTTGATTGTTAATTAGCAGTAGTGTTGTCTTCTATTCTATTATATATTGATGACATATCTGCAAAAAATTAAAAGATGTTATTAGTAGGATGGTGAATTGATGCCTTCAAGCCTTTTAATTGTACTATATTTGATGCTATCAAAAACAATATTCTGTGTATGATTTGAGAATTCATCATCTGGATTTTCACGCCTTCCCGTGATGTTGACCGTGAAATAGCAGCATAAAGCTAGCCGTGTTTGAAGACCGGCCGTGGTAAATATATATCAATTTGATTGAGGGTTTGGTCTTGACTTTTATTGATTGTAATTGCATAACAAAGATGTATAGGAAATTGTTTACGTATCAAAATGAAAGGCAATTTATTGTCACCAACATTAAATATGATTCCCCGTATGAGTACGCTTGCTCTGACTTTATTTCCTTTCATAATGTTTGCTTCAATTATATGATTGCCTAATTTTTTGACTATTGCTGAGGAACGCCATTGGGTTTTAATGAGTGTAACAACTCAATAGGATACATTGCCTCAAGTTCATCTGCGGAGATTGTTGAGTTGCACATTATGTCGTAGCTGAGGTAGATTTTGCTATCACCAGGTAGTATATTCAATACAATTTGATTAAGCTCATCAACATCTTCATTCGTTGGAGTTACAATTGCTCTTTCTTTTAGGTATTGAGTATCATTATACACAGTGTTGTAACTAGCGGTCCGTAGCGGCGCAATAGTGGTGCTATAGCGGTTTCCGGAAGGTAAACGCTGCGCACAACGGTTTTGTTGCGGTGTAGCGTTTTTCGACGATTTAGCGGTGAAGTGGTCCGCAATAGCGGTGTTACGCGTGTATGTTGCGGTGTAGTGGCAAAATAGCGTTTTTGATGGATTTTTTTTAATGAATTTTTTTTAATGGATAAATATGTTGTATTTTAATATTTTAATATTAATCATATTTTGATTTTGGACATGTAATTTTTGACAAGAACATTTCAAACTTTTATTGTGGTGTATATATTATGTAATGGTATAGGAAAAATAATATTTACACATATTATCCACTATAAAATTATATTTCCGCAACATATGCGCTATACGCTGTGCTATACGCAATTCGCTACATGAAAATCCTAAACGCAACACACCGGTAAACGCTATTTGAAACCTTGATTATACATTATATCGAAATTTTTGTAAACTGCGCGCACTATTGCTTCCTTTTTATTTTCATTAGATTTAACCAATAAATCATTTGGTATTTTTATCCGGTTAGGCTTTTTCTCATCCAATAACGCTTTTCCTTTAATTGTACCATGGCCTATGGAAAGCATCCAATCATTGAACTCTTTTGCAGTTGTTATTTCATTAGGGGTTAATCCTGGCCGACAGAGGCGCATATTGGTAGTTAGTTGCAATAGTGTGCAATATTGCCATATTTCTGATCGTGTTATTGATGGATTTAAAGTATCATAGATCCATCTTTAATTATAGGGTAGTGTTCGCCAAAAATCACCACCTAAAAGAATTTTTTTTCCACCAAACGACTTTTTACGATTGTATTTATTGTATGTACCAAGCAGATCTCTTAGAATTTTGTCAAGTGCTTCAAATTCGTAGAATTTTGTCAACAGCTTCAAAATAATAGCGGTGGTCCATTGGTGCTTCATCCCAAATAATTAGCGATGTTTTGTATAAGAGTTCAATGGGGATTTTAAATGTCACATGTTTATTTATCTGACAATTCAATGGGGATTTTAAATTTTGAATGCGCAGTATGACCACGTTGAAAAAGTAAAGCGGCAAGCGCAGACGATACTACAATCAATACAATTTTATTTTGTGAGCGCAGCGTTGTAACTATTGTATGCCATAAAAATTTCTTGCCAATACCACCATAATCATATACAAAAAAGATTTTCCCTTCATTGAGCTCAATAGATTTAATGTCAGCATCATAAATATTTTTTTGTTCATGATTCAAGCACGCATGCATGTGAACCGCTTCATCCATCAAGGCATGTACATTGCAGGCTAATTCTTCCTTTAATAATATGTTTTCAAGATTGTGACCAAAATCACCTTGTGGTGATGGTAACGAAAACATTGCTAAGTTTGATCCATTCTCAATGAGCATTTTTTCAATATCATGCAAGATATAACTTTTGATTTGATCATCTGTTAACTTTATATCTGGCAAAGCAAGAACATTTTGTATTTTATATACAATGTCTTCACCTAAAAAAAACCAAAAATCGTTAAAACGTTTGCAAGGATTAGGACCCTCACAATATAACAATACACTAACAAATATTCTTCGTAATTGTCTTGCCATAGCCCATTGGGAGGTTTCTTGTATAGCAAATAATCATTCATTGTCATCAGCTAAAATGCCAAGTGCATTGTAAGTATCTCTAAATGAATTGTGTTAAGTATCATTTATCGTGTGTATATCTTCATAACATGTCGCACCACGTGTGAAATTTAATAGAAGTCTAAGAAAATACAATTCACCACAATTGGGATGCACAAAATAAACCCGGCCTATGAGAGACGTTATGAGCCAACGGGGTGTTGGAAGGAGTTCTTCCCCCCCTTGTTAGAGGGTTGCTGAGCCATGGTTTTCGAATTTCGAGAGAGAGAGAAGAAAGGTTTCCAAGGTATGTTCAATAAACCAAAAGGAGTGAACGAAAGAGTGTTCTGAACTAGCCTTACTTGATGAAACCATCCGTCCTTACTTCGGATATAACGTCTCTTGTTTCACCCCATTATCGTCTTGTCCAGTTACTCGTTTAGAGGAGAGAGAACAGTTCTCATTTTTTGAAACATTACGTCTCTCATCTCTCACTGGCATATGACGAGCGAATTGTGGTAAGGTGGTAGGTGAAACCTAATTCGTTGCTAATCAATATATGAAAACGCAGGTAATTTGTATAAAACTTCTATTTTATTTCATGACAATTATCATTATCCAATAAAAACAACAAAATATCAGAAAATCGCAAGAAATATAAATAGGTTTCCCTCATATTATATCATATTAAATTTTTAAATTATTAGATTATTAATTATATAGATTATTTTGACTTCTGAGGCTAACAAAAAGGACATGATAAATCACTCATGTCGTACACTCCAATTTTTTTCTTTCTTCGGTGAAACAATATATAGAACAAAAAAATAAATATATGAAATAAAAAAAAAGCAGTATATAAAATATATTTTTCAAAAATAGAATATATAAATAAAACACAATATATAAAAATACAGAATAGTACATATAAAACAATACATAGAATAGAAAAACAATATATATAAACATAAATACAGCATATAAGAAAAGAAAAATAATATATACAAAAATAATATAAGAAATATATACTTTGGAAACAATATATATAAATAAAAAATAGTATATAAAAGCATATAATATATATATATATATATATATATATATATATATATATATATATATATATATCACGTAAACAATATATAAAACACAAAAACAGTATATAGAACTAAATAACTACCGGTCAAAGGTTGATCGTTGATCGGGAGTGAATTAATTCCCTAACAAAAATTATGTATGTTGTGCTGCCATTAGTGCCAACAATCACCACATATTAGAAGATTTGATTAAATATAATTTGGAATGTGAGGGCTCAGTTGAACAAGTTTTCTAAGGGTGTAATTGAAACGTTGAAAATATCGAAATATCGACTTTCTCCGTATTCATTATATATATTAGTTTTTATATCATTCTGCATGGTCAATATTTTAAGAACTTACATCATTACTCCGTAACTGAGAGCTGATATAAAAGCAAACAATATAAAGCAATTAACATATGATGCTGATATAAAAGCAAACAATATAAAGCAATTAACATATGATAATACAACTCTTGCTATAAACAACCAATGGCCTCCTGATCTCTCTATTCCCTTTTTTCCTTCTCTGATCTATTTTTTGTTTTCCTGATTCCATTTGTCTATTAGGTGTATTGATCTTATCAGAATCATGTATCCTGTAAATTTTGAATTTTGATGAAGAGAATGGGATATATATAGAGAGGGAAGCATAAAAGATCAAATCAGAAAAAGCATAATTAATTCAAAAGAAATTACCTTGTTACCAAGAAATCTACTAAAAATAAAGTTGATTAGTTTAAGTGGCCCTGAATCTTCATAGTTCCTGTATCAAAAAAAATTTAGTTCATATTCTCTAGAAATTTCAAAAAGAAAAAAAAAAACAAAATAATTCTGAACTACACTTAAAAAATATCAATAAAACCACCTTGCATCTGATTTAGGTGAATCTTGAGTGATTTTGAGAGAAGTCAGGCTACTGCACAACTCTTCAACCTGCTTGCTGTATTTAAAATTTAGTCAGCTTAATAATTTCAAAATTTTGAGCAACTTAGACTAAAAAGAAGCAAAGAAAAATCATAATTACACTTCAACCGTATCAAGGAAATTAATCACCTTGAATCTGATTTAGGTGAATCCGTGATTTTGACAACATGGAGCCTACTGGACAAGTCCTCAACATGCTTTCTGCCAAATGAAAATAAATAAAATAAATAAATAGATAAAAACAATAGAGTACGAAACGTTTAGACTTTCAGTAGAAATAAATTACAATTTGTGATAAATAAACAAACAATTGCTTACAGATCTATCATTGCAGAAGAATTCTCATTGGCAGTAACATCATGGGCAGAAATGTCATTTGAATTTTCAACAACCTTTTTATTTATAATTATTGAATTTTCAACAACCTTTTTATTTATAATTATCGGTTTCTTTGGCCTGTTTGCAACTCCATTGGTTTTATTTAACGATGAGGTTTGCATATTACTGAAACAAACATAAACTTCATTAGATAAAATTAAACAATGGATTTATCCCAAAAAGAAAAAAAAGTTTTTTCGTGGATCCAATTTACCTTTTACCGTTATTCTTTTGAATCCAAATTTGGTCAACGCTAGAGCTGTCACATAACCAAGAAAACAAAACCATAACGTAATTCAATTTAAACAAATTGCAGTTTAATTCTTATAATTAGTTCCAGAGCATGAATTTGTGAAACTTTTAGTCTTTCGGTAAAAATAAATTAAAAATTTGTGATAATAAAAAAAGCAATTGCTTACAGATCTATCATTGCAGAAGAACCCTCATTGGCAGCAACATCAAGGGCAGAAATGTCATTTGACAAATCATCAACCTTTTTGCTTATAGTTACAGGTTTGGTTGGTCTGTTTGCAACTCCATTGGTTTTGTTTGCCATTGAGGCGCTCATATTACTGAGACAAAGATCAAACTTAATTAGGTACAATTAAATAATGGATTTACCCCCAAAAAGAATAGAAAATCAAGTTTTCGATCCAAATTACCTTTCACCATTCTTCTTCTGAATCCCAATTTTGTCAACATTAGAGCTGTCACATACATAACCAAAAAAATAAAACCCATAAGGTAATTCAACTTAATCAAATTGTAAACTAATTCTTATAATTAATCACGATTTTACCTTGCAACTGATTTATGGCTATAGGGACCAAGTCGAGGTGAAAAACTGGAAACAAGTCTAGCAAGAGACTCATTTTCATTTGCACTGAATAAACACTTGCGTTTCCTCGCATCAAGAACCAAGTCACCCCAAATAGATCCACTTTTATACAAAGTACTAGCATTTCCAACTATCCAAAGACAATACCTATACATTATATGTATATATAAAAATATTATCATTGTTCATGAATTCTAAACATATAAATCCTTAAAATGTATATGTATACCTTGCTCTGGTTAAAGCAACATTGGTGCGTTTGAGATCCGAAAGGAAACCAATGGATCCGTTAGGGTTTGATCTCACGGTGGATAGAATAATAATATCTTCTTCACTCCCTTGAAATCCATCAACAGAATTTACTTTAACAACAATCCGATTCGAATTGCTCGCCTTGCTTAATTTTTCCCGAATTTCCGAAACTTGAGCGCTATATGGACATATGATCCCAACACTAATTGTACTTCCTCGAGTCCTATTGCAAACTAATTTCACACAAAAAACGACAATAAATAAATAAAATAAATAATAATGGTAGAGAGCAAGAATTCATCTCTATAAATGGGTAAAGAAACATTTACGACATTGTAACATGTTTTAATTGGTTTTAGCTCGACATCATAGATCACAGAATCAAATTTATTGATAACAAGGAAATCAAATTTTACAAAGATAAATAAATAAATAAAACAATAAATAAATAAATAAGAAAGAAAGAAAGAAAGAAAGAAAGAAAGAAATAAGAAATAAATAAATAAGCAATAATGCTAAGATCAGAGGTATCCCACTGCCACTTAAGGTTGAGTTCAGAGATACCCAGCATAATCAATAATAAATAAATACAATTTTACAAGCATACCATCATTCAGGCATTTCACCATTCGCACAACAACCTGCACTTCCACTAAATTCCTCCTGCTCCTCCCAACCCCATCCAAACCCTCCTCTTCGGCCTCCACATCAATAAACGAATAGGGCCCGAACATTTCACCAGGAAGATACGTCCTCGCATGATCTAGCACATTTGGTGCGTCCAAGATTTGGTTGTCATAAAACGCGTGATTGGGGAATTTGCTTATGGATGGGTGCATCCTGTACTGCATGTTGAGCAGGGATTTGGAGTAGCCGATTGAGGTTAAGCGCTCGAATAAACTTCTTCCGAATAGCGCGCTCTTAGAAACCTAGCAACAAAAAATCAAGCGAAAAATTAGAAATTTATTGAACTGCTTAATTCGTGAATATTATTAGAAATTTTTGGCACTGTAACAATAGCGCTGCATATATAATATCCAACCTTGAGATCCGCCCTAATAAGCTTTATATGGGCTTACTAATAATTTTGTTTTAATAAAAAGATGTCTAGCGCTGGTTTTTAGTGTTGGAATTTATGTCTTTATCATTATTGAATTTGTAAATGCACTAAGGTACAGGGTGTAATTTGCAAAAAGTACAAAAGGAGGAATAATGTACCTTGCTTTTAACCAATGCGGGTAGTTGACACTCGTCTCCAATGAGAATAGAATTCTTTAATCCGAATAATTGAAAGGGAATCAAAGATTCGCACTCTTTCAGTTGGGCTGCTTCATCAACCACTACCAAATCAATTGGTTTCATATCATCCACTTTATGCAACTTATATGCACTTGAAGCGGTACAAAAGATCAAAGACGCATTTTGCAAACATAGATTAGATATTGTTCTTTCAGAGCATACAGGAAGATTCAATGATTCTCTAAGATCAATCGAAATTTGAAGACAATTCGCCTTTATTTCATAAAGAGCATTAATTACTGGCGAGTGATTTATGTTTTCAGTGTTGAAGATGGTTTTCAAACTGTTTGCTCTAACCTGCTTATCATGAAGCAGGAAATTGAATCTCTCAAGAAAACCGAGAAGTGATTTGATATTTCTCAATTTTGCATGAGAAATGCAAGTGCTTGGAATGTGAAACGCCAGTATGGTAAAGCACCTTGTTGAATCCGTGTATAAAGCGTAAAATCTCTTTCGTACAAACTGAACAAATGACATTTTATAATCCTTGCCTTTTTCATCTTTATTTTCCATCAATTGATTGTATAACGCAAGACAATTCTCAAGAAATCCGATAATTGAATCGAGACAATGTCTCCATCCACAATGGAGAGAGAAACATTCCTTTAATCTCTTTACACGAAAATCAAGAAATATCTCTTGAAGTTCATGAGATCTCACATCCATGCGATCTTTATTACCAAAAAGCACAATGTCTCCAAAATTACGCATTTTGTCCATATTATTTTCTCTTTCTTTAACAATTCTAAGAACTCGAGAGGCCACTTGCATGACAGCTGTATTTGTGGGTGCACATGTAAGGGTTCTGTACTTAATTTCACTCATTAGAACTAATAAAGCGCTAATTGTTTTTGTTTTTCCGGTTCCAGGTGGGCCCCATATGAGATTAATGGGGTTTCTGTTGCAGTAAACAGAAGAAATGCAAGTTAATACTGCATTTATCTGAGACTCGTTCAGACTAAATGCACATAGCCACTTCTTTATGTCTATATCGTTGATCCTTCTTATTCCACTTTCATTGTCTCCTGAATTCTGTCACAAATGAATAAAATACAGTATTATGATTATAATAATAAACAGGGGTAAAAAAAACTGCTGATTACATGAAGTGTACTTACTTGTGGTCCAGCGATAGCTGAATTTATAAGATGCGTATTTCTTAGGAGAGAAATATGGTGCTTCAAGCACATCCAAATACGACTATAAGTAGTCATGTTCAACAAATAAACACCAAACAGAGAGCTTCTGTTTCTGTTCCTCATACTATAAATCTCATCTTCAATTTTGCATGATGCTTTTATTTTATATATATTTGGAGGTGAATCGTCATCTCCTCCCCGTGTAACTAACCCTAGTTTGTATGAATCTCCATTCTTAGTAAGATCAGAAACATGCATTTGTTGCCTGGAGCATAAAACAAAAACATCCCCTTTTTTAGGAGCGTAATTTGCGTTTTTAGAATCTGAAGGGGGATTTTTAACAACAATTTGGTATTCGGATTCTTCAGATGATCGTTTTGCTTTGTCGAGTGAGAGAATTGTGACAAACGGGTTATCAGATAGGGATTCCAACCCCGACTGAACATCTGCTCGCACTTCTTCAATTAGTGGATAGTAAAATGAATCCAAGTAGTCCTTTTGAGAATTGAATGTACTACTGATCTTGGTCACCTAAACAGAGTAAATAGCTAGTAAGAAATGACTGATTTTTTATTTATTTATGAAAAATAATCACTAATTTAATAAAAGGTATTTCTAGGGAACGAAATTAAGAAATTTTTAAAGGTGGAAAACCAAAAAAATAAGAAGAATACTCGACCTTGTTTCTGAAGAGATCTTCGTTTAAAACATCATCAAGAGACCAAGAAAACACTAGGTCGATAATGGATTCCTTCTCTTTTCTCTTCTTCTCTTTTCTCTCCATCGCCGATCTTCCCCTCTGGAGATGCTCCATTATTACAAAGCTTCTCGCTTAAGGAAAGTAAAATGAAAAGAAAAACTTTTTTGAATTCTTAAGGGCCGAGGTGAAAAGTTTGTGCTGCCGAGTCCATTTCTATTCCGTACAGACACTTGGCGCGTTTCAACTGGATTATGGAAAAGGAAAAAGAAGAGTACGAAAAGATAGTAGTTATGAATAGCAGATTTTAAAACTCGCGGCCTAGCCAGAGATTGTTTCTAGTTTAGTAATTAAGTTACTTAGCACGGTGATCCTAGTATCTTTTCAGCGAGAGATTGCTCTTAGTTAATAATTAAGTTACTTAGCACGGTGATGTAGTATATGAATAACAATAATATTTGTCATCAATGCAACATGATATGGTTTTCTAAAAAAAGTAGATGTAAAATAACAAAACATAAAAGTATACAAATAAATAACTATATAGAAACTCAATGATTAATCAATGACTATGATTTATTCATATCTTATTATCTGACGGTTTGAAACAAATTTAAATTGGAACCATAACAATATGAAATTCAAAATAAAGACAAATTCAAATAAATTTAGATTTAAACATTTTAACATGTGAAATACAATGTTTCATTATGAATTATTATTTTTTAATGAAGAAAATAAATAGTATTTATGTTTTAATAAATAAACTTTATTCTCTTTTGTATTAATGTTTGAATATAATTATATATCATGATTCGTTGGAACCATTTGATTCAAATATAACTATAAAAAATGACATTAACCGTTCTCACCTAATCGGGATATAGAATAGAAAACATTAAAAGTACCAATCATTGTTATACATGTTGGCATGATACGTAAAAAATTCACAAAAAATCAGAATAAGTAAAAATTAGTGGTCTAGATGTAATCATACTATTTAATCTAATGGTTAAAATAATTGTGGTGATGTGGCATCATGAGAGGTCTCAAAAAGGTTTGAAAAATAAAGGGGTGGGGAAATTTCATTTTATTTATATTTTGATTGTGTAAATAAAATTGAAATACATTTATATACAAATAGAATATTTTGTGTATTTTATCAAATTTATTCATAATTATATGGAATGATCATAGACTTGAAAAAAATATATTTTATTAAACTTCTAAATGTGTCTTGTCAAATATGATATATTTATTTAAATAATTATAGAGGAGTAAGAATGACGGATGAAACAAGAAAAAAGGAGGAAAATAAAAAGAAGAGATTAGTGATAGAAATCAAAGAGACAAATATTTAACATGAGCTATTAAAATCAATTATTACTCTCGATATTAAAGACAATAAAATACTATTTTCTATTCCTTTTATCAAAAGTAAAATAAGAATTTGTATACTTATTGAACCAACAAAACATTAAAATCAATTTAGTAAGTTGATTTTGTTGGGTTTCAGACATGCATAATGCAGCGGAAAAACAAAAAATTTCGTGCAAAAATCATTCAGAGGATCCATGCGTATCGGTTAAATCAAAGAAATAATACTTTAAAAGTAACTTTCGGATTATGTTTAATCCGAGGCGCTCAAATCATGCGTGCCATCAAGCATCTTTCAATCGGTTATCGTTCAAACCGATTTTTCATCCGTCAAGGTCATCTACGTCGGATCGTGCGGAAGCCATCTAACACACACACAATCAGTCTCCACCGAAACTCTTAACAACCCATTCTCATCTTCTTAGGCTGAACTATCACAAGCGTCGAAAGAACGAACGCCTCTACCGGTATCCATACGAACAAACTTCTTAAAACCGGAAAAATAACAATATATATGCTAGTAGCTTGTTCTCCACTTGCATAAGAAAAAGTCATTTTCTTCTTCTTATTTTGTCTCACCAAAAGATGTGTAATTTCTCTCATATAGTTGCATTCTTTCGTTTATGTCATACAAAAAGAAAGCACATTTCATAATTTTTGTCATACAAAAGAAAGACACACTTTCATTATTTTGTCACATAAAAAAAGGATATTTTCTCTTTTTTGTCACACAAAAGAGAATGAGAAATAATGAGAGAAAGAAAATGATGTAGTGCAGAATTTTCAACCCCTTTATATCCCTATATAGGGGTGAAGAGTTGTCTCTACACATATCAAGAGATGTGTATGACATTCACCCGCCCAATAAAATATCGTTGGGTTTCAATAATTTTTGAATTATTATGAGTTGGGTCGGGTTGGAAAAAATAAAACCCGTTATAATTGGGTTGGGTAGCAGTTTTTGTCTAAATATGTCCAACCCGACCCATGTACACCCCTAATTGAATCTTTACAAAATTGGAGAGTAATAATTAATATATTATTGATAAATTACCTATTAAATAGAAAGATGTTTTTGGTGCTCATGTTTGAAGGAAGGGCAAAGATTTCATGTAATATTTATATGCCTCTCCTTGTAAAATATTTGCCTGAATATCAATTGCCAAACAAACAACCCATAAGAACATCGTAGATTACCTTATTGATATCCAAGTATGAGAATGAAATTCATACTCAAGGCTTCCTCAATTAAATAATCCAATCGTACACTCTAATAAAACTATAGCGATGATACTAACGAAAAATTCTAACACACCCACAATGCAGAAGGAGACATTTAATAACTGGATATCAAATGCTTTTTCCCAAGCGACAATTTACTAAGATCAAATGATGCATAACTAATTAACCTCAAGCATTTATTTTTCATTTATTTTTGAGCATTTTTAAAAGACTGCATCACCCAAATAATCTTATATGTTGAATTAACCCAACTAATTATATCTCAATCATTTTTTTTTAAAGATAAACGTTTGCTTACGTTATATTAAATCGAATAAAAAATTCGTTACATGGAATATTTATAATAATAGTGCTAAAAAACAAAAAGATGGCCTATCCTTTGAACAAAATCTACTTTCTAAGAAAAAAAGATAGAAAACAACCGGGAGCTTAATCCTTCCGGTTTTCAGTCTTGAGTTCAAGTTCCCGCATCCAAAGCTAGCGTCCATTCCTTGGCTTTTTTCACGTCCTTCTTGGTGAT
Organism: Juncus effusus; assembly: GCA_027726005.1. Classification (NCBI taxonomy): domain Eukaryota; kingdom Viridiplantae; phylum Streptophyta; class Magnoliopsida; order Poales; family Juncaceae; genus Juncus; species Juncus effusus. Next base: position 8,049,357 of record CM050897.1, on the reverse strand, counting down.
CATAGCCGTCATTTGTTCATAGTTGTGAAAAATACGTCAATTTCTTGCCTTCCAAATTTCCCAACAAGTGGCGACTCATATTGTTCCCCACTTTTGTTGGCTAGCAAGAAGTCATGTTATCATCATTATTTTATTTGCGATCGTTAGATGTGAAATCTCATGGTGTTATATCCTAGGCCAAAGTATTTGTGACCTAGATAATATATTTTAATAATAAACATAATATTTATTCTAAGATATTTCATATAATATGTGCGTATAGGTTATTTTAATATAATTAAAATAGGCCATGAATACGCAATTCGGCTTTTTGTCATCAAAGTGCGTGACTTTGATAATAAAATTATAAAGTGTGACTGTCTGGTTTCTTTACACTGAACACTCTCCATTGGACTGATTTTGATTCTATTCATTCTCTCTTCATTCTGTTGGGCCAAATATGATTTCAAAAAGGTACGATTAATTGTTTGATTGACCTATGTAACACTTCATTTTGTCTGATTAATTAGTGTAGATGCATGTATTGATCTTGTGCATTTTAGTAACATTTGACTTTAAACCCTAAATCTGAACTTCTAAATTTTGAAATTTAAATTCGGTTGATTTACAACTGCAAAAATTGGAATTCCGGTTTTTCAGTGAATATTGCCTCCAAAATTTTGATTACCACAATTCGAATTCACATATATAAAAGAATATAGGTACTTATGAAGTAAGAAATAAAAAGGTTGGTTGCCTTATAGATTTAGGGCGAGTTTGTCAGGTTTATAATTTTCTGTAGGTTCTGGTTGTAAAAAAATGATCCAACTATGTAAAGCATAAAATTGCTACACATTGTAGGTCAGACATTCATTTCAGTTTTTCTTATTTATAATTTTGCTCGTAGGATCAACTGAAATTAAACAAATCAAGTAAAAATGCTAGGTTCATCGCAAAAATAAATTAAGTCACTATTAATTTCATAAAATTAAATTTTCTATTGGCAGTTCAACATTGTGTTTATATAGAAAGGATTTTCACAAAGCACCCAATATAATTAAAATGTTTTTCCTTAAAAAAATAAAAAAGAAATGTTTTTTCTTGCAATGTCTAATGAATTTATTTATTTATTTTAATTATAGATGGGAGATGTGTGGGCAAGTCAAAGTGATGGCCAAAATAGAAAATGGGGAAGAAATGCTTGTTTTACAGGTCCTATTTTTTTTTTTTTAGTTATCCTTTTTTTTTCTTTAATTCTAATTAAATTTTATTACATATTTTTTTCTTTTTAATATTCTTCCGATTTGATATGTTTGAATGTCCAGATTGATCCATTATGGTTTATTTTTTCTCTTTATTCTATAGGCTATATTCAATTTCAATATAATATGATTTATATGAAATTAGCACAACAATATTATTTTACCACTTGTTGGTGTAACTGTAGAATTGTAGAAATTTAAGCATTGAATTTTGAAAGTTTTCATATGGGAACCTAAGTTCAGGTTCGTCTTTCTCTAGACTATTACTTTTCTCCATTAATTGTTTTATTAAGTAATTAATTTAGTATCAAAATATACATGACATTAACACAACAATAGTAATGTAGCAGACATTTGACGACGAAATTGTAGAAGTGAAAAAAATTAAGGATTGAATTATAAGAAATGGCATATAGAAAACTCACAATCTTCTTCTTTCCCTGAAATAATACTTCTCTCTTTTTATGTATGAAAATTTGTAGCTTATAGAGCTGTAGCTAACTATTCTCAATATTTTTGACTTGACTATTTAAAGTCAGTTTCTTCACAATTTCTCGGTATGTTTTGATATATAAGAAACCAAAAATTAATCTAAACCAAATGATCTAATATTTGATCAATACAAGATGGTATTAATATGTTTTGGAACGGTTCCGGTCCTGTACCAGATTATTATGCTAGTCAAGGAGTTCATCGTATTGGACAAATTGAGTTATCTAATATACCCATTTTGTGTGCAATTATGTATTATATTTTTATATTTGTTCATAATAGAAGTTATAAGACTCAGAAACTCTTTGATGTGACCTGAGATTGATGGTGGGGAAGAGGATGTGGAAACTATAGTCTTTGAAAATGAGGATGAATTAGACAATTTTTGCAAGAGAAATGACGGTACTATAGCACGACGGATCATGACGACACTGTATATATACTTTTTTTTGCATTTTTATATAATATTTTACCATTTTGATATACTGTTTTATCATTTTTTATATTGTTTTGCCATTTTATATACTGTTATTTATTCTTTGTATATTTTTTATTCTTTTACTTTTATTTGTTGTTTTTTCATTTTATATACTGTTTTCAACTTTTATGTATATATTGTTATTAGAAACTAAATTATACTGTTATGTATATATTCTTATTAGAAAATAAATTATATATACTGTTATTAGATCCGTCGTGATCTGTCATGCTATAGTGTCGTCGTGCTCTATCAGGTCTCTTTTTGCAATGACTTGGATCAGAGGTCCAATTGAGTCATTTGGTCAAAGAGGGTGTGCTGCTAATGCAAAATTGGATTAAAAGTTTGGAACTTACATGATTGAATTAAAATTAAAATTACCACTTAATATTTTTCAATATTATTAAATTGATACTTTTTTGTTTGTTTGACAATTATAGATTGAAGCTGCCTATAATTGAAGCTGCCTACGTGCTTGAATGCAAAAAAAAAATGTATATAGATTGAAATCATAAATGGGATGACACCGGTCGATTCATTATAGATTGAAGCCATAAACAAGTCAATAGACCAAAAAAAAGGTTCTTAGTCTCTTGAGAAAGATGAAACATATCTTGCATAAGTGATGTGGTGAGTGATGTGGAAATGAGTAGAGACTTGTTTAGGGACTGATTGGCTAATGGTAAGTAGGATAGTTGGAAAGTACACTTACCGTAATTAAAAAATTTAGTGTTGGAATTGTGGTATTTGCTTTAATTACGGAAGTATGAATTTTCACACATATTCACACGCGGTAACTTGACTTTCTCTCAAAACTACGGACTTTCGATTTATGGAGAAAAAACAAGAATAAATGGAAGGTTGTTAAGTTAATAGTTAAATTGGATATGATATTTTAGGCTTAATTACATCAATCCAAACATAAAATTGTAATTATAGTTATTTCAACTTTTTTTCATCCAAATACTATAATTGTAGGTATAACTGTAGAAAATTCAGCTACAGAAAGTCTAATTTTTCTAGTAATTTCTAACACGGTCATCCAAATGGCCCATTAGTGTGATTTTGGCTGGAAAAAACTTACGAGTGGAGCTATTGGTGTGAAATGAGAGATGGCTGAAAGAAAAAAAAAATAGCCGCTCTAGAGATAGTATATTTGACTTGAGTGTCGTCCCGCATTTTGACATGTATTACAGTATACTTGAAAGCTATCCCTACATGGGCATGTTTGATTTGAGGTATTTTAATATGATGTATATCTCAAATACATCATCAAGATTATACATGATTTTGAGAATACATTTTAGTTGTTTGATTTGGTGTATTTTAAATACTGCAAAGAAAGAATCTATTGTTTGATTTTTTGATGTAAATCTGGGATTTTAATTTGATTCAAGTTAATTGTTTGATAATTGTAGAGTATCTACTTAAAATTGTGTACTAATTTTTCAAAATTATTTTGTGCAGTTAAATTAAATTTATAATTTATAAATCTCACACGTTATACATACAATTATTAAAATAAAATAAATAAGTCGATATAAAGGATTAAGTAAACAAAAAAAGAAATTAAATACAAGGAATTTAAATATAAAAAGAAAAGAAATATTTTATTTTATGAAATTTATTTAAATTAAATATTTTTTAATGCAATATTTAATTTAATGTAATATTTAATTTTATATAATTAATTTTATTTCAATTTATTGTTTTTAATGTTAAATTATTTAATATTTTATTTAATTAAGATTTTATTTTTACATAATTTATTTTATTTTAATATTTTTATTTTAAATTATTTAATATTTATTTTAATTAATATTTAAATTTTATTTAATTTATTAATATTTTAAATTTTATTTTAATTTGTATTATTTTTTAATTTAATTTAATATATTTTAATTTAATTTGTTTAATATTTATTTTAATTTAATTTATTTAATATATATTTAATTTCATATTTTTTTATTAATTTATTTGATAATTAATACTGAAAAAATAATTAAATTTGAACCAGAATGATACTGTATTTTGGATTGAGCATTATCCCGTATTTTGAGAAGTATTACAAAATACTTCAAAGCTAATTCAATATACTGCATTTGATACAAATCAAACAAAGGATTTTAATCTAAATACTGAGGGTCCGACACTAAACAAACGAATATCTCCTCGAGATGGGAGGAGTTTCAATTTCTTGCCGCTCTTCCAAGCTGTTCCTCTAAAATACACCAAATCAAGCATGCCCATACTGGATCTTATTTAAATCAAACAAAATTTTTTATCCTAAATCCATATATAAGATTACAATTCCTGAAAATACATCAAATCAAACATGCCCTATATGCCAAGTTGAAAGGCCACTTTAAGTATTTGGTATCGTTTTCTTGATAAAAATGATCTCCATGGCATTGTGCATAGTTACATGTCCATATAACTATTGTAAGTTTGACATATGATTTCATGTACTTGGAATAAAAATGGTAAAACAATATTTTATTTTAATTTATTTTATGCAATATATGATCAGAATTAGATAAAAGTGATGTACTGTATTGTCGAACCATGGTAGATAATTGTGGTTGCTTTCATGTACTTGGCATAAAAAATGGTAAAAACAGTGTTTTACATTGATTTATTTTATGCAATACATGATCAAAATTAGATGAAAGTGATGTATTATATTGTCGTTGCTTTCCTGTACTTGGCATAAAAAATGGTAAAAAACAGTGTTTTTACTTTGATTTATTTTGTGCAATGCATGATCAGAATTAGATGAAAGTCATGTATTATATCAACCATGCTAGATAATTGTTCTTATATGGTAACTAAATTTAATTTCTTTTTTCTTTTACATAATTACATATACGGGCAGGAATCATCTAAATGAGTAACGATATTAAAGTATCTAAATGAGTAACTATATTGAAGTATCTAAATGAATAACATATTTAAATATCTAAATGAGTAATAAAATTAAAATATTCACAGCGTAGCGCGAGTATTATCCTAGTTCATTATAATTTTGGCATAAAATATTTTTATATGCCACGTGGTATATCTGATATATCTGAGTATCAGATCCAGATATCAATATCTGATACAATACGACAATATGTTTGAAATATCCACGTAAAACAGGTTAATATTAATAAAATATTATTTAATTACATTAATGTATCTAATTGGCTTTCTGTAAAGAAAAAAAAAAACTTAAAATGCAAAAATAAATAAATAATGAATAACAATTGCACATTTATGTTAAATAATTTTCGAATTTTCTTTTTCATTCATGAAAATTAATTAGGGAAAACAATATAATCAATAACGTATGATTTGTGCTAATTTCTATTAATTTCTATTATTAATAGAAATTTTCACAAATAAAAAAATTCTATTAATAATTATCACACTAAGCAAAAAGAAACATGCTCTGTCTGATATTGTCCTCCAAAAGTCATCTACCACAAAAAAATGGGCCCACTGAATGTTAAAACAAATGGTCACATTTCTTGATTTCATTTCAACCAGGAGAAATCAGCTGAGGTTGCCTGTTCGTATTGAACAAAACAAAAAACATGTCACATTTCATGACTCTTGAAATGCCTCCTACCGCTTCTCTTTCTCTCCCTGAAGTCCGCAGGAGATTCCGAGCTTCATCGTTTCTTCTTCAAATATCTAGAGAGAGAGAGAGAGAACTCTTTAGCTGAGTCCCTTTGTAATAGTTCTAGTCACTTTTTTCTGTTCCTGTCAGTTCCAATTCCATTTTTCCTTCGAGTTTCATGTGAGCCCTTTCCATTTTTTATTTAATTAATATTAGTCTTCTTTGGTTGTTTCCTTTCGAATCTATGTATGCACGCCCACATTCTTTGACATTTTATTCTTTTTTTTTTTTTTTTTTTTGCTTTTATTGACATTTTATTCTGTTTCACTTTTTTGCATGGCCTATTTTGTCAAAATGTGAATAATTTATTAAGTCTTTCCCTTTTCGTAACATTCCGTTTAGTTTTGTTCCCTCGTGGGGTATTAAGTTGGAAGTCCACAATTTTCCTAGTTCTACCGCTAAATTATGGGGGTTTCACTTCCTCCTCCAGTTAATTCTCATTCAAATCAATAAAAACATCTTATGAAAAATCCCCAAGCATTTAATCAAAGCATGAGTAGAGCATATGAAGCCGTTCTGTTCTTGGTCATGTTTATTTGCATATTTTCTTCCGGATCATGTACGAATTCCAGTTCAATACCGAAGAGTGTGAACATTGGAGCTCTGTTCTCATTAAATTCTACAATTGGGGGAGTAGCAAAGCTCGCTATTTCAGCTGCAGTAGACGATGTGAATAAAGATCCGAGTGTTCTGAATGGTACTGAGTTAGTGGTACAGATGAAGGATTCAAATTGCAATGGATTTGTCGGTATAATCGAAGGTACCAGTTCATACTTGTCTTTTGTTTCTAAATTTATTTTCTTTGTCAATTAACTTCCTTGCTTTCTTTGTTTGATACCTCAGCTTTGGAATTCATGGAGAGAGATGTGGTGGCAATAATCGGACCCCAATCCTCTGCAATTGCTCACGTAATTTCACAAGTTTCAAATGAACTCAAAGTCCCCCTTTTATCCTTTGCGGCAACAGACCCAACTTTATCCTCTCTAGAGTTTCCTTTTTTCGTTCAAACCTCTCAAAGCGACCTTTTTCAAATGGAAGCGATCGCCCAATTGATCGACTATTATCAATGGAAGCAAGTAATAGCCATTTATTTAGATGATGATTATGGAAGAAACGGAATTGTCACATTAGGAGATAAACTCAACGAGAGGCAGATTCAGATATCCTATAAAGGAGCAATTCGACCCGGATCCAATAATGCAGATATAATGGATTTACTGGTCCAGGTGGCCTTGTTGGAGTCACGGATCATAGTTTTACATGCGGATCCGAGTTGTGGGATGATTGTTTTCTCTGTTGCTAAGTATTTAGGAATGTTATCAAATGGGTATGTTTGGATCGCTTCTGATTGGTTGGTTTCTTATTTGGATACCAAACAAAATTTGGCTAACGGGTTAACGGATCCAATTCAAGGGGTTATTTCTCTGCGTCAACACACTACGGATTCAAAGAAAAAACAAAATTTCGTCTCAAATTGGCCAAAATTGGCGGAGAGAGATAAAATTGGCCTCAATAGTTACGGATTATATGCGTATGACACTGTTTGGGTAATCGCACATGCACTTGATAAGTACTTAAATAACGGAGGAAATATCTCTTTTTCTAATGACCCAAATTTGCCAAAATCCAATAATCGACAATCTTTACATCTGGATGCGATGAATATTTTTGATGGAGGCCAACTGTTCGTTGATAATATTTTGCAAGTAAATTTCACAGGAATAACTGGACTGGTCCAGTTCAATTCTGAAAAGCATTTAATGAACCCATCTTATGAAATTGTCAACATAATTGGAACTGGGATGAGAGTTATCGGATTCTGGTCAAACTATTCCGGATTATCTGTAACTTCTCCTGAAATCCTCAATAAAAATTCTCCAAATATTACAGGGCCAAATCAAAAATTAAATAATGCGGTAATTTGGCCGGGGGAAACCGTAATTAAACCTCGAGGATGGGTTTTTGCGAATAATGGCAGAGAGTTGAGAATTGGAGTTCCAAATAGAGTTAGTTATAGAGAATTCGTATCATTGGATAAGACTACTGGTACAGTAATTGGGTATTGTATAGACGTATTTATTGCAGCTGTGAATTTGTTGCATTATCCGGTTTCCTATAGGTTTATACCGTTTGGAAACGGGAAAGAGAATCCTAGTTATGATGAACTCGTGCAAAGAGTCGCCTCAAATGTGAGTATATAATTTCATTAAATACCCTTTAAAAAAAAAATTCTTCTAAAGTTTCATGAATGTGTGATATTTGTTTGTTTTTGTAGGAATTTGATGGAGTGGTGGGGGACATTGCAATCGTTTCAAATAGAACAAGAATTGTGGATTTTACTCAGCCATTTATTGGATCTGGATTGGTTGTTTTGGTGCCCTTAAAGAGGCATCAATCAAACTCATGGGCGTTTTTGCAACCATTTACGCTTGAAATGTGGTTCATAACAGGTCTCTTTTTTCTTGTGATTGGTTCAGTTGTGTGGGTTTTGGAGCACCGAATCAATGATGAGTTTCGTGGACCACCCAAGAAACAATTAATCACCATATTTTGGTATGTTAATACTTATTTTCCTCATTTTTGTCATTCAAGCATCTAATCCAAATTACAACATCAATTATGTCATTCTATTTTCAGGTTCGGTTTCTCCACTCTATTCTTCTCACATAGTAAGCAAAATCTCACTCCTCAACATACTTCTTCCCGTCCCTAAAAGAGCCTCTCTAAATACTTAATTAACAATGACATTTTCCCTTAATTTTTTCAGAAGAAAACACTCTAAGCACGCTAGGTCGAGCAGTCCTGCTAATCTGGCTATTCGTAGTACTAATAATCCAATCAAGCTACACCGCAAACCTAACTTCAATCCTAACAGTCCAACGACTGTCATCTCCAATCAAAGGAATCGACAGCCTGAGATCTTCTGACGACCCGATAGGATTCCAAGTCGGTTCATTCACACAGAACTATTTAATAGAAGAATTGGGAATCGCAAAGTCGAGACTAAAGCCTTTGGGCACTCTCGAAGACTTTGCAAGAGCACTTGAACTTGGTCCTAGTAATGGAGGTGTCGCAGCCATTGTGGATGAACGGCCTTATATTAACATGTTTTTGTCTACTGAGTGCAAGTTTTCGATTGTTGGAAACGAGTTCACCAAAAACGGCTGGGGATTTGTAAGTACTATTTATATAAATTGTTACTTGGATCTTAACTGAATAGTTTTATTTCATTCATCATTGAATCTAATATGTAGGCTTTTCCGCGGGACTCGCCATTGGCGGTGGACCTGTCGACCGCGATTCTGACGTTATCAGAAAATGGAGATCTCCAGCGGATAAACAACAAATGGTTGACCCGGTCCACATTATGCAGCTCAGAAACGGACCAGACGTTCGAGTCAGAGCAGCTCCACCTCAGCAGCTTTTCTGGTTTGTTTCTCATCTGTGGTTTAGCTTGCCTCATAGCTCTTGTAATATATTTCGCTATTGTGGTTTATAAGTTCTATACACATGCACCCGTGGAGGAGGAAAGTCATGTTTCTAGTAATGGGACTAGGATCTCCAAGTCTAAGCGGAATCTACAGGCTTTTTTGTCCTTTGTCGATAATAAGGATCACTCTGTTATTAGTCCATCAGGAAAATTAAGGAAGGATAATAATGGTTTAACTAATGGGGTTGGCGTTTGAAAAAGACTAGAGAGTGGTCTGGATCTAATATATGTAGATATAGATGTAGATGTAGGAAGTAAATTGTAAAAATATATACTTCACATATGTAACCATTTTCTGTTTTTATTTCATTCCTTATTACTTTTATTATCATTATTGCTCTTAACAGTCAGTTCACGAACCATTGAAATGTTTTGACAGTGTTGATGATGAATTTCCTTACAGATAGAGGTATTTTTGCAATTGCTAGCAATGAAAGACTCTTTTTTTCGTAGAGTACTCTAAAAAAAAGGTGTAACTTACTTTGTTCAGACAGTCTACCATAATTTTTGTATAATGCTGATATTGAACATACATAATACAACAAACGCATAACTGATAGAACTTTTGAACTAAAAAGCATCATGCTTTAATTAATATATCAGAAATTTAAGTTACGATCCACATGAAGACAGTTGACCAGACAGTGAAGGCAAAAGCAGCCACTAAATATGTCCACAGAAATATTACAGAGCACTCTTCTTGAGCCACATCAAATAGTTGAGCCATTGTACCTACGTGCCACATTTCATACATATTATTTTGATGAATTATTTTGAAACAAATTTCGATGAATATATAGAAATGAATGCATATATGATGGTATAAAGATTAAAAGTACCTATGCTCATGGCTGGAGGTAGCGTGAATTGGATGAGTAGTACAAAATGGTAAAGGGGAGAATCAGGTAAAAAACCGAGTTGTGCTGCAGCCTTCACCACCCCAATTCCACATATCGGAAGTATTACGTAACGTACCGATATGATTGCGAAAATAGCCAGTGGTCTTACATGCATTTTGCGTAGTCCTACAGAATTTTCATTTTTTGTATGAAAGATATCACTCATGGAACTCCAGAATTTTCATTTTGTGTATGAAAGATATCATAATATACTCATGGAACTACAGAATTTTCATTTTTTCTATGAAAGATATCATAATATACTCATGTAATCATTACTTAATTACGGGACAACGTGAAACACATTTTCACTTTTGACATACTTTCATTGGTTATCTATGAGAATATTAAAGTTCTAATTATGCATCTCATGTGTGAGTCAACTCTGTATGAATTCACAAACGTATATTTTGTTCAAATAAAAGAATTTGCACACGTAAATGTTAGCTCATTGATGAGAATCCATAAAAATATTTAAGTTCTAATGATGCATCTCATGTGCGAGTCAACTCTGTGTGTTATCCATAAAAATATTTAAGTTCTAATTATGCATCTCATGTGCGAGTCAACTCTGTATGAATTGACACGCATATTTAGTTCAAAAAAATGAATTTGCACACGTAATACACGAGGAGCTTATTGATAGAGATTCAGATCAAACTGTTGTTAGCTCTCATTGTATATTAGAGAGTTATACAAACCATCTTTTTTAATTATTATTGATCTCAACCCAAGAGCTTGAATTGGATCCTTGAGTTTAATCTATTAAAAAAGGAAAAAAAGAAAAGAATTGGTACCTTGAGTTAGGTTCCCTCCGAGTATAAGAGTGACACAAGGGATGGCCCCATCTCTGTATTAAATTAGCAAAGTAACAGAGAGAATTATGTTGGAAACATTAGAATAAAGAAGAAAATATTTTAAATAAAAAAAAAGAAAAGATTTTCTATTTTACCCTAACAAAATTATTGAATCTTGGACAGCCTTGAGAGGCGCATTCACTCCTATTAGAAGCTTTTTCAAGGCAGGGATTGCACCAATGACGAAACCAAGTATCTAAGCATATTGAGTATATGTGCAAAAATATAACAAGTTCATTATTACGGTCGATATAAGTAGATTATAATACATATTACAAGCGCATTTCTTTATAAAATTACAAACCGCCGCTATAGTAGGTGGTGTAAGTAACTCCTCAAGTATTTGATGAATTGTTTCTTTCAAATTTTCTCTTGCTCTTTGAATGAAATCTGTTTTCGTCTTAATTAAATCTCCACTCGATAAAAGTGGCACCATCTGTTGATCAAAAGACAAAACCAGAATATTCTTTAGGACATTTGGGGAGGCTTTATTGTCCCCCCTCCAAAGTGTATTAAATCTGAAAGACATTAATACAATTTACAAGATAGAAAATGTGGCCATGTTATTAACACAGAAAAAATGAAAATTTAAATATACCATTGTTTGTTCGTTTTCATCAATTAATTTGGACGAAGGTAGAAGAAAAGCCTCTTGATCAGTATCACTTTCTTCACATTCATAAGGATTTTCAGATTTACCACTCTCATGACATGATTTTTCATAAATTACAGCCGATTTCTTCATTAGATTGTAAGTGTGAGTCCATATGTAGAAACCCCCCAGCTACATATACATGAGTTAAAAGATATATTAATCCTTTTTTTTTTCTGAACTGCGAAAAACGAATTACAAGGTAATCTAAGTGGCACTATCAGAAAAGATAATATTAATGGAGAATTCTTACTGCCATAGAGAAGGAAACATAGGCCAGGCCAAGAGATTTGCAATTGGTTGCATTCCCAAATGGACTGCCATTTTCATTGCATATGGCTGGTACCACTATTATAGGGAGATTTCCCAAATTGCCTACATCAAAGGAATATTCACTTAATTTTTTTACAAAAAATTCACACATAAAATTTGATAAAATTTGAAAACTAAATTTACCAGCTGAACAACTGGCAATGATAAGTCCTTCAAGATGATGTTCTGGTCTTAAAATCTTTACCGCAATCCATCCAAGAATGCCCCCAAGCAAAAACGTTATTCCGATATTTACTGGCATGAACCACCTTATAGAGAATAATGTAAACTACTGCTTTAGTTAATAATCTCAGAGAAATAATGTCATGATTAGTTATTTCGTTTCATCAATAGGAAGAATATATTGCTAAGTGAATAGTTGAGTACCACGAAATCATCTCACGAAATGTGACTGTCTTTGCAAGGCTTTTGAAACATAGTGCTGGTGCAAATACCACGAATACAATCTATCAATTATTTAAAAGTAATTTGAATTAATATTTCCAGAGTGAAATATAGTTCGTTATAGCGTTCTATAATAAGTTTGTAATATATACAATATAATTAATACGTGGGTATATGGTTGGTTTTACCTTGTTAATGGATTTGCGAGCATCAGCAGAGAGAATGTTGTATGAAGCCAGAAAAGCTCCAAGAAGGCCAATGAGTAGCACTTCTATTACTGGCACCGATGCCACCATGAACAAAGAAAAGAGCTCCATGTTTAGGCTTCTTGCTTCTTCTATTTTTCTTTATTATTATAGGGTGGCCGTGAGTGAAATTTTACTTGGGTTCATGGAAATCATTTAGAGTAAATATAATAACAAAGAAAAACATCGTGCGTAGAAACAAAATTTTAGGAAAATAAATACAAGTCGCATGATACATAACTAGGAGTGTAAACGTGAGAGTAAATCGCATCGAACACCATTTGCAAAATTATGGAACCGAATAAAAATATTCATACCCGGACAAATACAAATATGGATGTGGATATTTTATACGGATACTATACTTATTTTATGAGCCTAATAAGGATAAGGTACATGTACAAATATACGGATAATACTTCTATTATGATATCCATTTTTATAAGATCCAATTTTATATCCATTAAATACTAATTTTATATCCGTTAAATAGTAATTTTCTCTCAGTTGTTAATACATATCAATTTTTTTTTTCTTTCCTTCTTTGTTTCTCCCAATTTTTAATTCTTATGTTTAGTTTAAGAACATATTTTCCTCTCCTCCATCTAACAGATACATAATTCTAGCCACTAAATTTACTAATTACGCCATGATTTACTCTCACGCTCAAGAAATTATGCCACATTCAACAATCTGAATTGTTGCTGTATTTCGGGTATCCAATTAAAATTCAAACATCTGAGACTATCCGTATTTATATTCTCATTTAAGAACAATACGGATACGAATATGATAAAAATGCTACCAGAACCATATCCGAACCGTTTATACCCTATAAACAACACAGCGTGTTAGATTATGTACTTGAAATTTTTCGGTTGCCCAAAATAATCCTGAAGTTGACTGAAAAGCACCCTACATATTTTTTAAACATCAGGAGTCAGGACGCTTAATAATATGCAATTTGTGTAACACGTGTTGTAGCATATTGAGTTTAGGCTTTAGCACGACTGGAGTATTTTTTTAATTATAGTACAACCTTCCGAATCATATATTTGATACTTTATAGAGTTGTACTTTATAAATTGATAATTATATTATTTTACATGAGTTATGATCAATGTTATCAGAATCGGACCGGACGTTGACTCGGAGGAGTCTCGGATCACCGGTTCACCGGTCGAACCAGTAAGTCAACCGGTTCAATTGCTGGTTTTCTAGAATATAATTAATAAATAAATAATATAACTTTATACGCATCCCATAAATTTCAAAACAAAAATTTTAAATATCAATCACTTCATTTTATTATCACCAACACAAATAATCCACATGAGAAGAAAGAAAAGAATGAGAGAGTAAAAGGCAGCAAGAAGAAAACCAAAAAAAATTGTTCTAGCAAAAACCGGGTTCAACAGCCGGTTCAATTTCCGGTTTTCATAAAACCGGACGGTTCAACTAAAAAAACCCGACTTTTATGCATATCTGATCCAATTGACAGACTGAACCGAAAATTCCAGTGGGTCCGGTTTTCTCCGGTTCAACCAGTGAATCGGGCCGGTTTTGATAACACTGGTTATGATTCATGTCTGATAAATGAAATTATACATTTGTTTATATGTGAGAATAATAATTTTAAGTTTGAATGATATTCCCTCTTGATATACAATTTCCATCGTCACATATTGGTGACACATGAATTTTTGTGATATTTTTTGTGGCAATATCTTATAATTGATTAATTTTCATTGTCAAAAACCCCCCCTATTGATTAATATTGTTAAAAAAAATTTGGGATGACAAATACATAGAAATATATATTTTTTGAAATTTTCTTCTTTAAAACACTAATGATATATATTGTTTTATCAAAATCTGAAGGTTATGGCCATCCCGAGTCCCTATAAAGTTTTGCCACTGAAACAAATCATGTGATGGAATAATCTTGGTTTTGTGTGAATTTATTATAAATTTTGCAACGCAAGATGGTTTAGTCGAAAGTTTGAGCCCTACTTATATGACATTTTATATGATGGGTCATCTCTAAGTTCATAAATACGTTGTATTCGCAAGCGTAATTAAAGCTATCCATCAATTAAGTAGAAAGAATAATATAGCCTCATACAGTCCAGAAATATTATATAGTGCGCACAATATTATACCTCAAAATTAACCTCAAAATGCTCCAATAATTCTACTAAAACCATTTTCTATTTAATACCTATTAAAATTCAGAAACAAGAAAATAAACACTTCAAAAAATCCCAAATTTTAATTTTTGTTTTCCTTTTTTTTTTCCCATTTAACAAGAGATGCTTTACATGCTTTGCTATAAAAGAATCAAAATTTTCCACCAACATAAACCAACTTTTCAAAAAGGGTATAAACATAAGAGAATTATTTCTCAAGGGGCTGATGTGAAATTTGAACAATTTTGATTCTTTTGTTGTATTTAATTTCAATTTCTCTATTAGAAAATTAGGTTGTAATTGGCTCCAGCACAAGAAGGCTGTCAATAATTAACCCCAATCCTTTATTTTTCACTTATTTTTGAGCCTTCTCAAAAGGCCACATCATCACTTTTATCTTCACCGTTCGATCAATTTTTTTGTCAAATCTAAGCCATTCATTTTCTCAAATTTATTGATATTTTATGGCAACATGTGTGTGGTTATTAAAACATAATCATATGATTGGTTGAAATGGTGTTTTGTGTTCCATCCCCGATTTAGTGAGAACCGTTGTAAATTTGTTTCTGACCATCAAATCTTAATCAGATGGCTTCAATGAAACATAGTTCAAAGTTAGCCAATCCTTTATTTTTCACCTACTTTTGAGCCTTCTCAAAAGGCCACATCATCACTTTTATCTTCACCGTTCGATCAATTTTTTTGTCAAATCTAAGCCATTCATTTTCTCAAATTTATTGATATTTTATGGCAACATGTGTGTGGTTATTAAAACATAATCATATGATTGGTTGAAATGGTGTTTTGTGTTCCATCCCCGATTTAGTGAGAACCGTTGTAAATTTGATTCTGACCATCAAATCTTAATCAGATGGCTTCAATGAAACATAGTTCAAAGTTAGCCAATCCTTTATTTTTCACCTACTTTTGAGCCTTCTCAAAAGGCCACATCATCACTTTTATCTTCACCGTTCGATCAATTTTTTTGTCAAATCTAAGCCATTCATTTTCTCAAATTTATTGATATTTTATGGCAACATGTGTGTGGTTATTAAAACATAATCCTATGATTGGTTGAAATGGTGTTTTGTGTTCCATCCCCGATTTAGTGAGAACCGTTGTAAATTTGTTTCTGACCATCAGATCTTAATCAGATGGCTTCAATGAAACAAAGTTCAAAGTTAGGCTCAATTATTAATACCAATATTTAATGAACAATTCACTCATTAAAATATAAATAATTTTTTTTTTCTTTTTTAAAAAATTATAATTCTTAATGAAATATTTTATTTCTCAGGTTAAACTCATCAAATATAAATTTGTTGAAATTTTCTCTTTATTTTGAGTTACATGTTGTTATGGTTCTAATTTATTTATTTTCTTGCTAAAATATGCGAATAAAGACTATATAAAAGAACATGTAAAAAATGATATGCTCATTAAGTTATACCTTATACCTTATTTTTCATCTCTCTTTAAGCATTCTCAAGAGACCTATCGTCAATTTTATCTCGGCCGTTGGATCAATTTTTTTTTTTTCAAATCTTAGTTTTTCATTTAAATTATTACCACAATATCACATGGTCAGCCAGATTAATGTCTCGTGTTATATCTCCAATTACGTGAGAATTATCATTTGTATTACGGATAATATGTATCATTTTAATAACAAATAAAATATAAATAAGGAAAATAACGGTGATAATTTTTTCAGAAAATGAGTCATGTTATATTTTCTTATGTATAGTAAACATACTTTATATATATATATATATATATATATATATATATATATATATAATACCATCTTTCCTTTTTATAAATCATGTTAAATATAATTATTATTTTTATATTTTTTTAAAGTTAATCATCGATAATTAGTCTTATGCGGTTTCAACTAAAATATCTGAAATAAATTATCGTTTATTTTTAGTTTTTAGATCTCCTTCTCGTCTGATTAATACTTGATTTTTTTCTTATATAATATGCCAATAGATAACGGCACAAGAAATAAAAAAAGATGATATTTTAATCTTAGAAATCTTAATGCAAACATAAATTAATAATCCAAATTATTTTTTGGATTATTATTTTTTATTTTTTTTATGAATTTATTATTTATGTTATTTTATTTCATATATTTAAATTTATTCTTATAGAGTTATCCATTCTTATAAAATTAGATGTGATATAAAAGCTATTTTTTAATGAATAATAAATGGTTAGAATATCTTATGATATAATTCAAAATAATTTTAAACATAACTAACTTACATAATATAATTATTATATATAATTGCAATTTATATATAAATTTTAAATGAATAACAAATTTAAATATTCGCAGCGAAACGTGAGCATGATCCTAGTCTATTTGATTGGCTGCCTTCTTAACTTCTCCGGAATTCTATTCTTAATTGCAGTTTCCTACAATTAAATAAAACAACATAATTTAATGTTAATAAAAAAATGAATAATCAAAATGAGTTGATCAAACACCAAAAAGAAAACATATAATAAACACAAACTAATAATAAAAATATCCATTAAGATAAGAAATACACACACATAAAAATAGAATTTGGAACGAAAGATGAATAATTTCCCACTAAAAACGCTTATTAAGTCAAATACAATTGGACAATAATTCACCACTAAACAAAATAGATAAATAAATCAACCAAAACGAGTAAAGCGAAACTGAGAAAAAGAAGCATTATGTAAACATATACTAACTATCAAATACGACATAAATAAAAAATAAAAAATAGACACAAAAATGAATTTGGACAAGCATAATAATAATGACTATTCAGTGAAATATAATATCATAATGAACATTTACATATAATTAATATATTGACCATGATATGACAGCCTTCTTCAAACTTCTCAAGAAATCAGGCGATCCAATGGTCAACATTGACCACCCATTCTCCCGGAAGCATCGTTATTGTCATTGCTACCATTTGTAATTGTAAATAACAATCATCGAATAACAATCAAAAAAAAAATGAGGAATAACTACAAGCGATCATTTGATATTTGTTCTCATTTTAGATGAACTCATATGACTTCATCTAAATTTTTAAATCAATCCTGCTAGATGCAGGATTCAAACCCCTCATCTATGAATAAATAAAGTTGGTATCATCGAATAACAATCAGGACTTGTTGACTCGTGAAATTTGCTCAAACTTTTTTCTCTATCCATACGTTGCAAATGCATGATTTACAAGGTACAAAAGGTAATTTTCTCATGCAAACAACACTTACATATCATTACATAAGCATGAGATAAAGCATTATATAACAATTCATTAATCAACATTAATTCTTCTTCATTTTATACTTGCATATTTAGTACACCATATGCATAAAGTGCAAAAAAGCTACTCTTAAGATATTGGAGGAAATTGATGACCAGAACAAATATTTGCGGGATTTTAATCATAAATAATCATAACTATTTTATGGTGAGTATAGAAGCCAAAGCTTATTTTTTACTTCTTATACTTTTTTTATACAAGTTTGTTGATTATCAAATATTCTAATTGCGAGAAATTTTTATGCTGAAGCCGAAAATTCTTGGTTTGATCAAATTGAGAAATATGATCAAAATGTATTTGGTGCCCCTATAATAATCGAGTCCTAGTTACATTAGTTGTGTGTCGGATGTATAGATGTAATCACCAATTGAATGCACCATTGGATTTATGCACAAACCATTCTTATACATGCAGCCACCAATTGAGAGGACAACGGAATTATGCAACAATCAATCACATAATAGATTCCCATAAGAATCTTCGAAAAATATGAAGATCAACACGACATGGGATAAAATTGTTGTCACCAATCCATAGTTAAATGTACGAATTTTGTCTCTACGAGGAAAATTCGGACAAATATACAAAATTCACCTTAATCAGAGCCAAAGATTATATTTTCCAGTAATAATGAAATATAATCAGGGATAATCTTTCTAATGATTTGCCACCATTTGAAATTGACATTATTTTTATGTTCGAGATATGTTTTTCTTATAATTTATTGAAAAGATGGTGATTTGATATATAAGATAAATACATGGTCGTGACATTTCAGATTACATATTTTCACTTTTTTATATTTCATATAGATTCAATCTAAAATTATATATTCTTTGTTTTTTATTTGTTTACTTAATTAAATACAATGTAATTGAAAGGAACATATATACAAGTGTGGAAGCAATTTTCTGTAAGACTCAATCCGTGGCAAGGAAGTGTTGAAACAATTTCCTCCAAAGAAAATTCATATTAATCAACACCTGTATATAATGATTAATACACATCTCTAATTATTTAAGTCCATCTTTTTGTCCCATGTGGCACCGAGTTCTAACACAACCTTTCGAAGGTTTCTAGCCCTATATTTAAGCTTTAGTATTCTCAAAATATATGATGCCTGACAAGCCAAACTCGGTACTATCTTTTCAAATATTGACAATGTCTTTGATAAAGTAGGCACAACGTAAATTAACCAAATCATGCAAAAAAAGAACTTTATTATACTTATTGTAGCTGTTTGACTTGTTAGTTAACATTTTTGAAAATTATATAGTAAATAACTAAATATGAATATATTATTAGAGAAAAAGCACATACAACAACAAATATAGATCGGGCTAAGATGCCACCTATTGATATTTCGTGATGTTTAGAAAACCAAACTCCGTTGAGTATCGCCAACTCATGAGGATCTGAAATACAAAACAATGCCTTAAAGTAACCATTTTAGAGCAGAGAGAAGAAAAGAAAGAAAAACAAACTTCTGTATTCGACACTTCTTGGGTGATAGATCCTACAGGTACACATTATAATCCCACTGCATTTATAACAAAAAAAAAAGATTTGGAAGTGCATATTGGAAGATTCTAAAATAAAATATTAGATAGTCTAATAAATTATTCTCAACGTAATAAGTAATAGTTGCATAATTGAACCAACTGAAATCTACAAGTGAACACATTATGAAGGAAAAGAAAGAAAACGAAAGTCAAAATAGGTAATTTTGCAAGACTTGAAATGAAAGACTACATGGTCCTCCTGATAGCATTATTTAATCGTCTAATAGGTGAGTTAGGAGACTTCGTAAGTTTGTGATTACATTTTGATGATTTGAGAATATATTAACAACTACATGTGCCTAATTATTATACAAATTAAATAGAATCAAATTGGTTTTGAAAAATCAAACAAAGAATATCATAAACTATTCAAAAATCGCTCAATTATGAAATAGATTAAGCAATGACCCTGAAACAGAAGCATTGCAAGTTAATAGAACCGAAGAGAAAATCAAGACGCTGCTATACAAATTTCTAGAACTTAAAATTCCGTGATCATAACATGAATCACGGTAAAAAGTGTAGTTAGTGAAAACCTAGATACCAAAACCAATGCCTTAAACAGAAAAAGAAAGATCCTTGGACCACGAATCCGGAAGAAAGCACTCACCTAGAATCATTAGATCGTCGGAACCAGAGATCGGTTTAGGGGGAAATGGGGAAATTATGTCGAATCGAATCGATGAAGATGGAAGAGAAATGGAAAAGGCAGCGTTCTATTCTTTTTTGAGGATGAGGGTCGATTAAATGAAATGGAATAATTATTTCGGCTCAAGTAAATAAAAATTTCAATTGGGCCTAACGACAAAATAAAAATATATAATTGCACACATAGTAGTGTGTAATGATCGTAGTAGTATTAGAGAGTAATAAATGTCATTAAATGTAGAGAGATTTTGATGTGTCATTTAGAAGTCAATTAGGAAAAGAAGATAGTTATAAGAGTATATATTGGGAACGTTTAGTAATTGAGCAGATGTGAGGAGGTTATAAATATCTGTAGACTCTCTGTAAGAGTCTGTTGAATAATTTGGAAATAAATTGAGTATTGTTTCTCTTTGTATCTCTTTTCATTCTTTTTAGAGCTTGTATCCAAAAAATCCAAAAAATCCAAATTTATCCTCAAATCCACTTCTAACCCTAATTTCGCCCCCAAATCACCAATTCGACGCTAAATTCAAGTCTCGAACCATCTCGGTTCGTGACATAATGATAGTACCCAATAAAGCCATTTAAAAAGTGTTCTAAAAGTCGGTCTAGGTGGCCGATTAGGAGGTGTCTTGGCACTAGGTGGTAGATTGCCGACTAGATTAATGGCTAGTCGTTCGATCTAGGCGCCATCGCGCCTAAAGGTCCGCCTAGAGACGACTAAGACTGTCTAGAGCCAACTTTTCTGTTTTCCCCCATTTTTTCCGATTTTTTCCATATTTTTTTTCGAGCTTTTTGAAATTTTTGAGCTGCTCTTTTATGGAGATATACCAACTTACTAAGGAAGGGTGAGTTGAAGAAGATGAATTGGAAAATGAGTCTGTACAGCCAAGGGATTGAGTTTTCTGTGAATTTACTTTGTGATGTTTCATGTGTTCGTTTTATTGTTTTGTTTATATGAAAAACACCAAATTACGTTTATTTACACAGTAAATCCAGTCAGAAGGCACAATAAATAATAACATATGTGTGCTTTGCCTCTATTGTAGGACACCCATATTACTTTACCTCTAATATATAATGCTTATGTTTTGGGGGAATTTTGACACGTGGACAATTCTTTGATTTTATGTGATACTTATTTTGTAGACTATCATGTAACAAATTAGATTTACTCAATAATATAAAGAAAAGTTGATTCATTGCATTTTATATCACGTGTAGACAGGAAAAATGAAAAAAATGCTTCCATCATTGGGTCCCACAAGAGAAGTACATCATGCTGTGAATTTGTACAGGTTCATGTGTAGTGAGTTATTTTTATGACAATAAACTGACCTGCCGCACAATATATTTTTTTGCCATTGGTTCCAAAAATATATTCCAAACACACGTTGCTGGCTGTTGAAATGCAAATTTGCAAATTAGTCCAAGCACTACTAATCATCTTCAAATTGTACTAAACAAATGTCAATTTTTAAACTTTTGAAAAATATTCAGTGCGAATATTATTTTTTTTACAAATAATAAATAAAGAATTTTAATAATTTTATTACTTTTTAATATTTTATATACTAACTCAAAATAACATATTTTATTTTTTATTCTTATTTTGAAATAAATAATAAGAAATATTCATTATTTTCAAATATATATTTCAAAATAATATTACTTTGAAATATTGTTTCATATTTTCAAATAAAATAATGATTATTATTTATTAATCTAGAATAAATAATTATTTTTTTGAAATAAAAAATATTATTTTCAAATAAAATATATAGTGCTATAATGCAACATGTAGTTATAATTATTATTTTAAAATAGCATACAATTTCTAAATCAGTAATAAAAAAATTAAATGAACTTTGTCTAGAATATATTGAAGATTTGATATTTTTTTAGTGTGAATACCATGCAAATTTAATTATAAAATGAATAATTTTTTGGTACAATTTGAAGATACTTAATGGTGCTTGGACCAATTTGTAACTATTTCATTTGAAGTTTATACACGGCCCAAACACTTTTCACCTTTTAGATTCCTACAAAAATTATTTAATAATTTGATTGATTTTTGTACCCCTTATGTTTTAATTTTAATATAACATTTATTTGATTTTATTTTGGACTAAAAGATCCCTCATTTAAATTTTCTTTATTTTTTCATATTTATTTTTCTTTCAAATTAAAATAATAACTAAAAAATTAAGACACAAATATATAATTTTCTTAATATGACAATTTGTGATAAAATATTATTTTCTTATTATATACTAAAATATCATATTACTATATCAAAATAGAAAAAATATAGCTTCTCATTTTTTAATAAATTTATTCTCACTAAACTAATTTTAATGGGTAATTTTTCAATCTTCAGTTTGTTGTTATAAATATAACCTACTACATTCATCAGCTTATCATATATTCATTCTTTCAGTTATCTTTATTATGAATAAAATTTCATGAAATTACCATTGAAAAAAATAAATACCTTTGTTCAACACTTAGTTTTAGCTCATTTTCATAAGATATCAAAATGAAAACATGTTTTTTCCTTCTTAATTCTTAATTTGAAATTAGATCGAAATACTTATTTATAATTATTGTGAAGTGAATTTTCTTATGTTTTCTCTTTAGTTCTTTGTTTGCTCATTGCTGTTTTTTATTATTAAGAATTACATTCTTTTTATTATTAAGACTTGCATTCTTTTTTTTGTATTTAAGCCTGTAGGCTTAAGTTGTTACATTTATTTTTTGTTTAGATATAATTACTTTAATAATATATCCTCCATTATTGTTTTGGGATGCAATAATAAAGGAAAAACTTGCAACGATATATATATTTTTTTATGATGTAAAGTCATAGAAGGTATCACATATATTCACCTTATATATATATGCATCTCTAAAAAAATGAAAACAAAAAATGTAAGAAAAGGTTGTGGACAAACAAGCAAAGATATGTCTCGCTTTAGGATGCATAGTTATGAGTTTAAAAGCACAATGGTCCCTACCATTTAAATATAAGCATGTAGATGTATCTTTGTGGTATTCTGTGTAGCGAATTTTATTTCAAGTATATTAATTACTTATATGCTATGTTGCGCGGACACTTAAAATACCCGGCCGTGTCCGTGTCGGACACGACACTTCTCGGACACGTGTCGGACACACCACGTGGCGTGTCAAATATTTTATTATTAAAAATCGTCAGAACACTTCTCAGACACGTGCATTGGGCTTGTTAGCGCAATTATTGCACTATTTCATCATCCTCGTATTTTAGAGACTAGTTCATCTCACTTTTCTATTCCAGTAATTGTGGGACTACGCATTTAAAGTGAAATTTTGAATATTTAGTGTCAAGTTTCCATACACAAACATGTAAAACGTCAAATATCTTGTATGCACGTATAAAACTGCAACTTCAAATATTATATATATTATATCAATTATAAAATATTACGTATAATTTTTTAAAGGTAAAAATATTATGTATAATCGTTTAAAATAAAATAAAATTGACATAAATAATATATACAATAATTAAATTATATATTTTATTCATAAAACTAATATAATAATATATATATATAATGTGTCGTGTTCTGATGAATTTTGAAATTCGCCGTGTCTGTGTCGTGTCGGACACGACACCTGTGTCCGTGTCGTGTCGGACACGACACCTGTGTCCGTGTTCGTGCAACATAGCTTATATGTGACTCATTATTTATTTTCAAACATAAAAAATATTACTAAAAAAAACGAGCGAAGAAGGGTGGCTCCTGAGAGACTCCTCGGACACGTGTCCAACACAACACGTGGCGTGTCAAATATTTTATATTAAAAATCGTCAGGACACTTCTCAGACACTTCCCAGGACACTTTTCAGACATGTACATTGGGCTTGTTAGCTCAATTATTGTACTATTTCATCATCCTCGTATTTTATAGACTAGTTCATCTTACTTTTCTATTTCAGTAATTGTGGGACTACATATTTAAAGCGAATTTTGATTATTTAATGTCAAGTTGTCATACACAAACATGTAAAACATCAAATATCTTGTATGCACGTATAAAAGTGCAACTTCAAATGTTATACATATTGTATCAATTTTAAAATATTACGTAACTTTCTTATTATAAAGTAAAAATATTATGTATATTCCTTTAAAATAAAACAAAATAAAATAAAATAAACATAAATAATATAGATAATAATTAAATTATATATTTTATTCATAAAAATGATAAAATAATGTATATATAAAACGTGTCATGTCCTCTACTTTTTTTAAAACTGCCGTGTTGCCGTGTCCATGTCCGTGCAACATAGCATGGTACCATTCATAAAATAAAATGGGACTTCTTCATAAACCCCCTAACTTTAATGCAGAATGTAAAAGTGTCCTTTATTTTTTTTTAACCAAAATAGCTCTCTTTTGAAACTTTTTTATATTTAATTTTCTTCAATCCAAAAACTAAAAAAAAATTGTTGTAAATATTCTACGAATGCTTTTACAATATTTAATGATATTTTTATATGATAATATTATTTTATTTCATGATTATATTCATTAAAGTATTATTATATATTTTTAGGTAAAATATAATTCTATTTTTCTCGAAAAGGTAATATTTTGTTTTTATTTACTTTTATAATTTTTTATTTATTTTGATTTATGATTTATTTTCTTTTTAATTTTTAATTATTTATATTTTATGTAAAATATTAATTTTTCATGATTTAATTTTGGAATGAAGGAAATAAATTTAAACAAAAAATTGGTGGCAGGTATTTTCATTTATTATTTTGAGTCGCATGTGAAGAAAAAAATAGAAGTCAAAATATCAAAAACTAGAAAGAGTAAATACCATGAATTAAATATTATTTTTCTACTTTTTTCTGGATTTTTATATTATTATTTAAAATTGAAATACTGTAAAAAAAAAAAAGATATTTTGGCTTCAAAGAACAAGTTGCTAAAAGTATATTCAAAATCATGAAATGAACTGAATGTTTGTAAGGTTGTTTTGTTATATTTCAATTTTTTGTCCTAAAACAAAATTAAATAAAAGAAGTTAAACCCGGTGTTCAAAATTTAAAGTAACCAACGCATTTTTTTTTCATTATAGGTAACTTTTCAAATAGATATTAAGATATGTGCCAAATATTTACAAAGTATATATGCCATGTATTTATTGTGTTATTTTTTGAACTAGCATTTTAATAAACATCATTTGTAAAAATAATATTTCCATATTCAAATTTGTTAAAAGAGTGTTTCTGAACAGCGGAGGTTTCATAACAAATTATACTAAGAATAAAATATAACTAATTTTATGTTAAAGTTCATCATAATTTGTAAATTGATCTATATATAAATCTAGAATTTAATAAAGGTCGGGCTTAATATGAAATAAATGAGGATATAAAAAAAAAAAGATGTTTCCTGAAATATATATAAAAGATAGTATCTTAGAAAAAAATCGCAAAATAAAATGATAACAAATCATAAATGTAAATAATAGACCCCTATGATATTTGTACAATGAGTCATAATGTATCAAATGGATAGGTGGTCCATTTTACAATTTTAAAATCTTATAGACATAACAGAAGATAATAAATATTAATAATATTTGTCATATAAGAATATATAACAGTTTGTAAGCACAATTTTGGTTATAAGCTTTTTTCTATATGTTTAAATCGAATTATTCAGATAACTATCTTGCCGAATGTACATAGAATAAAATGAATTAGTCGTCTATTCTTAATTCCGCTATTCTTTTATTTCATGTGTTGCCGAACGGACCTTTGGTGCCATGTAATATTTGTATTTCTTATATGTTAGGTTTATTAGCATGTATATAATTTATTGTCATAATTGGAATCATGCCCGTCTAACACATATGGTGCTATAATGTAATCTTATGAAATAGAAAATTGTGAAAAGAAGAATTAGAATCTAATTTAGAGTTCGTATTATTTACACTTGGGGCAAATTTACAGATAAAGCATACTTAATTATATTACAAGATGCACATTAACGTTACTCTAGACTTAAAAATGTCAACTAATTGACCCCAATCCATTTTATGAAGATCTGCATGGGCACATTCCATAATTTGGATTGGAGGCCTCATATTCTTGAATATCAAGATATGGTTAATGCATGCAACCCTCTCCATCATCCATAATCCAAGGGTGAAAAACTTTGAAGCAAACTTGCTGGCAAAATGGGCCATATGGTACATGGTAGGGTTTATTGATTACACTTCCAAGTCATAATTTTACTCCATAGATTTTAATCTTAAGTTGTGTTACACCCCGGATCCAATTAAAGGACTGAAATGTAACAACCGTCAAAAGACATTTAAACAATCATCCACATAAATCAAAATAATCTCCAAATTATATTTATTAAATTTAACAACAAAATAAGATTGAGACTATAAAGTTATCATTTATTTAATACTAATTATTAAGCTAAATTTTATTAAATTTTGACGTCTCTCCGCCCACAACCCCAAGCTAATGATCAAAACCTGGGCACAAAATAAATATAAGGATGAATTACTCAGTAAGGTATGAAAAGAAGCCCAGCCGCATATACCAAAAAATAAAATATATTGAGTTTAATATAAAATAAAGCAATATAAAATCAAGTAACCAGAAGTCATAAGTATAATTTAGTATAATAATTATGAAAAATACTTTTATTTCGGGATATTATCTTATTTCACTTTCAACTTCCACACATACACAACACACACACTAGATCATGCTCTGTGACATCGAGTACGCGCACAGATACAAGTCTTTCCGAGCTCGTTATTGAGTGATCGGCGGCCCTAGCTTCCACCTACTAAGTACGGCCTCTCATCTAGATCAGCGGCTCTGACTTCCACCTACCAAGTACGGTTGTATTCTCTTAATTATCACTTTTCATACATCTCACTATGTCCCGTATTTTACTCAAAAATATCTTTAAATATTATCTTTAAATTCTCATATTATCAAAATATTAATTTGAGCCACATAAGCTCTATCTCATAAATAAAAGTTATATATTCAATATTCAATACTATTCTTATAGATAATTATAACATATATACTATTTATACGGAAGAACAAATATAGCCAAATGGGAAAGCATATGCGGGCAAAACCTTACCTGAATAAATGCAACACTAGCAACTCTCACGCGAAATCTTCGGGTTCCGCAAACTCTTGAGCTTCCTTTGCAACTCTTTCAACTTCTCGGTCTTCTTCTAGTACGAACTCCTCACATGAATCTAATTATTTATTTAATACTAATTATTATTCAATCCCGAAACGTGTACTGACATACTCACTTAAATCTGATTATTTACGAAAATATTTTCTGGACCTTAAATACAGAATCTAATATTACCAATGAGTCCAGAATGCCCAAAAACGTATAAATGGACTATTTATTTGCGAAATTTGAAGATGTGGTTAAAAAGATATGATTAAAAAAAATTTCCTTAGGCCTCGTTTGGTATCGTTGCCGTTTTCTGTTTTCTGTTTTTTTTCTCCAGAAAAAAAACAAAACGTGTTTGGCAAAATGCCTCTGTTTTCATTTTTTTCTATCCAAATGGCAAAAAATAAACAGGATTTTGGAAACAAGAAAAAGTTGTTTCTTCTTTTCTGTTTTTCACTGCCAAACATATAAATGTCCGAAACCACACGAAAATAATATGATAACACTAAAAAAGAATATTGACCTTGAAATATTATATTGCGCTAAAAAAAGTAAGTTGACGTAAAAAATAGTATATTCATATTAAAAAGAAATTTTGATCGTAAAACTTTATATCCACTAAAAAAGGTAAGCTGACACTAATTAAAAATATTGACCACGAAACTTTATATTGCAGTAAAAATAAAATAACTTACCACTGAAAATAATATAATGATACCATGATATTGTAAACAGTAGATTGACACTAAATACTCAATATATTGGCATTGAAAACATCATATTAACTCTAAAAATGATTCCTGAAAATAGGATATTAATACTCAATAATGATAAATTAACATTATAAACAATACATTGATATTGGAAATTATATATTGATATTTAAAACGGTATATTAACGCTAAAAATATTATGTTGATACTATAAACGGCATATTGGCGCTGAAAACTTAATATATTGCCGCTGAAAATGTTATAAATATACATTTGATAAAATAATAACTAGGAAAAATATTATCGGTCTTAAAAACAAAAAACAGTTTTTTTGAAAACAAAAACAGAAAAACAGAAAACTGATTTTTGTTTTTAAAAAACGAAAAACAGAAAAACGGAAATGATGCCAAACAATAAATCGGAATTGAAATTCCAGCTTTTAGAAGAGTACACGAAAATTCCAGATTCTCTTATAAACAGTATTCCCAGTCCCAGTTTTATAAATTCCAGATTTTTATGAAAGCAATATTTTTGTTTCTCAGATTTCCAAAAATCCTTAATTTTGTATCATCAAATAAATAAAATATAATAAAATTCTAAAATTAATTAGTCATAATATTATATAATAAAATAACATCATAATACCGTATTCTAACATATTTGTTTGTTAAATATAATCTTTTTCTATTCATGTTATATAAAATATTTATCATTACACAAATTAGTTTTGAAAAAATATAGTTATGTTAATTAAATAACAGATCCATAATAACAAAATATTTATAGATTTAATTTCATGAATGCATGCAACATGACCTAATTATGCAAAATATTGATCCTAATTAATCACACATAAAGTAATAGATTATCTGAATAAAAGAAATTACTCACAATGATAGTTGAACAAGAAAAGAAAAGACTGAATCTGATTGTGCTAGAACAAAACAAGGATATGGACTGAGTAGACACGATTCGCCTACAACGAGTAATGCCTTCACTATAGATCTACCAACACCAAGTGCAATTATCTCCTTATTTTCAAAGGTGAAACTCCTTCTTGGCTCTTGTGCGTGTACAGGTAAATAGAGAGAGGAAACGGAAGAGAGATAATGAAAATGAAAGGACATAAGGTTGTCTCTATGTGACAGGATAAAAATGAGAATAGCTGCATCTCATTAATGCCCAATTAACTCAGAAAATAAAACCTCTAATCAATTTAAATTCATGCATTTAAATTTTCTATTGATTCAGATCCAAAAATTTAGTGTCTACTACTAATACGAACTTTTTGAACGGACAGAAGAGGAAGCGTAACAGCTAATATTTCGCCATCTTTGCAATTTAGTCCCTCAAGTTAAAATAATTGTAACTTTCAAAATACACCTCAGATTTTGTTGATTCAAATTTCTAAATTCATTATTTAAAGGATATGATTTATTGAGATTCAATTTATTATTCCCCAACATAAAAATTATTTCAGAAATTACGAAAATACCCCTACTACAAAATAATAAAATAAAATAAAATTGCTTATTATAAGGAGTTGCGTTGTTGGACTTTATTTGTATAGTTCTCAATTGTATTGTAACTCATTAACGTAGCGAACTATAGTCATTAGATGATAGCATGTAGGCCTTATCTTGCAAAAAATTGGAAGACTCCACTTATAGGTTTATTTTTCCTTCTACTATTTTTATATTAACAATGTGGGATTCGAACTCACACACCCCTTTGAGGAGAAAGCACAGTATCACTCAACTAAACGTTGTTAAATGTGTTATTAGAAAACTATAAGGAGTAAATATCCAATAGGTACGCAATGAGAAAAAAATTGCTTAGGATGGAATTCGAACCGACGACTCTCTGGTTGTATGACAAGCTCAATAATATTGCACCAAATTAATTTTAGTGATATGAATTATCAAAAAACGTATAGAAGTTATTGTTCCACATAGACACATATCAACACATAAGAAACGTGAATTTCCTTAAATATATGAATAATTTTAATATTTATCAAATGTTTTAATTGAGGAAAAAAATTATGTGGAAGCCAAGAATTCTTGTTTTAATCAAATTTAGAAGCATATCTTCTGAAAACCCGAAAATAATGACTTTAGTGCCTCCATAACAAATAACCTCGGCTCTTCAAATACCCACAATATATAAATATCTCCGCAAAATATAAAGATCAACATTACATGACCTGATATTGTCATCACAAATCCAGAGTTAGATGTATGAATTTTCGTCTTTCACCATGTACAAAATTTCGGTGAAATATACAATATGTATCTATGTCAAATTGAAAGAAAATATTTTACATTGATATTGTAATATAATAAAAATCATTTCTTAACTGACGTGCCCCGATATTTGAAGTCAATGTTATTTTTAAGTCCAAAGTATGTTTCCTTATGTTTATTAGAAAAATAGTGATATATTAGATAAAAACTGCGTGAGAACCTCCCAAATTACATATTTTAATATTTTATGTGGATTCAGTTTACAAATATATAATTTAAAAATATATATTCTTTTTAAAATATAAAAGTGTGGAAGCAATAAAGAAAATCAATATTAGTGAGCACAGATATTGATTAATTTATACCTTAATTATTGAACAAGTCAATTTGTTTGGTCCCTAATACAAGGGGTCAAAACATGCAAAATACGAACCTCATTATACATATTTCTGTTGTTGAGCTTGTTAATTAAAATTGATGAAAATTACACGATAAATATGAATATATATTTAGATGGAAAAAATACGAACTTGTTAGAGTAAAAGAGAAAAAAAATACGAACTTGTTCGAGTAAAAGAGCAAATACATACCGAACTAAAGCGACACCTTACTGATATTTTGCTTTCGCCATCATGCGTGTCTTTTATGCACTGTGTAGCATCTCATTCCTTTGATATGCTTAGGAAACCAAAGCATCGTGAGTATTGCCCACTCACGAAAATCTAAAATATAAAAACTAACGCATTAGAAATAGCCATTTTATAGCACAGATATTAAAAAGAAATGCAAACCTTATAATGAAATATTTGGAAGTACTATACCTATATGACCTGACAATTGAGATAGGAGCTAGGACTGGAGCAGGAATTGAAAAAGCATAAAATCTTCCCTCGTTTAAGTAATAATAAAAGACAGAATCCACTGTTCATATAAGAAAAAAATAATTCCCGAAAAATACAAATGGCGGAAGGAATTCTAGCGTATAGCATTTCCGCACATCGGAAATGCGGAATGTTTCCAAACCGCACTTCTGAAGTGCGGTTTTTGTTTTAATTTTTTTTTTTTGGGACTGAAAACCGCACTTTTCAAGTGCGGTTACTGTAGCGTCACTGTAGTTTTTTTTTTTCCTAGAATTTTTGTTTAAGCTAGAAACGCCTTTAAATCAGTTTATATCCTGCCCCCACACTATAATTATAAATATTCACAAATCGTACTCTGTAATAAAAAAATTTCAGTACACATTTGCATTAAAGTTATTTGAACCATCTTGAACATGTGGTTGGACATAATTATAATATTTATTAGTATTGGACTGCATTAGAAGTGCGGTTACTGTAGTATTTTTTTTCTTTCCTGAAATTCTTATTTAAGCTAGAAACACCGTTAAATCAGTTTTTATCTTGCCCCCATACTATAATTATAAATATTCAACAAATCGCACTCTGTAATAAAAAAAAATTTCAGTACTCATTTGAATTATAGTTATTTGAACCATCTTGAACATGTGGTTGCGCATAATTATAATATTTATTAGTATTGGACTCCATTAGAAGTGTGGTTACTGTAGTATTTTTTTTTCCTGGAATTCTTGTTTAATCTAGAAACGTTGTTAAATCAGCCTATATCCTGCCCCCACACTATAATTATAAATATTCATAAATCGCACTCTGTAATAATTTTTTTTTTCAGTACTCATTTGAATTATAGTTATTTGAACCATCTTGAACATGTAGTTGTGCATAATTATAATATTTATTAGTATTGGATTGCATTAGAAGTGCGGTTACTGTAGTATTTTTTTTTCTGGAATTCCTGTTTAAGTTAGAAACGCTGTTAAATCAGTCTATATCCTGCCCCCACACTATAATTATAAATATTCACATATCGCACTCTGTAATAAAAAAAAATTCAGTACTCATTTGAATTATAATTATTTGAACCATCTTGAACATGTGGTTGAGTATAATTATAATATTTATTAGTATTAGATTGCATTAGAAGTGCGGGTACTGTAGTATTTTTTTTATTACAGAGTGTGATTTGTGAATTTTTATAATTATAATGTGGGAGTAAGATATAAATTGATTTAACGGCGTTTCTAGCTTAAATAAGAATTCTAGGAAAAAAAAAAACTACAGTGACGCTACAGTAACAGCACTTGAGAAGTGCGATTTTCAGTCCAAAAAAAAAAAATTTAAAACAGAAACCTGCTATATGCTGGAATTTTTTTCGTCATTTGTATTTTTCGGATTTTTTTTTTTTTTTTTTGTCTGAACAATAGATTCTGCCTAATAAAACGATTAATTAGATGAGCCATGGCAACAACTTTGTAGGAGGTGCTGGTGAAAGTCGCGTCTATTATGTAAGTTGTTAAGAGAGATTAATAACATACAAAATAGACACGGGTTCACAAGCACATGTGCACGTCAATCCACACGATGAAGAGCTGTCCTACACTAAACGCAAAAAAAATGAAAAGATATTTATTATTGCATAATTTAAAAAATAATCATAATTTAATAATATAATAAATGATAGTTGCATAATTGAACCAACTTAAATTTACAAGTCAATACATTATGAAGGAAGAGAAAATGACAGCCAAACTAAGTAATTAGGCATTATTGAAAATCAAGCACTACAGAGTCCCCTTCATTACACTAACTAATTGTCCTGAATTAGATGACTTTTGTGAGCTTATGATTAAATTTCACGGTTTGGAGAATAAACTAACAAGTGGCCCTAACTATTATACATATTTACTAGAATCAAATTGGTTGGAAATCAACCAAAGAAATCTCAAAAAATTCCTAAATCACTCAATTGTGAACAGATTAAACAAGCTTTATTGATCTAAAAGCAAGTTTACAAGACAAGACCTAAGAAAACGCTACCGTACAAATTTCTAGAACTAAAATACAATGACATACAAATTTCTAGATCTAAAATACAGTGGTCAAAACGAGAATCACAATAAAAACGGCAATTGGCAAAAATCCTAGATACCAAATATAGTTGCGTCAACAGAAAAACAATGATCAACTCACCTAGAATTGGCGCCGTTCTGACCGTTGATCGCCTGCAGGCCCCAAAGGGAAGTGGATAAATCGTCAAACAAAGGGCAATCGAAGATCCAATTGGTTACTTCGGAGGGATCCATTACTTCGCCGGAATCAGAGCACGATAAGGGTTAGAAATGGGGAAATCTCGAATCGATGAGGAGCAGACGGAGATGAGAGAAAGAAGGAAGCGTTTGATTCTATTTTTCAGGATGAGAGTCGATTATAGATAGAACTAGATGTTCAGATAAATAGTATCAAATTCGGCTGAGAGTAAGGATACAAATCTATGTTATGGATGAGAAGTATACCGAGGATACGGATATCCGATCGGATACGGCTACGATACGGTTTCGATACGCATCGGATACGCCATGAGAAGTATCCCGAGGATACGGATATCCGATACGGATACGGCTACGATACGATTTCGATACGTATCGGATATGTCACGTGGCGTATCCGATTATTTTAATAATAAAAAATTTCGGATACGTTCAGGATATGGCGTGAAAGGGTTGTCAGGATACTTCTGGGATATTTACACTATATATATTGATTAATTATTTTTTTTAATCATTTTTTTTCTTAAATCAAAATTTCAAACAAACCAAAGACTTATTTGCATTTTATAATTATAAAAATAATAAAAATAAATATAATATAATATAATTTCTAAGAAAGCAAGAACTCGCTGACTTGCATTAAATCAAATTTTGAAGTTTACAAACATATAAGTATCAAGTATGTGTTTAATTTCATTCACATATTTTGATATTAAATTTGAAATATTGATTATTAATTAATTAATTTATTATTATATTATATAATTATAATTAAAAAATAAATACGTATCCGTATCCTAAATTTTTTGAGATTTGCCGTATCGCCGTATCCGTATCCGTGCAACATAGATACAAATCTGAATTCTGTTCAGATAATATATATATATATATATATATATATATATATATATATATATATATATATATATATATATGTACATATATAAACAAATATTTGTTTTTAGAATTCAAATATCACTATACACAAAATATAGTAAATTTGTATAAAGCATTTTATGAAATTTTCATTATTATATAAAATCATACAAAATATAAAACAACCGCCAAAAAAGTATCTATTAATATTTAATATTGGATCTGATCTAGATCCGAGTAAACATAACTGAATTTGAATCTGACGGATCCTTATTTTTATTCTGATCCTCAAGATGTTGGGTGCGAACATTACAGAAACCGTTTACTGTGCATGTCATATTTTCAACATGGTTCGAAAATACCGAATAAAAATCGGAGTTAGTCGATAGGAACGGTTCAGAATTAGTTGAGTCGGACCTAAATATAACGAATCCGATGAAAAGTCAGACCAAATTAAAAAAAATATTTTTTTTTATATATTTGTGATGTTGGGTTCATCGGATCGGAGCTTGCCAATTGAATCGGAAGGAAATAATTGGTAGATTCTACGAACAATGTTTTTCAGACTTTATAGATCATATTTCATGATTTTTTTATTATTCCGTAATTAATATTATTTTATATTATTATTGACTGCTATACTCTTATTATGATATATAGTTAGTTTTGTTAATATTAATCATAATATCATAATTTGACTATAATTTATTGCTTAAAACAACTTTATAAATTATATTTTCTAGTATTGTTAATTTGTGACATTATAATTAATCCAATATCATAATATGTTATTTGTTAATTTATTACTAATGCAATATTATAATATCAAACACTAATTGATACTATTTATTATATAATATTACTCCATAAAATAATTTAACAAGTTAAAAAAATTCTAAAAAATGGAACTTATTTGGTTCAAATTGGACTCATAGTAAATGAAAACACATATGACCATTGGATAGGGTTCAAAATGGTGACTCATATTAAATAAGAAAACATAGACTCACTGCACAACATTCTTTATTGAAGAGCCGTAAAAGATCTCTAAAGGGACACATGTCACAAAGGGTCCAAAATACAAACTTTATATATTAGATAAAAACAAGTAAATAACTCGCGCTTTGCGCGAAAGTTCAAATTATTTGTTAAGCCTCACTTGTAGTCTCAATTTTTATAGTGCTTTTGTTACATGGCCGATTTTTTAACTTTTACATTATGTAAATTCACTTTTAATATGTTGAATGGTTCATGGTTGTTTATATTACTTAATGAGCATGACTATAGTTAAATATTAGTTTTTTTAGTGTTTGTATTACATAACCAATGTTTCAACTTTTACATTATATAAATTCACTTTTAATATGTTAATAAATGCTTTTTATATTACTTAATGAGCATGACAAAAATAAATTGTGTTGAATACAACTACTACATAATAAAAATTGAGTAAAATAAATAGTTGAATACAACTACTCATATTTAGGCAAATAATAGTGTTGTGCTCCATAACCATTGGATCATCATCTAAGGGCTAGTATTAAAAGAGATGATGTGGTATTCTATGGTGAAAGTATTGTAGAAAAGGTCCTTCAAAATTATAATAGAAAAGTTCAATTTTGCCTCATCAACTATTCAAATAGCTTATTTTTAGTCCCTCAACTTTTTATTGGTTCAATTTTAGTCCCTCAACTATTCAAGAAGTTTATTTTTGATCATTCCATCCGTTAGTGCTTATGTGTCAGTTAAAGTTGACACGTAAGCAATGACATGACATATATTCTTGACATATATTTCAACGTGCCAATTGTGACATGCTAAATATTTGAAAAAAAATAACATTTTGTTAATTCCCCTATTTTTCTTAAAATATTATTTCATTGTATAATTTTGTGGTGCATGTTTATTTAAAAATATGTCATTGCTTATGTGTCAAGAATATATGCCATGTCATTGCTTACGTGTCAAGTTTAATTGACACGTAAGCACTTAACAGATGAAATGACCAAAAATAGACTTATTAAATAATTTAGGGACTAGAATTCGACCAATAAAAAGTTGAGCGATCAAAAGTGAACTATTTGAATAGTTAAGGGGGCAAAATTAGACTTTTCTCAAATTATAATATATAATATAAGTAACATATATGGGCCTCAAAGTAAATAAAAGTACAATTGGGCCTAATTGCAAAATAAAAATTATATTGTATGCATAGCGCCCATTGAAGCCTTATAACTCGAGATTTATTTTTCAATCAACAAACAAGTTCAATCTTCAATCAGTACAACAATATTTTTTCTTCTAGTTCTTCGATCATTTTGGCTGGAGAATTACGGCCATGTATGCATTGTAGATGGTTCCTGGAGCACAGAAGGGGAAGATGTATATGTTATGTAATTCAAAGAAAATAAAGTCTAGTGGAGTATTTGAAGTGAAGCTATGAAGTGTTCATGTTCTAGTTCAAGTTTAACATTACTGGATGTAAAGTCGAAGCGATAGTACCAAAAATGCTCTCTTAAGGATGGTACGTTCTCTTTTTCAATTAGGCAATAGTCTCCACTTAGATAATAATTTCTTGGTTACCTCCATTGTCGTAGTTCAGTTGGTATGACATGTAGCCTGCCTTTCTTTCAACAGGGATAGGGTTCGAAACTGACAGAAATAGTTTAGCTAGGTGTGGTTGCCTACGGGCCATGTAATAAAATAAAAGATAATATTTTCTTGGTTGAGAATGTATCGTGCATAAATACCACTTTTGATGTAGATTAGAGGACTTACTATCACATTCTTGAATACAGAGAGATGGTTCAACATAAACCTTCTTCATCATCCATATTCTAAAGATAAACAACTTAAAACAGATATTGGGAAAAGTGTCTTTCTATAGAGACCCCTAATCGCCCCCGAAAACCCAAATCTCCTTAATGTGGTCATGCTTGCATCATCCAAAACTAGGTCATAAGAAGCCAAAAAACGGTATCCGGACTTTCCTTTTTTTTAATGGTCAAGTCAGCTTGATATGTAACAGCCAACATGTTAGGACTACTAATTTAGGAAAATTCCATCTATATTTTCATTTAAAAAAAAAATTGAAATCTAGCCGTATTCTCCCTATATACAATTTTCTAATTTTGCTACATATCTGATACGTGTCTTTCCCAACAAAAATTATTGTATATTTTTTGTGTAACGAGTCAGTTTGAAATATTTAATACAGTTAGCACCCATTATATATGTATTTACTATAAAAATATCATAAAAAATCCAGTAATTGAAGAATATGATATGTCTAAATCTATGTGATATATATAAACCGAGTCATTTGTAAATGAATCTATTACCCATTACACAATTCTTCATATGATGTTTTACACTTTTATTTTTCTGTGATCATATATATTCAATTAATATTCATAAAGTTTAATGTTATTACAGAACATGCCACGACATACTCTTTGAACATCTTAAATTGAATGTGTGGGTATTGTTGTAATTTAAAGAACAACTAAGGACATTTATTTAACTCCACGTGTGT
Source organism: Juncus effusus (assembly GCA_027726005.1). Lineage (NCBI taxonomy): Eukaryota > Viridiplantae > Streptophyta > Magnoliopsida > Poales > Juncaceae > Juncus > Juncus effusus. The sequence continues at coordinate 8,011,159 of CM050897.1, read as the reverse complement.
GGGCCTCACGGCTATTAGAGAAAGAACAATACAACCGGTGAACCAACAAAAATAGAGAAAATTGCATGACACCTTCTATATTAAACCGAAAAATCCTCTTCATATTTGTAAATTTAAAAAAGGCACTATACTATTGCCGAAATTGCGAAAACGCCCCTATTGATAATTTAGAGTTAACGCCATTATTTTAGAACTTTAATTATGATTAAAATTTATTTTAAATACTATTTGGTTCATATTTTGCTCTCTTATAAGATTTTCTAAAGATTAACTTTCTAAAATTCAGTTAAGAAATTTAATTAATTTAATTAAGCTAAATAACATATCTTAATTAAGTCTCACAAAGTTAATAAACTTCAAAAAATCTTAATTTTTATTTTTAAATAATTTTTAATATATATCTCTCAAAAAAAAATTTTAATTATCAAAATTTATTCTTAGTAAAATCATATATCCTATCCTCGAAGCGGAGGGAGGGTTACAACTAGTAGGGTTACAACTAGTATACTCCAATACTCTCTATTCTCTCTACCCCTTTAAAAGAAATAAATAAAAAATAAATATATATATATATATATATATCTCTCTCTCTCTCTCTCTTCTCTCTCTCTCTCTCTCCCCTGGCAATTTGAACGATGATAAAAAGGGCGGCTGCATCGTTTGGATAACCGGCCTGGTGCATCTGGTCTGAATTTTCATATCCTCTCTTTAGATTTATATATTTTCAATTTTAATATGATTTTCTTGATCTGAGTTTTCATTTTTGATTGTTAGAGATAATCTGACGCACAGATTGAACAAAGATCTCGGCTTTAAAGCAAAAGATCACGTTGAAAATATTCATTGTGTCGGTAATTTGCAGGTAATTTTTTTTTTTGCTCTTTTCTTATTTTCTCTCAAATTTATTATGGTTTTCATGAGTTTCTAGATTTTTCTTTATTTGTCATGTTAGTTCCACGATTTTTTTAAATTCGGTTTTATTATTATTTATTGAATAACCAGTTCTATTTTATGGGCTAATTCCCATCCACTAAATTTTATTTCTAATGCTATAATTTCATATATTGGTGCACTTACTGTTTGTAAGCAAATATATTTTTCCAATTTCACCTCATTGTTGATTTTGAATTGCTGTTTTTTTAATTATTTTGGATAGTAATTATTTCAAATTAGTTATGGCAATTCCTTGATTTTTGTTTAAATTTTTGTTTTTTAGTTTTAAATTTATTTCTGAATTTTCTGATTTTCTGCATTTAAAATTTTTAGTGGTAGACTCGTTCTACAAACCATGAAATAGAAGAATAGTGGAATAGAGAATACTTAATTATTCTGTTTTATTACAATAACGTTCGGCTAGATAAATGTAATAAAAATTTGGTTTAAGTAATATAAATAAGAAAAAAACCAAATTTGGTTGCCACATAGAATGAAATTTGGAATAAAGTAGGCTATTTTTGTCTGAAATTATAGTTTCTGAATTTTAAAGCAAACTTACTGGCGACATGAGCTATATGATACATGATAGGGGTTATTGATTACACTCCCAAGTCATAATTTATCCCATAGATTTTAATCTTGAGTTAAGTTGTTGGGCTTTATTTGTATAGTTCTCAATTGTATTGCAACTCACTAATGTAACGAACTATAGTCATTAGATGATAGCCTTTAGTCCTTACCTTGCAGAAAAAAAAATGGAAGACTCCACTTATAGACTACAATCACACAAAAGGATAGAATGCAATTACTTAAGATGCCCTATAACATTATAGCATGTACTCTTTAATATCACTTCATATTGTCATATGAAGTGAGCGTGTCACTAATCCTAACTTACTACTCATGTCAAGCAATATAATTACTAGATAGATAATATTAGAGGATGACAAAAATATTTAGCTAAGTATTCGAAATCTTCTACTTATAGAGTTTACTCAATTAGATTTGTATTGGGATTCATGTTTTTACAATTCTGTATGAATCTGTAACTACGCGAAAACGTGTCGTGGTGTAATCACGTGTTAACAAAAATATTTTTAAGTTTCCCTAATTCATTCACAAAGTGTATATGTGGTATTGAGTTTTAGGATGTCGAACACAAGGAGACTGACCTTAAGTAAAACAAGTTCACAAATCAATTTCAAGTGCAAAGTGCTTATGCAAATTCCAAGGGTTATGATTTAAGAACAATAAAAGTGTGTATGATGAAGTTGTTTGAATGATAGAAACACGTGCACGAAAATAATAAAAGAAAGTAAATATCTTTTTGTTATTTTTATTTTATTTTATTTTAAAAGTTAATAAAATTGTAGGGAAATTATGACAATTTATATAACATGTAAATCATTAATCACAAAAAATAGCAATTTATTTAAATGGTTCAAAAAACAAGATTTGATAAATTTCCTTCCAAAAATTGATCAATTAATAAATCAAAGATTAAGTTCAACTCAAAAACTTCCACATTCAAGTTTTACATAAACTCGATTTAAAACCTAACTTAATCACAAAAACCTCTTCCAAGTGTTCCAATGATTAAATAGCTCCTAAACACGTCACAATTTAAATCAAAACTAATCTTCTAATTAGAATTAATTTAATATTTAAGTTTTGAATCAAATATATTCCTCCAAATAATGTAACTCAACAATTTAAGTGTTCTTAAGCTAATCTTCTTAAACCTCAAAAAATGCCCAAATCAAACACAAGATTTCATCACAAATTATACAAAAAATATTTCCCTACACAAAGTCTACTCACTCATGCTCATACAAAACATATTTACACAAGTTTGAGACTTTTTATTCATTCAACAAAAGGGAGAAAAAATAAGGAAAAAGAAAGAAATAATCAAACCAAATGGATGGGGAGTCAACATAGATCCTCCTCTTGGTCGATTCGAATCTTCCTTCAAATCTCGCTCCTTCTAGAACAAGACTTCTTTCTTGAAGCTTGGCTCCTCTTTTGTCTTAACTCACCAAAAAAAGAAAATTAAGTTTTGGACAACCTTAAAGAAGGTCATCCATGGAGAAAAAGAAAGAGGAAGAAGAAGAGAATGGTATTTATAATGGATTAGGGAAGAGAGAATGATGTGTAAAAAATGGATGTGGAATGGTTATATGAATTCTTCTTTAGAGAGAGAAAGAGGTGTATTTTTATAGAGAGGTTTGGCCTAGAATATATTTGAAAATGTGATTGTGGGACTAAAAATTGAGCTTGATCTGAATTCTGTTTTGGGTGGTAATTTGGGGGTATTTAGCACTCTTTGCCTTTATTTCCATTCAAATTCAGCTTGGGCTGTTCTCTCTCCTCTAAACGAGCAACTGGACAAGACGATAATGGGGTTAAACAAGAGACGTTATATCCGAGGTAAGGACGGATGGTTTCATCAAGTAAGGCAAGTTCAGAACACTCTTTCCTTCACTCATTTTGGTTTATTGAACATACCTTGGAAACCTTTCTTCTCTCTCTCTCGAAATTCGAAAACCATGGCTTAACAACCCTCTAACAAGGGGGGGGGGGGGGGAGAACTCCTTCCAACACCCCGTTGGCTCATAACGTCGCTCATAGGCCGGGTTTATTTTGTGTATCCCAATTGTGGTGAATTGTATTTTCTTAGACTTCTATTAAATTTCACACGTGGTGCGACATGTTATGAAGATATACACACGATAAATGATACTTAACACAATTCATTTAGAGGTGCTTGCAATGCACTTGGCCTTTTAGCTGATGACAATGAATGGTTATTTGCTCTACAAGAACCTCCCAATGGGCTATGGCAAGACAATTACGAAGAATAATTGTTAGTGTATTGTTATATTGTGAGGTTGCTAATCCTTGCAAACTTTTTAACGATTTTTGGTTTCTTTTAGGTGAAGACATTGTATATAAAATGCAAAATGTTCTTGCTTTGCCAGATATAAAGTTAACAGATGATCAAATCAAAAGTTATATCTTACATGATATTGAAAAAATGCTCATTGAGAATGGATCAAACTTAGCAATGTTTTCGTTACCATCACCACAAGGTGATTTTGGTCACAATCTTGCAAACATATTATTAAAGGAAGAATTAGCCTGCAATGTACATGCCTTGATGGATGAAGCGGTTCACATGCATGCGTGCTTGAATCATGAACAAAAAAAATATTTATGATGCTGACATGAAATCTATTGAGCTCAATGAAGGGAAAATCTTTTTTATATATGATTATGGTGGTACTGGCAAGAAATTTTTATGGCATACAATAGTTACAACGCTGCGCTCACAAAATAAAATTGTATTGATTGTAGTATCGTCTGCGCTTGCCGCTTTACTTTTTCAACGTGGTCATACTGCGCATTCAAAATTTAAAATCCCCATTGAATTGTCAGATAAATAAACATGTGACATTTAAAATCCCCATTGAACTCTTATACAAAACGTCGCTAATTATTTGGGATGAAGCACCAATGGACCACCGCTATTATTTTGAAGCTGTTGACAAAATTCTACGAATTTGAAGCACTTGACAAAATTCTAAGAGATCTGCTTGGCACATACAATAAATACAATCGTAAAAAGCCGTTTGGTGGAAAAACAATTTTTTTAGGTGGTAATTTTAGGCGAACACTACCCTCTTATTATTTTATTACATGTTCTGTTATATAATCTGTATTCATATATTTTATCGAGAAAAAATGAAATTAGAATCATAACAATATGTCTTTATGTGATATTGTGCATATAATTGAAATGAAAAGCTAAGATTTAAAAAAAGCCAACTGCCGAGATAAAATTGACAATAAATCTCTTGAGAATGCTCAAAGAGAGATGAAAAATAAGGTACAAGATATAAGTTAATGAGCATATCATTTTTGTACGTATTCTTTTATATAGTCTATATTCACATACTTTAGCAAGAAAAAAAATTGGAATCATAACAATATGGAACTCAAAATAAAGAGAAAATTCATACAAATTTATATTTGATGATTGTAACATTAGAAATAAAATATTTCATTAAGAATTATAATTTTTTAAAGAAGAAAAGATAAATTATTTATATTTTAAAGAATGAACTCTTCATTAACTATTGATATTAATTGTTGAACATAACTTTACACCATGATTTATTGAAACCATCTGATTAAGATCTGATCGTCACAAACAAACTCACAACGGTTCTCATTAAATCGGGTATGAAACACAAAAAACCAATTCAACTAATCATATGCTTATGTTTTAATAACTACATAAATATTGTCATAAAATATCAATAAATTTGAGGAAATGAATGGCTAAGATTCGATATAAAAATTGATTGAACGGTCAAGACTAAAGTGATGATGTGACCTTTTGAGGAGGCTCAAAAGTAGGTGAAAAATAAGGGGTTGGGGTTAATCTTTTGCAAGTGAGGTGGTTTATCTATATCCAAGGATTGCTAATCTGAATGGAGAAATTTGTAACATATATTTATGTCAATTTCAAATTAGTCTTAAATCCAATAAAGAAATGAATACACACCAACATCTACAATCAAACCTTGATGTATGGACGAATACAGACCAAAATCTTACAAAAAAAATAGAAAATCATATTAAATAAATGAAACATTTGCTTACTGGGCATGGTAACCTTTGACTTTGCTTTATGAGATCAATTTATAAGAGAAAAATAAATTATTGAAAAAAGAGGTACTGAGTACCTTGTTATAGAGAAAAGAAGGGTTCAAGCATTCGTCAAGCATATATTTACAATAGTCAGTCCAGCAAGATGAATGGGGCATTTGATTGTTAATTAGCAGTAGTGTTATCTTCTATTCTATTATATATTGATGACATATCTGCAAAAAATTAAAAGATGTTATTAGTAGGATGGTGAATTGATGCCTTCAAGCCTTTTAATTGTACTATATTTGATGCTATCAAAAACAATATTCTGTGTATGATTTGAGAATTCATCATCTGGATTTTCACGCCTTCCCGTGATGTTGACCGTGAAATAGCAGCATAAAGCTAGCCGTGTTTGAAGACCGGTCGTGGTAAATATATATCAATTTGATTGAGGGTTTAGTCTTGATTTTTATTGATTGTCATTGCATAACAAAGATGTATAGAAAATTGTTTACGTATCAAAATTAAATCCAATTGATTGTCACCAACATTAAATATGATTCGCCGTATGAGTACGCTTGCTCCGACTTTATTTCCTTTCATAATATTTGCTTCAATTATATGATTGCCTAATTTTTTGTCTATTAGTCTTATTCCATTACATAATCCATTTGACTGATCTATATTACGCAAAAGCATTACGGGACATCCTTCTTTCAATTCTAACTCATGCTAAGGAACGCCATTGGGTTTTAATGAGTGTAACAACTCAATAGGATACATTGCCTCAAGTTCATCTGCGGAGATTGTTGAGTTGCACATTATGTCGTAGCTGAGGTAGATTTTGCTATCACCAGGTAGCATATTCAATACAATTTGATTAAGCTCATCAACATCTTCATTCGTTGGAGTTACAATTGCTCTTTCTTTTAGGTATTGAGTATCATTATACACAGTGTTTCAACTAGCGGTCCGTAGCGGCGCAATAGCGGTTTCCGGAAGGTAAACGGTGCGCGCAACGATTTTGTTGCGGTATAACATTTTTCGACGATTTAGCGGTGAAGCGGTCCGCAATAGCGGTGTTGCGCGTGTATGTTGCGGTGTAGCGGCTGAATAGCATTTTTGATGGATTTTTTTTAATGAATATTTTTTAATGGATAAATATGTTGTATTTTAATATTTTAATATTAATCATATTTTGATTTTGGACATGTAATTTTTGACAAGAACATTTCAAACTTTTATTATGGTGCATATATTATGTAATGGTATAGGAAAAATAATATTTACACATATTATCCGCTATAAAATTATATTTCCGCAATATAAGCGCTATACGTTGCGCTATACGCAATTCGCTACATGAAAATCCTAAACGCAACACACCGCTAAACGCTATTTGCAACCTTGATTATACATTATATCGAAATTTTTGTAAATTGCACGCACTATTGCTTCCTTGTTATTTTCATTAGATTTAACCAACAAATCATTTGGTATTTTTATCCGGTTAGGCTTTTTCTCATCCAATAATGTTTTTCCTTTAATTGTACCATCGCCTATGGAAAGCATCCAATCATTGAACTCTTTTGCAGTTGTTATTTCATTAGGAGTTAATCCTGGCCGACAGAGGCCCATATTAGTAGTTAGTTGCAATAGTGTGCAATATTGCCATATTTCTGATCGTGTTATTGTTGGATAACCTCATTTACTCTTATTATATTTTTTTACCCGTCTTTAAAAATTCTCAAGAGAACTATTATCAATTTTCTCTCACCCGTCGAATCAAAAAATTTAACAAAATTTAGCTCTTAATTTTAATTATTATCATAATATCACATGATTAGTTAGATTAATATTCAGTGTTATATCTCTCTTATTTGAGAACTATCATCTCAAATAAAATTTCAGAATATTCAAAACTATATTATGTTACATAATTTACTACGGATTTCATAATAACATATGTGTAATCCATACCATTTTAACATCTAAAAAAAAGATAAGAAAAATAGCGGTGATAATTTTTTGAAGAAAATGAGTAATGTTATATTTTTCTATGTTGTATACATATTTTTCCCATATATTAATATTAAATATAATTATTATTTTTTATCTTTTTCAAAATTAATCATCTATAATTTAATCTTATGTAGTTTCAACTAAAATTTTCTAAACTAAAATCTTCGAAATAAATTATCTTGTATTTTATTTTTTCTGATTTCATTCATCTAAGCCTGATTAGTACTTAATTTATTTTTCTAATATAACATGACAAGAGATAATGACATAAGAAAATCAAAGACAATAATTTTTAATTCTTATGTATTATTTATGTATTATACAAAATTCGCTAAGAATATCTGTTAGTGAACAACAAGGAGAATATTTTACGTAAAAGAATTCTAGCAATTGGATAAAAACTTAGAGAGATTCAAGCGTTCAAAGTTGAAGTCAGAGAAGAAAACATATGTTATTTCTGACCAATCCGTGGTAATTTAAGGAGCGAACATTGTCCTAATCTTAGTAAATTTTTGCCATTCTTTGAAAGCGGTGAGATGTAAGCTATTATCATAAATAACCTATTTCATTTGGACATGCAATTCATGTGTAGTGCATTACAATTTGTATCTTTTCTAAGTTCTTTATTTTTTTCAGGTCATTTGCCTCATCATATCAATCTTATATTGCGCAGTGCGTTTGTTGTCCAATGTTTCACTTAACCACGTGTGAGCTTGCTCTTCCTTCGTTCACTTTGGTGCACCGCCTCTCCATCCGTCACTAGGTCCTCCCCTCTCCCTCTCACCCTTGCTCACACACAATCCAGAGACATAGATTGCATGAGTACCGTATTGATCAAATCCAATCATTCCAGACATGCAATTTCAAGAAATTTCCCCCTATACGCGCCGCTTATCCAATCTAATCCATACAATTCATCAAATCTACCCTATAACTCTAAATGCGTGAAAGGAAGAAAGAGAAGCGGGCAGAAACACGCAAGGCCTTTCGAGAAGAGATTTAATGGAGGAGCGAACAGCTATCCTAACAACAGTGGATCTGGTGATGATATGATGCATGTCAGGGGCTAAAGCATGACCCCGGTTCAGTTATTTTGGACTCCCGATGAACAATCTATCTACAAGAAGGGCTCGATTGTAAGTCTTTCTTGAGAATGTTGTTTCGAGTTTGTTCTTCAAATTTAATCCTTCTCTTGCTTAATTTTGGTTCATTTGTTGAAAATCCATTACAAGAATAAGGCATTACAAATAATTCCATCCAACTTTATTTGCAATTTCATTATTTTGATACTTGAAGATGAAATGCTAAAATATCTTTTTTTTTTCTCACAGCTATGCAACTGACCCAAATATTATACAAAACTGTGCGAGATGTGGCATATATTTGTAGGTTTTTTTTTACTTGTCTAATGTGATACAAAATATAGTTTAGTGAAATTATTTTGCTAAGTACATGTTAACCTTCATTTTTAATTAATTATTTTGTCAATTAAAAAATGCAGACAAGGATTGGGGTTTTAACGAGTGCTCCTTCCTATCGGATTACAAGCCATTGGTACTGAGTATATCGGGGGGAGATGATTTCTCTAATTTTGGCGAGTGTATTATCAAGCAATGGATTTCCGCGAAACCTTGAGAGCGAGAAAGGATTTTATGGTGGTATACATGTCAAGAGATCTATTACATGAAGCGGATGGTCTGGCAAGATGGGCTCGAATTCACGGAGAAGGAATGGTCGGCCACACCTATCCATCAGTAGCACCATGCAAGTGACTGACTAGAGTCTCAAAGTCGAAGTAGAAAATTTTTCTAAATACAATGAAATGTAATTCTAATTATTCCAGGGATGTAATTATTGAGAACTCTAGTTAACATACATGCCTAAGGGCTGATAAGAAAAAAAAAAGTATGTTCATAAATTTTAGTGTCCATAATTAATTAATGAAAAATGTGCAAACACGACGGCACTGTAGCATGTAGATATACTATTTTTTCCATTTATTTATATACTGTTTTTTCATTTTATGTACTGTTTGCCATTTAATATACTGTTGTTTGTTCTTTGTATATTTTTTATTATTTTACTTTTATATACTGTTTTTTCATTTTATATACTGTTTTCTCATTTTTATATATTGGTTTCATTTTTTATGTATATACTGTTATTAGAAAATAAATTATATATATTGTTATGTATATATTATTATTATTAGAAAATAAATTATGTATACTATTATTGGATCCGTCGTGCTTTATCAGGTGCCTTAATTAATTGCAATATTTAATTTAAGGAAAGAGTTTTAGATTTGGCAACAAAATCAGCGTCAGCTGTGCTGGTACATAATCTACTGTGATACGCTCTTCCTTTAATTTCGATGCATGATGATATTTCTCTTAAGAGTACAATATACCTTTTTAATGAGAATATAGGTATTAAATTCTCAAAATGAAGCTTTAAAATCTGAACATAAGGAAGTTAAAATCTGAAGATTAGAAATTGGAACTTGAAAAGAAGAATTTGGAATCTGAAAAAGAGGAAGTTTTTTTTGATAGAATGGAGATGACTCTATATCCAATATCTATTTTGATGCAAATGAGATTAGAACTCATGACCTATGGTTTGTTGCTGAAAATGAGGAAGTAAAATCTAGAAAAGAGTAGAATGTGAAAACAAGAAAATGATCAGAAAAGGAGGAACTGAAATCTGAAAAATGAGGTGTTGCTGTTTGAAAAAAAGACTGAAATATAAAAAATCGAGAAATTCTTCCATACACCCCATTTTCTTGAACCGTCCATTTTAATGAATTAAAGTTAGATTTAATTAGGATGACCGGTTATAAGTGTACAGCCGGTTTAGCCGGTGTTCTTAGTTATACAGCCTGTTAAAATTCATTAAATGAAATAGTATTTTAGTAATTTTGAACTACAGTTAACGAGACGTGGGTGGATTAGGCGTAACAGTAAATAAAGTTTAGTGCAGTGATTATCTTAAGATTTTATGTAACGATGATTTCACAGCTTTTTAATAACCCGCCATACAATTCACTCCTAAGTTTTCTTTATCTAGAATCGATGTAGGTGTTTTTATCTCTAACAACCAAGGTTCTAAAATGCGGTCCAGGCGGCCACCTGGGCGCTAGGCGGCCGCAAAACGCCCAGAAATTATGCTAGTCGGCCTTCTGTGCGTTTTGTCCGCCCAGCGACCGCCCAGACCCGCCCAGCGTCCGCCCAGACCCGCCCAGACCGCCCAGACCCGCCCAATCTGTAACGGTTTATACGAAAGAACCGTTACAAATATAGATCTGTAACGGTTTTTATGAAATAACCGTTACAAAAATGCATACAATCTGTAACGGTTTATATGAAAGAACCGTTACAAAATGATACAATCTGTAACGGTTTATATGAAAGAACCGTTACAAATATAGATCTGTAACGGTTTTTACGAAAGAACCGTTACAAATATAGATCTGTAACGGTTTTTATGAAAGAACCGTTACAGATATTGGCAATTCTGTAACGGTTCTTTGATGAAAACCGTTACTAAGAGTTAATTAGTAACGGTTTTTATGAATTAACCGTTACAACTCTTTTCTTCATTTTTTCCCCTTTCCTTCTCTCTTCTTTCTTCCGCAGATATCTTCTGTTCTTCTTCTTCCTCCTTCGGTCCTTCGACTCCTTCCTATCTGTAAGAAACCTGCCGCCAATCTTCTGTTCTTCTTCTTCCTCCTGCCGCAACCAGCCGCCGCCGCCGCGTCCAGCTCCTCCGCCATCGCTGCCGAATCGGTTTAATTAGGGTATCTATTTTTGTTGTTTCATAATTAGGTTTTTCATATGGCTTCTAGTTCTAGTTCATCTATGTCTAGTACCGGTGCAACTCCAGCAACTATGGCTAATTGTCCGCCCCCCGCATCCGCTCCTGCGGTTGCATCCGCATCCGAACTGGTATCAGACGCCAATTTGAAAAGAGGTTCAAGAGACGTTGGATGGAAGTATGGTTTTCTCAGGGATTTACCCAATGTAGATAGAGTGCAATGCAAGCTTTGCGACCATAAATTTACTGGTGGTGTCAACCGTATTAAGCAACACATTGCTCAAGTAAATATGTTTTGTTTGAACGGTCGAATATTTTTTAATTATTTTTATTTCTCAAGTAATTAAAGATGTTTTGTTTGAATAATTTTATAGGAACCGGGAAATGTAAAAGCTTGCCCAAAGGCCTCACGAGAAGATCAAAAAATTTGTAAAGAGGCGTTGGTTGAAGCAAGAATAAAGAAGCAAAAGAAAAATGTGGAATTAACCAATTTGAGGGATAATGTTGCTATGACCAAGACGGGATCGGGGTCAGAGATCGAACAAACTAAACAAACACCTCTCAATTATGGTGCTTTTGGAAGATATGTTGAGATTAATCCGATCGATCCAACAAAATTTACACGTCAACAAAATATTATAAATTTGCTTGATAAGAAAAAAATACACGATATGCAAATGTATATAGCACGTTGGGTATATGAATCGGGCATTCCTTTTAATGCAATTAATAGGGGTAGCTTCATTCAAATGTTGGAAGCCATTGGACAATACGGCCCTGGAGCTCCACCACCCACCCAATACCAGCTGAGAGAGCCGTATTTGATTGAGGCGGTCAAAGATATTAAAATGAAGCTTAAGAGGTTTGAAGAAGAGTGGGCTTATTCCGGATGCTCCATCATGACCGATGGTTGGAGTGATCGGAGGAGGCGGAGTGTAATGAACATATGCGTGCATTGCAAGGAAGGAGTGTCTTTTTTTGGTTCAAAAGAGGTTTCCGAGCATTCTCATACCGGCACATTCATTGAAGAATATGTGGATCAAGCAATTGAGAGTATTTGGGTGAATAATGTTGTGCAGGTTGTGACGGATAATGCGTCCAATAACATGGCGGCGGCCGGTTTGTTACGCACGAAAAGACCCTCAATTTTTTGGACTTGTTGTGCCACACATACAATTGATTTGATGCTTGAGGGTATATACAAGATACTCAAATATAAGACCATAATTGATATGGCAAGAAATATTACGGTTTTTATTTATTCTCATCACAAAACTCTAAGTTTGATGAGAAAGTTCACCCAAAAGAAAGATTTAGTACGACCGGGAATAACACGTTTCGCGAGCTCATTTCTTTCTTTACAAAGTTTGCAAGATAAACAATCGGAATTAATGTTGATGGTTCTTTCACCGGAATGGAAGAATTGCAAAGCTAGCAAGAGTAGCAAGGGTCAAGCGACCGAAAAGACAATATTAGATCGTATTTTTTGGAAACGTGTTAAAGCAATTGTGAATTTGTTTACTCCATTGGTTGAGCTTCTTAGAATCGGTGATTCGGATAGGCCATCAATGCCTTGGTTGTACGGGGAATTTTTAGAAGTGAAAACAAAACTCGTAGAAAAAGTATTTATAGGAATAGAGAAAAACTACAAACCGGTAATGGAAATAATTGATGATAAATCTAAATCCCGTATTGATGGAGATTTGCATTTGATGGGTTACATTCTAAACCCGTTTTATTTTTACAAGCATCCCAATCCGCAAGATCTTTGTGCGGATATTCGATACGTGGAAGCAAGGTTAAATTGTTGGGAGAAATTTTTTCCGAGTAATTTTTATGTTCTGGATGCTAATGAGTTTACAATGTACAAACAAAAAGAAGGTTTGTTTGGAAGAAGAGGGGTGCATGCCTTAGCTTTTGCGACTTTTGAAACATTTGATCCCGGTAAGCAAATTATTAATTTATATGTAATTAAATTTCATATAGTTTATGTTTACGTATTTGATATTATTAATTTATATAGCTGGATGGTGGAGCACTTATGGAGCTGAGACGCCCAATTTGCGGTTTATGGCGATACGGATTCTTTCCTTGACGACTAGTTCATCTGGATGTGAGCGGAATTGGAGTACTTTTGAAGGAGTATGAATTTATCTATTTCATTATCTATTTCCAATTTAAAAAAATGTCATGTAAAATAATTTTTTTTTTTTAATGTTGATTAGATTCACACAAAAAAGAGAAATAGGTTAGAGTCGGAAAGATTGAGCAACTTGGTATATGTTCAATTTAATTCGGTATTATTAAACAAGCCAAAGAAAAAGAATGATACGATGGAAGATGTCCTTGTAACTGAAGGTGGTGGCACTGCTCAACATTGGTTAGTTCCCGGACTTGACGAAAATTATAATGAGACTGAAACTAGTAGGAGGGAGATTAATGATGAAGAATTTGATTCGAGTGATTCTGAAGTAGAGATGAACGAAGATGAGTTTGATTTTGACACAGATGAAGTTAGGGTTTCATCAAATGTACCCACTTCAACAACTATTGAGGATGAGTATGATTTTTAAGTTAAGTTTCTTACTTTTTATGTGTTGTTTTATTATTCGGATTGTATTGGACATTTTAGTATGTTTGTTTCATTATTTGGACTATATTTTGTGGTTTGTCTGGACTCTGGATGTCGTGTTAATGTTATATCGAGTACTTCGGTTTGGTTTGGATGTTATAATAAATTTAAAACACACAATGCAAAAACAAAAAAAATACATATAGATCTGTAACGGTTTTAATGAAAGAACCTTTACAAAATGCGTACAATCTGTAATAAACCGTTACAGATATTGGCAGTTCTGTAATGGTTCTTTGATAAAAACCGTTACTAAAGTGTAATTAGTAACGGTTTTCACGAAAGAACCGTTACAAATATGCATACAATCTGTAACGGTTTATTATAAACCGTTACAGATATTGGCAATTCTGTAACAGTTCTTTGATGAAAACCGTTACTAATAGTGTAATTAGTAACAGTTTTTATGAATTAACCGTTATAACTTACAAAGTAGTCCAAATCGTTACAGAATTTAAAAAACCGTTACCAAATTTAAACAACCGTTACTAATATTAAAAAACCGTTACTAAACTGTAACGGTTCTTTAAAAAAACCGTTACTAATTTATATATAATTTATAAAAATAATAAAAAATATAAATCCGCCTAGTTCCGATTAATCTCCGATTAATCCCCGATTAATCCTCGATGGTTCCGACCGCCCGACTATCGCCTAGCGCATTCTGTAACATTGCTAACAACTAATTAATGTGTATGTTTCCCAGCACAAAATTGTACACATACAGTTAAACTAGAATTGAAGAAAATGTATAAAATATGTAGAGGAAAAAGAATATTATAATAAAAATAGACTATCTAAAAGTTTCATGGAAACAATATACATGTTATTGACAAATGGTATATATAAAGGTAATCAAACAATATAGCTATATTGAAGATAGTTTATAGGTATGCAATGATAATATATACAATAGAATATACTTGTAGAAAATATATGTATGATGTGCTCTAACATATAATATATATCTATACGATGCAAGAAAATAATAAACAATATATAAGTTATGCATAAATATATAATATATATGTATGGTGTTTTCATAAATTTATAATTAAAAAAATGATGTATAATAATAATTTATTTTTAGATTAGATATATTTATTTTTAATATGACTGAAAAATATTTGGCATTCATGAAATGCAATGCATTCAAGGAAAAATATAAACAAGAAATAACACGTATATTTTGGATATGATTAACATTTCTTCCCTTCTTTCTTTTAGGGCCCGTTCGGCAAAAGGTGGAATAGTGGTTCTTCCATTTTATTCCATCATTGTTCGGCAAGTTTTATGGAATAAAAAGTTATTTAAAAAATAGAAATAATTGCTAATTACTATAATATCCTTATTTTAATTATATTCTATTAATTTATTTAATAACCTTTAATTTTTTTAATTAAATAAAATACAAAATACAAAAACATAAATGTTCAACTAAAAATACAATAACAAAAGAAAAATAAAATTTTATTCAAAAATATAGGAAGACATATCTCTTTAGATAGAGAAAAATGAGTACAATCATTTGCACATTTCAAATTTATGATTTTATGAAATTATTATCGAAAATTAATGATTTTTTCATTCATATTTTTTGACAAAAAAATTATAGAAAGAAAGGAGAGAGAGAAACAATACATTAATTGCTAGTGTCACATTATCTTATGATGGAAGAAAGGAGGGTATTTTCGTCCTAAAATTTGGCTTATTCCATGGAATAAAGATCTTGCACCCGCCTCATGGAATTAGGAAATTCCACTCTTCCATCCATTTATTCTATTTACTTCCATCCTTATTCAGCTGGAATAACCCACTTCCTCCACTCTTATTCCACCTTGCCGAACACCACCTTAATGAGATGGACAAGCGTGCCATTATTTCCATATTCCCATTTTTATATCGGTTCTGCCCTCAGAAAATGAACGGCCAAGATGATATAAATGAGCAAAAGTTTCTTTAAAAGTGGGTGTATGGAAGCATCACTCTAAAAAATCAATGCTGGAATCTGAAAAAAACATTTAAGATATCAAAAGAAGTTGTAAATCAAACTAAAACAGCTCAAGGTAATATAAAATGGCTTTACCCTTTTAGCTTAGTTTTAATTCTTTTAGTATATAGTTATTTTAGTGTTTTCTTTGATTTTATGTTTCAGCTATTGGAATCACTCAAATCCCATCATATGAGGAACCTTTACAATTAAATACAACCTGCAAGTTAAGGTATAATTGCTAAATATTTTTTATAAATTTAAATGAAATATTTATTGATGTTCTTCTTCAAGTAACTTTATTTTTCTTAAGAAGATGACAGTACATGATTTTTTAAGATGGCATAAAAACCTAATTTGATTTTCTGAATACATAGGTAGAAAACAAATTGGCCCATAATGATGATGAATTGCTGTCTCTAGAGGATATTTTTCTCCAGAAGAAACAAAATGTCGTAGCTTCTACTCTCAAAGCTATCCGACTACATTTTTGAGAAATTTGAGATTAAGATGTGTGAGTAGTTCAAGTTTACAATCCAATTAATTGCATTGGTAAGGCTTTTCACCATCTATATCATGATATTATTATTATATTTTGATATTATTTATATTATTATTATTATTTTGGTAGAATTTGTAGATAATTTGGTGTTTTCAAGTGGAGTAATTGGCATTGGGTAGTATATATAAATGGTATAAAATAGATTAATAGATCAATAGATAAACCAATGGAAAGTTAGTATCACTAGGGTATTTCCCGCGCTCTGCTGCGGTATCAAAATTTTAATAATAACCTATTTATATTCCCTATATTTTGCTATTGATGTTTCAGTTTAATATTGTTATTTTTTTTTATTGCTGACAGTAATTCAAATATAAGACTTAGTATATGATTTACAATAAGAATATAATATACATCTTCAGTTCTTCACCCATTCAAGCTTTCAAAGCTATACATGCAAATTTTTACAGAAGCATCATTTTTTTATAGAAGCAATATAGCGAATGTACAAATTAAAATTCCGTTCAATTATGTTCTCTCAAACTTTTTTTTTTACTGTCATGATCAGTGGAGTGAATATTCCGAAATTGAACCAACAAATCTCTTACATAAATTATATGTTCCTATTGAGCATTTAAACAATCTAACTTCGTATAGCAAATAACCCAAATAGTAGGAAAAATATGTAGAATAACATGCTGATTATTTAAAAAAAACAACTTGCGGAATCAATGTAGTTAAAAATTTCAGTGGGTATAATTCTGAAAAATTGAGGATATTTGGACAATAATACCTTCAGCAATTGATTCCAATTACACAATAGGATGTTATTTTAAGACTTAACAAAGAATTGAATATAAAGGGTGATTTAATTCCTGATATGTAAAAATTAGTAGAGAAAAAGATACATTTTGTCATATCTGCGATGGAAATGATTGTTGTCCTCACCATTACAAAAATTAGAAATATTACAACCTCAACCCGAAGTATTGCAATTTATTGAAATATGGCAAAAGAATTATTATTTAGTGCAGTGAAATCAATGTTGTAACAATAATTAGAATTGTTTTGCTTATTTACCCAATTTAAAGTTACTATTTGCATGCATGCTTCTAATGTTATTATTAATTCTTAATTACACATTTGTACTGAAAGTTATGCAAAATATAAGACCAAATTAACTAATCAAATTTGGTCACTCATCAACATCATAAAGAGAACCACAAAATATCAACTTTTTTTGAAAATTAAAAGGAGGTAATTTTGCCACAAGGGATTAAAGGAATGGTTGTAAAAATGTGTGAGGTGGGCTCTTAAAATTGCCCAAAGATTGGTGAAAATATAAAGGGGGGTTAATGTGGAGTTCTTGACAAGGATGAGAATCAGAATGGTTAGATCCCTTACCAAATAATCAATTCTTTTATTACTTTCATTTTTTTGGTTTGACAAAGCACGAAAAAGAAAAGACATTTTTTTTTTGAGAAAATTTGGAGAGAGCTTGAAAATCCCTCATCCAAATGTAAAGCAATTTCTATTCACTATAATATTCTGTTTTTTACAATCTATATACCCTACTCATTATACACAATCTGTATCTTTTTTCCTCAAAAACAAAAGAAGAACTTGAAGAAATAAAAAAATTAGGAAAAAAAGGAGACTGGACCAATACTTTTCAGGCCTATCTTATAACTATTAAATACCTAAATGAAAAAAAAAATCGTTTTGCGCCGTTATTTTACATCTAAACTTCTCTTTCTCTCCTTTCCTATGTTGCACGGATACGGATACGAGTATCGTATCCGATATGATACGGATACGGCGATACGTCAAATCTCAAAAAATATAGGATACGGATACGGCAATTTAAGTATTATTTTATTATTTAGTAATTATATTTTATATATTTAATTATTTTATATATATTCAGATATTAGAATTTGATGTAGGAGACATTAAAAATTTGTTATTATAGATATATCTTGATACAAGAATATTTGTTTGTTGTAGTTAGTTAAGTAATTAGATAAAATAATCTTATGTTATTGATTTTATATATGTTATTTTATGTTTTTAAAATAAATATTCTTACGTTAGAAGTATCGAATGTGGATACGGGAAGTATCTGTGAAGTATCCAGTATTATTTAGGAATAAAATATTAGAAAACACCAATTGGCTTATTTGATAT
This sequence comes from Juncus effusus, assembly GCA_027726005.1. Classification (NCBI taxonomy): domain Eukaryota; kingdom Viridiplantae; phylum Streptophyta; class Magnoliopsida; order Poales; family Juncaceae; genus Juncus; species Juncus effusus. Next base: position 7,992,418 of record CM050897.1, on the reverse strand, counting down.
GGTATCGGAGCTTCCGATACGGGCATAAGTATCCGATACGATACGGCTTGATTTTTGAAATATCCGCGTAACATAGCTCCTTCCTGTTGTGCCTTTATCTCTATCTTCTGTTTGAGGAAATGTCTCCTTAAACATTTCTTCTACTCTTCGAAGCTCCCCATCTTCTTTGAAAATCTCTCTAAGAAGCTCATCTCTACTCATCTCATTATCTCCAAGTGCCCTTCGACACCTCTCACACCACAGTACAAAGATGAATAACGCTGTCACCCTTTTACCTCTTTTTCCCCCTTTTCCATCAAACAGAGCTTCTATCATTTGAGTGGTACTTTGGGGGAGAATAAATTCAAGGTTGGTTGCATTCAGTGTTATAACCAATTGCTGCCTTGCGTATTCACACTCACAAATGCTTCACCGATTCAACCTCACATTTGCACATAAAGCACCTACTTGCAAAGGAATAACCCCGCTTCTTCATATTATCAAGGGTTAGTATTCTATTTTGCCTCATCTCCCACAAAAATTAGTGGTACTTTAATCTGCCATACGTGTTTTAGGTCTGTATTGGTGAATATCCCCACTGCCATTTGCTGGTATGCATTTTTGGTGGTGAATTGTGCCTTATCTGACAATCTCCACTTTACCAGGTCAGTTGAATCTGGTCTAGCATCAAATTGAATGTCAGATAATCCTGTTGTCGCCTTACTGCCAGTAATTCCTTGAATAGAGTCCTTATGTCAGGTACCTCTTTATACTGAGCGATAGAGCCTCTTTTATCAATTAAGTGGGAATACAATGAAGAGAATGCTCTGATACAAGCACTTTGTCCCCAATTATTTACACATACATTGGTACTCTTCCCATTATTCACCACAAATTCAGTGTTGCAGTTAAAAAAAAGGGAATAATTCCTTCATATCTTTCCAAAAATATGATCCTCTACTGTTTGTATAGAATTGTGAGTCCTCTACTGCTAAATCATTAACCAATGACTGCCATTATAAGCCTTTAACCACCTTGTAATATTTTCATATCGATTTTAAGAGCAGAGCTCTATTAAGTACCATTAATCTAGAATCCCCAAACCTCCAATGTTATTTGGCCTACAACATCTTTCCGAAGCCACCAAATTAAATCCTGTCTCCTTCTCTCCCTTCCAAAGAATGTTTCTTTTAATACTTTCCATTTCTTGTATAGCCCACTTAGGGAAATGAAATACAGAGAAATAGAAAATAGGTAATGATGTGAGTACAAAATTTATTAATATTAACCTTCCACCAATTGATAAAAGTTTACCCTTCCAACCTTGTAATTTTTTTTATCAAATTTCTCAATTATTTGCATGAAAAACTTTCTTGGGGGTCTGTTATAATCAACGGGGAAACCTAGATAATTGAGTGGCAATTGTACACACATACATTCCAATTCTTGTGCTATTGCCTCAATTCCATCAACATTACTAGGAATTACTATAAATTCTGACTTGGTCAAAATTTATGGTCAAACTTGAATGTTCTCCAAATATTGTCGGAATGAATTTCAACCTTTTTACCTGCACTAAATCAGGTTTAATCATAAGCAATGTATCATCTGCATATAGTAATATCATATGAGCTCCTCTTATTGGCCTCTCAATGAAGTTTTGTGACTCTAATCTCTCAATAATTCTTGCTAAAGCATCCATAGCTAGTATAAATAGATGGAGGGGAAGTGGGTCCTCCTGTCTAACCCCCTTCTTTAAATGTACTTGTTTTCCAGGAATTCCATTTAACAAAACCCTAGCATTCCCCTTTAGAATATAGAATTTCATCCATTGGATCCATTAATTTCCACGTCCTCTTGCCTCCAGGATTTGTATCATAAATTGCCAAGAAATTGAGTCAAAAGCTTTATGAATGTCTCTGCTTTGAACAACAATAATGGATTGTTTTCATTGTTGGCTATGTGAATTGTCTCTCTAGCATACATGAAATATTGAGTGATTTTCCTTCCTTCTAGAAACCCTAATTGGTTTGGAAGAATGAGTTGATCGATCACTCTTTTTAATCTGTTAGTAAAAGTCTTGGATATTATTTTTTGAATGCAGCTTATAAGGCTTATTGGTCTGTACTCTTTAGGCATGTTTGCCCCTATTTTTTTGGGAATAAGGGTTATGAATGAGGTTGAGAATTTCCCTAGGCCTTCTTGTATGGGATTTGAGGTTATAATTTGATATACTTCCAATCTTAGGTAAGGCCAAAACTTTCTGAAAAACTCCCCAGTATACCCATTAGGGCCTGGAACCTTATTCTTTTTCCATTTTTTTTATAACATCATCCATTTCATCTATTCTAGTACTATTACTAATTTCTGAAAGGTCCACTTGTTCACCAGATATTAATTATTCTTTTTTTGAGATGCATAACTTTAAAAAATCTTGTGTTCTTATCTCCTTCATGAACCCATTTATGTTTGGCCCTTTGATGCCAATAGCTTTCCTCTTGTTCTCTAATTGCTACCAATCTGATTTTTGCCACTTGTTTAATCCATTTTTCCAAGTCTATTGAATTTTGTTTTCTTCTTTCTTCTCAACCCAATTAATTATGAACTTGCAATTATTTTTATAATGCTTGGAATCATTTTTTCTATTTTTATTCCACCTTTTCAATTTCACTGCCAAAGCTGAAAGTTTTTTGTAAAACTCCTCTAAGTTCTTAGCCTGAATGGCTTGCAAATGATTTTCAACTATAGTTACTGCCTCTTTATTCTGGAGCCAAGAATTTTGAAACCTAAAACCTTGGTTTGTGGGAAAATTGTTTGAGGTTTGTAATATGATTGGATTATGGTCTGAACAGGTTCTAGTTAGAGATATTTGGTTGTAAATTGGGATTAGATTGGACCAAGATATATTAAACATAAATCTATCGATTCTTCCTTTGGCTATTGTATTGCACCATGTGAATTCTGAACTTGTAATGGGGGGTTTATTAGGTCAAGGTTTGATAACATACCTTTGAAAATTGGGGAATCAGGACTATCACCAGTTCTTTCGTGTGCCTTAGCAACCATGTCAAAATCTCCACAAATCAGCCATGGGCTATTTGTATCAGGATTGATACCTTCTAATTCACTTACAAATATCCTCTTCTCTTGTATTAATTGAGGACCATAAACCCCAGTAACATTTAATATATTACCATTCCAATTGGAACTCAGTTCTACTGTAACAGAGTGGTTCAGTTTAATTATGGTGTCGCTTGAGAAAATATGAGAATTCCATGCTAGAATGATTCCTCCAGAAGCTCCCATTGATGGAAGCCAGGATAATTATCTATTTTGTCCCCTACTATTTCTTTATTTATTCTATCTGATAATCTTCCATTTTACTCTCTTGCAAACATACAATGTCTGGATTCTCACTATAATAACATCTTTCATTTGTCTTCTTTTATTTTTATCATTTAAGCCTCTTACGTTCCAATTTAGTATTTTCAATGATTTAAAATTTATTTTTAATTTTTGTTTACACTCTTTGAACTTATCTGACGCTTCAGATACCTTTCTTCTTTTTCACCAATGCTTTTATGGCATCATCTAGGTCTTTAGTGATTTGGTAACCAACCCCATTCAGTACTTCATAAATTTCATTTAGCTCAAGATATTCCTTCTTAGCTTTTCTTCAATTTGGTCTGCCAACAATATCTGTTTGTTTTTGCCATTTTGCTTATTAAATCCATGTGTTGTTTCTTTATATTGAATTAACTGAGCTCTTTCGATTACAGATGTGTAATTGGAGGGTTGTTTGACTAAAAGTCTCTCGCTGCTTCTTCTTTCTGCCTGCTCTCTACCTTCTTTTGTACTTGGACTGACAATTTCAAGTACTTCCACTTGTGTTGTTTCTTCATTAAGTGTGTTCTCCTTATGTTCGAGGCACAAAAGCTCTTTTGGTGGTGACTTAGGTTCGGCTAAATCATCACCTATGTATTCCAGGACTGGACCATGAAAAGGGATTGATATGGGAGATGAATTAATTTGATTTTGGGGTGATGATGAGTAGGATTTCTATTGTTGAGGATTGGCAACCACTTTCTGGAACTCAGAGGGTTTTTCTATCACCTTCCAAATTTTTTCCTTTTCAATATTAGGGTTTATGGAATTTGATGCCACTGTAATATAAGTTTTGAGGAAGGATGTTTCATCTTGAAGATAAAAAATATAGGGAATTGATTGGGTATTTCTCACCAGCATATTAATGGATGCACCCACTAGGTATTCAATTCCTTTAGTATGGTTAATTTTATGAAAATTCCAATGCTTGCTAACAAGGTTTTCAATTTTGTTTCAGTGGCAAAATATCTTGGGAATTTTCTTATTAGGAGAGTAAAATCAGGGAGAGGATGTTGAGATGGCTGCTTGGCAGGAAATGATTCTAGGGTTTCTTCTTGCAAGAAATAGGTTGCATGAGATTTATTGAGTTGAAAGTATTACTGTTGTAATTGGGATTATTTTGTTAGATAATTGTGGTACATCCCGGATCCATTTTCGGCCCGAGATGTAACGGCCATATATCCTCAATTTATATTAAGGATATACGACTTTAAAATCGTATTAAAGCAGCGGAAAATAAAAGAATTAAGTATCTATATATTATAAAAATCAAGTATCTATAAATATTTATTACATTAAATCTCTCGAATTATGACGTCGCTCAACCCGATGCCCCGCCTAATAACTGAACCTGAAATCTGAAGAAAGAGAAGGGGGTGAGTCGAAACTCAGTAAGGGTATGCTTCGCATACGTTGAAAATAATATTAATTTTAGTAAATAAATATTTAAATAAATCGTAGTAAGTATAAATATATTTAAATCCTTTTATATTGGGATATCGATTTCTCATTCCACTTTCACACGCATACATTAGATCATTCTCCGTGGCATCGAGTACGCGCATAGATACAAGTCTTTCCGAGTTCGTTATTTGGTGATTCGGCGGCCCTAGCTTCCACCTACTAAGTACAGCCTATCACCTATCACAAATCAGCGGCCTTGGATTCCACCTACCAAGTACGGCTGTAGTGACCTTAACTATATTTCACTTATCTCATAAATCACATCTTATCCTATAAAATATATATTTCTCAAAATATTTTATATAATCCGTAAAATATTTTATATTTTCTCAAAATTATTATATATTATTCTCAAATATTCTATTTTCATAAATAATAAAATATTTATTACGAGCAATATAAGCTCTAATAAAATATAATTTATATTATTAAAATCTATATATATTAAAATAGTTTAAAAACCCTAAACGTATTTGAGAGCATAAATATTTACCTTGAAAGAAACACGACATGACTAATGACATTTTGAAACTTCCGATCATAACTATCATCTTGAATCAACTCGCATCACCGATACTAATATCTCATATTCTTCTTGTTGGAATTTTATCATTTATTTATTTTATTGGAGAAAAGAGAGAGGGAGAGAAAAAAAATGAAATGAATGAAGGAATGAGGGAAGAGAGAATAAGGGGTAAGGGTAGTTATATACATATCCTACTTGCATCCCTTCATTTTACAATTTTATCTTATCTCCTACTTACACCCATTCATTTTAGAATCTTATCTTATCCCCTACTTGCACCCATTCATTTTATAATCTTTTTATTTTATTTATTTATTTATTCATTTTATTATACATCCTTTGAAATATAACTACACAACTTTTCATATATAACTACATACAACTAATTAATTAAATATTAATTTTATTGTTTTAACAAAAATTAATTTTTAGTATTTGTAATTTAGCCCCTAACTTCTAAACTATTACGAAAATATCCTTAATAAAAATTCGGGTTATAAAAAATTGGATTTTTATTTATTGGTTTAATAGTTTCCTCCTTGCAAAATTTGGCAATGTGCCCTTCTGTCTTGCATTTGTGACATTTAATGGGATTTTGCATTCAGCTCTTTGATGTGTATTGGATAAGCATCTAAAGCAATACAAATTGTTGGTTTGTTTGTTTTTCTTGTGGGTTACTGTGATCCATGATTTTTCTTGATTGGCTTGCTTGACTCCTTCCATTTCGGCTGCTAGGTTTTTCAGTAAAGCTTGGATGAATTAGAGTTTAGCTTCCATTATCTTGCACTAGATGTGGAAATCTTGGTGAAGATCCGGTGTACAAATCAAACAAGCCTCTAGTTCTTGATTGTAGATCTTTCCATGGTTCTTGAAATTCCGGGTAAGAGATGACCTCAGCTTCTCCTAGCGTGAGGAGAGGAACTCTATCTTTCGGCTTGGCCTAATGACCTAGCTATTCTACAGACCACTATCCAAGTCCATCGAATAGAGCTCACTCTTCCTAGGCGGATCGCCGGAGATTCAGATTCCCTGCCGGAGTTTCAGTCGTCTTTCTTTCTTTCTTTTTCTTTCCAGGCGAGACTTGAATTTGAAGAAAGTATCCAAGAAGAAACCACATTTAATTACTTTATTTTTTTTAATTAGAATAAAATGATAAAGCAGAAGCACAAAATATAACCTTGGAGGCAAATGAGATCAATCTCATAGTAATTAATTATTCTCTTTTTCCTTATCAGGATAATTGTGTTTTGAAATTTCCGCCTTACGATCGGGATTTGAATCATATCAAGCTGGCTTCACGAGTCAAAATGTTTTTCCCTTATGGATATCAGGTTCACAAGTTGTTGCCTTGTTGGATAGGACTATTGAATTGTTTGCGGATTTTCAGAGATAGACTTACTATTGTTTTGGGACAGAGGATAATATTAAAAGAGAGTTGATGATAAATATTAAAAGAACTGATGACAAATACTTTTTGTGTTTAATTTAAGGAGAATTATGTATCACCAAATATTTTAATTCAAGGATTATTACATTATATAGGTGAAAAATGTGAGGAGAGATTTTAGGAATGTATATTGGTTTGTTAAAGGTTTTGAGGCCTATAAAGAGACATGTGTTAGCTCCACTCTTATATTGGCAATTTCAAAAACAAAAAAAAAAGAGAAAATATTTTCTTCATGCAAAATAAATCATAACATCCAATAATTTCATTTCATATAAATCAATAATGCTTTCTTATTCTTATCTTTGCATGAAGTTCCGCACAAATAAATCTCTAGGTATTAATGGTTCATGCCAATAAAAATTGTTCAACTTAATTTTTTTGATGGAATTGTTCAACTTAGTTGTATCTGTACTTTTTCCTTTTCTGTTTATTGATTATAGCAGTGACGTCAAAAAGATCCTACGAAAATATCGCGCAACATGCGTTCATCCCTTGTATGTTAATAAAATCCATACTTATCGATGTAATAGCATCCTCCCTTGTAGTATGTTAATAAAATCCATACTTATCGATGTAATAACATCCTCATTCAAAATCTCTAAACAAACACCCTTAAGAACATCTTAGATTACCTTATTTTATTACCAAGTAATCTATCCAAAATATGAGAATGAAATTCATACTCATGAATATAAAAGGCATATCCTCAATTAAAGAATCCAATCATACACTCTGATAAAAATAAATTATAGCGATGATACTAAAGAAAAATATAATGCATTAATTTTGTCAAACAAGACAGATTTCATTAGAGAAAACATATCCAGGATATTAAAGAAAAATATTCAACCCACACAAGGCCACAACACAGAGGGAGACATCTCATAAATTCGTAACTAACTGGAGATCAAATGCTTTTTCCCAAGCGACAATATACTAAGTTTACTCGGAGACTTGCATTGACTCAGAGCATAACTAATGTCTTTTCATATTCTTTTTCTTCTTAACTAGTCCAGTTGAAACGCGCCAAGTGTCTGTACGGAAAAGGAATGCAGACTCGGCAGAATAAACATTTCACCTCGGCCCTTAAGAATTCAGAAAGTTTTTCTTTTCATTCTACTTTCCTTAAGCGAGAAGCTTTGTAATAATGGAGCATCTCCAGAGGGAAAGATGGGCGATGGAGAGAAAAGAGAACAGAAAAGAGAAGGAATCCATTATCGACCTAGTGTTTTCTTGGTCTCTTGATGATGTACTAAACGAAGATCTTTTCAGAAACAAGGTGACTTTTTCTTCTACTTTTTTTTTCTTCATCTAGCACCTTTATAGATTTCTAATTTGGTTCCCCGGAAATACCTTTTATGAATTTAGTAATTATTTTTTATAGCTAAAAAATAGTGATTATTTACTTGCTATTTGCTCTGTTATAGGTGACCAAAATCAGTAGTACTTTCAATTCTCAAAAGGACTACTTGGATTCATTTTACTATCCACTAATTGAAGAAGTGCGAGCAGATGTTCAATCGGGTTTGGAATCCCTATCCGATAACCCGTTTATCACAATTCTCTCACTTGACAAAGAAAAACCATGGTCTGAAGAATCCGAATACCAAATTGTTGTTAAAAAACCGCCTTCGGATTCTGAAAACACAAATTACGCTCCTAAAAAAGGGGATGTTTTTGTTTTATGCACAAGGCAAAAAATGCATGTTTCTGATCTTAGTAAGAATGGAGATTCATACAAACTAGGATTAGTTACATTGGGAGGAGATGATGATTCACCTCCAAATATATATAAAATCAAAGCGTCATGCAAAATTGAAGATGAGAAGTATAGAAAGGGAAACGGAGACAGAAGCTCTCTGTTTGGTGTTTATTTGTTGAACATGACTACTTATAGTCGTATTTGGATGTGCTTGAAGCATAACATTTCTTTCCAAAGAAATACTCATCTTATAAATTCAGCTATCGCTGGACCACAGGTAACTATACTTCATTTAATTTTCAGTTTGTTACCCCATCGTAATGCTGTATTTTATTCATTTGTGACAGAATTCAGGACACAATGAAAGTGGAATAACAAGGATCAACGATATAGACATAAAGAAATGGTTATGTGCATTTAATCTGAACGAGTCTCAGATAAATGCAGTATTAACTTGCATTTCTTCCGTTTACTGCAACAGAAACCCCATTAATCTCATATGGGGCCCACCTGGAACCGGAAAAACAAAAATAATTAGCTCTTTATTAGTTCTAATGAGTGAAATTAAATACAGAACCCTTACATGTGCACCCACAAATACAGCTGTCATTCAAGTGGCCTCTCGAGTGCTTAGAATTGTTAAAGAAAAAGAAAATAATGTGAATACAATGCGTAATTTTGGCGACATTGTGCTGTTTGGTAATAAAGATCGCATGGATGTAAAGTCTCGTGAACTTCAAGAGATATTTCTTGATTTTCATGTAAAGAGATTGAAGGAGTGTTTCTCTCTCCATTGTGGATGGAGACATTGTCTCGATTCAATTATCGGATTTCTTGAGAATTGTCTTGTCTTATACGATCAATTAATGGAAAATAAAGATGAAAAAGGCAAGGATTATAAAATATCGTTTGTTCAGTTTGTACGAAAGACATTTTACACTTTATACATGGATCCAACAAAGTGCTTTACTATACTAGTGTTTCACATTCCAAGAACTTGCATTTCTCATGCAATCGGGTGATTTGCTTCGAGTGCTGAAAATTTACCCACCTTTTACCGGAGATTGTCGATTTGACGTGTATCGACTTAAGGAGCATGATCGTGGAAAGTTCAGCTGGGAAAAGTTGAACAACCTTGGGGATCTGGTGATCTTTTTGGATTTAACACATGGGTTATGTTTGAAGGCTAGTGATTTTGGTGGATTCAGAGGGAACTGCATTTACTTTATGAAATATTGGCAAGATGAGGGGCGGCATAGGCATGCTATTGGTAGGTATGACATGGAGGAGGGTATAGTTGAGGAGCTACATGCTGATAGGGAGTTCCATGGCACGTGGTTTGTTCCTTGTCTTTATTAGGTCTTTGAAAAAGTTTGTGAGTTGAGAATGTATTGTTTTAGACTCTTTTTTTTTTTTTTTAACTTGATTGTTTTAGACTTTTAGTAGTTTCATGTATTGAATTCGTCTTTTTAAGAGTCCTCAACTATTGTAATATTTGTCGTGTTAGTATATTTGTGAGCGTTATCAGTCCTTGTTTTATGATATTTGGTTATTATGGAGGGATTACCTAGCAGTCTCTCGTTATGTACCGTAGAAGATTGCCTTGCAACTGTTAAGTGGATTTATAATGAAAGTTTTTTTATTCATTTTTGTGATTGTTTTTCTGCTTTCACACCCACATATACTATTTCATAGCAAAAGATAACAAATTGTAAAGATATAATATATCTCTTGTGGTGACTGCATGAAAACAAGATAAAACATTTCATTCATGTTCAACTTTGCACAATAAAGAGAACAAAATAGTTTAAATTAGCACTCAGAACAAGAAGCAACAAAGAATTCCCAGCTTCGACTTCATAAAATAGTAAAAACAAAATTCAAACATGGTAGTACCATTTAGAAAATACAAGGCCAGGCAATTTCAAAAGATAATAGAACTATTATAAAATTATCAACAAAATAAAATCCCAGAAAAATAACAAAAAACAATAAGGAAAAAACTGTCATAATAAATCCACTTCACTTTGCCAATAATACATAATAAGAGATCGCTAGACGCTAATCCCTCCAATAATAACCAAACAAAATAAACACAAGTACCAACTAGTACTCCTTGCCCTAAAGACTAAACACAACCATACTATTACGATAAGTATTACAATAGTGGGACTCTTAAAATGATGAATTCAATACATGAAACTACTGAAACAACACATTCTCAACTCACAAACTTTTTCAAAAACCTAATAAAGGCAAGGAACAAACCATGTGCCCTCGAACTCCCTGTCAACATGTAGCTCCTCAACTATATCATCCTCCATGTCGTACCTACCAATAACATATCTATCTCGCCTATCATCTCGCCAATATTTCATAAAGTAAATGCAATTCCCTCTAAATCAATCAAAATCACTAGCTTTCAAAGAAAACCCATGTGTTAAATCCAAAAATATCATTAGATCCCCAATGTTGTTGAACTTTTCCCAGCTGAACTTTCTTCCACCATCCTCCTCCTTAAGACGATACACCTCAAATCGATAATCTTCGGTAGAGAAATTGTTGCCAAAAGGTGGGTAAATCAGTACCACTCGAAGCAAATCACCTGAAGCTTCTATCAAATAATTAAAATGTGTGTTATGTTCTGGATGTGTTATAGTAGATATTATGTCTCCTGTCGTGAGATCCATCACCACTGTTTTTCCACCTTTTATACTATTATAGAACCTGCCTTTGTAATACAAGCCTTTGCTATCAAAAGGGACTTCAACATCAGTCGAACTTCCATCATCGGGTCGCCACACAGAAAGAGTAGGATTCCCGAATCCCAATAGAAAGAACACTCCAAGGACATCATTTCCAGTGGTACAAACAGGGTTAGGTTCAAGGTAGATGGGCCTATGTAAAAACGTGTTTCTAAAAGGAAGAGGGATGTGGGTCCTAGTAAGTGGATTGAGTAGAAATGGGGGTATTGCAAGAGAACTTTCTGCCTCCTCTATGACCACATAACGTTTGGATGGTCCACAAAGTCTCTTCCGGTAAACTTCAGGGAGTTGTAGAGTTGAGTTCTACCAGAGTAGAGCGAATAGAAATCAAGCTCGCTCTTATATGTGTCTTCCGCTTGCTCACTTGTAGCCTAGAGAAGCCTAGGGAGTTGAGGCGGGGGTTGGAAGGGCGGGCTGATGGGCGCCAAAAGCAGGTCATTTTATACAGCCGCTCGATTGAGCTGTAATCTGATGTGGCCTAAAGAAAGAGGAAGTTTCAGAAGAGAGTACGAGAAGAGAGAGAGAGCACTAATGAATAGGAGCTAGCCATCAACACGGCTGCCTTACATCAACAGGCTTGATTAGCAGGTATCTCAGAATCCCTTTTCTTTGTAATTTCTCTGTTTCATTTGTCTGTTTCTCTTCATTTTCTTGTGGGGATTCGGATGTGATCTCTCACAAATGATTCACTCGCACCCACCATGAAATTTTTGAGAAAACCGTATCTAGCAACATTACAATGAGATCAATCAAGATACTTGTTGATCTGTTTCAGTTAAACACCTCCAAGTTTTGATTGAAACCCTTCTTTGGAGGATACCAGACTTTTTTCAAATATAACCTTAGCATTTTGCTTTTTTCAAAACACATTTGAAAAGGAAATCTATATCACTTCAAGGCTCGTTTGGCATCATTTTCGTTTTTCTATTTTTCGTTTTATAAAAACAAAAATCAGTTTTCAGTTTTTCTATTTTTCTTTTCAAAAAAACTGTTTTTTGTTTTTAAAACCGATAATATTTTTCCTAGTTATTATTTTATTAAATGTATATTTATAACATTTTCAACGGCAATATATTAAGTTTTCAGCGCCAATATGCCGTTTATAGTATCAACATAATATTTTCAGCGTTAATATACCGTTTAAATACCAATATATAATTTTCAATATCAATGTACCGTTTATAATGTTGATTAATCATTATTATTGAGTATTAATATCCTATTTTCAGGAATCATTTTTAGAGTTAATATGATGTTTTCAATGCCAATATATTGAGTATTTAGTGTCAATCTACCGTTTACAATATCAATGTATCATTTTCCGTGTCAATATACTATTTTCAGTGAAAATATATTGTTTTTAATGTATCAAAATACTGTTTTTTAGTATCAATATAACACTTTCAATGTCAATATATCATTTTAGTATTAAAAATGTTAATATATCATTTTTAATATCGGCATATATTTTTTCTAGTGTCAATATACCATTTCAGTGTGAATATAAAGATTTCAGTATTAATAAACCTTTTTCGGTATCATTATATTATTTTCAGTGGTAAGTTATTTTATTTTTACTGCAATATAAAGTTTCATGGTCAATATTTTTAATTAGTGTCAGCTTACCTGTTTTTAGTGGATATAAAGTTTTACGGTCAAAATTCCTTTTTAATATGAATATACTATTTTTTACGCCAACTTACTTTTTTTAGCGCAATACAATATTTCAAGGTCAATATTCTTTTTTAGTGTTATCATATTATTTTCGTGTGGTTTCGGACATTTATATGTTTGGCAGTGAAAAACAAAAAAGAAGAAACAACTTTTTCTTGTTTCCAAAATCCTGTTTATTGTTTGCCATTTGGATAGAAAAAAATGAAAACAGAGGCATTTTGCCAAACATGTTTTGTTTTTTTTCTGGAGAAAAAAAACAGAAAACAGAAAACGGCAACAATACCAAACGAGGCCTCAGTTAATGGTCTAATTTTTGCTGATTTTTCGTTGAGTTATATATATTTTTATGTTTTATATACTATTTTGGGGTCATACATAATGTTTTGATATATATTATTTTGATATATATTGTTTTGTGTATATTTGTAAATTATTTTTATTTATAATATATATTTCAATAGCAAAAGTATAAGTTTCATATATTTATAAGTATTTATAATATATATCAAAACAATTTATTATATATATCAAAACAATTTATATTGTTTTGAAGTATTTACAATATATATAATAAAAATATATTGTTTTCTGTATTTTACATAGATTAGTAAGTTCTAATACTACGGAGATCTCCCATTCGTGCACTAGCATTAGAGGGTGCCAACCCCTGCCCATATCCGTAAAAAATGCATATCCGAATCAAATGATCTGTATCAGGTTGGATACGGATATGGATAGTTTTATTCTGATATGGATTGAGTAATAATTTTAACTAGATACAGATACGTATACGGATACAGATAATATTCGGATACGAATAATATCTGGATCCGGATAAGATATTATTCAGATAGTATCTGTTTTATGATATTTCACTATATATAGGATATGGATAGGGATATGTATATTTGTTTTTTTTTTGTCATATTCTGATACGAGTACAGATATTATCCATATCCATATTAATATTTGTTGGGGAACAGATAACCATGTGGTCAACAGCGACTGGTGGGAATGGATGACCATGTGGTTAACACATCGCAGCGTAAACTACCCGTTCACTCTCCTGTGATCCCGTTTAGAAAATAAAAGTCAGAAACAAATTTTAACTCATACCTCGAATTACAATAATCCGGGAAGGAGATCTCAAATGCAAAAGAGTGTTCTCGTCTTGCAAAACTCGTCTAGATCACCAATGCTACCAACGGGCACAGGCTCGTCCATGTCACCAATGCTACCAACGGGCACAAGCTCGTCCACATCACCAACGTTACCAACGGACACAGACTCGTCTAGATCACTAAGCGCTACCAACGGGCACCGCTTTCTATTTGTATCCACATGAATACTTCCTTAAACTGACAAGAGAGGTACGTATGCTAGTACATAAACTTTCTCCGACTCACAAAAATGAAGAAGCACTTTCTTCTCTTCTTACTTCTCTTTTCTCATAAGAGACACTCTCTTAAAAGTGATAAAATAATTATGTTTAAGTTATGTTGCTTACACAAAATGCACAGTGCGTATTCTGCTTTCACTTCTCATGTATTTATAGTGTGTCATCACATGGCACTCTACAATACATGTTCATAAACTCGAGATAAGCAGAACTAAACTGGAACACATCCTTATCTCTTAATCTCGAAGTAAGCAGACATGTACAGTAACTCGTCCTTATCTCTTAATCTCGAAGTAAGCAGACATGTCAGATATGTCAGGAATTCATCCTTATCTCTTAACCTCGAAGTAAGCAGATGTGTACAAAAACTCGTCCTTATTTCTTAACCTCGAAGTAAGCAGACATGTACAAGAACTCGTCCTTATTTCTTAACCTCAAAGTAAGCAGACATTCAGACATGTTAGGAATTCATCCTTATCTCTTAACTTCCAAGTAAGCAGACATGTATAGGAACTCGTACTTGTCTCTTAACCTCGAAGTAAGCAGACATATACAGTAACTAGTCCTTATATGTTAGCCTTGAAGTAAGCAGACATGCACATAAACTTTACCTTATCTGCCAGCCTCGAAGTAAGCAGACAAGTACAATGTGTCATCCCATTACACTATTATCTAGGTTCAAAACCTCAAAAGTAAGCGAACACGTAAATAAGATCTTTTGTGATTAGTTCGAGTATGTTCATTTGTGTGTGACCATATAGATTCACTTAATGTTGGCAACATGCTGAAATGTGTTTCCAATCTGTAAATCATGAGCAGACTCTACCAAGGCATCATGACTACCCAAATTAAGAGAATATCGTGATCCTATTGAACCTATCTAGCAGTCATGTCTTTTGTCCATTTGTTAAGCGATATCTTATTGACCATGAGGCAAACGTATATGCCATCCTCATATTGATCAATTATCATTTCCTAATATCTGAATTAAGCTGAACAAAAATAATCATTAATAACTATTATTAATTCATTTGAGTGTGGTCATACATTTTTTTCAGCTCATATTCATCAGGAGGTCCGTCCAGAGATATCTCTCTCGTATGAGAGGAATAAATCCCGTCTTGACCATTCACATCCCTCTCCATGGTTCATCTCATACCCACCCACAACCTTTGAAATCACCCGGTTAATGTGTGACGTTTGATTGTATCAAAGTATTCGGGTTCTCATGTAGGAAATCATGATGATCTCAGGTCTGCGGACACAAATACTTCCTACATTGGAATCGCTGTGATGATATACATTATGCAGCATTCCACAGTTGGTCAATCCAGTGCATGGTCTCTAGTATGCACCTATCTTAATGACTTGATATCTTATATTCATGATCAGCAAAACACGACCATCAGTCAATTAAGATACTAGTGTACATTTATAACTCATTTACGATCAATATGTTTGTTTCCACAAACATCATATAAATGACTAGGGATACTTTTAGAATTGTATTCACTTTGTTTTACAGTTTCACTATCAGAACTTACTTTCTGACATCGTCAAACGGAAATACAAATTCATGGTGAACAATATAGAAATTTACTTAACCCATTACGCTTTATTATTATTATTATTATTATTATTATTATTATTATTGTTGTTATTATTATTATTATTATTATTATATGAAAA
This sequence comes from Juncus effusus, assembly GCA_027726005.1. Classification (NCBI taxonomy): domain Eukaryota; kingdom Viridiplantae; phylum Streptophyta; class Magnoliopsida; order Poales; family Juncaceae; genus Juncus; species Juncus effusus. The sequence goes on along the minus strand of CM050897.1, from coordinate 7,976,389 downwards.
ATATCTAATAAAATATAATGTCTGATACACAATCCATTCCTCACATGGGAAACTAGTCTGATGCGTAATTTGTTTCCCTCATGGGAAAGCAGCATGGCCCTAGGGCAATATTACTTTTCAATATTTTGTTTCTATTTCTTCAAACTTTTCCTTATAAATTGCTATATTTTATTAACTTTATCATCATAAAAAATAAAATATTTAAAGAATATGATCTATATTGTGCCCTAGGCCAATGGAATATATATATATATATATATATATATATATATATATATATATATATATATATATGTGTGTGTGTGTGTGTGTGTGTGTGTGTCTATATATATATATATATATATATATATATATATATATATATATTGTATATGTTATATTTTGAGATATTTCAATAATATGAGCGTATGTGCTATTTTAATATGAGTAAACTTACATGAATTATTGGGGAACCCGTAGACAGTACGTTACATGCACAGTGGAACCTATGGGTTCATCCCGCCCTAGGATCATCGTTAAGGGAATAAAAGTACGAGATTAGCTATTAAAATTTATACCTCGGATCTTCCTGATCCGCGAGATGGAGAATGGATGTAGGTCTGAACGATTCTGACTTGCCACCTTCTCCTTCGTGCTCCTAAAGCTCGACTCGAACGAACTACTTGCTTCTCTTAGGGTGAAGAAAGATCGCTCTCTAGTCTTCAAAGAAGAAGACCTCTACTTGTATCCACGCCGAACTTCGAATCGTCAGAATTACCGGACTCGGCTTACTTTCAGGAGGCTCTCTCTCTTTCTCTATGTACTACGGCAGCCTTGGAGGCTCTGCATATTGTGTCTAATAGAGGGGGGGCTGCCCTTCTATTTATACTAGAGAGGGAGGCGAACGATTGCTCAGTTACCATAACTAAAAACCCTAATCTACGCCTATTATGTTCCCAACAGACTTATTACGTTGTCAACGGAATAGGTGTTTCCTTAATCAGAAACTTGGCAGCCAAGGTTGAGCAGTTTCGATATATATATTCCGTTGCCAATGAAATTATTCCATTGCCAACGGAACTATTCTGTTGCCAACGGAATAGTACTGATTTGCACAATCAACTATCCAATAGTTGATCATTTGGTTCACCAACTTATACATCATATATATAACCTTTTTAGTGCGATTCCTTCCTGACTAGACGTTGTTCTATGTGTGACCGTGTAGGTTCCATTTAACGCTGGCAACGATCTTCTAATGATCGTAAGTCATGAGTAACCTCTAGACTGGTGTCATGACTACCCATGTTAAATGAAATGGTCAGCGATCATAAACCTATCTGAATAGACATTTGCTTAATCATTTTGTTCTACGATATATGTCTTGCTCACAAGACATGGAAGTATGTCATCCTTGAGTTTGATCAAAGTCTCTTTCTTGATCGAGAATTAGACTGAATAAATACAAAATGATATTAACAACACATGTTAATCCATTTTGAGCATGGCCATGCATTTCCTTCAGTCCTAGTTCATCAAGGGGCCTAGAGATATCTCCCTCTTAACGAGAGGAACAAATCCCATCTCGGTCACTCACATTCCTCGTCATGATTCAGTGCATACGTAATGATGACCATAACGATCATCCCATCACGGATGACGTAGGATCATATTAAAGTATGCAGTTCCACGTACATGAATCCATGGTGACCTCAGGTCGTAGGAACAAGCACACTATTCATATGAGAATCACTAATGACATATACCATGCATATTCTCATAGTGTGGTCAGTCCAGTACATGTTCTCTAACACGTACCTATATTCCAGACTTGACATCCCTATGTCCATGATCAGCAGAACATGATCATCCAGCCTGTGAATACACTAGTGTGAATATGTAGCTTCTTGCCTGAAGTATGCTTATCTCTATAAACATCGTACATATCAATAGGGACGGTTTAGAATGTCATTCGTTGGTTCACAGTTTTACTATTAGAATCACATATTCTGATGGCGTGAACCTGAAGTGTCATTTATGGTTTGATCTAATATATGTAATATATTACTCACCCATATACTCATTCATATATGAACTGAATAATCGTGTTTCTCATAATCTAATCTCTAGTCTAACACTTTGGCCTAGGGCATAATTCCTTCAGTCTCCCACTTGCACTAGACCAATCCTAAGCATCAAATGCTCATTAGGCAACATAACCTTCATGTTCTACTAGCGAAAAATATATGCCTATTAGATTATAGAAATTTGCATTTCAAACTTGTAATGTCTATTAATGATCTCTATCATTAGTCGAGAATGTTTTAAACAGGTGCTTGAATCCTTTAGCTCTGATCTGAGCGAATCTTTGTTCACAACATAGACTGTTAGGCTTTAAGAGCACTTGAGACCACTCCTAGTTCCAAGATCAAGTTCTTGATTCAAGCATACCTATTATCCACTTCTAAAGTGACAATATGGTGTTGTTTTAGTTACAATACCATGTTGGGAACTCTCTCCAAATTACTGTATTCAAAATAAACGAATTGCGATAATAATCCATGTTGGGAAAGTATAATCTCTTACCACCACCCAGCTCCTCATAGATCGGGATATCTTAGTCTTCATAAGAACTTAGATATTTATTATAGTCATCAAATGACTGTCATTTACTCTCTTATGCTCCAAGCATAATGCACAGTACATTGTATGGCTTGAAGAATCTTATTCATTCGGCTACCAAGAACTTGTTCTTGTATATTGAACCTTTCAATAAACGGATGATAAAAATAAAACCTTATTCATATGTTTTCATTATATGAACGTCATAGACAAGAATATCTCCTTGCATATTTAACTCCTTCAATATATTGTTGAAAGCATAGAATCCAAAATTCATATGTCTTTCATCGTTCATCTTAATGCCACAAACAAGAACTCTTTCTTGTATATTGAATATTCAGTATATAGTCAAACGTATAGAATCTAATTCATATATCTTTTGTTGTTCATGTGAATACCATAAGCAAGAAGTCTTTCCTTCATTTTCAATGTATGACTGAAAGCATGGAATTTCATTCGTATGTTTTTCATCATTCATATGAACACAATCCACAAGAACATTTCTTGCATATTGAATATTCCACCAAAGTACTTTATCTTACAACCATAAGTCCAAATAGACTTCAAATCCCAGCTGTTAGGATGGTGTATGTTCATTGTTGTAATACAAGAAGACTGTTATACTCCCACTGAATTTCTTGAAATCAAGGTGGTCGCATCTTTTTTGATAAAGTCAAATTCTTCAATTTACTTTGTCAAAAAGATTCATCCCGAGATGATTGCTTTAATTCATTCATAGATTCGAAGCCTGTAACATTTCCAGAATTCTTGGGATCACAAAACTCTTGTCATGTATCGAAGATACATCCACATTAAAGTTCCTGTAAGGAAATGTGAGTTTTATATCCTTGTTCCATCATTCACAATCGCATTGTGCTATGGAAGTTATATATATATATATATATATATATATATATATATATATATATATATATATATATATATATATATATATATTATTTTAGAGAAACATCATCATTATGGAAATGTACACACAGTAGAAAAATTACGTCAATCCATTGAAATATGGTATGCTACAAGTGAATATTTGAGACACGAAATGAATACTCATTTTCAGATGACTGATCCGTCTAATCCAGTCTATCTAATGTCTTTTTCGGGAGCTAGGGTAAATGATACGTATATATATATGCAATGCTCATCAAGTCATTGGATACTCCAATCAAGTTCCCGACTTAACTGCTTGTACATTTGTTGCATCTCAGTTTTCATGGTCCAACCATTTTGAGAGTGTTGTTTCTTCACAGTCATCTGGATAGAATGTCGACTCATCCTCAATGAGCACACATACTTCAATCTATAAAGACAACTTGGAATGATCCCAACTCATATCACATACGGTGTCCTTTTGAACCTTATGATATTCAGTGTTTAGTATATATAACAGTATTAACCTATAAGAATCTCGGAGGCATAGACTGAATCTTATCCAATAACTTTCATCTTCTTCTTTATGTGCACATCGTGAGATGCTGCATATAGAATTAATTGTGAAATTCTTTTCACAATTTCTAAAATAATTGTCAAACTATTGATCAAATACTTGCCACTTCAATCCGATCAAAGTGCTCTTATTATCTTGTCAAGGCGATATTGAATTTCATTCTTAAATTCTTTGAACATTTCAGACATTTTGTGCTTCATTAAGTAAACCTTTTACCTAAAACACTTTAATATGAAATTCTGATATTCCTATTTCTAGCCGGCTTGCTTGTTGTCTCTCTTGCATCGATATGCATGAGTCTCAACAAACTAACCCATCAACTTTACGATGATTGCCCATTCTTGTCATCTTGTTCGATAAATAAAATTCGCACGCCTTAATTGATCCTAGATCCAATGAGCCTAACATTCCACATGTGGTGGAGTTTAGAAATGTGATTCTTATTTTATAACTTAGATGACTCTGCTAGAAGTACATGTCATGGAAATCAAAGGATTTATATTTAGCATATAATGGTCATTTTCTAAGTGAACATTTCAAATAGAAAAATGTGAGTTTTTTTTATTATTATTCCAAATAATAAGTTTTACAACCACTTTAACGCTTATATAGAAATAACAATTATTTCATCACAAGCCACAATGACGAAGTCAATAAAATCCTAGAGCTAATGTAACAACTCTTGCTTCATTCCCAATTCGTAGGTTGACTTCTCCTCTAGCTAATCTTCTACTTCTGAGTAATATCCTGCACATTCAAAATATGAGGATTACAGTGGATATCCAATATCCAAGTAGAGATTTAGGAACAGGAAGACCTGAAATGGCAACCATTGATTCTTCTTCTTGACATATCTTACATCCTCTTCTCCAATGATCACGCATACAACATCCAATCACTTCTTCGGATTCCTCAGGTTTAGGCAACACTTTGTCTTCACTCTTGATCCAACTCTCCCATCTGGCCTGTCTCATCAACTCCCTTTCCCTTTCAATCCTGAGGGCATCAATGACAACTTTTGTCTCTACGTCCTTCTCTGCCTGTTTAAACATCTTATGCAATTCTGTGATCGTCGTCTCCATCCGACACATATGATATTCAGTAATGAAGAAATCAAAGCTCGGAGGAAGTGATCCAATAATCATGTCAACCGCGAATTCCCTTGGAATAGGCGAACCAAGTCTCTCTAAGTAATCAATGTGGCTTCTCATTTTGAACACATGAGTATCTACAGAGTAGCCCTGAGCCATCTTGCTCTTGATTAGTAACTTGGTGACCTTGTAGCACTGAATACTAGCCTGCTTTCGGAACATTTCCTTAAGCACCTTGATCATATCATAGGCATCCATAAAACCTATCTGCTTCCGAAGCTTAGGTTTCATTCCTGGTAACATCATCCAGGCTACTTCATCAGAATCATCAATACACTTCTGATAAGTGTCTTGATCGACTCTAGAAGCGGTCGAATGCGGTGGACTTGGGATGGGTGTCTCAAGGACGTACAACTTTCCTTCACTCTTGAGAACAATTCTCAGAGTCCTGAACCATTCAGGGAAGTTTGTGCCATCGAGCTTATCCTTCTCAAAGATAGCTCGCAAGTCCATAAATTTCAAACTCATTATACAAGTTTAATATGCAATGTAATGTTTATAATTTAAAATTAGATTTATCCTAATTTTGTTTCATATATTATACTCCCACTATTTTCTTCAAATCAAACACCTTCAGTATTATTGATTCGGAAATATTCAACTGAATGAAGTTTCATAGTGAGTCAAGATTCGTATTTCATTGAGCAGTAAGTGCGCTCCGGCGCAACCCTTAATGCTCAACTATTTAGGTAAGAATATTTTTCAATTGCATCATATGCAACTCTTGCCTTTTATGGAATGAGTATCTTATACTCGGTGTATTATCACATGTTGTGCCCTGAGCCCATGTCCGACTTGCTTGCTAAGTTGAGTTTAACCATGGATGAGTATTGGCAAAGCAGTTTCCAGCACACTCAGCTCAGGCATGACCTGTGCTACTCACTACTTCCCGCGTGCCCCTTTCCAAAGACAATCCCCCACACGCCCAGCTCCGGCATGACCCATGTGAAAAACTGTCTGAGTACCGAGTGTTACAGTGACATGAGAGGCACTTCATTACTTAAAATTCTAAAGGATTTTGTTTTAGATTTATAAATATAAACATCACAGAAACTAAGTTAAATATGGTATGAGTCTATTTCTCGCGAGCAATCATGAGATTCCTCATTCTAGATCTATATTTAGATTGTAGCTGTAATCTTCAACGAACCCTTCGTTGTGTGTGCGAAGATCCAATGCCATCTTCTGAAGATTGCGGCAAGATCTTTGTCTTGTAGTCTCGATATAATATCTTTCCTAACAACTATCATATTGCTAGAAAAAGTAATTTACAACTTTGGACAAATCATAGGTTGCCATAATTATAACTTTGGACAACTCATAGGTTACCATAAATATAAAATAGATTTACAAATATTCACACACAAGATTACATCATTGAACAATCACAGATTTAAGGCTCATACTATATTTACATCTTAAATTCCTTATATAACAAAAATTAGGATTTTTGCAAAAATCAGCCTTATTCCGTTCGGAACAGAACCATTCCGTTCTGAATGGAATTAGCACTGAAAAACTGACAAATTTTAGCATTATTCCGTTCTCAATGGAACTATTCCGTTGGGAACGGAATCTCGCTGAACAATTCGTTTTCTTCTTGTTTTAGTTCTGTTTCAAACAGATTTTGAAAAACTATTTCTCGAAACTCCAGGAAATTATAATATCCAATATTATATTCCTAGAAACTATTTCCGTGATATTTTGAAATAATATTTTCAAAACCATAAAATTTATTATACTATAATTTTATAAATTTTAAAATATATAATCGACGATTACTTCCTTAACGAACGCTCTGATGCCACTATTGGGGAACCCGTAGCCATGTACGTTACATGCACAACGAAACCTACAGGTTCAACCCTCCCTATATCCATGATCAGCAGAACATGATCATCCAGCCTGTGAATATATTAGTGTGGATATGTAGCTTCTTGCCTGAAGTATGTTTATCTCTATAAACATCCTACATATCAGTAAGGATGGTTTAGAATGTCATTCGTTGGTTCACAGTTCTACTATCGGAATCACGTATTCTGATGGTATGAACCCGAAATATCATTCATGGTCAATCTAACATATGTAATATATTAGTCACCCATTCGCTCAAATATATATGAACTGAATAAATGTGTTTCTCATAATCTAATCTCTAGTCCAACACTTTGGCCTAGGGCATAATTCCTTCATGAATATGCAATTCAACTTTGTCATCAAAGTATGTGACTTTGATAATAAAACTATAAAGTATTATGAATACTATTCTAAAATAGACCTGGTCATCCATAGGATGTTTGTGAGATGTTGACTGATTATCATGTTTTACTAATCATGAATAAGAGTTATTAAGTCATTAACATAGGTATATGTTATAGAACATTATACTGCACTGACCCAACATGAGATTTCTACATGGATAAATGTCATAAGTAATTCTCAGAACAGTTGTATTATGTAGTATTTAGACCTAAAAATACTATGGTTTCCTACATGATAAGTTTTATATTTTGACATAATTTAACATCATTTTTAACCGGATGATAATAAAGATTATGGTTGGACATTTAATAACTCATGCGGAGGAATATGGGTGATAAAAATGGGATTTGTCGCTCTCATATTATGAGAGAGATATCTTTGGGCCCCTCAAATTAATTAATAAGGACTTATTAATATAATTTGTCAAGTCAGTCTAACTTGGTTTAAGAAATAAAAATTGATCAATATAAGGATGACATTTTCCATGCCTTATGGTCAATACAGATATCGCGTGACAAAGAGATTAAATACATGACTGTGAATTAGGTTTTGTTGGATCACTGACTTTCATATAATTTCGGTAGTCATAATGCCTTGGTAGAGGCTAACTATGATTATGGATGAGAAAGAGTTCGAGTCCATTGCCAATATTATTCTAATATACAGGGTCACACACAAATAACAAAAAAAAAAAATCGGCACTGAAAATTGATATTCATGAAGATTAAATATTGTATCATGTTATGAAATAACATGTCTCACCATGCACGTATAAAATGAGATTGTATTAAGAAGTCTCATACATGTGTCATGTACATATGAGAGAAGTAACATGATATGCTTCTAATAACATACATGTGTTATGAGATAACATTTGTATATTTGTGTCATGTTCGTATGATAACTTAGAGTATAGGTGTCATAATAATCTAGAGTATAGGTATCATGTTCAAATGATAATCTAGAGTTTAGGTGGAATGTTCATATAGAATTTAGGTGTCATGTTTCTTAATAGCTAAAGTAGCTTTGTGAAGACATATGAAACGTATAGATAAATTATCCAAGTTAGCACATGTGTCATGAATCCAAGTTATCACATGTGTCATGCACTACTAGAAATTCAGGCATCAGAGACGGACCCGTCTCTGAAAAAAATTAGCCGTCTGTGATAAGTCATTTTCAGAGACGGGGCCGTCTTTGAAGACTAAGCCATCCGTAATAAATTTTTATCAGAGACGGCCCGTTCCTAAACTAAAAAATCCGTCCTTGATATAGAATTATCACAGACGGTGTTAAACAAAATAGGGATAGCCCTTTCTATCAGAGATAGCCCATCCCTAAACTAAAAAAACCCGTCCTTGGTATAGAATTATTTCAGAAAGTGGCTCTCTGAAATGAACGGTGTTGTTTACGATGGAAATCGTGCTAGCAGAGGTATTTTTTACATTTTTATTATTTCTTTATTCTTAGTAGCTCGGGGTTCATATTTTAGGGTTTAGTATTTAAATGATATAAATTGATTTAATGAATTGAATTTTTCATTTAGGATTTTCGTTTATGAGTTCTTTACGTACGGTTTAGTTTAGAGGTTATATAATTTAGTTAATAATTGATTATTATATATTTTATGTTTCTGAATTTCTAGTAGTGAATTTAGGGTTTTGTGACAATTAGATTTTCGTGGAAGTATTATATTTTCTTCATATGTTTGTTTGTTTGCTTGAATTTGTGAAGTAATTAATTTTCGAATATGAACTTTTGTTGTGAAAATGAAGTAATTAGGATTTTTCGTAATTAGGTTTTCGCAAAATCTTTATACAACTTCTCATATATTGATTATTTATTATATATTTTGTGTTTTTTATTTGATAGGGACATATTGCTCGTTCGCTAGTGGCGCTATGAATGGTACAACGAGTGATGACGATGAAGTTGAGGATTTTGAACATGAATTGTGTTTGATTTGTGTTTTGTGTACATAGGATTTGTGATTTGTGTTTTGTCGTACTTAAGATTTGTGATGTGTTACTTAAAATTTTGTGATGTGTTTGATTTCGAACATGGATTGAATGATTTGGATTTAATGAATGTTTTTTTATCGGAATTGTGGGTAAAATAGGAATGTCATGCTAATTTATTTTTTTCAAAACTGGAAAATATGGTCAAAACATGGTACGTGTTGAAAATTCAGAATTAACATTAAGGACAGACCGTCCCTGAAATTTTATTTTTTGACGGGCATCAAAGACGGGCCGTCCGTGATACAACATCTGAGACGGGTGTCGTCCCTGAAGATGTCGTATGTGATACATTATCTGAGACGGTGTTTTCTCCCGTCCGTAATAATAATGGCCGTTTCTGATAAGTATCAGAGACGGACCGTCCGTGTTTTGGAGTATCACAAACGGCACTAACACAGACGATTTTTCACGGACGAGAACCCGTTTCCCAAAGTATCAGAGACGGTTTTGATGACTATCAGGGACAGTTTTTGCCGTCTCAGATGTCTGAATTTCCAGTAGTAATAAATCCTTCGTAGCTAAGTTATCACATGTGTCATAATATTAGCAAGGTGTATAGAAATAAGCTTTGTGTATGTGTCATATTCTAGGAATTAAGTTAAGTTTTCATGCATGACACGTTTCATTTGAATGAAAATTATTGAGCAAGAATCTTTCATGCCTGACACGTTAGGTTCATCCTTAGCCACCAAGCAATATCTTGTATCTTATTATATATAATATATAATCCTAAACCCCATTTTCTTTAGTAACTCAACAGGAGTTTACCACGTAAGTTAAATAAAATTTAGCAATTTGATCCAAGATTTGGTCTAAATTGAGAAAGAGTAAAGAGAGAAAAACCTAGCCGTCAAGAAAACCCTAGCCGTCACAACCGGATCGAGGGGGAGGTGGCCTCTCCTCTCTCTCCAGTTTCCTTTCTAATGCAAGCTTCTCCAACGCAAGCTTCCCCCTAACGCAAGCTTTCTCATCTTTTCTCCAGCAAGAACTCGAGAGTCAAGTCTCTTTCTCACCGCCTCTTTAGCAAGAGCTTTTGTCTCGAAAACGGGGTGTTTTAGCTCTTTCACAAATCGTCAAAAAGACCGATTTACTCGCCAGCCACCAGCCACCGCACGAGATCTATTGCCAAGCCCTAGCAACTCGCACCAGAGCTCAATCGCCGGAGCAGCTCGTACCAAAGCTCAGCAGCCGGAGTAACTAGCACCTTACCTCGAGTTGTCTCCTCTGAAAGCTTTTAGCAAGGGTTGCGAGCTCCTTTCTCCTCATTATTGGAGATATTTTGCAAATCAAAGATGAAGACCAGCAAGATATATCTTTGTAAGTTCAATAGGCCCGGATCAAAACTACTTATGTTCATTGATATGTGCAACAAATATTTAGCAAAATAAAAATGAATTGAGGGTTTCCTCTCTGAGGATAGCAGTCAAGAACGACACCGACGCGTCTCTCTCTCTCTCACTTGCAACTGGATTGAGTGGATCCACGTTATCTCTCTGTTTGGGACTGGATTGTGCAGACCCATAGCACACTGAGATCCCCACTGATTCAGTTTTGAACTGAAATTTGTGGCCGGTACGGGGCTGATTTGGTACTGATTTTATGGCTGGTACGACACTGATTTGGTACCGGTTTTATGGCCGGTACACGACAGGTAAGGTTTTTTTACGGGGTGTATTTGGTACTGGTTTGTGGCCTATATGTGATTGGTACGGGTTGTCCGAGTCTGATTTGCTGCCGGTTTTGTGGCCGGTATACAATCGGTATGCGGTTGGGAAAGGGGACTGGTACGGCTGATTTTCGGGACTTAATTGGCTGGATTTCGGGTACTGAGGAAGACCTTCTAGACTCTCCAAAAGAAAAAGGTTGATGATTTCCCCAAACCCTAATACCGCTTGTCACACTCCTATGCGGTGGCGTCACCCTTCTCCATTCACCGACGAAACAACTCTAGCAAAATCAGTGATGAGCCCTTATACGACGATTTGGAAGGCCAATGCAAATTAGGCGTTTAGCTCTTTATTTTTATTTTGTTGATTTGGAGTAGCATTTGAACCTTTTAAAGGATTTGTAATCTCCAATTTATAGCAACTTTTATTTGATTTAATGAAAGTCTTAAGTAGCCTTTTCGGCTACAATTCAAGAAAAAAAAATCCAACTGCAGCTTGATATAGTAAATCTCAGCCAATTTGATCGCTCTCGGTTCATTGTAATTTTGGCATCTATTCTATTTCGGTCCATACATTTTTTAATGGTATACCAGCTTCAGATATTTTATTTTTCCTCATTTTCTCCGTCTCTCCTATCCAGAAGAGGCAATTGCCAACTGGAGCTGCTTTCTCTTACGCTCCATTCTAATCGCTCCATTTTCGCAATCCTTCTAGCTCTTAATCGCTCCAACTTGCCTTCACCTAATCCTTTTTCTTCCATTTTTCGTTTCACTCTCAACCTTAAATTGCACGCACTCTCTCTCAGATGAGTTACTGTCCGATTTTTTTCCCAAACTTGCAAGAATTATCCAAGGTTTGTTCTTAAACAATTTTATTTTTTTGTATTCTCCTAAATTTTTGGGTCTGGAGATAATTGGTTCTCTCAGTTTGTTGGAAATATCATTCTATGTTGTGAATTGAGGGTAATATCAGTCTATGTTATGAATTGAGGGTTTGGACTGTAACAAAATTATTTACGTGAATTGAGGGTTTGAATGTAACAAATTATTTAGGGGATTAGACTTGAAGAGTGAATTTCAATTGAATTTTTTACTATTGAGTAAAAATCTTTTTACATATTCTGTTTAGTCTTTTCTCTTCCAATTTCGCATTTAATTTGACAAATTGGTGCTTTTCATTTGTCAATTTACAAGGCATTTAATTTGAAAAATTGCTAATCTTGAATAATGGCCCAATTCATGTCAATTTATAATCCATTGTCAGCTTAGCTTTTGATTTCCAATCTGAATTCTGAAGTCCTCTCTATTTTTTTGTACCTTTCAGAATGATATATAAGTATATTATTTTGTATAACAATTATATTATGGTGTACCTATATGTTGAATTTAACCTAAGATACGTTTTTCAGCTTACACCAAATTTAATGTATTTTGGAACTTGATCTTTAGGGCTTAATTAGGATTCATTTATGCAACCAATAGCAAAATATTGTGAGGATATGTTTAATATTTTTTTTAATTATTTATAATTGTTTATTTTGATTTCAGGGGGGTATAATAACCAGAAATTCTAAGTAGAATCAAAGGTATGAGATAAAAAAGACTCAACGCGCTTTCATTTAAGGCTGGATATCTCTATTTATATTTTTCTCAGAAAATTAAAACTCACGTGGCAAAATAAAACCTCCATCCCTCTGTCTCATCTCTCCCTCCATCCCTCCCTTTCGTCTCTCTCCCCTTGAAGTCCCCGGTTGTCGCCCTCCGCCTAGTCAATTTTCATTCTCTCTCGTCTCTCTCATCTCTCTCGTGAGCACTCTCTACTCTCTGCTGGATCGGCGCGCGGGGGCATACCAGCCGTGCTGCTACGATTTGTACCACTGAAAGAGATGGAGAGTAAAAATAGAGAGAAGACTCGGCGTTAGCTTCAGACTGTCTCCACGAATATGTATGTTGGTACACATTTTTTCGACTGAGAAATAATAGAATATCTAAAGGTAACTAATTGTAGTCTCATTTCTCTTTTGGGTCTAGTGTTATTTGTCATTTGAGACTGACTTGAACTTACCTGTGGGTAATTGTGTTGGTTTACATGCAATTATAGGCTATTTAGACTGATTTGAGGTTAGTATATCTTAGTTGAGTCTAATTGAGACTATTTGATGATCGATTAGCCTCAAATTGTTGTTTAATTGGGACAATTAGAAATTTTCAATTTCACTAACAACAAGAATTGTATTTTTTGCTGAATTCACCGTGTTTTTACTAATTGGCTCTGAAATGTAATTCGGGTTTACTAATTATCTCTGAATTGACTGAATTGGGGCAAACTGTGTTATAATACGGATTAATTTTGCCTAATCAGTGCTAATTAGAGATTAGTTAGGTTTGATTAAGCTAAAATATGGTTAATTAGGGTTCAAGTAACGTTTAGTAACTTAAGTTACGGTTTTAAGATGAAATGAGGCTAATTAGGATTTGGAACCTCTCTGTTAATTAGGATTTAGAACCTCTCTGTAGCCGTGTTCTTTTCAGTTACGTGAAATAATATGTTTACTTATTGTTGGACTATTTGCAGATTGATTATCATATACAAATGCCGCATTTCTTCATTCAGAGGAGTATAGCTACAAATAAGAAAATCAGAAGTAAAAACACCCTTCAAACATCATTTTCAGTATAAAACTATAGGTTGCTTGTAGTACTAAATTGGATTAAATGATTAAATCTATTATGCAAAGTTAGTAGTCAATACTCAATACAGATGATTTGGAGAGCTCACCCTGCATTACTAGTTACTAGTTACTACCCCTCCTTTGGTCAGCTTCATAATTTTACATTTTCATCCACTAAAAGTAATTTATAATTTACATTTTAGTACCCCATAATTCATAATTTACAAGGTCTTCTCCTTTCCTTGGTGATAATATGAGATAATTTACAAAGTTGCTTATCTTTGATTTTCAGATTTAGGTTTTGAGATATTGAGCCGTATTTTTATTACCCGAGTCCAAAGAGGAAAAGCCTACCTCCAAATCAATGTTATTAAACCCGGACCGGACACCGACCCGGTTGAGTCCCGGGTCACTGGTTCACCGGTCGGACCGGCTGGTCAACCAGTTGAACCGCTGATAATAAACCGGTCATTTTCGTAATATTAGTATATATAATATAATTATTTACATGTCTAATTTAAACATTTAATTCTCTTAACTTGCAAAATACCAAACACAAAAATTCTTATCTTATTAGTACTAAGTATCAGTATCTTAACTCACAAATACCAAATACAAAACCCTTAGATAGTAAAAATAACATAGAAAATCGAACTAACATAAACGAACAACACAATATAACAAATAATACGTAAATACTTCATGATCCATCCATTGCATAATATGACAGAAAATAGGTAATAAATCTATTTAATTTCTTTCCATAATTGTATGATTTATTTGCTAAATTTTAGGAGAAAAATAGCATCAATAAAAGTAACAATTTAAGAAACATCGTTAATAAGGATAATCTTGGGATTTGCCAAACATAATTTGAATTTGCCAACTTACCTCAATAGCATCTCCCACTTAGAATATGATATCTGCGAAAGACATTCCTCGAAATATTAATAACTAAAAAAGAGAGAAATGGAAAAAGAGAAGCAAAGAAAAGAAAGAAAACTCCTCTCTTCCCTCCTCATCCAACTATCACCTATCACCAACTCTTCTATTTGCCCTCCTAGCGTAGCGGTATTAATCTTTTCTCGTCTCTGTGGGTTTTATCTTTTCCTACGAGCTTTATTTCTTCTCTCGTTTGGAATAGTTTTGATCTGTGAAATTCTTGGTTTCAAATCTGATGGCTAATTGACAATGATTCAGAGCTAATTGGGGTTAGTGAGGGTAATTGAGATGATGATTGAGAGCTAATTGGGGTTAGTGAGGGTAATTGAGATGATAAAGGGTTAATTTTGGGTTATCGAGAGCTAATTACCTTCTTAAGAACATTTCTGAAATATTATTCTTCATTAGCATATTTAAGTTTTTTCAACAGGCAAAAAATGCAATAATCTTGATACTTAAACACTGAAGTGCTATGTTCAGTGTTATAAAACCCGGACCGGACCGGCCGGTCGAATCAGAAAAAACCGTACCCGGACCGAAATCCGGTTCGGTCCTGTATAAAGACCGGATATGCAATTGAGCCGGTTAAAACCGTGTGAACCGCCTGGTTTTTATTCAAAACCGTGAACCGGACAAAGTAAAAAACCGGTCTTTTTACTGTTTTCCCAGTGTGATTCATGTTCTTCTTTCTCTCTTGCGATTTATTTCTTCTTTCCCACGAATTTGCTCTTTTCTCATCTTCATCTAGTGGAAAAAATCAGAAAATTTGATTTATTTCCTTCTATTTTTTCGAATCCATCTTAATGAACCGTGAGCTCAAGTCTCAAGTTTACCGCTCTCTCCAAATCTTCTTTGTTCTACTGAAGAATCAGATTAGTTTTCTCTAAAATTACATTATGCTCTTAATGATTTGTCTTGTTAAGTTTTTGATGGCTGTGTGAGCCTCTGGAAGTGAGGTTTAGAGGGTTTATCAATTGATTTGGCTTGTGTTTGAACTTTGAAAGCCAAGAGGAAAAAGATGTCAGGTTTCAGGTTAGATAGAGCTCTAATGTGAGTAAATTCGTGTTGTTTTGTGATAATTAGTGTGTTATTTGAATTGAGTATGGTTGGATCTACCTTGTGAGCTTCAATTTTAGTTTAACATTTCAGTTAGATACATTATACTTTGAGAATTTGAGAAAAAATGAACTATCCATGTTGCAGCTATGATGAATGTTGAAATGTGTGGGAGACTAATATGAATATAAACACATGATGATTATTGAAATGTGTTGCAGAATAACATGATGAAATTTTTTTTATGTTAATCTCTTATTATTAGTTAGTCAATTTAAATTTATATTTATGTGATGTTTGTATAATTTCTAAAATTATCTAAGGGTTTTGTGTTTGGTATTTGTGAGTTAAGATATTGATACTTAGTACTAGTAAGATAAGAATTTTTGTGTTTGGTATTTTGCAAGTTAAGAGAATTAAAGGTTTAAATTAGACATGTAAATAATTATATTATATATACTAATATTACGAAAATGACCGGTTTATTATCAGCGGTTCAACCGGTTGACCCGCCGGTCCGACCGGTGAACCAGTGACCCGGGACTCAACCGGGTCGGTGTCCGGTCCGGGTTTAATAACATTGGCTAAATTAGAAAAATAGTCTTAATGCTTCAACACATGTCGTTTTGATTCATATTTCTGTCTCAAGTTCAAGTTTTTTATTATTATTTTTTTTTTGTACAATTAGGGCTTAAATCAAGTTGAGTTGATATTTTCTTTCCAATTTATCCCACTTGAATTTCTAACCAAAGACTGATTATTTTGTTAGAAAATAAATGTTGACGCAATTAAGTTAAAAATTTGTATTTACAACTTGATTTACCATTGCGTACTAATATAATAATTTCGTTTTTGCAGTTATATCATCTTTGCACCTAGATAGAACGTGAAGCCTAAGGTTTGATTCTTTGATTAATTAAAACTCTTAATTGAATCTTAATTTATTGTAAATATGTTAAGTATACTTTAATTAAATAATTAATTATTTCAACTTCCAATCCAGTAATTTGTCTAGTTATGTGTACAGTTGAAACATAGAAAAGAACAAAAAAATCGCATAGTTAACCAATGCAAAGACATACGTGAAAGCAGATAGAAATGTATCAAAACTCAAATGCTATATTATAGAATTAAGTTTAGTACCTACTTTTTTAGCAGAATGAACAAAAATTAAGACAGAACAGAACAACCCTATATTAACTTTTCAAGACCAAAGAAAAACTTCTATTTCGGGTTCTTAGTTCTTATCCTTCAAATTCCAATTTCACTAGAATTCAAAATTAAAACCAAAAATACCACTTAACTTCAAATCTAATTGAATCCATTCTGTTGGAAAGTCATACTTTTTTACAAATATATTATAAAAATTACATCCCATCCATGAATTTTTGAATTGCACACAAGTATCCTAAACTACTTGATCAAACTCTGATTAACACTGCCCGTAAATTGAATTCATAATTCTCTACAAGCTAACACCAAAAATTACAACGCTCAAGAAATTAAATTCACAAAAAAAATTCCGAGTTGAATCCTCATGAGCTTCTCATTCCCTTAATATTCGGCAATAATAACTTCTCCACATGATCTATCGACACTTTCTTACAGAGTTCCTCAACAAATATGTTATACATCTTAGAGCCATCTAAAAGCCCTTTACAACTAATTTCACTCACCAACTCTTCCGCCTTACGCATTTCTCCCTTCTCACATAATACAAATATCAAAGTGTTATACATGGAAACACTAGGAACAAGTCCTTCACAAACCGCTTTATAAAACATTTTCTCAACCTTATCCCACTCACCTTTCGAACAAAACCCACCATGAGCGTATTATACGTCACCACATTAGGTTCATATCCTTCACACACAATCTCAGCCAACAACTTTTCCGCCTCATCAACTCTTCCTTTCTTGCAAAACCCATCGATAATTATATTATACGTCACAACATCCGGCTCGAGACCCATAGAAATCATTTCACTCACCAACGCTTTCGCTTTTTCAATTTCTCCTTTTTTTACAGAATCCACGCACGACTGTGTTGTAAGTCACAACATCTGGCTCGAGTCCCCTAGAAACCATCTCTTGAATCCACTTTACCACCTTTTCTGTTTTCCCTTTTTTGCAGAAGCCATCCACAAGCACGTTATAAGTCACTACGTTCGGTTTGATCCCCTCAGAAATCATTTCGTTAACCAAATCTTCCGCTTTTTTCATTTTGCCTTGTTTGCAGAATACATCGACAAGCGTATTGTAAGTCACGGCGTCAGAAAGAACGCCCAAATTATACAGTCGCTCATTCGGCAAATGGACATTAAGAGGTCATTGAAGGAATTGACGGGTGGCTTGGGTTCAGCTTTCTCAGCTTGCAATGACAATTCGTTGAACAGGTGCAGGGCTTCTTCCATTGAGAGATTTTTCTCTTGTTTGAATCGTCTCTTTGTGGAGAAAGATTTGGCAGTATTGGTTGCAAGAGGAATTGAAAGGCAGTTACGGCCATGGGGAAAGCAAGTATGGAAGAGTGAAAGCTGAGAAGCCAGACGAGGAATGGAGCTCTTTGAGGAGGAGGCGGAGTGAAGTGATGGACTCGCCATTATTATAGGTAATTCTTGAAGCAGCAGGTGCCTTCATTCATTACCATGGTTCATTTGCTGGGTTCCGCAAGATAGTCAGAGAAGTAAGGGGAGAAGCAAAGCATTGGACAGATGATAGATGGGAGAGGATAGATGGAAAATTACAGTGAAATTACAGTGAAGGCTTTGTAGTATCAACAAATTTACAAGTGTATTTATTTTTTCTATATTTATTTTACTAATAGAAGAAAATATCCTTAAGTAAATTATACTGATTATGTAATGTTCAAATTAATCTGATAAACATTTTTCTTAATACTTTCGAGATGTGAGATTATGGTTGCCCTCAAATCATAATTTATCTATTTTATAAAAAAAATAATTCTTTTTCTTGTGCATTTAAAAAGGAAATTCTTCAAAAACCTCCTAACTTTCTGGGAATTTATCAAAAAATATCCTATCTTTTAGATTTCTTCAAAAACTACTATAAAGTAAATTCAATGATAAAGCAGTCTACAGTAATATCCCTTTAAAAACCTCTATAAAATCACATCCACCATCTATAGAAAGTAGGGCTAGTACCATAACCAATGTTATCAGAACCGGACCGGACATCAACTCGGAAGAGCTTTGGGTCACTGGTCCACTGGTCGAACCAATGAGTCAATTGGTTCAATCGTTGGTTTTTCATAATATGATTTATAAATAAATAAAATAACTTTGTATATTTCTCGGGCCATCTTTCAAAAAAAAAAAAAAAAAATTTGTATACACAAAATAAATTGCAAAACAAAAATTTTAAATATCAATCACTTAACATTATTAATACCAACACAACATCTATAGATAATTTAAGAAGATTACTCAAACACAACATAAGACATAAAATGAATAAAAAAAGCTTGATTTAACAAAAAACCGGGTTCAAGAACCGGTATGATTTGTAGTTTTTTCTAACAGTCGGACGGAACCAGAAATACTATTGGGTTTGATTTTTTCCGGTCCAACCACTGAACCGGGCTGATTTTAATAACATTGCTCGTAGGAGCTTCGGGTCATCGGTTCACTGGTTTAACCAGTGGAATTGGAATTTGGAGTATAAGAACTAAGAACCGGAGAGAGAAGTTTTTCTTAGTTTTTCTATTATATTGCACCTCCGCATGCATCAGTTTTTTTTCTTTCTTTCTTTCTTTTTACTTTTCTTTGCATTTAGGGTAAAAGAAATTAATAAAATAAATAAATTTTAGGTGGTAGATCAAATCATGACTCTTTTATTGTCCATGGATTTGAATCCAACGGCTTAAATTCTTAATTTGTTAATAATGAAGAGTTTTAAAGAAACCACACTATTGTCTACATAAATGAATAACTTAAAAGTTGTTTTATAAATTATTTAAATAAGTCTCTTAATATTTGTTTTATTTTATATCTCATTTTAAAAAAAATAAATAATAATCATTATTTCAATATATATATTTTTCTTTCTTAAACCGTCATATATAAATTCTTTTAAACTTCTTTTTCATATTGAGCTCCATGATAGAACGATTCTGGTTGAAATGTTTATTTCGATTAAATTTATAAAAAAAGAATTACGTAAACTTTGTATTTAAGGAAAGACTATCGTAGAGAATGATTTATTTATATGTTATTACACTTTTATAATATATTTTCAAGCAATAATTGATTTAGATAAGTACATCACATATAAGAAAATAATATTGTATTGAATGTTTTAGTTTTTAAATAGATTCCTTTATTTAATTAAAAATGATATATTGCAAAAAATATTGTTTTATTAAATGAAGGTGCTCTTTTGATACTAACAAAAATTGAATGAATATTTATTCTTAATGCAACAATTATTTTGGTATTGATAAAAATTCAACCAATAAACTTTTATTTTCTTATGTTCTGCACTTAACTAACTAAATAGTGAGTCATTAACTGTAATATGTAATTTTATTTTTAATAACTATAAATTTCTAATACTCGCAGCATAGAGCGGGATTTTCCGTAGTTGCTTTCCATTTAACCCATTCTATATATTGCGATTGTGAAAATTATCTCAAGTTTGAATTTTTGAGGGAACAATTGGTTTATTCAATTTGCAATGTCTCAGTTTGCATCTATCTCCATATGAAATAATCTTTTTATTTTCTCTACTTTAACTCTAGTATTTTTGGGGTTTAAGCTCTCACATTTAAGACATTCTCTATATTTTACTCAATTATTATTCCAATATTTCTATATTAAAAATACAAAATATTTCAAACAGAAAATTTTATTTTGGAAAAAGTCAGATTTTAACTCTCTTTCTCTTGAGCTTGTTCATTTAGCCTCTTAATCTATTCTGAGTTATTTTTCACCATCATCTTTCTATTGTGTTCACTTTATCTTATCCCCATCTCAACTTAGTGATAATGTAATAGTTAATGATTAATCGTTGGATTTTGATAAAGATGATTTATAAAGGATGCTGATATTGCGCGCTAGTATTGGGGGTGACCCGTGCGCGAAGGCTGACGTGGCGCAGGATGCTGATATTGCGCGCTAGTATTGGGGGTGACCCGTGCGCGAAGGCTGACGTGGCAGGCGCCACGTCAGCCAAAGCACGACGGAGCTCCGCCCAGCGCCTCCCATATGAGCATGCAGCGCCGGGGGCACGACAGATGGAGCTGGCTGCTTAGATCTGAAAACAGAGGCGCGATGATGAAAATAGTTTATAGATATCATATAATTCAAACAAATAGTGTATATATAGCAATATATAAACCAGACAAGAAAATAATATATATATATATATATATATATATATATATATATATATATATATATATATATATATATATATATATATATATATATATATATATATATATATATATATATATATATATATATATATATATATATATATATATATATAATTTAGACAAAACAATATATATATCACTATATATTTTGATAAAACAGTATATATAATTCAGATGAAAACAGTATATAGATATCATATAATTCAGACAAACGGTATATAATATAGCAAATATATCATTCAGACAAAACAATATATATATTAATATATGTTCTGATAAAACAGTATATATAATTCAGATGAAAACAGTACATAAATCTGTTATATATGTCTTGATCACAAGGTATGGAAGTATGTCATCCTTGAGTTTGATCAAAGTCTCTTTCCTGATCGAGAATTAGACTGAATAAATACAAAATGTTATTAACAACACATGTTAATCCATTTTGAGCATGGCTATAAATTTCCTTCAGTCCTAGTTCATCATGGGGCCCAGAATATCTCCCTCTTAACGAGAGGAACAAATCCCATCTTGGTCACTCACAATCCTCGTCATGATTCAGTGCATACCTAATGATGTCCCTAATGATCATCCCGTTACGGATGACATAAGATCATATTAAAGTATGCAGTTCCTCATATAGGAATCCATGGTGACCTCAGGTCGTAGGAACAAGCACACTATTCATATGAGAATCACTAATGACATATACCATGCATATTCTCATAGTGTGGTCAGTCCATACGTGTTCTCTACAGACTTGACATCTCTATGTCCATGATCAACAGAACATGATCATCCAGTCTTACGAATATACTAGTGTAGATATGTAGCTTCTTACCTGAAGTATGTTTATCTCTATAAACATCCCACATATCACTAGGGACAGTTTAGAATGTCATTCGTTGGTTCACAGTTCTACTATCAGAATCACGTATTCTGATGACGTGAACCCGAAGTGTCATTCATGGTCGATCTAATAAATATGAATATATTAGTCACCCATACACTCATTCATATATGAACTGAATAAACGTGTTTCTCATAATCTAATCTCTAGTCCAACACTTTGGCCTAGGGTATAATTCATTCAGTCTCCCACTTGCACTAGGCCAATCTTAAGCATCCAATGCTTATTAGGCAACATGACCTTCATGAATATATGCCTATCAGATTATAAAAATTTACATTGCAAACTTGTAACGACTACTATTGATCTCTATAATTAGTCGAGAACTTCTAAAACAGGCGCATGTATTCTTGTTGCTCTATCCTGAGCGACTCTTTGTTCATAACATAGATCGTCAGGCCTTAGGAGCAATCGGGACTATTCCAAGTTCCAAGATCAAGGCATACCTATTGTCCGCTTCTAAAGCGACAATATGGTCTTGTTTCAGTTACAATGCCTTATTTGGAACTCTTTCAAAAGTACTGTATTCAAAATAAATGAATTGCGATAATGATCCATGTTAGGAAAGTGTAATCTCTTACCACTACCTAGCTTCTGATAGATCGGGATGTCTTAGTTCTTCATAAGAACTTAGATATTTATCCTAGTCATCAAATGACTATAATTTGCTCTCTTATGCTCCAAGCATATTGCACAATATATTGTATGGCTTAAAATTCTTATTCATCCTGTTATCAAGAACTGTTTCTTGTATATTGAACCTTTCAATAAACGGATGATAAGCGCATGTCTTCATTATATGAACGTCGTAGGCAAGAATCCTTTCTTGCATATTGAACTCCTTCAATATTGTTTAAAACATAGAATCCAATTCATGTGCCTTTCATTGTTCATATTAGTGCCACAAACAAGAACTCTTTCTTGCATATTGAATATTCAATATATGGTTGAAGGTATAAAATCTAATTCTTATATCCTTTTATTGTTCATGTGAATGTCATAAGCAAGAACGCTTTCTTGCATGTTGAGCATTTCAACGTATGGCTGAAAGTATAGAATCTCATTCGTTTATCTTTTCATCATTCATATGAACACCATGAGCAAGAACATTTCTTGCACATCAAATTCTTTCAATATTTTACCAATGTGCTTTATCTTACAACCAGAAGTCTGTATAGACTTCAACTCCTAACTGTAAGCTGTTGTAATGCAGGAAGATTGTTATACTCCCACTGAATTTCTTGAAATCAAGGTGGTCGCATCTATTTTGATTAAGTCAAATTCTTCAATTTACTTTGTCAAATAGATTCGTCCTGAGATGCTTGCTTTAATCCATTCATGAATTCATGAATTTACCTTTCAGAATTCTTGCGATTACAAAACTCTTGCCATGTATCAAATATATATCCACAGTAAAGTTCCTATAAAGGAATGTGAGTTTTATATCCTTGTTCCATCATTCACAATCGCATTGTGTTATGGAAGTTAGAATTCGTAATAGGAACAAGTGAGAAAGTCCTTTTACTATAGCCCATACTATAGCTACTTTTTTTGCTATATTTTTAGGTTATCCATGTACTGTATGCAATGGCCATCAAGCCATTGGATACTCCAATCAACTTCCAAACATAATTTCTTATATATGCGTTGCATCTCAGTTCTCATGGTCTAACCATTTTGAGAACATTGTCTCTTCACAGTCTCCTCGGTAGAAAGTCGACTCATCCTCTATGAGCATCTTTTATGAGAGATCATATCTCTCAGCCTAATGTCTACCAGGTCTGTGAGGAGGATCTTATGCTTCAAGTATAGCCTTATCAACTACTTGATAGCCTCATTAATGATTCATCACTAGTATGTGGGCCTCGAACCTTTCGAGATGTATTACACTCCCACTGCTACTTTAGGAGATGAGATCTCTTTTAAAGAAATCTGAATTATGAGTAGCAAACAATTTGAACTCATAATGGATGTAAAACAATATCGAGTTGATATTCCAGAAAGATTGTTGTGTTGACACTGTCAAACCATTTGACACGAGTCGTACTTCAATCTTTAAAGACAATTTGGGACTATCCCAAACCCATATCACATATGGTGTCCATTTGAACCTTATGATATTCAGTGTTTAGTATATTCAAGAGTATAAACCTATAAGAATCTCGGAGGGATAGACTGAATCTTATCCAATAAGTTTCATTTTCTTCTTTATGTGCACATCGTGAGATGCTGCATATAGAATTAATTGTGAAACCCTTTTCACAATTTCTAAGATAATTGTCAAACTATTGACTCAAATACTTGCCACTTCGATTTGATCGAAGTGCTCTTATTATTTCGTCAAGATGATATCGAATTTCATTCTTAAATGCTTTGAACCTTTCAAATATTTTGTGTTTCATTAAGTAAACCTTTTACTTAAAACACTTCAAT
The DNA here is from genome assembly GCA_027726005.1 of Juncus effusus. Lineage (NCBI taxonomy): Eukaryota > Viridiplantae > Streptophyta > Magnoliopsida > Poales > Juncaceae > Juncus > Juncus effusus. The sequence goes on along the minus strand of CM050897.1, from coordinate 7,951,816 downwards.
ATGAAATTCTGATATTCCTTATTTCTAGCCGGCTTGTTTTTGTCTCTCGTGCATCAATATGCATGAGACTCAACAAACTAACCCATCAACTTTGTGATGGTTGCCCATTCTTGTCATCATGTTCGATGAATAAAATTCGCACGTCTCAATTGATCCTAGATCCAGTGAGTCAAACTTTCCACATAGGGTGGAGTTTTAGAAATGCGATTCTTATTCTGTGACTTAGATGACATTGCTAGAAGTATGGAATCAATGGACTTATTATTTAGCATATGAAGGTTATTTTCTAAGTGAACATTTCAAATAGACAAATCCAGGAAATTTTTATTATTCCAAATAATAAATTTTACAACCATTTTAACGCTAATGTCGAAATAACATTTATTTCATTACAAGTCCACAATGGCTAAGTCAATAAAGTTTTAGACCTAATGTAGCAACTCTTGCTTCATTCCCCACTTCTAGGTTGACTTCTCCTCTAGCTAATCTTCTACATCTGAGTAATATCCTGCACATTCAAAATGTGAGAATTACAGTGGATATCCAATATCCAAGTAGAGATTTAGGAAGAGGAATACCTGAAATGATAGCCATTGATTCTTCTTCTTGACATATCTTACATCCTCCTCTCCAGTGATCATGCATAGAACATGCAATCACTTTTTCGGATTCCTCAGGTTTAGGCAACTCTTTGCCTTCACTCTTGATCCAGCTCTCCCATGCGGCCTGTCTATTCAACTCTCTTTCCATTCCAATCCTGAGGGCATTAATGACAACTCTTGCCTCTATGTACTTCTCTGCCTGTTTAAGCATCTTATGCAATTCCGTGATCGACGTCTCCATCCGACGCTTATGATATTCAGTGATGAACAAATCAAAGCTCGGAGGAAGCGATCCAAGAATCATGTCAACCGCGAATTCTCTTGGAATAGGCGAACCATGTCTCTCTAAGTAATCAATGTGGCTTCTCATCTTGAACACATGAGTATCCACAGAGGAGCCCTGAGCCATCTTGCTCTTGATTAATAACTTGGTGACCTTGTAGCGCTGAATACTAGCCTGCTTTCGGAATATTTCCCTAAGCGCCTTGATCATATCATAGGAATCCATGAAACCTATCTGCTTCCGAAGCTTAGGTTTCATTCCTGCTAACATCATCCAGGCTACTTCATCTGAATCGTCAATACACTTCTGATAAGTATCTTGAACGACTCTAGAAGCGGTCGAAGGCGGTGGATTTGGGATGAGTGTCTCAAGGACATACAACTTTCCTTCACTCTTGAGAACAATTCTCAGAGTCTTGAACCATTCAGGGAAGTTTGTGCCATCGAGCTTATCTTTCTCAAGGATAGATCGCAAGTCCGTAAATTTCGAACTCATTCTACAAGTTTAATATGCAATGTAAAGTTTATTATTCTAATTTTGTTTCATATATTATACTCCCACTATTTTTCTTCAAATCAAACACCTTCAGTAGTATTGATTCGGAAACATTCAACTGAGTGAAGTTTCATAGTGAGTCAAGATCCGTATTTCATTGAACACTAAGTGCGCTTTGGCGCAACCCTTATTGCTCAACTATTTAGGTAGGAACTCTTTCCAATTGCATCATATGTAATTCTTGCCTTTTATGGAATGAGTATCATATGCCCGGTGTATTATCCCATCTTGTGCCCTGAGCCCAAGTCCGACTTACTAGCTCAGTTAAGTTTAACCATGTATGATTATCAGCGAAATGGAATCCAGCACACTCAGCTTTGGCATGACCCATGCTGGACGCCATTTTCCGCGTACCTTCTTTTACAAAGACAATCCTCCATATGCTCAGCTTTGGCATGACCCACATGGAAGACTGTCTGAGTACCGAGGGCTTCAGTGACATGGGGGGCACTTCCTTACTTAATATTCTGAAGGATTTTGTTTTAGATTTATAAATATAAACATCACAGAAACTAAGTTAAATATGGTATGAGCCTATTCCTCACGAGCGATCATGAGGTTCCTAATCCTAGATGTATCTCTAGATTGCAGGTGTAATCTTCAACGAACCCTTCATTGTATGTGTGCGAAGATCCAATGCCATCTTCCGAAGATTGCGCCAAGATTCTTGCCTTGTAATCTTGATATAATATCTTTCCTAACAACTATCCTATTGCTAGAAAAGGTAATTTACAACTTGGACAACTCACATGTTGGCATAATTATAACTTTGGATAACTCACTGGTTGCCATATATATTAAATTAAATTACAATCATTCACACACAAGATTACATCACAGAACAATCACAGATCTAAAGCTCATACCATATTTATATTGAAATTCCATGAATAACAAAAATTAGGGTTTTTGCAATCTGTTTCCAAAACAGATTTCGAAAAACTATTTTTCGAAACTCTAGAATCAAGTCCGACGTGCTTGCTCAGTTAAGTTTAACCATGTATGATTATCGACGAAATAGAGTCCAGCACACTCAGCTTTGGCATGACCCATGCTGGACGCCATTTCCCGCATACCCTCCTTTACAAAGACAAACCCCCGTATGCTCAGCTTTGGCATGACCCACATGGAAGACTCTCTAAGTACCAAGGGCTTCAGTGACATGGGGGGCATTTCCTTACTTAACATTCTGAAGGATTTTGTTTTAGATTTATAAATATAAACATCACAGAAACTAAGTTAAATATGGTATGAGCCTATTCCTTACGAGCGATCATGAGGTTCCTAATCCTAGATCTATCTTTAGATTGTAGGAGTAATCTTCAACGAACCCTTCGTTGTGTGTGTGCGAAGATCCAATGCCATCTTCTGAAGATTGCGCTAAGATTCTTGTCGTGTAGTCTTGATATAATATCTACCCTAACAACTATCCTATTGCTAGAAAAAGTAATTTATAATTTTGGACAACTCACAGGTTGCCATAATTACAACTTTGGACAACTCACTGGTTGCCATAGATATTAAATAAAATTACAAGCATTCACACACAAGATTACATTACAGAACAATCACAGATCTAAAGCTCATACCATATTTATATATTTAAATTCCATGTATAACAAAAATTAGGGTTTCTCGCAAAATCAGCATTATTCCGTTGGGAACGGAACTATTCCGTTCTCAACGGAATTATTCTGTTCTCAACGGAACTATTCCGTTGGGAACGGAGACGTGCTGGAGATTCGTATTTCCTTTAGTTTTAGTTCCGTTTCCAAAACAGATTTCGAAAAACTATTTTTCGAAACTCTAGGAAATCATAATATCCAATATTATATTCCTAGGAACTATTTCCTTGATGTTTTGAAATAATATTTTCAAAACCCTAAAATTTATTATACTAGAATTTACTAAATTTTAAATATAATCGACGATTATTTCCGTAACGAACGCTCTGATGCCACTGTTGGGAAACCCGTAGCGATGTACGTTACATGCGCAGCGGAACCTACGGGTTAAATCCTCCCTAGGATCATCGTAAAGGAAATAAAGGTACGAGATTATGTTATTAAAATTTATACCTCGGATCTTCCTGATCCGAGAGAGAGAAGCGGATGTAGGTCTGAACGAACTTCCGTCTTGCTTCCTTCTCCTTCCTGGCTTCTGAAGCTCGACTCTGCAAACCTTCTTGCTCTTCCTAGGGATGAAGAACTAGATCGCTCGCTAATCTCCAAAGCAGGAGATCTCTACTCGTATCCACGCGAACTTCAGATGTACGGAATAACCGGACTCGGCTAGACGAGTCCGGAAATTCTTTCCGAAAATAACTCAAGACTCTCTCTCTCTATTTCTGTATATTAGACGGCCTCTAAGACTTCTGAATTGTGTGTCGAATAGAAGGGGGCTACCCTTTATTTATACTAGAGAGAGGGTGAAAGAATGGCAACTTTCGTTAAGGAAACAAATCCTACCTGCTGCGTGAACAGTGATTCCTGCTTCGAACGGACCATCGTTTCCATATAAATGATGCTTGTCCGCCAAGCAAATCAGCACATACCATATGTGTTCCGTTCGAATACGTGAACAGTAATTTCTGCGAGTGAACAGTAATTCCTGCTTCGAACGGACCATCGTTTCCATATAAACGATGCTTGTCCGCTAAGCAAATCAGCACATACCATATGTGTTCCGTTCGAACGTGTGAACAGTAATTCCTGTGCGTGAACAGTAATTCCTGCGCGATCAAATATCCAATATTTGATTTATTCTTTCGTCCATTTATACATCACATGTATAACTGTTATTGAGGTATTTTCATCCTGTACGAATGGAGTTCATTGTGTGACCGTGTAGGTTCCATTTAACGCTGGCAACGATCTTCTAAAGATCATAAGTCATGAGTAACCTCTAGACTGATGTCATGACTACCCATGTTAAATGAAATGATCAGCGATCATAAACCTATCTGAATAGACATTTGCTTATTCCTTTTTGTTCTACGATATATGTCTTGATCACAAGGCACGGTAATATGTCATCCTTGAGTTTGATGAAAGTCTCTTTCTTGATCGAGAATTAGACTCAGTAAAAACAAAATGATATTAACAACACATGTTAATCCATTTTGAGCATGGCCATGCATTTTCTTTAGTCCTAGTTCATCAGGGGGCCCAGAAATATCTCCCTCTTAACGAGAGGAACTAATCACATCTTCGTCACTCACATTCCTCGTCATGATTCAGTGCATACCTAATGATGACCCTAATGACCATCCCATTACGGATGACGTAAGATTTTATTAAAATATGCAGTTCCTCATACAGGAATCCATGGTGACCTCAGGTCGTAGGAATAAGCACACTATTCATATAAGAATCACTAATGACATATACCATGCATATTCTCATAGTGTGGTCAGTCCAGTATGTGTTCTCTAACACGTGTCTATATTCCAGACTTGTCATCCCTATGTCCATGATCAGCAGAACATGATCATCCAGCCTGTGAATATACTAGTGTGGATATGTAGCTTCTTCCCTGAAGTATGTCTATCTCTATAAACATCCTACATATCACTAGGGACAATTTAGAATGTCATTCGTTGGTTCACAGTTCTACTATCAGAATCACGTATTCTGATGACGTGAACCCGAAGTGTCATTCTTGGTCAATATAAGATTTACATTCACAACCCATACACACAGATATATAAGAAACAACCTTTGTTGAATAAATAATAATGTCTCAATACATAATCCATTTCCTAGCACAAATACATTTGGCCTAGGGCACTAATCCTACAAGAACATGATCATCCAGCCTGTGAATATACTAGTATGGATATGTAGTTTCTCACCTGAAGTATGTTTATCTCTATAAACATCCTACATATCACTAGGGACAGTTTGGAATGTCATTCGTTGGTTCACAGTTCTACTATCATTATCACGTATTCTGATGACATGAACCCGAAGTGTCGTTCATGGTTGATATAAGATGTGTAAATGCACATTCACAATCCATACACACAGATATATAAGAAACAACCTTTATTGAATAAATAATAATATCTTAATGCATAATCCCTTTCCTAGCACAAATACATTTGGCCTAGGGCACTAATCCTACAAAAGTTTCATCATAGTCAGTACCATGTACCTATTTGAAACCTTTCTCCACAAGCCTTGCTTTGTAGGTTTGTACCTTTCCATCCACGTCGGTCTTTTTCTTAAAGACCCACTTACATCCGATAGTCTTCAAGCCTTCAGATGGATCAATCAAATTCTAAACTTGATTGTCTTGGATGGATTGCATCTCGGCTCTCATGGCTTCTAACCATTTCTGAGAGTCAGGACTCTTCATAGCCTGGATGTGAGTTTATCATATATGAATTTCACATCATCATCATTAGACACGAGAAATACGTATCTCTTGGGCTCATGACGAATCCTACTAGATATACGTTGAGTCTGTTGTGTTTCAAGCTCGCTAACTCTTTGAGAGCTTGTTTGGTCTTCCGTCACAGGTTCTGTAACTGTAGGTGAGTCTCGAATTTCTTCGAGTTATACTTTACTCCCACTGCTTTTCATGGAGACAAATTCTCTTTCTAAGAAAGCACCATTGCGGGCAACACATACTTTTTTTTCCGATGGCTTATGAAAGTAATATTCTCTTGTCTCTTTAGGATATCCCACGAACAGACACTTATCATATTTGGGTCTGAGCTTATCGGAAGCTTGACGTTTGACATAAGCCTCACATCCCCAAATCTTAACAAAAGACAACTTGGGGCTATTCCCTATCCATATCTCATATGGTGTCTGTTGAACCGTCTTTTACGGAATCTTGTTCAGTATGAATGTAGCTGTCTCAAGAGCATAACCCCAGAAAGACATTGAAAGATAAGTTTGACTCATCATCGATCGAACCATATCCAATAAGGTTCGATTCCTCCTTTCGGACACTCCATTCCACTGAGGAGTTCCTGGAGGAGTCACTTGTGAAACTATTCCACATTCTCTGAGATGATCCTCAAATTCTTGACTTAGATACTCACTTCCTCGATCAGATTGAAGTGCTTTATTCTTCTTGCCAAGTTGATTTGGTACTTCATTCTTAAATTCTTTGAACACTTCAACGGATTCAGACTTATGCTTCATTAGGTAGACATAACGATGTAATCTTGTGTGTGAATGCTTGTAATTTTATTTAATATCTATGGCAACTAGTGAGTTGTCCAAAATTGTAATTATGGCAACCTGTGAGTTGTCCAAGTTGTAAATTACTTTTTCTAGCAATAGGATAGTTGTTAGGAAATATATTATATCAAGACTACAAGGCAAGGATCTTGGCGCAATCTTCGGAAGATCGCATTGGATCTTCGCACACACACAACGAAGGTTTCATTGAAGATTACCCCTGCAATATAGAGATAGATCTAGGATTAGGAACCTCATGATCGCTCATGAGCAATAGGCTCATACCATATTTAGCTTAGTTTATGTAATCTTTATATTTATAAATCTGAAAAGAAAATCCTTCAGAATATTAAGTAATGAAGTGCCTCCCATGTCACTGCAACCCTCAGTACTCAGACAATTTTACACATGGGTCATGCCGGAGCTGGGCGTGTGGGGGATTGTCTTTGGAAAGGGGCACACGGGAAGTAGTGACTAGCACAGGTCATGCCTGAGCTGAGTGTGCTGGAAATTGCCTTGCCGATACTCATATATGGTTAAACTTAACTGAGCAAGGAAGTTGGACTTGGGCTCAGGACACAAGATTGGATAATACACCGAGTATAAGATACTCATTCCATAAAAGGAAAGAGTTGCATATGATGCAATTGGAAAGTGTTCCTACCTAAATAGTTGAGCATTAAGGGTTGTGCCGGAGCGCACTTACTGCTCAATGAAATACGGATCTTGACTCACTATTAAACTTCATTTAAATGAAGATTCCGAATCAATAGTACTGAAGGTTGTTTATTTGAAGAAAATAGTGGGAGTACAATACAAGAAACACCAAAACAAAACAACCCCAATGAATAAATAATAATGGCACTTTACATTTTAATTTGTAGAATAATGGCAAACAATAACAATTCAACTGGGTTGAATTTGCGATCTATGGGTCTAACTTCCTTAACTGATTTAGAAACCTGAGAATTGTTCTCAAGGCTGACAATAAACTCTATGTCATAGAAGATGCTTACCTAGAGGAACCAGAATAGGGAGCCACAAGGGTTGTCCAGGACGCGTATGCTAAATACGTCAAAGACGACACAGACGTAGCTTTTCTCATGCTAGTGACCATGACCTCCGAGCTTCAGAAGCAACTTGAGGACATGGGTGCTCACGATATGATCGTGACTCACAAGAAAATGTTCCAAGAGCAGGCTAGAGTTGAGCGCTACAAAGCAATCGTCTCTTTAATTGATACGAAGATGGTTGAAGGTTCATCCGGGAGTGCTCATGTACTCAAGATGAAGAGCTATCTTGATCAATTGGAGAGGCTTGGTTCAGCTATGCCCAGAGAATTGGTTGTTGACATAATTCTTGGGTCGTTACCTCCTAGTTTTAAGCAATTCATCATGAACTACAATATGCATCAAATGGAGAAATCCATCACCGAGTTGCATGGGATGATTAAAAATGCACAAGAGGACATGAAGACAAATGTTGTCAACGACGTCCTAATAGTTCACAAGAAGAAGGGTAAGAAGACCAGGAACAAGAGCAAGGGTAAAGGCAAGGTGTTGCCTAAACCTAAGATCAAGAAAGATAAGGATGGAGTTTGCTTCCATTGTAACATGGTTGTCCATTGGAAGAGAAATTGCAAACTCTATCAGGATGAAATCAACAAGGGTAGTGTGACTACCACTTCAGGTATTTTTGTTATTAAAACTAATTTATTTACTCCTAAATCCTGGGTATTGGATACCGGATGTGGTACTCACATTTATAATGATGTGCAGGGACTACAAAGGAGTAGAAGATTAGCTAAGGGCGAAGTCGACCTACCTGTGGGAAATGGAGCAAGAGTTGCTGCATTAGCTGTAAGAACTTATTTATTGATTTTGCCTAGTGGACATGTATTAGTACTTAATAATTGTTATTTTGTACCTGCTATGAGCAGAAATATTATTTCTATTTCCAGTCTAGCTTTGGATGGTTATAAATTTGTTATTGAGAATAAAAATTGTTCTATTTTAAAGGATAATCTTTTCTATGGAAATGTTCTATTAGAAAGAGGTCTTTATGTGCTAGATCTTAAGAAAGAGAATTATAAGTCCATATATAACATTAATACTAAACGATTTAAACCGAATGACTCAAATCCGACATACCTCTGGTACTGTTTCTTAGGCCATATAAATGAGAAATGCATTTCTAATGGACTTTTAGACTCACTTGATTTGGAATCATTTGAGACGTGCGAGTCTTGTCTACTTGGAAATATGACTAAGAAACCGTTCACAAAAGTTGGTGAAAGGGTCAATGACTTATTAGGACCCATACATACTGATGTATGTGGACCAATGAGTACGCCGGCTAGAGGTGGGTATCGGTACTTCATAACTTTCACGGACACGGATCTAAATCTCATACCATATTTATATTTAAATTTCATGTATAACAAAAATTAGGGTTTCCGCAAAATTCAGCCTTATTCCATTAGGAACGGAACTATTCCATTCTCAACGGAACCGTCGCTGAAAAATTGAGAATTTCCAGCGTTATTCCGTTCTCAACGAAATTATTCCGTTGGGAACGAAATCGTGCTGGAAAATTTGTTTTTCTTTTCTTTTAGTTCCGTTTACAAAACAGATTTCGAAAAATTATTTTTTCGAAACACTAGGAAATCATAATATCCAATATTATAATTCCAGATACTATTTCCGTGATGTTTTGAAACAAAATTTTCAAAACCCTAAAATTTATTATACTAAAATTTTACTAAATTTTAAATATAATCGACGATTATTTATTTAACGAACACTCTGATGCCACTGTTAGGGAATCTATAGCCATTTATGTTACATGCGCAGCAGAACCTATGGATTCGACCCGCCCTAAGATCATTGTTAAGGGAATAAAAGTACGAGATTATCTATTAAAATTTATACATCGGATCTTCCTGATCCGTGAAACAAAGAACGGATGTAGGTCTGAACGTTTCCGACTAGCAACTTTCTCCTTCTTGTAGCTTGACTCAACGAACCTCCTTGCTCTTCCTAGGGATGAAAAACTTGATCGCTCGCTTATCTCCAAAGTAGGAGATCTCTACTCATATCCACGCGAACTTCAGACACACGGAATTACCAAACTCGGCTACACCAGTCCGGAAATACTTTCTGAAATAACATCTAAACTCTCTCTCTCTCTCTCTCTCTATTTCTGTATTAGACGGCCTCTAAGGCCTTAGAATTGTGTGTTCAATAGAGAGGGACTGCCCCTCTATTTATACTAGAGAGAGAGAGGCGAATGATTGCTCAGTTACCATAACTAAAAACCCTAATCTGCGTCTATTCCGTTCTGAATGGACCTATTCCGTTCCGAACGGAATAGGAATTTGCATGTATAAACCCTTGGCAGCCAAGGAAGTGCAGTTACCATATCTATTCCGTTCCGAAAAGAATAGTTCCGTTGCCAACAGAATGGTGCTATTTTTGCACAATCAATTATCCGATAATTGATTATTTCGTTCACCAATTTATACATCACATGTATAACTGTTTTGAGGTATTTTCATCCCGTATGAATGGAGTTCATTATGTGACCGTGTAGGTTCCATTTAACGCTGGCAACGATCTTCTAAAGATCATAAGTCATGAGTAATCTCTAGACTGATGTTATGACTATCCATGTTAAATGAAATGATCAGCGATCATAAACCTATCTGAATAGACGTTTGTTTATTCCTTTTGTTCTATGATATATGTCTTGATCACAAGGCACGGTAATATTGAGTTTGATCAAAGTCTCTTTCCTGATCGAGAATTAGACAGAATAAATACAAAATGATATTAACAACATATGTTAATCCATTTTGAGCATGGCCATGCATTTCCTTCAGTCCTAATTCATCAGCGAGCCCAGAGATATCTACCTCTTGACGAGAGGAACAAATCCCATGTTGGTCACTCACATTCCTCATCATGATGCAGCGCATACCTAACGATGACCCTAATGATCATCCCATTACGGATTACGTAGGATCATATTAAAGTATGCAGTTCCACATACAGGAATCCATGGTGACCTCAGGTCATAGGAATAAGCACACTATTCATATGAGAATCACTAATGACATATACCATGCATATTCTCATAGTGTGGTCAGTCCAGTATGTGTTCTCTAACACGTACCTATATTCCAAACTTGAAATCTCTATGTCCATGATCATCAGAACATGATCATCCAGCCTGCGAATATACTAGTGTGAATATGTAGCTTCTTACCTGAAGTATGTTTATCTCTATAAGCATCCTACATATCACTAGGGACAGTTTAGAATGTCATTTGTTGGTTCACAGTGTATTATCAGAATCACGTATTCTGATGACGTGAACCCGAAGTGTCATTCATGGTTGATATAAGATATGTAAATGTAAATTCACAACCCATACACACAGATATATAAGAAACAACCTTTATTGAATAAATAATAATGTCTTAATACATAATCCATTTTCTAGCACAAATACATTTGGCCTAGGGCTGTAATCCTACAGAAGACTCCGATAGAAACACTAGCACTCATAGATGGAATATTGGCGAACTACAAAAATTGGAACAATGGGCGAAAATCACAAACACGAGGAATTCACATGGTAAATAATTCTACCATGCTAGAAGCAAAGCTAGACGCACTCAACAAAAGGTTCGATGACTACACCAAGGCGCAAGAAGCACAAGCCGCGACCGTGATTCAGATTAACAATTCTAATTTCTGTGTAGTATGTGGACAATTAGGTCACGATGATAATAACTGTACACTAATACAGATAGCGAGCAAGTAAATGTCATAAAGCAGTACACGCCATCTTATAACAACAATAATGTACCCGCATACAACAACAATACCAATTGGAGGAACCCAAACCTGTCTTATAGGAATAATTAGTTAGGTCAACCCCAAAACATCAGACCTAATCAAGTGTATAATAATCAAAGACCGGGACCTTAGTCTGTGCTAACGAATTTTATGTGGAACAAACCAAGGTTTCCGCTGAACTTCCGGCCCATGGCCAAGAATTGAATAATCAATTGCTGAAGTTAGCAAGCAGGGTGGACTCACTAGCCTCGTGCACCAAGGTGTTGGAGACGCAAATTGCACAACATGCGAGCAGTTCATTCCAGCAAGAAGGGAAGTTTTCGAGCCGAACTGAAAATCCACGAAAACAAGTCAATTCTATGATGGCACTAAGCAACATATGAGGACATACAGAGCCGATAATGGAGAGAGTTATGGCAAACCAATCGCAGCCCATAGTCTCTACATTGCGACCTAAAGCTCGAGAAACTGAAGGAAGCATTGGTTTTGGCACCAGTCATCCAGCCACCAGACTACAGTCAACCATTCGAACTGATGTCTGACGCGAGTGACTATGTAGTACAAGCAGTGCTGGGGAAGAGTCTCAGCTCAATTACGCAATGACGGAGAAGGAGCTCCTAGCGATAGTGTTCATGATAGAGATATTCAGACCCTACCTGATCGGGTCCAAGGTGTTTGTGTACACTGACCATGCTAATCATGTGGATTTTACTTCTCCAAGAGTTCGACTTGGAAATTCGAGACAAGAAAGGAATAGAGAACTCGATAGCGGACCATCTCTCATGATTACTAGGAGAACGAGAAAATCTTGACACGTCAGATGAAGAACAATGCTGGATAGAAAACTTGTTTATTGACGATAGTAATAGCCGTGCTAATAAGAGAACCTTGGTACGCCGACATCACAAATTGTCTAGTAGTCCGCAACCTACCTCCCAACTTGACATACCAACAGCGGAAGAAATTCTACTCCGACGTGAGAAAGCATTACTGGGATGAATCAAACCTCCAAAAGCTAGGTGTCAACGGGTTTTACAGACGATGCATACCCGAAGAAGAGATAGAAAGCATAATGAAGCATTGCCATGCCTCAGACTATGGAGGACACCTAGGGGCTGACAAAACAGTCGCACAAATTCTACAGGCAGAATTTTATTGGCCGAGTATGTTCAAGGATGCGTACAGCTTTGTTAAATCATGTGATGACTGCCAGAGGACGGGGAATTTGACGCGAAGGAATGAGATGCCACTCAACAACATACTCGAAGTGGAACTTTTTGATGTATGAGGGATCGATTTCATGCGGTTGTTCACTTTGTCCAAGGGAAACCGGTATATCCTAGTACCGGTAGACTATGTGTCTAAGTGGACAGAAGCGATCACGACCCCTAAAAATGATGTGAGGATAGTGGTGCAGTTCCTAAGAAACGTTTCACAAGGTTTGGGGTCCCGCGAACTCTAATCAGTGATAGGGGGATGCATTTCGTGAATCGGGTGATGACCAAGCTGCTACGTCGGTACGATATAACCCAGAATATCATGATGTCCTACCACCCCCAGTCAAACAGATAGGCAGAAGTCTCTAACAAGTAGCTAAAGGAAAATCTGGAGAAAATTGTTAAGAGGATGGACTGGGCTGAAAAGCTGGATGACGCGCTCTGTGCATACCGAATTGTGTTCAAGACGCCCATTGGAATGACTCCCTTTAAGATGGTCTATGGAAAGAACTGCCACCTCCCTGTCAAACTAGAGCACAAGGCTAGCTGGGTGATAAGATGGCTAAATTTCGATGATGAGGCAGCAGGAGAGAAAAGAGTTCTAGAGTTGAACGAGTTAGAGGAACTAAGACAGAATGCCTAAAACAGTGCGAAACTATACAAGGATCGAGTGAAGCACTGGCACAATAAAAAAACCATCCCTCGGGAGTTCCGAGAAGGCGAGATGGTACTACTATTCAACTCGAGACTAAAGATCTTCCCTGGGAAGCTAAGATCGAGGTGGCCAGGGCCATTCACCATTGTCCATGCGTACCAATCCAGGGCAGTAACAATCCGTTCAGAGAAGGGAGAAGAGTTCAAGGTTAATCGGCAGAGATTGAAGCATAACCTAACGGGCAAACCAATTGAGAAGGGGGTCGCATACGCACTCTCCACGATATAAAAATCAGTTGGTCATGCTCGCGACCTAAAACAAGTTCTTCTTGGTAGGCAGCCCAAGGGTCTTTTAGTTTTTATCTTTAGTTTCTTTTTCCCTTTAACTTTTTCGCATCTAATTGCGAGAAAGGATCGGCACCATGAAAAATCCAGCTGTGGTGCATCAGTAACGTGCTCATGGATCAATGCCATTTAAGGTAGTACAGCCCAAAAATGACATTAAACAATCTTTGACCATCAACCGACGTAACCCCCACTGTAAATAAACCCGAGCAAAGATACCTAGCCCTCAGAAAACATCGCTGAATATCAAAGATGGGGAAGAATGTAATGGATTCAAAGAAGGCTGGAGGAAAGAATGAGGAGAAGCAGAGGACCAACCCCCAAGGGAGGTCGAGGGCCTATGAATTGGAGTCACCGAGACCATCACCCCCTCCTAAGAGAACGCGTGGAGCGAAGCACGAGACAACACCCGACTTCGGATCGAAGGAGGACGAGCTAGATCTATCGGACGCGACACAAGCCCGGAGATGCGACACTACCTTACCTCACACCTGACGCCATCTATCTTCAGAATATGGATACCACCAAAGAGCTCACGAAGTAAGAAAAGAAGAAGGGGGACATGCTCTTAACAAAGATAGCCGCAACGAGAATAGTCAATCCCGACTTCCTCAGAAGAATCAAGGTAGCGGATGAGGTGGACATGCTGATAAACAATATGGGCCTTCACGAGTTCATTAAGTTCAGATTGCCAACTTACGTATCCACAACCGCAGAATTCCTGTGCCACGTCGTCTTCGAGAGAGATAATGAGGAGGTCACTTTCCGACTAACGGATAATTGATAGATACTACCTCTGGTAGACTTCATGGACGCACTACAATTGGGGGAGAACGTGAGGGGAAGAAGTGAGGAAATCCCCAGGTATAACCGTCCGAACTGGCGGAACAACATCTCGACCTACCGAGGGGAGTTGAATAACAATCGGCTAAATAAAATTTGGAACTTGACTCTGAAGGTAATGTACCGACTTCCGGAGAACACAAAATTGTTTGGGCAGCAACCCAAAAACCACCAATCGTGACAGATTTGGGCCTATTGCTAGTAGAACACTTGGTGGACATGGGATGCTGTAAGAAGGAGTTCAAAGTGTAATAAGGCCATATCGTGTCGGTATTGCTGACTTACCTGGATAGAGCAGTAAAGAAATGAAAAGAATTAGAGCCCATGCTCGTTGAAGATAGAAGCTTCGTTAAAAATCAGATAATCAAACGGAAGAGCGGCGGTCTAATAGAAGCCAATGGAGAATACATCTACCTAACAAGGGGTGAACGAAGATCAAAAATAAGAAAAACTAGCTACCCCCGGGTAAAAAGGAGGTGAAGGCTACTGACGAAAGCGAAGAGGACGAGCAAGAGCACGAAGAAGAGGTGGTTCCTTCGCTAAAAAACCCAAGGGAACACCACTGAAGGTGGTCGCCAACGAACCTCGGTAGCGGACGTTAACAGATTCCTCCAAGGGTTGGAAATTCTCCGAACTTCCTCACAATGGATGCTCAAAGCCCTAGAGCAAGTGAAAGGAGTGGTAGAAGAATCCAAGATTTACGTCCGGCGGGTAGAAGGCCAGATGGGGGACATGAGAGGAGACATCGACAAATTGGGGGAATCGGTTCAGAAGATGTGGACGCTCACTAAGAAGAACGACCCGCCACCTGGCGGGGCTGAGGCCTAACTTGCGGTAACGATTTCTTTACTTCTTTTTTCAAGTTTTATCTTTAGCTAGTGAAGTACACCAGGACGGTACCCAATTTAAGCTTGGGGAGGGAGTTTACCTGCATGCATTTCATTTTGCTTCCTGTATCTATTTATATCTTCTTTTAAAATTTTCTTTGCATCTTAGTTTAGTTTAATTTTTAGTCTGCATAAAAGAAAAAGAAACTTAGGTTGTAGACCAAACCAATGCCCTTTATTTCGTGTAGACTATATACTCACATGGACAGGAACAGGCGCACTCGTGACCGTAAACACCGAGATCCCTCGTATCAACCACCTATCAGGACTTTATATGAGGAGGGTAAGTACGCCAATTAGAGCGATGGGCCATTTCAGAAGGCCTCTCGTGTGACCTTAGAGATGTTTAAGAGGCCTAGCCTCGGGAGAACCCCAGCCTACCTTGAGAGTGTGAACCCTAGTCCACTACTCGAGAACCAACCCTCATCACCCTTTATATCCACCTATATGTAATAACCACTCCACTCCACTATTCATCCACCTCATCAAACCACCAAAAGGGGAGAGATCCGCGCGATTATAAGTCTATAAGGGCCGAAATAAGAGAGATAATGAGTCCCAATTCGCGGATACCACTATCGCGCTCACCAAGTCATGTGTCATAGAAGGCGGCAAACAAAGTGCGAGCGAGACGAAGGGACTAAAGCAAGTCGCTCGATTTAGCCAAGATGAAAGAGGAAAATCAGGCTAGTGTCCTGCCCCGCAATAGAAGGAATGCGGAGAAGAAAATTTGGGTAGCTCGACATAGCCATGGAGAGAAGAGAAAATCAGGCGAGTGACCTAACTCATGATAGGAGGCCGGAACAAGACTAAGACTCAACAGAATGAAGACGAATCCGTGATCGAAAAAAAATTAAAACAATCAGAGTTGGTGCCACCTAAAGGAGGAATAATACAAGTCACAAACAAAGGCCAAAGAAGTAGAGAAAAACACAGGCCACAACTTACACACAACCAATTCAGAGGGCGAGCAGCTAAAACGAAACTAAATGGCTAGCAGCTCGTCAAGTCCAAGAGGGACTAAAAGTACAAGTGACCAGATAGGCTAAGAAGAAAGGAAGAAAAAGAAAAAGTCAGTCACTCACGATTTGGTGAAACCCTTCTAGAGACCGTTAGTTAGAGGTGAATCCTTCGGAGTAACATCCGAACAGAAGTAGGAAGAGCTAAACTGCTCGAGGTGGCGTAGCGCCGCGTCCCGAAATGTCGAAAACCCAAAATACCGGCTTGTATCCAATAAAGAGTTCTTCAATTATTAAAAAAAAGATCACTCATAAAAGATTAAGCTTGGGGAAAGTCTTTCCCAACGAGTCGACAAGGCAATCAGCGTCTTAGGAGCACCGCGACCGTGCGCACGAGAGTAGCCCACACGAGGA